>CM068828.1:46093508-46828508 GCA_028554795.2 Sinohyriopsis cumingii | reverse complement strand
TATATATATATATATACATATATATATATATATATATATATATATATATATATATATATATATATATATATATATATATTCATATATATGCATGTGTATATACATAGATAAATATATTATGGTTTTGAAATATTTAGAATTAAGAGAGCATAGATAGAAAGGGGGTAGCTAAAATACATTGAACTGAAACATTAAATATTTTTTTTTCTAAAGGGTTCATTTGATTTGCTTTTGGAACCGTTATTAAATTCACTTTACTACGCCTAGATATGCTACCAGATCAACATGTACAGTAATGAAAGTTAGACTTTATGGAATAATATTTTGTTCTTAAAACTAAATGATTTGAGAACACTGACTTATCCATTTGCTTAACAATAATCATCTAGTCACCATGAAGTCGGCGACATGCATTTAAACTCTCTCTGACGAGCTGACTTTTGAAAAGGAGTTACCTGCACTTATTTTAATTCGTTTACTTCTTTTTCAAACAATAAAGAGTTATTAGCAATTTTGGCATATAATGCAGCCCGCAATCGTTCCATGATTTGTGTTAGGGCTTGAAGTCCTCGTGCCACGAGATGGATACATTTTTCATTAAAAGAAAAAGAGGCTTGTCGAATGAAAAATGTATACGAGTGGTTTATAATTGATACAGCATACATACATATATTATATTTATATCACATGCAAATACATGGGTTTGCACTTTGAATGGAGTTTAAGATTGACTACAGGCAACTGTGTATTGACCGAGTGAATGAACTACTCGCATCCCTACCAAGTGTATCCATTACGAAATGCAGTATGTGCCTTTTGTTGCTATTTAAAATCACCTTCGATGATTATTTTCTTTTTGAGTTTCTACTTTTTACATTGATAAAATTAATATAAGACACATTTATGATTTAAAATTGAAAGATGGTATTAACGAAGAAAGTAGAGCACTACAAACACATGATTAGCTGTTTCATTGACATGAACGATCACCCCTTCACGGACCAGCGTATGGAAATTAGTGTGGAATAGAAACCAAACGAAATGATGAACAAACAAGAGGCAATTAAAATATTTTAATATATTTACAGTTGATCTAAATCATTATTCTGCTTTAATAACAGTACTAACGACTATAAACTCTTTCTGTCTCTCTCTCTCTCTCTCTCTCTCTCTCTCTCCCTTTGGTCGGCTTGAATTAACTTTTACCGTCATTCATAAGTCCAGAGGCATCTTGAGAAGACACAAACGAAAATCCTTCTGTTAGCTCGTCTTTTCATAGATTTTCGCCCGTATCTTGCTAAGTTTGTTCAGAGAGAGAGAGAGAGAGAGAGAGAGAGAGAGAGAGAGAGAGAAAGGTGGTGGTGGGTGGACATTTTTATATTTAATTAATAATAATCGATTTTAGAACATTAGAATAGGTTTAAGAAACAACAACTAAACATTAGATACACAACAGTATGGACCGCTCCGATGGACTAGTGGTTAGTGCGTCCGCGTCGGATGCGGGAGTTCGCGGGTTCGATCCCCGGCCGAATCATACCAAAGACTTATAAAAAATGGTACTGCTGACTTGCTAGGCGCTCATCATTAAGAGGTTAGTGTTAGGACTGGTCGGCCTGGTGTCAGGATAATATGACTGGCGGGGTACATCGTGCTACATGTTTGCTGCATGGTTTCCCAGTGGAAGACATCACAATAAACTGCCACACTGCAGATATCGTAGGAATATGACTGAAAACTTGCTAAGGCTACGTTAAAAATTCAGATCACAAACACACATCATAGTACATGTATGAGTACTACATAACCAAGAAATTTACCGTATTTTGTCGACAGGGTTTGTAACTTTCTATCTTTGATTATATAAATCCCAAGGCAAGTGCACACATACCGTTACAACGAACCATTTTCTTGTATGTTACTTGGTTTAAATTCAATTTCAAGGTTTTCATGCATCCCAAATTCTTTATCTCCCTCACTCCAGGTTCCTGAGAACGGAAAGCAGGAAGAATTGCAATGAAATTGTGTACTCATTTAGAGAACGGGGATTATTATTATTTTTATTGTTATTTTCATACGTCACTAGTGATTAATAAGTGGACAGAGGCAAAGCCGCCGTTTCAAGAATGTTTCTATATGCATATTATTGCTTCATGGGCGGATCACAAATTGATATACCAACAGATTTGGTATATCAAATTGCTTTATACCAACACTATAAAAGCCATATTATATATATATATATATATATATATATATATATATATATATATATATATATATATATATATATATATATATATATGACAGTGTATCCCCCAGGGGTGTAAATTTGAGGGTACAAAAAACCCTTTGGTGTCAAAACTGGGGGTCAAATAAAAAATGTGGGGGTCAAAAATGTACTGACACATTTTCATACGACTCATACTTTTTCAGCTTGAAATAGGATATTGAAACCTTGCACTACTCTCTCTCTAAACATACAAATACACCAACATGCACAATTAACAAATAAATGCATTGTCCATTCAAAGAATAATTTTATTAGTTCATTTTTCTTTTGAAGTCGTACTTTTAACAGTCTCCTCAACAATATTAGAGCCAAACACATTACATATAAGTCAATACAAAAAGCCAAAAAGATCTTTTTAGCCAAATGGGAGCTAATTTACTGCCTTTACTCAAATGTGTACTATCATAGGTTTCATCGTACTTCGTCCTAGAACACATTTATCCAAATATCAAGGAGGATACTGATTCATCTTCTTTCTAATAAGTTACACTTGAACTTTAAGATCTTTCTTTTATTGCAGTAAAAGTTAAAAACCAACCAAATCTGCAATGACCCGCTGACTTTGTAATCCAAATAACGCATTTGTCTCTGCAAGTTTACTGATTTCTATGTTGTGAAATAATATCTTAGGTTATAATGTGTTCTCCAGATATCTTATGGCTAACGAGGGCCTATTTTTAGAAACTCTGAAATCCTGTCACGAAAGGATTATTCACTTTTGCAGGCTTTGCAATCACGCGATCAGAAGTCACATCATAATGAATATTCCTGTCAAGGGAATAATTTTCTCCATTTTTCATTAAAGTTAGATCCACGGTTACTCTTTAGTGTTCTGCTTCTTTCACTTTCTTTGCTAATGCTTTTTAGTGCATGACGTTTTAATCTGGCGATCACCTTCTAGTGCAACGAGCCTTGATGTTAAATATCTAGAACAGCTTGCTGAGCTCGATGAAAATCGCGAGAAGCTCGCGAGATTAGGGGTAGCTACTCCGTCATAACATTGCCTATGCTAGTCTGGTTCATTGTTTTTTATGTTCCCTGCGTTACACTTTGCTATACGAATAGAGGAGAGCAAGGCAGGAAGCAAACAAAGCGGGGAACCAGTCAATGCCTATACGCGAAGTATATACAACGCCATCCATCGCCCAATGCATTGGATATTAAATAAATCCTGATCATATTATGAAAATCCTTTGCGTCAAAAAAAAACGCACGGTAACAAAATGTGTGCGTCAATTTTCTCCAGCGTGCGTCCCTGACGCACAAATGTGCGTAAAGGGAAACACTGAAACTGACAAAATAAAATATAAATATATAGTACCTGTTGTCAAAACTTGCTTCAAATATTCATGTTATGTCATAGATTACAAAATGGAAATTATACACTTTAACAGAGATAGACTGATTATAGAAACAATGGACCATTATGTAAAAGAAGATTGCGGTATATGTAATCATACACAAAGGTGATGATATATGTACTTTGGGGAGATCGCAAAATATGAAAATTGCAAATCATAAAGAATTACTAACTGTACACGACCTCTCTTAATTTTATTTGCCTTTCCCACGGGATAATGCCCGAGACTAATATGAACTTCTTCCTGGCATCAGGCAAGTAGATTCTGAAAGTCCTAATAACAATAATACGAGTGTTTATTATATTCCGATGACTTGTGCTAGTAACTGATGACGAGATTTACAACTCTAACAAGTGTACGAGATAGGTGAGGTGATGTGATTTGAAATTTTTGCGTAGCTTTAACAATTTTTCAGTCATATCGCTACGATGTCTGCAATGTGGCAGTTTATAGTGATGTCTAGCACTGGGGCATCATGCCGCAGACATGTAGCATGATGTCCCACCCAGTCACATTATCCTGACACCGGGCCGACCAGTCCTAACACTAACCTCTTAATGCTGAGCGCCAAGCGAGGCAGCTGTTAGTACCATTTTTGTAAGTCTTTGGTATGACTCGGCCGGGGATCGAACCCACCACCTCCCAAGATAGGTGAGGGGGACAGCATAAAATCAAATTCAGTTATTTTTTATTCCTACTTTTTAAACATCTGACATTATCAATATTCAGTTGTTTACATGTAATATATTGCATTGAAACAGTTTCAGATCACATATCGTAACAAGTTCATGATCTCTCCTCCAAGAAGATCAAACTAATAGGACCAAAGCAACACTGTTATGTCCATATTAGACATAAGATCAACACCATTTATATTTAGAACAGACTAGACATCATACGTTTTTCCATGAAGACCCGATGGCTATATAACTTTCTATCATGGGGTAGAAAACGATTTTCAAGATGCCTACTATGGTGGCCATACTTAACATCAGATCGGCACCATTTTAATTTAGGACCAAGACATTACAAGAAGTATGTTGGTGAGAACCTCATATTGGTGCGACTATCCACTCAGAAGTAGCGAGAACAATATTGTCAAGCTGGCCATGTTGAATGTTTAAGTGGTATTATTTTCTTTTAGAACCAATTAGACCACGTGTGGTAAACTTTCATGGCAATCCTCAAGGTCGAATCGTACCGGCAGACAATGCTTCTTTACAATGTGTTATCTCCACATTTTTGTATGATAAATCCAATGAGCATAGTTCACTAAGTGATCATGCATGTGAATATCTGAACAATTTCAATGAATTTTATTGTAAAATACCACCGTGGAATCAATGCATTACCTAAGAAGAATATGACAAAAGCTAGGGATTCCCCTCCTCCTTGTTCTAAATTATGCACCAATCATTTTTGGACTAAGGATGGGAGCGGAGTTCTGTACAGTTGTAAATTTCAATTCACTTTCTTAGCTCTCCTTGATTAAAGACATACTCTATTTCAGCTTGATATATATTTTTAGACCAAAGGTAGCAAGAGAACCCCATAATGCTGTAAACTTCAGGTTCCTTTTCACTCTTTTCGAAAGATCCATTGTTACAGCGGTATTTTGCAATAAAAGCAAAATTGGGGATGGTTTGTCCTTGTACGCATTATACAGGTGTTACAATGCAAGGATTTTAATTTATTTTGTATTTTTTGGCTTTTATGATTATTTGTTACGTATCTCTAAATTGTGATATTGACCATGGTCATTAATTGAGTTTAATGCCTACCTGACAAAACTCTTTTTTTGTGTAAACAATATAATACATAACTAATATTAACATATGATTTCAGATTATATATTAAGATCAATATTACTTGGGATACACGTTTACTTGAGTTTGAGTTTAGGACACTGGTGTTCCTCTTGGGAATTCCAAGTGTACTTGCTGCATTACATGTTCTTAACTGTTAGTAAGAGACCTGAACCTGTTTAAAACTTAAAATATTTTCAAAATAACCTTCATCCTTGTTCTGTTATTACATTTTTTTTCCAATGGGATAAGTAACATAACTTTTTTATTGCATGTCTTATCATCAGTTCCTGAGGATTCAATTTAGGTTGCATTTCACTTAATATTTTAGAGGATTCATTTATTTAAATTATTCACTGGAATTTCAAGGTAGTTATTCTTACTTCTTAGACTAAAGCACTAATTTGGAAATGTACTTAATTGATTTAAGATGTTTTCGATTATATCACCCTGATACATGAAGGCTGTTGGCACATTATCGCATTCGAGGCTATTGAAATATCAGCTTCAATCTTGGAATTTGTTTGCACTATTACTGGAATTCATTTGAAGAAGAGAAAGACAACCGCAATTTCAGAAAGAGGAGAGAGAGAGAGAGAGAGAGAGAGAGAGAGAGAGAGAGAATATGCAAATGGAGTGTGTGTGTGTGTGTGCGATTTGGATATTTATAATAGCTTTAACAATTTTTCAGCATATCAGTACAATGTATGCAGCGTGGCAGTATATTGCATGGTGCCCACGCTTTTCTAAAGATAAATTTCCAGGTCATTTCCAGCGTTTTTCCAGGATGAAATTACTTTTCAAGGTTCACATGTGACCATTACTGAATGGAATTAAAGAACATTTTAGATTATAAAACATGCATTTTCTAAATCTAAAGATCTTTCTTTTTCAAGACTTTCCAAAAGCATCTAAGTCAGAAAAGATGATCATGTACAAAACCATAAAATGTATCACACGAAACAAGTTTGATTATATTCCTATAGATTTGCATGTGAAGTCATTTCAATGTACAGAATACAAATTCTAACTTTATTTTGCTACATTATTTTGCTAAGTGAGAACAACATAATGAACATAAATTATGTTTTGTTTCCTTTCAAACCTTTAATTCTAAAGAATTATATAGCAATATATATATATATATATATATATATATATATATATATATATATATATATATATATATATGCATCTCATAGAAAGTAACATTTCCTATTACAGTATGAAAAAATAAACGCAAACAATTAGAATCTTGCCTTGTAACGAAAAGAGTTTAACCCTGAATTTATCTGTGCCAATAAAATCCCAAACACGATTTTTCAAACAACCTAATCTCCTTAAGAAGATCTTGTTAAAAATCCATCATTTAAAAAAAAACATTTCTGCGCACCTAAGGTTTCCGTTTCCAATACTGAAGCAAAATGCATACCGAATTCGACCTATAGACGAAAATAAAATACTGCAATGCTTATCATTTGAAAAGAGGCAATTGTCACCACAATATTCTGTTCAAAATAATATTAATCTTGGACACACGGGATACCGCCACCGTGTTTTCATGACTCGCGACATGTCGGCCAATTCTGAGCACAGCTTTGAAAAGATGTGATGTTTATCCATCTGGCTATATAAATGAGATACATTACTTTTGACTGTTTCTGTCAGCAGTTCAGTCGAGTAATTTGATCTGGTTTACAGCTAATTTTACAAAATTCAACGTAACAATGCCAATAAATGTCAAGCGACATTAAGCCAAGTAAACCGATCTTGTAAAAAAATTAGTAAAATTCAGTATTTTATAATAATAAAAAATAAGCAATTATGTGGAAGAGGAAAAACAATGAATAGGGTATAATGTATTAAGAACGTCTTGTTTATGGGGGAAAAAATACTAAAGAATTTAGAAACAGACTATAGGCTGGGAAATTTTATGAGAATCTCGATCTAGCGACAAGCTGACATGTTGGGTAGCAGACGATTTTGTACGTGTGGGACAGCTTCTCGCAAAATTGGAAACTTTGATTAAGATGCATAATTTTTTTAAGGTATACATTTCCATCTTTTATAAAATGTATTTATTTGTATGATTCTAACAGATACATAGTAAATATAATTTTCTGGGTTACAGGTTCAAGAAGGTCATGGAGTGGGTCTTCATATTGACATTTAGAAATCACATTTTCATATGCATTTCGAGTCCAAATGTGGGATACTTTTGTACACTTTATGAGTATCACGTTTCTTAATTAAAGTACGATCTTTCTTTCTTGATACAAAATGAATTTATGGCAACAAATAACACGTGATCCAATGTTTACAGAAATGATGTATCATCGCTGCGCAGAATTACCCGACGCGCAGAACTGACCGACATGGTGGTAATACAAGGGACGACAATTTCTCATTTCATCTCTGACAGTCAACTATTTGGACTACAAATTTGGCTTAAAACGATTAGCAGTCCGTTTTTTAATCCGAGATTCCTTCGAATATTCCCACCCCATTTTTCATATTTGGACATTTAAGTTGGGGTGTGGGGTCATTGCAACTGCATATCGAAATTGTTAGGAATTTGCCGCCACCGTGCGTTAGCGACATATGGTAGTCGCTTACCTGCGGGCCTAGAAAATTAAAACTTTTGTTATATCAACTCATGCCTGCACGAAATCGATAGGAAAATTATTTATTTTCTCAGAAATGGCAAGTATTATAATCGTTATGTAGTTAATCCGCAGTCAGTCAAACAAGACGAAACTACGGCGTAGTTGAAACCTTACCCATTTCTCGCCATTTGCATTACTAGTCACATGACTTCACAAATCTCAAATGAGGACACCGAAAGTCCTATAGTCATGTGATAACAACAAACTCCTTTATAATATTGTTGTGCAGGAATTCAATTATATTAAATGAAAGTCAGATACTTTTTGTAAAAAACAGCAATCTGGCCAGTCTGATTTATCAAGCAGAGATCACATGTCAACGTGGTAGTCACGTGATAAACAATACTCCAAAAGTTCTTCTCGGAATATATAAATATGGAGAATTCTGTGTTCTTTCGTTTTTGTATTATTATTACAACCAGTACACGACTTTCATTAAATATTTTTTATATTTTTTCTCTACAACATTTGAAATGGTGGGTTGTTAGATTTGTGTACAGTACTCAATAAGTAATTTTCATATCGATTTCATGCATGTATCAGTCGATCTAGAAACGTTTAAAGTTTGCTATGTCATCCGGTAAGCGGCTACGCTTTGTCACCACCATGTTGGCTTCTGTTGATGCTAGATTGGTTTTCGTAACTTCCATGTAAGGAAAGATACGGAAATCGAGCTGACTTTACGAATCTAATCCACTGTCGTTTGGATTGACTCACATATGTATTTACTGCAAGCGACCAAAAAATCCATTCTGCACCCTCCGAATATTGTGGTTAGAACTCGATAAATTTAACTCACGATCAGTTTAGTTACGACTCAATTACGTGATTGTTTCGGGTGGTGGCGGAAAATTCCCGGTTTTTTTTCCGACTTTCATCAATATTTGCAAAATTCCAGGACTTTTAACGGTCGGGGAAAACAATTATCATGTCTCCCGACTTTTTCCCGATTTCCCGGTAGCGTGGGGACACTGTATATAGTGATGTCTAGCACTGGGGTATCACGCTGCTGTCCTACCAAGAGACATTATTCTAACACCAGGATAACAAGTGACAACATTAAACTCTTAATGCTGAGCACCTAGATATACCATTTTTATGTCTTTAGTATGACTCGGCCAGGGTTCGAACCAGCAACCTCCCCATCCAGGACTGATCCTCTAGCCACTAGACCAACAGAGTGGTCTATAGGCAAATGGAAATAAAAAAAGGAAGAGATGAAAATACAGAGAGAAAATGAAAAAAGGGAAATGCAATTTAGATTAAAAAAATGAGAATGAAACGTGAAAAGCGACCCTTCCTTTACATGCAGGCTTGTGTTTTGATGTTATCATAAATATAAATTGTTAGAGAAGAGGAAGTATATCAATATGGCCAAGAGAGCATTGAAATATATTTGTACAAAGTGTACGTATTGGCAAAACTAATAAAACCTACACTTCATTGTCATTGCAACAAAGTATTAATTATGATGTGGTTAAGGAATATATCTTGAGTTGTGATGAGTTGGTACCTGACATACATCAACACAGGTTAGGAATTTCAAAATGGAAACTGGATTGTTAAAGATTGAAAAATAAGCAACAAATGTTCATCTCCACAAAATGTTTAATAAAAAAGATGCAACCCAAATACATGTAAAGTCATTTCAGTCAATATGTACGTCATTATTGAATAAATACAGGAAGCTGGCCACAGCCTGCATATTGAGCCCACTCATGAACAACATTCATAATGTTGGTTACAATGGTATTAAAGTGAAAGAAAGTAAAAAACTGTACCAATGAGGGTAATCAAAGGGTGTTGACAGATGAACGAAAGGACATCAACTTCCATCTAAAAATGGTATCACATGAAGACACATGCAATACTGCTGCATTGTTAAATGAAAACATCATCTTATTTATCATTACTGTCGGCATGGACAATCTCTATTATAATCATAAAGTTTATAAAATGTAGCTAGAAAAAAAAGTAAACAAGTTTAATTTTTAACATCTCTAGCAACATATCAAATCAAAAATGGAATAATGCACCATTAACTAAATATGATTTAGATATACTGGAACAATTAGTTTTGACATAAGATGAAGTCAGTTTACTATTGTGAGATATAGTCGTCACCAATATTTGTTAAACAATCTTGAAAGTATAGATGTTAGCATTAACAGTGATTCCTTTATTTTCATGGGAAAGCTTGTAGTATGCAAATAAATATATTTCTGATGGTGCTATAATGTTCTGACATATTATTATATTGATACAACCAAAGGTCCAAGCAATATATTATGATAAATTTAAATAACACGTTATGATCATGTAATTTCAACTTATAGATGTTACTAAGTGGATATCCTTATTACATCAGCTCGTCTTCCAATACCGATTATCACGGGTTCTTGCAATTAGTTGTTTGTGGTAAGCATCAAGAAAGGAATTCACAGCCTTAGTGGTTTTTCTGATCACATCTGTTTTTTTTAAAAAAAGCATTGCACACATTAATTTATTTCAAGTGCTAAACTCCAGGGGCAAGACGTTTAATATATTATCTTCACAAAATTCTGTTATGTAAATTTAATTTGCATTGCTTGTTATTTTTCTTTTTAAATTTTGTATTTCATTGCATGCTATTGTAATGTAACATTGTATGTTGGACTTGACCATGTCCAAAATTGAGTTCATCTTCTACTTGACCTGAACTGATATTTTTAAAATTTTATTTTGTAAACAAATACTATATAGCTAAAATATTCTGTGTGTATAGGTTTAATTTCAGGATCATTATTAATAGAATAAGTAAATATGTTTGTTTGGGTCTGGGTCTAGGTTTTGAAATTCCCTTAGTTTTATTCACATAGTCCAGGTTCTGCTTTCTAATAATAACTAACATTTTTATTTTGTAAGCATTAGGCTCATTCTAGAAGGTTATTGTCAATTAGGTATTAGGTTTTGTTTTAGAAAATGCTAACAGTGACCTGAGGTCAAGTAGAGTACTATGTACTCATGTAATTGAGAGGATTTTTCAGTCATACTTTAAGATCTGGCACTTTAAAGTTGAATTATAAGTTGTGTTCAGTATTTTATTCCGGAATGGAATCTTTTTATTCAAATTATTGAATTCAAGTGATTATTTTATCTGGAAATACAAAAGTTCTCTGATAAAAATCTTGGATAGAAACAGTCACTCGAATACATAGTGAATTCAAACCTGGAATTATACTACTGTGATTCAACAAAAGACTGTTGGAACATAAACACTGTACAAGCTACTACATACACAGCAACAACCTCAGTTTTGGATGTAACTTATTCCGGCCTTTAAATGATTAGGACTTGTGTCTGTAATTCTAGGATTATTTGGGATTAAATTCATAGTACCATAAGTTCCTTTTAATTACATTTTCACTTTGCATTTTAGGGAAATAAATTATTTGTTGAATTTTACAAAGCTTATTGCTTTTCACTCTTTTATGTTACTTGTCTTAAGAGCATATATCTTATATTTTGCTATGATCTGACCTTTAAAATTGGGACCTATCAAATATGTGAAAATGGTGAGCTATAATGTATATTTGCATGTAGTTTCATTATCATATTTCAAGAAGCTAAAAACTACATATCAGATACATAAAACACATCAGACAGAAAACGTTTCGATGTGCATGACACTGTCTATCTATGATACAAATCTGGGTTAAATGTCAGCAAAAGGACATATGAATGTATCAAACAACACGGCAGAATAATCAGACAGACTTTGGATAGCACAATGACAACATTCATCATCCTTCCAGCTATTATTAACAATAATGAGAACTATTGGATTGGAATGGGAAGAAAAAATATCAATATGCAAAATGAGGTCATTAAAATAAAAGTGATTATATTTAAACCAATTAAATGGAATGCCATTTATTCAAGCTGAATGTCATTTATACCTAAACTTAGTGTTTTACATCATTTCATTATTTATAGGACCATTTATCAAGCCCAATGTTGATATCTTCCAAGGAGTCAGGATAATCAGTATTTGGTTGCATCAACAACCCATTCACGTAGTTACTATGCAACAGACGTTAGAAGCATTATAAGAAGCTGCTACTAGGGTACCAGTCAGTCATACCATATAGGGCATCACCCCTGATATATACTGGTACAGGGTCCATGTACTGCCTGAACAATCACTGATCTGTAGCATAACCTATCAGCAGTCAACAACAAGGACAATTTTGCAAGAATCTCTCATACACTCCATATTGATAAAGTGCTCAGATTTGATTCTGTGTTAATCATACAAAATTTACTTTGATGCCTTTCTCCGTACAAAAGTATATACAGATAAAATCAGGCATTTTTTTCTTCAAAATGTGTTGACCATCATTTCAGTAGACTGAAGAGTTATGAAAGCAGAGATATGCCTAATAAGGGTGAACTAAGTGCAAATGTTCCTTTAACAAAGTGATTAATAACTCTTGGTGGTCGAAAATATTAACAAAACTAAACTACTTGGTGGTCCAAAAATTTAACAAAAAATAAACTGCTTGATTCTAACTGGATATATTTCCAGAAGTAAAAAGGCGCAATGGTAATTTCAGTATGGCTAAAGCAATCAGACAACGGAACATATATGCAGCAAATATTATTTAGGAAATGTGTGTGTGATTTGAATTTTTAATGTACCTTTAAAATATTTTTAGTCCTATCGCAATGATGTCTGCAGTGAGAAAGTTTATAGTAATGTCTAGCAATAGGCATTATGCTACAGACATGTAGCATCTTGTCCCACTCAGTCACACAGCACTGGCCTTAACAAATGTGGGGCCCGATTCGGATCATTTTTGTGGGGCCCCTGGATTTATGCACGCGACCCCTTGTGAACAAGGTATTTAAAATAATCTTTTAAACAAGTTTTATATGATGTTGAACTTATTTTTTTATGATATTGAACTTAAAATCGGTCCCATCAGACTAAGACCGACCCTGCAGTCACATTATCCTGACACCTGGCCAACCAGTTCTAGCACTAACCTCTTAATACTGAGTGCTAAGCGAGGCAGCTGCTAGTACCATTTTTATAAGTCTTTCGTATGACCCGGCCGGGGTGCGAACCCACAATCTCCCTCATCCGAGGCAGGCACTCTAACTATTAGGCCACCGGCACGGTTTGTTCAGGAAGTAAGACAGTTACCAGCCCTAATCCCACTAAACTTATCAGGGGTGAAAGCTTACACAGTAAGACTAGGGTAACAGTGTTATGTTGCTCAGTTAGCAATCTTAATGCTATAGTAGTCCATCATTAAAGCATTAATTTCTAAGTTTGTAAACAGTAATGCAGCCAGTGCTTTAAAAATTCAATTCTTTAATGACCACTTAATGGCCTTCAGTGGGACAACTACTTAATTCATAAACACCATTTAAGATTAAAATAAAGCTAATCATAAAAATACATTAAATACTGCATATGCAATAAAACTATGCACTATTCATTTGATTCTGTAGAAAGCATTGATAAGGAATCTCAAGATAGAAACAATCATGCTACTGTTTTGACAAGGTATGCCCTCCTTATACAGAGGCAGGGTTCTGAACAGATTTCCAAACTAAAGAGTCAGTTGACAATTAATTCCAAAATCTCAAGGGCATTTTATTATATGTCTTCTCAAAGGTTGTAATTTAAATCGTTCCTAACACTATGCTGTATAAGTTTCAATATTGCTGCTATATTAATGTGCTTTATACACAAGAAATCATGGTCTAAAAACAGCAGATACAATAACAGTTTCATCCTACCCCATTTTGATGATGCACTGTTTTGAATCAAAGTCATAAACCCCCAGTTCTAGCAGTATGACAGAAAAATTGTTAAAGCTACGTTAAAAAATCCAAATCACACACAACTCCCAGTTCTTATGAGAATGAATCTCTCAATGACAAAAAGTTACTTGCCATAAAAAATCTATAACACTAATTATCCTGTTTGGAATTAGTAAAGTTCTCATCAAAGTCCTTAGAAACTATTTCGATGAGGCAAACCAACCTCTGCCTAAAATAGTCAGCTACTAAACGTGTTGGCAATGTAACATACATCAGTAACACTATTCAGAATACTGTAATGAAATCTCAAGTTCCACGAGGAGCTGTTCTAACCGATTTTCTTAGGTGGTTCTTTGTTACTGCAAATACCTTTATAATACATTTCATAGCTGTATCAGTGTCCTTTATATTTGTTTTAGGGACCCCAAGTGGCCAGTGTCTAAAACACTCACCGTTCCTGATCATTGCCATTTCACCTCTGCGTGGGTATGAGTGTCAGGCTCGGCTAACGTGACATACATCAGTAACACCAGCAGCTTCTCGTGGGTTGATGGTTCTTCCTAAGGTTTTCCAGGGTACTTCCTCCACCAGTTATACTGGCCGCCATGTATAGCCTATCTTGTGCAGAAAACTGGCATTAAATCCTTCAAAAACAACATTTGTTATGAATGAAAGTACTGTGATCTGAAATCTGATGAAAAAAGCAATTTTTACTTTAAAAGTCAATTTCCAACAATCGGTTAAAAGAATCTTGATATTTAACTCAATCTGACCTATATACTTTAGTTCCTTTGAAGATAATCATGATAATGGTAAGAATGATAATAAATTGAAATCAAAATCTTCTCTTGTAACTGTCTTTTATCTATGATTATCTGTACTTCTGATGGATGCAGATGCACATTGCCCATTTTTTTTTTAAAACCTGGTCACAAGCTAAATCTGAAAAGGCTATTTTGTTACTAACAAGTAAGCAATTTTATTATAATACCATCATGATTTCCCCCAAATTTTATTATTTTTGATTTCGAAACAAAATCTCTCCCCAATCAAAATTATAATAAATATAAGAATACCTCTAGGAATGTTAAAGTGAGTTTTTTGTCTCATTTTTCTGGTAA
This sequence comes from Sinohyriopsis cumingii, assembly GCA_028554795.2. Taxonomy (NCBI): domain Eukaryota; kingdom Metazoa; phylum Mollusca; class Bivalvia; order Unionida; family Unionidae; genus Sinohyriopsis; species Sinohyriopsis cumingii. The sequence goes on along the minus strand of CM068828.1, from coordinate 46,813,448 downwards.
ATTTGAGTTTTACATGTGCTATTGTTGTTACTTTAAAACACTGTTTTCTACTGGAGCATATATTACAGCAGTGGCACAGGGAGTAGAAGACTTGTGTGAAGGTGCGACGTTTGACAAATCTTACCTCGGGTAGTTTGGGAGCCATATATTTATGGATGACGTCACCAAGATTTGTATGTGGGAACTATATATTTATGGTCAAATATCACCTAGCTCTGTGTATGGATAATACGTGTATATGTTTATGGCACAGGACAGTGACGTCTTCTGATGTCCAATCTAGGTCAACTATTAATCATGTGCTAATAATAGAAAGGAGATAGCATGTAATAGTCCATAACTCTGTATCACTGTAACGGAACATCAGTGAAACAAATATTACAACAGACTTATTTGCCCAAGAAATCTTTTGTCAACACTGTACGTTGATGTAAGCAATGGCGATGCTGCCGACTACTGTATATATGTATTGGATAGTCCTAAGATGAATAAAGTTCGTTAGGGCTTAGTGTGGAAGTGTAGAAGTATAAATAGAAATATGCAGAGTTTTCCAAATTTGAGAATTAATTTTCTGCAGGAATATACGTGTTGATGTGAAAGTGCTCTAACATATCATATGCTGACATGGCCATCCCATTCAATAACAACAGCAAGTTCCACTAAATCGAGCTTAAACTATAGTCTAAATATACATCCCCATTTGTTTGGAACCCCCCTCCAATTTAAAAAGCAAAAGACACAAATGAGATCAGAGATGCTCAGAACTTAATCAGTTCTTTTATTGATTTATAATTTCAAACTGATTATGCCAAGGGTGGTCCTAACACAGATATCATCTGAGCATTTCACTTCAAACGAATTTTTCAGTTTAAAAGACGACCATGCTTATCGGTCATTTCTGGTTCCTGGACAAGTCCATTTTTAGTGCAGTGGTATATACAGGACTACACTCGTATGCACATATAAGGAAAATACTATGTTGTCTGCCTCCGATATTTACAATGTCAAATCAAGCACACACACAATAAATGACAAATACAAATTTGCCTTTCCCGTGGATTTAACAAGCGGTGTAAGTTTCATAATCATGAGTGGAAAGAGATATAAAACTAAACTCTGAACATTATGGTAATTCACGGCATTATCCAGCAGTTACCAAATAGGATGAACTATATCGCTCTGCTGTCTGAGAGACTCACCCATAGTGTATGCACATAAACGTAATGATGGTTTTAGTATATAGGTATGCATTGTCCAGTTTATGAAGTAACTATCGTGAAGATTAAAAATTAAGAAATACGTTTTTTCTTCTTTACTGATACGTATATGGATAACAATTTTTTCCAACGACAATCTTATAGCGTCTATTTCAGGTTCTCCAAAGTCAAGTCTTACAATCAAGGTAAAAATTGTTTCTCACCCTTTTTTATGTGTTATTATATTGTTCGTAGATTTCTTACTAGCCTAGATACCAAAAAATTATTACGACTTAATCTCAAAACCCTCCCCCAACAATATTGTTATATTTGTATCATATCTTATTCTACATACATTAGTAGGAAATATTAGAGGGACACCTTCCTTATGTTATGTGTCATCCTAATGTTTGTTTGTCAACACGGGGTTTTCTTCCTAATGTAGGTAACGTGTACACACACACACACACACACACACACACACACACACATTGATAATGATGATTTCAGGCATGTAAGCAGTAAATATTGTTGTAACCAGACCAAACCAGTAACTTCAGTTCGGGACAAGGGGTATTATCTGTCTTTACATACAGTGGACATGTTTGTACTAAAATCGTATTGGTCTCTTATTTGACACTGTTTAACTTATCTATCTATCTATCTATCTTTCTACACACAAAAAATTTCGGGGGCCCCGTGTGGCCGAGTGGTCTAAAGCGCTCACCGTTACGGATCACTGCCATCTCACCTCTGCGTGAGTTCGAGTCTCAGCCTCGGCTAACGTTGGTACGTGAGAAAGCCTGCCAGTATCTTCTCGTGGGTTGGTGGTTCTTCATGGGGTTTTCCAGGGTTCTTCCTCCACCAATTATACTGGCCGCCATGTATAGCCTATCTTGTGCTGAAACATGGCGTTAAACCCTACAACAACAACAACAACAACACAAAATTTCAAAAATATAAAAATTGAAAAGTATATCGGCACTAATGTCAAAGTAGATCTGTTAAGACGCTCCTATTATAAATACAAACATGTTGAGTTATAATGTATTTCATAGTAACTATGTCCGTTCCGTTTCATCGCCTTTGACTAGTGTTTTATGGTCAGTATTTTACCGCGTCATGCACAACGTAAATGAAGTTACGCTACACAATATAAATAGATGTATATAGATTCTTGAAGAGTCGACTATGTAAATCACTAAGTAAACTCTGCAGTTTCCTACAGAAGGACAACAATGCCATAAGCAGTTGTAATTAGTTAAAGAAGATCATTTATATAAGTTAGCACATAGGTAAGAACTAAAATATATTTATTATTCCGGAATAACATTTGTACGTATGCATTTTGGACATTATACATAGGGAAGAATATGAATGTGGAAACTACATCCATGTCAGCCATTTTTTCTATATTGTTTGCATCTAACAGACAGATTTCTATAAAATATAAATTTGTTTCTTAATACTACAAAGAACATTTCTAGATGTTGACTAAACTGAGTCAGTCGAACCCGTTCCAAACATTCCCGTACCCTAACATACTATCCTAGATAAATCTTGTAACGAATGATAAAAGAACATGGTTTGTTTGATTAACCGTTAAATTGTAAGTGTTTCAGAAAATATATAAGTTTTATCTGGAATGATGTGCTTAGTGGGAACTAATTTTTTTAACCCAAACAAGACAAGATAGATACTGCTGTCCCGGATAAGGATCTCACTTTCGTTTTTATGATATGATATATTGGTTTGTTTTAATTAATATATTTATTTCCAGTGTTGTATTTCTGTTCTTCCCTGCTACCGAAATTTTTAACATCCAAATTAGCTTTCTACGTTTTCAAAATGAATTTCTTTAAGAACTAAAATCTGTGCTTGATTTATATTTTAATTAGTAACAAATTTCTTAAATCTCTCTTTGTACATGTTTATGTTAGACACAAACAACTATTTAAACTTGTTTGATGTGATAATCGGCATAATACGTGGTATAATAATAATAATTATAATTAAATAAGGATCACCATAAGAACATATATTGTTTTAAAACGTAGCGTACTTTTAATCAGAACAATGTCTCAAATTGAACTCAGCCAGCTATACATATCTACACGTGTGGCAGATTATTCAATTCTTTCTTAATGTAAAAAGGGGTACTTTAGACATTGAGAAAAAGCATACAGAAGGATGGCTTTGAACATTCCTGATTACAATAAAAAGTGTCGTTGGGGCTGCATAGAGTTCTCGATAGAGTCGGACTGCAGAGAATATTGGTTGGACGAGAATAAATATGTGGATACAGTCAGAGGACGTGCTCTCTATCATATCTATCAGTGCATTTTTTTTTTGTGGTAGTCAGGCAGAGGCAACTACCCCTGGTCCACAGTCAGACGTAGACGCTGTTCACTGTATGAAATGAATGTTTTATAAACGATCTTGAGAGCTGGATGCCCAATATTCCATCACTCCTTATAGTAAGTGATGAAAATCACCTCCCGGGTATGTAATGCACAGTAGGGGAACCAGGTATCAATCATGACATGTATATAATACACATGATGAATGGGTGAAATTAGATAGAAATGGTCGCCCTGTTGTCCATAGTTATCGTTACCTAAAATGTTTTGGCGATGAGCACCACGCTCCTGCTAATACATGATATAATGGAACTTATACAATTGACAATTTGCCTGGAATGCAACTCCATGCCTGGCCAGACCAGACGTCTCAGTGGTTAACAAGAAACAGACGACACAACTGGCCTTCACATGAAACGATTGCCCTCATGCAGGAGATGCGAGCACTGCTGGTTCGTGTGGGTCATAAACTTAGCCAAGAACAACACCTGGAATAGCGAATATCTATTTCGTATTTGGAGAAGCTTCCCTTGTGGCTGTTTAATTCAACACAATACAAGTGCTATATTCTATTGAAAATGATAAACGTTTTATAAAAACAGTTGTAGGTGCTGTAGCTCTCATTGCAAAACATGCATATTTTACCTAATAGAAAACACGCCGACAACTGTGAGGCAACATGGTAATCTACTGCTATGTGTTGAACTGTGTTTGAGACTGTTGTACAACTAGCTTGAAAGTAAAATCTGCCCCAGGTTACTTTAATAAAGAAAATATATTTCATTGTAAAGTTTATTTCCATGTGTAGGGTCAGCTCCTCGGTATTCTTGGCAAAATCGTCTGAGACGTGAGGGTAGATATCTAGCAGGGATATCATATAACAACACTGGTAAGAAGATGGTGAGGACCTGCCAAATACCTCTCACGGAACTTGAATTACAAAGTCAAGATGATACACAAATTCTGATGACCTCTGTTACGTTTCTGTTTCTGAACTTAGTAGTATATGTACAATGGGATCTTAAAAATGAATTGCTTTCTGAGCCCCGGGCATTAGACTTTGTAGTTTCTCTCTCATGAACAACGACGGTTATGAACACTATATTGTGGAAATTTCAATGTTCAAACTAGCATCTAAAGCTCATTTTTTTTGAAACCCCTGACCAGCTTTTGTGGATATGGCCAAGGAGCTTCTCCTTTGGGGATCTTCCTCCGATGTTGCGTCTGGAAGACTGAAGTTAGCTGCTTTTTATTTGGTTCAGGACAACCTTGACATGTCGAAGGATGTATTTAGTGAAATACAGAAACATTACAACTACAAAATATCGGAAATAGCGTTGTATCTCAACAAACACTTCAAACAATATTAAGTGAAAACCTATTACAACACATCTATTAGATCAATACCTTGCCTTTCTGGTAATCTATCACCCTCCAGAGATTAACTAGACTCTTAAAGCACTAATCACAGAGATGTTCTAATCTACAGGGTCAGATCAAGATGATCCATATAAACAATACTTGCGAAAATTTGCGACAGTTCACCCGAAATTTTATTTCTATTTCCGTAAATTTCTATGTTATCACAGACAGAACAATAGGTCACACAAGAAGGCTGCTTTGGAAAACATGATCTTTGTCATCTGACATGAGGTTCTTGCTTTTAAGGACATCGCTCTTAACCTTCTAGCTTACTCTCTGACGCAGAAGGGGAGTTTGACAAACGCACAAATTATTCTCTGCAAGTCCATGAAACTGATCAAAGAACACAATGCAAAATGGCAAATAGCAACTCTCATCAATGTTGATTTCAGACTCATATGTGGTTGTCAGTAATGCAGAAAATATAGTGCATAAATAATACACTAGTGCAGATCTCTGGAGGACATGTCAGCTATTATAACGATTTAACGGTATTATTGAAAATGTTCCTCACTGAAATAAGCAGTTGGATGTAACATTTTTATAATAAAATAGTTATTTATTGATTCTAAAAATTGTACTTCTAATTTATCTCAATTTAAAGTACAAGTGTGATGTAGCTGCGATTTTGTTTTAAATTTTTAATCTTAGAATTTAGCAACTTGACCGTTACTCGAAACAGACACGTAACCAAATTATCACATGCTTCTCCCACCCTAGGATATGATTTGAGTAATTAGTTTTGATGATGATTCTGCAATCAAAGTCTAGTAAAAATAGGCATAGTCAAGCACTTCAGGCAGTAAAACCAAGAGAAAGCAAACTGTATGGGTCACAGAAGGGTTGCAAATAATTGGAACCTATTTAGACCTTCCTGCAAATAATCGGAATAAAACACCCACCTACCCCGAAATATGCATTAGTTAGACAATATAGGATGATGTCAGCTTCTTGCGCAGTTATGCTCTTTCAGAAACCTTGGAAACCTTGTGTGGAAGTCAATACCCACTTAAGCATTATGACATATATATATATATATATATATATATATATATATATATATATATATATATATATATCCATTCTTAGTTTTGAAATACAATTATGGATAATATTGCTATTGGTTAGTCTCATTCAACCAGACTCTAATGTGACTGGCAGATATATGCATAACGAGACTATCATCAGGACAATATTATTGGTTGTTATCGATAGCAGTCACTTATTTTATTTTTCTCATTAATGTTCGAAAAATGTAGCATCTGTAATGTAAAAACCGTTAGGAATATTTTTGCATAAATAATCATTGTAAACAGTTACAATGTACTTTCGAGGTGGTATAATGTATCTGAGTCAAAAACATGTAAAGCATAGCCCCTTCTATCTACTCGGTGACTTAGTTTCACTATCAAAAGATATTTAAGACTTTCATGCTGAAGTAAAATAATATACGTGTATTAATATTAAATATTGTATGTGGTCGATCCAAAATAAAACCGAAAAAATGACACATTGTGCATATATGTTATATAAATTTGATAAGGAATGCCAAATAACCCGGCAAACGATCAGCAATTTTTCTAAATTTTACAATGGTTTATATGGACTCATCCTGGTTCACCGTGGTTGCTAGAGTGGCTCTATACCTGGACACTGCATTAATTCACGAACACAAACAGTCTTCCACCAATTGAGTGAACACAACCTTGATTATTTTTCCGAAATACATAGCGAGTACCAAAAATACTGAAACTATCAGTGCTTCAAATTCTAACCAAATATTTTGTCGCTTGATGAGTATTATTGTATTCAGAAAAAAACACATTAGGAATACGTCAAGCCATGTTATGGTTTGATTTTGATCGAAATACGTCAACAACCTAGTTCTTAAAGTTTTGTTAAGTCTTTCCACTAATCTATTGTATGAGTAAGTTCAAGTATATTGTTTCACTTTCTAGCATATCATGAACTTGTTGTCCTTAAAACTCGCTTTTCTTCATCGAACTCCATATTTTCAGGATTTCATTTTTCAAGATGTTTCTGAAAGGATTGCATATGTCATATATTTGGCTTTCTCCAGTCCAACGTATTTTGCGAATTTACACATCACGGTCAAAATATACTTGTATCCCTCATTTAATTTTCACTTGGGTGCGTGTTAGCAACTTGTGCCTGCCACTTATCACCCACGTGACTCGCATAAGCCCGTACGTAGGAAAATATTTTCTTGCTTGCTCATACAGTGCGATAGTTGATTGATCAGACAACCTATATTTATCTTTTAATTTGACATTTTTTGCTTTCTTTTAACATGTTTAATTTGTACCTCCATTGATTATTATGTGTATAAGCAAATGAATGTCAGGACGTAGTCAAATTATTATTTTTCTGTCACTGACAACGTTATACAAGCATCCATTAGGTATTTATTCTTGATAAGTCATCCTTATATGTTATGAACAATCCAACATGACATCTATTTACAACGCAAGCCATTATTTTCAACAATTAGCAACATTTATTTAAAACTTTCGAACGTCTGAATGATTTCAGAGTTATGAGAAATTTTGCTATTGCTGTCGTTGATTCAAAATAAACGTATGTTAAACTTAACTGTTCATTCTATTGGAATATGGCCTTGTATCTTTATTTGCTTTCTAAAAATTATTTATTTTTATTTGCAGTCAGTACACACTCAATATATTATAATGCGTCTAAAATGAAGATTGTGCTGGTTGTTAGGTATAAATTTACTAGTTTTTCAATTATAAGGGAAATATTGCAGGAAATTGAGCATTAAATGGTTGAGCATTAATGATTAACATGGAAAAAAGAGAAAGTTTGGCAACATAATTTTGATGATTAGTTGGAAGAAAAACGTATCATCGCTTCTTTTGTATCTGATCAACAAGGGGTTCGTTGCATTAAACGCGACACCTTGTTTTCTTGAGTTACACACCTTAATTTACACCTATATTACTTCAGTCGAAATTGTGTAGGTCATTAGGGCTTCTGAAATATTGATGAATATTTTCGGAACGCATTTTATGCATCATCTGCAATATTAAAATATCGACCTAAATGCCAAAGGGGTAACTTACCGTTCTAACTTCTTAGGCGTGCTGGTTTTGTACACATTATTTTAATCTCTGGATAAGTATTAGAGAAAGAAGATTTTCCGACAAAGGTTCAGTTGAGTCATTAACATAAGACTTACAAGTTAGAAATAACCCAGAAGTAATTATATGTTATCACTGCCTCTAAAACTGAAAACAAGTCTGATATTTTAAATAATACATATTAATGGCACTGATTTGCCGCATTACTCACCCTCTGTATAAAATATGACTAATGCATCAACGTCAAACACTCGTGCAAGACTTCAATATTCACTGACGTTGTTATTCTATCACGTCATAATGATTCCCTTGTTACACATGCACAATCTGAGGTTTCATCATTTCGCTTGTGTACACATAAAAGTGAAGATGGCTTTAGTAAATATGTATGTATTGTCTTGTTAATAAAGCAACTATCGTGAAGATTACAAATTGAGCAATCTGTTTTGTTATCATTTACTAATACGTATATGGGTAACACGTCTTTCCAGCCACAGTCTTTAAGCGCCTATTTCAAGTTCTCCAACGCCAGGTCTTTCCTAGTAACTATGTCCGATCGGTTTCACTACCTTTGACTAGTGTTTTGTGGTCGGTATTTTACTGCGCCATGTGTGTGTGTCTGTGATTTCGGTTTTTAACGTAGCTTTAACAATTTTTCAGTCATATCGCTATGTTGTCTGCAGTGATGCCTAGTACTGGAGCATCATGTCACAGACATGTAGCACGATGTCCCAACCAGTCACATTATCCTGACACCAGGCCGACCAGTCCTAACACTAACCTCTTAATGCTAAGCGCCACGTGAGACAGCTGTTAGTACCATTTTTGTAAGTCTTTGAAATGACTTGGCCGGGGATGGAACCCACGACGTACCGCATTCGAGGCAGACGCTCTAATCACTAGGCCACCGGAGCGGTGACTACTGCGCCATGTACAACGTCAATAAGTTACGCTATACAGAATAAATAGATGGAAAAAAGAAGAATCTACTAAGTAATTCACTAGGTAAAATCTGCTGTTTCCTACAGAAGGACAATAATGTAATAAGGAGTTGTCATTAGTTAAAGAAGAACATTTTAGTTAGCAAAGAGGTAAGAACTACGATATAACGTTATTTATTATGTTTGAATAACATAGGTACGTACGTATATTTTACATTAGATAAAAGGAAGAGAATGGAAGTGAAAATTACGTCCTACGTCAGCCATTTCTTTCTGTATTGTTTGCATCTATCAGACAGATTTGTATAAAGTATAGTGTTTCTTCTTTCTACCACAAAGAACATTTCTAAGTGTGGAGAAAATGTGGCGAAAATTGTGTAAGTCAAACCTGTTCCGAGAATTCGCGTACCAAAACATATTATCCTAGATAAATCTTGTAACTAATCATAAAATACCATCTTTATCGCTAAAATGAAAGTGTTAAAGAACATATATAAGTTTTGAATTGCATGTACCTTTTTATGTGTTTTCCCTGGAATAATGTGTTTTCGCGGAACTAAAATTTATAACTCAGAAAGCCAAGTTAAGTTCTGTTGAACTGGATGAGGATATCACGTTTCGTTTTTATGGTAGAGTATATTGTCTCGTGTTAATGGTGTTGTTTTTATCTACTTCTTTACTAGCCATTTATTTAACATCTAACTTAGTTTTCAAGGTTTTCAAAATTAATCTCTTGAAAAACTAAAACCTGCGCTTGAGATATCTTATAATTAATAAAACACTTCTTTAATCTTTTTTTGTTATATTTTTTTCTTTATTTGTATCAAATAAAGAATTATTAAACTTGTTTGGTGCGATAGGAATAATTGGCATATTAAGAATAATTATAATGGCTATGTTTAGTCAATAATGTTACATAAACACAAACGTTAAGATGGTCCGTATCCTGTTTGTGTACCCATAATTCTTTTCAGCACCATAAGAACAGATTTGTTTTTAAAAATAACTTAAGTTCAAGCAGAATAAGGTTTGAAATTGAACTCAGCCAGCTATAAATATCAACACGTTTGGCAGAATATTCAATTCTAGTTTAATGTATACACTTTTACTTTAGATATTGACAAAAAGCACACAAAAATATGACATCGAACATTCCTGAATGCTAAAAAGAAGTGTCCTTGAGGCTAAATAGAGTTCTGGATACAGTCGGACTGGGGGAGAATATTCGTTGGAAGAGGATAAATATGTTGATGAAAATAGAGGAGGTGCTCTCTGGGAGATATACCATTGGATTTCATATTTTGGGGAGACAGGCAGAGGCAACTACGACACCTTGCCTACAATCAGACGTAGATCGTGTTCATGGTTTGGGATTAAGAGTTATAAAGGATCTTGAGAGCTGGATGCCCGGTATTCCAACATTCCTTATAGTAAATGATGAAAACATTCCTCCAGGGTATGTAAAGTTGCAGCGGTAAACAATCGTCTACCATGGCCTGTATATAATCAACATCATGATCTTTTACAATTAGATAAATATGGTTGATCTGTCTTCTGCAAAGATAATCATTATCTAAAACGTCATGCTGATGAGCACAACGGTCCTGCTGAAACATATTTGTACGCAGCATTCGTGGTTGACAATGTGGATGGAATGCGACTCCATGCCTGGCCAGACCAGGCTTCTCAGTGGTTAGCAAGGAACAGACGAAACAACTGGCCATCACATCAAACGATTGGTCTCATTCAGGAGATGGGCGCACTGCTCGTTCCACTAGGCCATAAACTTAGCCAAGAAAAACACCTGGAATGGCAATTATCTATTTCCTATGGCGAGAAACTTCTCGTGTGGCTATTTAATTCAACACAATATAAGTGCTATATTCTATTGAAAATGAAAAAAAAATGTTTTATAAAACCAGTTGTAGGTGATGATGCATTGCGCAGCTATCATTACAAAACATGCATATTTTACCTAATAGAAAACACACCGGCAGCGATGTGGCAACCTGATAATCTACTGCTATGTGTTGAATTATGTCTGAGACTCTTGTACAATTGGACTGAAAGTAAAATGTGCCCCAATTACTTTATTCCAGAAGAAAATATGTTCCAGTGTAAAGTGTATGGCCATGTGCAGGATCAGCTGCTCGGTGTTCTTGGCAATCTGCTGAGACAGGAAGTTAGGTATCTGATAGGGATATCATGTGACAACATTGGGAAGAAGCTGGTGAGGACTTGTCAGATTCCTGTCATGGAACTTGAATTATAAAATCAAGGTATCCCACAAATTCTGATGACCTCAATTACGCTTCAGTTTGCTCATCTAGAAATAGCTGTAACACTGGATGTTGAATATGATTTGATTTTTGAGCCCCATGAATTAGATATGTATTTTCCCTCTCATGAACCATGACGGGAAATAAATACTATACTTTAGAAATTCCATTGTTTCATTATAGGTTCAAAACTAGCATCTAAATGTCTTTCTTTGGAAAGCCTCGACCAGCATGGGCTAGATATGGCCCAGGAGCTTTTCTACGGGGATTGTCCTCCGATGTTGCATCTGGAAAACTGGAGCTAGCCGCATTTTATTTGATGCAGAACAACCTTGACATGTCAAAGGATGTGTGCACTGAAATACACAAAAGTTACAACTACAAAATATCGGAAACGTTCGTTATATCTCAACACACACTTCAAGCAATATTAAGTGAAAACCTATCAACAACACAACTAATAAGTCAATATCTTGCCTTGCCGGTAATCTATCACCCTTCAGAGATTAACTGCATTCCTAAAGCACTAATCCCAGAGTTGTTCTGCTCTACAGGGTCAGATCAAGGCAATCCACATGAACAACATTTGCGAAAACGTGTAAGTGTTGACCCGAAATTTTATCTCTGTTTCCTTGAATTCCTATGTTATCAGCGACAGAACAACAGGTCATACAAGAACGCTGCTCTAGACAACATGAGCTATGTCATCCGATATAAGCGTCTCGTGTTTATGGACACCGCTCTTAACCTTCTGGTTTACTGTCTGACGCAAGAGGGGAGATTAACGAATGCCTACAGTATTCTCTGCAAGTCCATGAAACTGATCAAAGAACCCAACGGTGCAAAATGGCAAATAGCTACTCTCATCAATACTGCTTTCAGATTCCTACGTGGTGAACAGTGATGCAGAAATTAGAGTGTGTAAAATGGACACGAAAGCCGATCTTGCGGGTATACCGCCCATTATAACAATTTAAAAGATACATTGAGGCTATTCCTCACAGGCTCTGTATACAATGGTGTTTACTTTTTTTATTGACAAGGGAACAATGTCAGTGTATGTATGTATCTATGGCTATGATGTACAACTCAAATGATGTGCCTCAGGGTTTACATATTCAATAAGATGTAACATTTTCATTACAGAATAGTTATATAATGATCATGAAACTTGCTTTTTATTTGTCTCAGTTTGCAAAGTTTTTATATTTCTCAATTAGAAGTGCAAGTGTGATATATCTGCGCTTTTTTCAAAATTCTGATATTAGGATTGACTATTCATCATTTTGACCAACACTTCTCCAAACTCTTACATGCTTTTCACACCCTAGCATTTGATTAGAGTAATTATATTTGAAGATCATTTTGTAATCACATTCCAATAACAAGAGGCCTAGTAAAGCACTTTAGGCAGTAGGACCAAGAGGAAGAAAACTATATGGATCACACATTGATTGCAGTTAATTGGAACATATTTAGACCTAGCCGCAAATGATCAAAATAAAATACCCCACCCTACTTCACCCCACCAAAAATATGCAAATTTAGACCATATGTGTAAATTTAAGTTTGTTAGGCAGTTGTATTTTTTCAGGAAATTTGTGTGACTGGAAGTCAATAACCACTTTACCATGATGACATATATAGCCATTTTAGATCTTAGTTGGAAATACGATGAAGGATGCTGTGGTGGTACAATGGATAAGCCTCAGTTTTACAACGGTTTATATGGACCCATCCTGGTTTATCCAGACATCTCACATGGCTCCATGAGATCTTTTATCATACGAGGATCTGGTAAAGGTCTGTATATTATATTTCACAAAATTTTAGACTGATGCCGCTGTCCGCATCCACAGCTCTGTCAGCTAGAAGTGGTTGTGAGGAGTTAGATGCTCAAACACTCAGATATCAAAGTATACTGAATTGATCAAAGAGTACATTTCATGAGTTTTATTAAGTTAATCAAATTAGAAAATGTGAACACATGGCAGTATATGTTCTGAGGCTTAAAAATTCAAATGGCGACAAATAATTGCAAAAAAAAAACAAACAATATAGCGAACAGAATACTGTAATTTGATCATAATTTGAGAGAGGAAATGATGTAATTTGTCTTATGATAAGAGAGGTATCGCAGAAAAAATATTTTCTCTCATCTAATTTGGGGCAATAATAGTTCAGTTATGCATTTGATTGTGAAAAAAAATCTTCTTAATAAAAAATGTCATGGAGTGATTTTCCAACATGCTATGAAACATGAGTTACTAATATGTTGTTTTATAAACATGGCTGAATACATGCACTTAAGCATGTATCAAATAAATTCTCATTAACATAAATATATATATATACCTGTAAACAATAAACATGTACATATCGATAAACATGTACATGAGCCCATAAAATACTCATGTTCGTGTCCTTAAACAGTGATATATATATATATATATATATATATATATATATATATATATATATATATATATATATGCCCATAAACATCTACATAATGCCATTCTAATACTCATGTTCATGCCTGTAAACAGGTATGTATATACATACCCTTAAACATGTATATATATATATATATATATATATATATATATATATATATATATATATATATATACCCACAAATATAAATAGTATACATAGCTTTAAACAGGTATACATTCACATGCTGTACAACATGTATATTTACAACTATATTCATGTAAAACTTGAGAGCTGAAAAGATGGTTGGTTGTACGATTGTGCATTGTACAGCACACCAGCATTGTATAGATACATTACCAGCATTGTATAGATACACTGGACCAAAACAATGGTTATGTTATACATATTTATGCATCAAAAAGGTTTATTACCAATGAAGGATAAAAGGACAAACACAAATTGATGAGATGGAAGGACAAGATGGCAAGGATAATATCTGAAGGTTCCTGGTCAACAGGTAATGTTGACAGTGTGTATAAGTAGTAATTAGAGATAATAATTTAGGGTGATTGATGGTACACATTGGTTGCACACAAGATATATTTTAGAATATTAGCTTTCTTTCAAGAATTTAAAATACAAGACACATTTAAGGTATGAAAAAGTTCCTTCATGTGCTGAATGTTGTACTGACGATCGTATATAGATTGGAATCTATCATAACGTGCTTCATTGCAAGAAACTCACTTGGGTGGCTCTTCACCCTTTTATATGCAACAGCAGGTTATGCAAGTATAACCAACTCAAATCCTTGCAATGACTACCTCTTCATGACGCACGGTTCTGTAGGAAGTAGGCCATTAACCCAAGGTAGGTTTGTCAAAAGGTGTTTGTTATCAGCATCATTCCATTGTGCCTACCACTTGCTAAATAAGGATTTTTTTTACCAAGTTTAAAACCAGTTGGTTGTCGAGATAGGGCTTGAAAAGATGAAATTGGAAATAAAACAGTTATGACGGGAAAAAATGGATTTTTGAAAATTCCTATCACTTCTCTATTAGTCAATGGTTCAAAGTCTGACTTGTATCATTTATAGAAGTCTTGGAATAAAACATTTTCAGAAGTAATCTTCTAACCAGAGTTATTGAAAGAGGACTTACTACTCAGTTGTTTCTAATACATGGACATTAAAATATACATGTCCAAAACATACATATACATGTTTATAAATAGGTACATATTTCCATTTAGTACCTATAACATAAAATACGAATTAGTAATAGCGTAGGGAATTAACAGAATGAATATAAATAAATTTGGGAAAATAAAGCCTTCCAAAATACTAAAAATGATGAAAGTTAAAAGGTAAATATGTGAAATGTTTTCTTTTACAAATGATCTAAAACAAAAGATAATGGTAAATCAAGATCATAACAATTTTAATCTTAACCACATTCCTATGATATTCACATATTAATTGCTTATGGTCAGATTTCAAATTTTTTGTTATCAATTTGTCGAGAACAATTTTGAAAGCTGACCTTTGGAACTTATTTTTAACAATATGAACTTCAAGATGTCTAGAACAGGCAAAATGTTAATAAATGGTATGTTGTAGCTATGGATTTTTCAAAGAAAGAGTGTACAAAGGAACATGAATGCATAGATGTATATTAATGTCTTGCACAATAGTTTTGTCTTCAAAGGTAAAAATGACAAAAAACAATTTTCTGTAAAACAGTTTATTACCAATTTGAGATCTGGTAGGCAAGAGAAATGACATCAAAAATCATGAAACTTGCTTTTTAGTACAAACCTTTTTCTAAATGAATCTAAAGTAACTACACATGAATTTAAAATCCATGAAATGATTATTAAACTGTCAGAAAAATATTAGCAAACACAATTTCCAATTTATAACACTTTATACATCCTGCCCATTTTTTGAATAGTGCTTTATGAAGATAACTGAAATGTGTGGAAATCACTTTTCTTTAGAATGACCTTGATCTCTAAATCAATAGGCTTCTAACCAATGTGTAAGGCATCTATAACATTGTGCTGAGATGTTATCTCTATGTACTGTTATCTTGTCAAGATCATTTTTCAATGACCTTGACCTTTCACTTTTTGACTCAAATCAATAGGATTCTTCCCTAAAGCAAGTGAATGTTGTCCACAATGTTTGGTAACTGCAGATGGTGGACACCTTGCTTTATTGTTCTAAACCATTTTTCTTCTTTTAGTCAGTGACAATGACTTTTAAGCCAGCTATCAATAGGGTTATTCCTCATATTAAGTTCAAGTCATCAACAAACTGATAAATGTAGATGATGGACTAGCCAAGTTATATTCTTTACACCTGAAATTAGTAACAGTCACATGACTAGACAATCAGATATCATCATAACACAACATACTCCACATTATGGCAGGAATATAAAGAAATACACAAATTGATAAAACTGGAACAATACAGGTACTATTCTGCAAAACCACCAAATGGCTTTACCACTGGACAAAAATATTCAAAACATCAGACAGACTCTATTTTTTCAGTTTCACAAAGTAGGCCCTATTATGAAAACATGTGACAACTTTACCTGTAGAATAGTAGTGATATGAAATAAGTACTCAACAGGCAAGACATGAAAATATACGGGGCCATTCCATTATCATACATGCCAACCCTTGGCGAGGAAAAAGTGTTATCCAAGTAGACAAAAAGAGTAATCCGAGCAGAAAAAGATTAATCCACATAAAACATGATAAAAATTCAATGAGCATATGTACAAATAGATTTCTTTATCCCTCTGGACTTTTAACATCAATTACTGCTTTCGTATATAACACTTTGAGCTTTAAAAAGCAAAATACACTCGTATTGCATTTCAAAACACTTTGTACCAGCTGAGACTGTGATTGCTATGCACAGTAGTAAAGCACTAAGTGCTGGGTTACTGAGTCTGGATCTGAATTCAGTTTTATTTTTGTTAACAATACTTAACAATCTCTCACAGTTATGTTTATTCAAAGCATTATCAAGCAAATAAAAAAAAATGTTTTCTACAGTGGAATCTACTGTTAATTCTGGTAATGAAAGAAGAGCACTCTAACTTTGCCCTTTTCATTGTCAAAGTCTCTTACAGAGACTCTAAAAAGAGTGTATGGCTTTTTAGCTCTTCGATACATGTGTAGCAAAGTTACCCAGTGCAGTGTGCTATAAATAGAAAACCTGTTACCTATTCAACTCCATACACATAGGCCTGCCTGTTAACTGTTAAGCAG
Organism: Sinohyriopsis cumingii; assembly: GCA_028554795.2. Classification (NCBI taxonomy): domain Eukaryota; kingdom Metazoa; phylum Mollusca; class Bivalvia; order Unionida; family Unionidae; genus Sinohyriopsis; species Sinohyriopsis cumingii. The sequence continues at coordinate 46,796,404 of CM068828.1, read as the reverse complement.
TGCAGTGTATATTATGTTTAACAGCAATTTTAACCATTTTACATTTTTGGAACACAGCTATCATGTATGGAAAAATTTTAGAGGAAAGTCCGATCGTTATAGCTGTGTAATTATTTTTCATGGAAGACTTTTTTATGTGCTTTAAAATCTTGAGAGAATTTGTTCACCGCCAAGTCATTGAAGCCACGTGACCAATCGTAGCTGCCATTTCTCATACTCGAAATTTATCTCATACTCGAAATTTACAAGTTTTTTGTCTGCGTCTACATCACTAAGTCATCTGAATTTGATAATTTATAAAAGCTAATTGCTGCCTACATCAATATCAGAGCCTTTACCTAAGTTATTGAAGCTTTCATAGTTGTGATTCTAATCGTGAAAACTCGAGTAAGTACTGAACGAAATCCGTGACCTCCATTTTGGAGAATGGAGAATATGACCCAGTTACTTTAAATAGAAGATTTCGACCAAAGCTTAAACAGTGCTCAAAATCGCTGATGTTTACAGCAGGTGTCAAAAGGAGCTTCCATGAGAATGGTGAAGAGGCATCAAAAAGTACTTGTATGCGAATGGAGTAGAGGCATCCAAAGGCGTGTGCATGAGAAAACAAATTATTATATTTTTTGGGAGGGGGATAAACCGACAATGCGTAATCCGAACACAGATATGTGTAAGGCGTAATTGAGTGTAAAAAAGCGTAATGATTACATAATGGTTGCCATGTATGCATTATGCTTGTTTCTTTACAACTGGTAAAACAAATGTTAAAATCCTTATAACAAAAATATCTCGCAAGATAACAAATGTGCAACACAAAAGAACTCACATTTATAAACTGAGAAAATGAATCATTTTCCTATAGATTTTATGCAGGTATGACTTGATGCAACAGTGCTTAAGTTTGCTACACTATCTGGTAATTGGCTACCCTATGCCCCCACCATGTTGGCTTAGAGTGATGGTAAACTGGTTTTTGTAACTTCATGCAAGCTATGATACAGATATCTAGCTGTCTTTGAACTAACCAGTCTACTAGATGAATCTAATCCACTGAGCATTTGGATTGACTATACAAATATGTTTATGACAATCACCAAAATAATCTGTACAGTAACCTCCAAATATTCTGGTCAGAACTCAATAAACTTAACTCTTGATCAGTTCAGCTTCAGCTCAGTTATTCTTTCCATCATGTGGTGGCTAAAAATTACTGGGTTTTCCCCAAGTTTCATCCATAGTTGTGAAAGTCAAGGGCATTTCATAGTTGGGAAGAAAAAAAACCTTTTCTCCTGACTTTTTCCCCGATTTTCTGGTAGCGTGGGAACCCTGTTAACTAGATAATTTGAGTTATTGTGCAGAACTAAAATTAGCACATTTTGCCATAACACTTCAAACCTTTGTAAACAAATAATACTTTTGTATTTATATCCAGCCTTTTCCTTAGTTTAATCCTGAGCCCTTACATAGAGCTCAAAATGAAACAATAATATTTAATAACGAAAGCAGCAGACACCTATGTTCCCAGCCTCTGCATGTTGATAGATCAAGCTATCTGCACAAATTTAAATCAGGAATGAATAAATACACTTTAGAGTTTAACAGAAAATGGCCCCCCCCCCCGCACATAATCTTGCAAGTAATGTGCAGTGTAATTATCAAATTTGAGTTTTATGCAGCTCAACCCATGGGAATGGCATAAGATAAAAATTCTTACTAGAAAAGGCACACGAGATCACTGGTTGCATAAATATAGAAGATCTGATGAACTTTCTTCAGTTTTTGAGGAATCCTTCAGTGAAAGTTGATACCCTTTCAACCGAAATAACTATTTCATCATTTTTAATACCAATTTTCATGAACACATGTAATCAAAAAAATATTAGAGTTACATTTCTGTTACTTAGGTTGCCAAGATGGTACTTGTTTACACAAAAAGAAAACTAAAAAGAATGAAGGCACATTTAGAGCACTAGTTTGATGTATAGAGCTTTAGAAACATATGTTAAAATGGATCTTAAGTTATGCTTACAAAAAAAATCTTGACCGTTCCAGTGGCCTAGTGGATAGAGCATCCACCTCGGAAGTGGGAGGTCATGGGTTTGAACCCCAGCCGAGTCATACCAAAGATTTACAAAAATGGTATTAACAGCTACCTCGCTAGGCGTTCAGCATTGAAAGGTTAGTGTTAGGACAGGTTGACCTGGTGTCGGGGTAATGTGACTGGGTGGGACATCATGCTACATGTTTGCGGCATGTTGCCCCAGTGCTAGACATCACTATAAACTGCCACACTACAGACATCGTAGCAATATGACTGAAATTTTTTAAAAGTTACGTTAAAAATCGTAATCACACACACACACAAAACAAATCTTACTAATGTACAGCTTCTTTACTATGGAAACATATATATGCTAATAAGTTCCTAATTGCACATCCATAATACAAGTTTGGGGGTAGACCAATTCCAAATGTGTTTTGGAAAATAAATTTGGCATTTTCAAGTCATTGTTAAGAATATTTATTATGAGATATTTGTTCCTTGTTTCGACAGTGTCTGTGTCAATTTATAACCCATTTGCATGAAAGCATGAACAAAGTGGTAATGAAGTACTGCAAATAGGAAAAAGGGACATTTACTCCTCAAGTTTTATTCATGTACAAAGTTTCAAAAATATATACTAAATGGTTTTCAATTAATACTCAGGAAATGTATGATAGGCAGAACAGTTGCTATAACACTGTTGCTATTTTGCAATACATCATGCCATTTAACATAATTTATGATCACTACCTGATATGGAGTACAAAAGTCTTGACCTGAAAAATTATTCATGCTACAAACATACACTGCTGCCTTTGCAGAAATATTTATTTAATAGTAACATCACAGGTTAACAAATGAGCAATACAGAAATGCACTGCTGATCGTGTAAATGATGTTGTGTTGAGTTTTCAGTCACAATAACAGTATATCCATGTCAGAAATACATGCCAAATATATGCTTCATTACATTTGCAAACAATCATTTCATTTCCCGATACAGGAAGCATTACAGTAAAACACAGCTTGTATACTATGTGATAACTGGTATAGCAGTCAAATAATTTAAAACAAGTTTTTGCTTCTCATTTCCTTTACTCCACAAGGTGAGATGCTTTAGTTGCAGTAATATTCAATGTGTCTTAAATAAGTAAACCAAAAGCAAAATTGTACCCTGAAATTATGTGGTGGTTATCCCAGTTACAACTTAGTATTGCTCGAGTCTAGTGTTTCCAAGTGTCCCCAATACTCTCAAGAACCTGCAAATACTGTCAAATTTTCATTATGAAGAAAAAAATGGCAGTCAAAGACCTAAGACAGACCTTAGAAAGTGCCACAAATTAAATGAACATATAGCAATTTGTATGTGTACATATACTCTCACATCTCCTGCATCCCTATCCCTTGATGGAGTGGAATGTATAGACCAAACGAAATACTGAACTGTTATCCAAAGAGTTCAGTACAATGATTTGTCAACATGCACATCTGATAATGATAAGATCTGTACCAAGTTTCACAGCAACCCAATAAAACCTGCACATGTAGTTGCATTCATAAAAATCTGTCATACACTATATTCAGCTTGAAATCCAAGAAGGTCACCAATTTGCATAAAAACTTGATAGAGAATAAATATTCATACATGCTCAACTTTTGACAGTGACCATAATATGTACAAGTTTGGAACATAATCATAAAAAATACTTGCTGCAAACCACTAATGAAAATTGTGTCACACAGGTGCTAGCAGACAAAAAAAAAAAAAAAAATGGCTAGCAACTCCCACAAAAATTACTGGAGCAAAGTCACTTGTTTTTTAGGATTCCAATATGAGCCCATTTATTGTTTCATCTGTCTCTATACTGTTGATAAGTTCAGTTTCATTTAAACATTCATTATAACCAGGGGAGGCATTTGTTTAAAAATATGTGCCAGGGTACTTTAATTTCACAGAGTTCATATTAAATTTATAATAAACTTCTAAATTGCATATATGGGTGATTACCCCACATTAGAAGTGCTTTCCCTGGGTCCCAGTTATGTTTTACAGAAACAGCACTAATGACTCAGTATTGAAATTATATCCGATATTGTTAACAAAGTGCAACATGCCAAATTTGGTGATCTAAATGTTTTCTGATATTTCCAAATTTACATGTTCAAATTTAAACCTGTAAGTGAAGTACAAAATTCTTTGATCATTAAACTTCTGATGCACAAATGTCAGGATATAACTACACCTTGGTTCAATCCTTTCATTAAGCACGAACTAAACACCACAAAAAGTATTACTAAAACCCAAGTTTCAACAAGATCAGCTGTTCTGGAAAAGCAGAGATAAAATGAATTTCAAGATGGCCAGCATAACATCCCTATTGCATTTCCAATGGGCACTATTTTCATTTCAAATCAAAAAGATATAATAAGAAGTATTTCAGTAAGGAAAAAGACCCCATGTTAATGTGGGAATCCATTAATGAGGAAATAAAGTTTTTTAGCATGACCACCATGACAGCTGGAGTATCTCTAGTAATCCATATTGATGAGCTGGTGGCATTTACTCTTGATTTGTGCCTTTGACCGCCTCTGTTAACATTTTTTCTTATCCTGCAGGCTCTCTATTTGGTGGTATCCTAGAAGAAGTCCTTTCATGAGCAGGTGGCCAAATGCTGTTTTTATAGTGGATACTTCTTCTTCAGTCCATTTAATTTTTCCTGAAACAAATTTTTGTACAACTGCATTTAGAAATTTAAATGTCCAATAACTTTAATGTGGTCTGTTAAGTCCTAGAATAAGATAAGGACATGATATGTACATATTTAATTATTAGCTCTGAAGTAAACATATGATGATAAAAGTGTTAATACATATTTTTCAGCCTTTATTGGAATAAAAGTAAAGAGTAAGTCACTTTCATTTCTCTGGAAATAATTGGGCATGTGGAGGGGATGGGGTTGGTCTACAGGCATTATATTCCTGGAATATCATCAATATAAGTGGTCGATTGTGTGATGGAAGGTTCATATTGAAATAAGATGATTTGCTTCTACACCCATTTGGAACTGATGGTGAATACTTGCATATGTCTACTTCTAGCCAAGGAGAGAAAGATTTTTAGTTATGCATATTATCATGAATATACAATATACATGAAGTGAATTTGGCAAGATAATGACATTTGTTTTACTGGGAATATGATTCTTGCTAAATGCATCTTCTTGCAAATTTCTATTAAGTTCATTTATTTCATTTCAGTATTTTGAATACTTCTTATTCGTGTGATTCAATAATTTGAATAAAATTTACAGTCATAAACAGTTACCAAGGTCTGTTTTGTGGGCAGTGAAAATATGACAAAATATTGTTGTATTAGATGCAATCAAGTTTATAACTTGTAACTTACTGTTTAAATGTACTAGTCATAGGGTTAGGAGTTGTAATTCTTACTTATACAAACTCTCTTTGTGGCATGCACTTCATCATCAGCCTCTTCATCAGCGTTATCGTTCTGCCTTTCTTGATTTCTAACTGAAATATTCAAACAGTTCCCCACTTTTATTCATAATTTATTTTTTAAATATTAGCTCTGATTAAGATATTTCAATCCATCACATAGAAAACAAGACAACTGAGACCAATCACCTTATGAAATAAGCCTAATGGCCAGATTGATAGCATCAGAAAATGAATGTGGATTATCAGAAAATAAATGTGGATTATCAGAAAATGAATGTGGATTAGAAATAAGAGTGTTATTTGCTGATGAAGAAGTAGAAATGTAAAATTGTCAAAGAACTCGATGCAGAAGCTTTGTGAAGTTCTATGGATGGGTTCAAGAACAGTCTTGAAAATATTTTCAAAGTTTTCCACATGTACTACCCTGTCAGCATCAATTTTACAAATGTGATATCTATTGAGTTAGAATGATGCAGGTGAGATGTCAAAATTCTATCCTGCAGATTTAAACATGCTGTGCAAAGGTTTCTTCATTTCTACTAGTGGCATAAATACTTGATAGCAGATTATCATTATCTGCACTGATCACTGAGAAGGTTATGTTAAAATGGCAGCTGTGAAATTTAAAGCCTGTCATGCAGTGTTGAAAAAGTTTCCCTTGCTCAATGATTTAGGGATCAAGTATGGTTATATTAAAAACAAGAGAAAAAAAATGAAAAAAGTAAGGGCCAATATGGTCATTTCATATTCAAAAATAGCATGAATGTATGTAAATTACTGAGAAAAAACCCACATTACTTCCTATCCTTTCATAAGCTTCAACAATAGCATGACCTTACACACTAGCTGTGTCTTTACTCCTGGTCATCTCCTGTTCTCAAGCTTTCTTTTCCCACTTTGGTCATTACACTATACTCTGATCACATGATTTCATGCAAGTAATATTAATTAAATGTAACTGACAACAGTACCTAAACCATATTACTACACAATATGTAAAAGAATTTCTCAATTGCCAATCAAAGAAGCAACTGCTTTTAGTTTCCAAAATTCAGAAGAATTTGAAAAAAGTTTTGAAGTATGCATGAAGAACTGTTGTGAAGTTGAGGTTACTCATCAATAACATCAGTAAGCACTATGGTTCAAGTAGATTACCACTCTGGTGTTTAGACATCTTTGGATGTGCTCTCATGCCCATTTATAGGGTTCTTTCAAAGTATAGAGATGTTGCCATGATTTTATTGCAAGAACAGCGCTTCCCTTTGTTAATGAATAAGAGTAGGAAAAAGAAGGGGGGGGGGGAGCAGAGGACATGACCATACTTCAATATTTACTTAACAATGAAGTTTCCATGTTACTTTCTGCCTGCTCCATTCTGTTTAAACTTTATTGAACTCAAAATATTATATTTATAAAAGCATTAATCTGTTGATGGTTTCTTAGAGTAATCTGATCTTTTCCTGTGTATATTGTTCTTTGCTAAGAACCTCATTCAGCCTGACCGCTCTGGTGGCCTAGTGGTTAGAGCATCAACCTCAGATGTGGGAGGTCATGGGTTCTATCCTCAGCCAGGTCATATCAAAGACTTATAAAAATGGTGCTAACAGCAGCCTCACTTGGCGCTTGGCATTAAGAGGTTAATGTTAGGACTGGTTGGCCTGGTAGCAGGATAAAAATGTGACTGGGTGGGACATGATGCTACATGTCTGCAGCATGATGCCCCAGTGCTAGACATCACTATAAACTGCCACACTACAGACATCGTAGCGATATAACTGACAAATTGTTAAAGCTACTTTAAAAATCCAAATCACACACAGTCTGCCTCTAATAGCTAGCTTAGCCAGCTTGAACAAGTTTGGAAACAGTTCTTTATTGCTGATATACAATTTTCCACAGCTAATAGGTATGGTCTCAAAATATTTATAATCCCAAATAATTTTTTTTACTAACACTAGCTCTGCAAACTTTTCACTGTCAGGAATCAGTGTTTCGCTGACTACTGTGCTAGATTTCTTATCTGTTCCATAGATGATAGTACTGTATTAGGGTTAGAGTACATTAGACAGTTTTGCAGGAAGATTCCCGAGTGCTGAATTGTTTAAAGAAAAGAGATGAAGAGTGTATTCTACAATCTGAAAATGCTTGTATTTTAATCAGGCTTGTTAATCTGCATTTCTAAATTTAATTTGAAAATACCGCTGAATAGGGGATTGATCAGCATGCCATCTGTTTTTGTCCAATTTTGCATGAACATCAGAAGCGCAGTTAACACCATTTAAAATCACCGACATTATCAGTAAAAAAATTTCCAGCTCCAACAATCTGATACACTTGAAAAATCTAAAAACTTGCATTTCCCAAATGAAGTCATCTGAAAAGGAACCATGTTAGGATTCATCCATTTTTGGTTTTCTACACAACATATTTTAAACCCGCTTTTGTAAAACTTCCTTGATAAATGCAATGTTATAACTACCACAGAATGTGTCAATCAAATTTACTTTCACAACCATTTATGTCAAGACAATGACCTCAGTCCTGTAAACAATTGCCTACTTAAAGAAAGACGCAGGTCAAGACATGTGCTACGCGACCTCTACCAGTAGTATGACTTTCATCATGACAAACACTTTAGTTAAATAGAAATGTTATAGTGCAAAAAGTACATTATTCCATGCATGACTTGAAACTAATTTGCGCGAGTTCTTATGTGCTATTGCTCTCCAAGCCATCATATTCATTAAAAAAAATTCATGATTCAAGCCTTCATGCACCCTACCAGAATCCTAGAAATATATTTATGTTTTAGACTGAAATTTTACTGAAGCACCAGAAACTTAAAAAAAATTACAAATATATTACACACAAAAATCTTAAGCACTCTGTTCCACATCACAGACACCACAAATGAACTGACTTTGTTTTGGCCATTTATGAAGTTTGTAATTGACTTTCAACACAGGATCTTAAAAAAGTTGGTTTACTAGGGCTGTTCTGGAAAAAGTAGGAAAAGAAAGGGACTTGGAGCATAAAGGATGAAAAACTAGGGTTGCTTTAAATACATCATGATGCCAACCTCAGATTAAATAAATATTTTCAAGACACTTCATACCCTTATCTAAATTTTGTACAACTTACTTCTTTTACCTGTTCTCCTCTGATGTGTTGGGGGATCTGTCTCCGAATCTGCAAGAAGAAGCAAAACTATTAGCAAGGGTTCAAGACATCTTCCATGATGAGTTTTGGCTCTATTCTAACACATCATTCACTTCAATGGTAATTTAATATTTGTTATCTTTATGTGATGCCCATATACTGCACAATTAATCTGTGGAAAAGTAATAAACAAACCCATTATATACCCATGTCATAGGTTTCTTTACTTGTAGGAACTATGGAAAAAATAAATAAGGCATTTCCTTAGTACGGCAACTACAGATGTATTCCAAGAACACAAATGCCCCACCACTGAACAAAAAACTGCATTCCTTCCCACAACCCATTTTGACAGATGCAACTGTAATATTCTCTTTGAGATGTAGTAGGTACAATGCTGGTCTTGCCACTCAAATCCACCTGGGTCTTCCTTTTTTGTCCATTTATTTCTTTGTGAAAGTACTAGATGTGCTCACTAGACAAACTGTTCAAGTTGACACAGTGATGCAATTCTTTTGTCAATCAGGCCTACCTTATCATGTTCAAGTTGACACAGCGATGCAATGCTTTTGTCAATTAGGCCTACCTTATCATATTCAAGTTGATACAGTGATGCAATGCTTTTGTCAATCAGGCCTACCTTATCATGTTCAAGTTGACACAGTGATGCAATGCTTTTGTCAATTTGGGCCTACCTTATCATGCTCTTGAATCATTTGTGAAACATTCACACTACACTGATAGAAATAGTCATAGCACATAATTAGTGTGTATGATTTTGATTTTTAACGTAGCTTTAACAATGTTTCAGTTATATCGCTACGATGTCTGAAGTGTGACAGTTTATAGTGATGTCTAGCACTGGGTAATCATGCCGCAGTCATGTAGCATGATGTCCCACCCAGTTACATTATCCTGACACCAGGCTGACCAGTCCTAACACTAACCTCTTATCTTAATGCTGAGTGCCAAGCAAGGTAGCTGTTAGTACCATTTTTGTAAGTCTTTGGTATGACTTGGCCAGGGATCGAACCCACGACCTCCCGCATCCGAGATGGATGCTCTAACCACTAGGCCACCGGAGCGGTCCACATAATTAGTACATATTTTATAGTTTTAACTTGACTGTAACATATTTTTCACCCTATTATTTAAATCTTTAATGGCATGGTAGGTCTACCTACTCTGATGAGTCCATCTTAGTAAGGCAGTTGATTTTTTTTGGTAAGTTTGACCAGTTTTCAGTAATGTGTAACAAAATACCATAAACTCATTGCTGACACTGACACTTCTTTTTCCGGTGTTTTGCACCTTTACAGTGTGATTTAAGGGCACTCTCACCCATTGCCCCAATGTCTATAACTTTGTTGAACACACAACACAAAGCTTTATGTCTGTCCTGGGTCTCCTTGACCCACTTACAGGAGCCTTTCCATTCACGATTAAAAACACACATTTTCATGTAGAATCCAAGGCCACGAGGTGCAATGTAAGAAATGGACATAGTACACAATTAATTTTACTATATGTTCTCTTCATTTGTTTCTCAGTACTGACCTTTCCACTGTGTGACAATCAATGCAAATCATATGTTAATCTAAAATACCTTCAAAGATGACTTCATGGTGAAGTTCTTGTCAAAGGTTGACCTGCTCTTTTTTTAGATGCTGGACTGTCAACATAGCAGCATGTAAACAGAACACAGATTTCACTTCCGGATCATCACCAAGGCCTTATTGCTCACTGTGCACTGTCGCCAAAATACATACAGACAACAACACCCTGGGCTCATATTATCAAGAATAAACAGTTACCTTTACATTCCTACCAAAAATGCATAAATAAAACTCTTCTATCACCACCAAAATGAGAGAGGAAAAAATGTTCTAAAAATAGACTAGAACTACATTCGTGGGTACTGAACTGGAAGTATTAATTGTGATGTAATTCCAAATAGAAAGCCACCATATTGCCATTCCCACAATGCTGCTAAATGGAAATCTTGAGTAATCTTCCTTTCCTTTGTTACCAACCAAGCCACATAAAGTAAAAGGCATTTAGTCAATCGGACATTCTCTGCAATTTTTCCACCAAGGTTTCTTTTTTTAAAAAAAATTTGGTTTTTATTTTCTTAAAAATTCAAGCACTTTTTAAGGATTTTTGCTCATTTTCAAGCACTTTTTAAGAACTTTTTCCCAGTGACATTAAAAATAAGTGCTTTTCAAGAGGATTTTCAAAAAATAAGCACTTTTCATCCAGCAGTTAAAAATTCAAGTACTTTTCAAATATGTGTTAACCCTGTATTATTAGTTATTAATGAAAAACAGTCAGATCTAATAGAACTGAACTGTTTTCCGAGAAAGGTCAAATCCAGTAAATAAAGTTACATAACAATAGCATGTAATGGAATAAAAAAAATTAAACCTAACAAACAAACATTTAAATTAAATCAAATATCAAATTAAATCAAATATACATAACAATGCATAGGATGAAGACATGCAGGCATAATGTGTTATGCCATGAAGTACAAAAGTTCATCTTGGGTTAAGGATATGTATGCAAAAGAAAATTTTTAATGAATACATAACTGCCACTGTTATAGACAATAGAATGTTACCACCGTGTCGCACTTTGAGCTCAATAAATAGTGGAAGACAATATGACCCTGACCTTGCTTTGTAATGACTTGACCTCTCCACACATGTAAACTGTATCCTCGTGTTAGCTTTTCTGAAAAAATTACCTGTACTAGATCCATTATACAGGTCACCCTTTCCAATGTCACTCTCCCTATTCTCATCACCTGAATCAAAACCTTCTGAAATTTTAACTGATATGTGCATAAAGAGTATAAACAACAGCTCAAAGACCAAGTCTTGGAGCACAGAAAAATAATGTGCTAAGTTTTTAACTACTAATCAAATTTTACTTCAACAAAGAAAATTACCAATCTCAACTGTCAATTACTAGAAATGATTGATAACATTTGAGATTGCAAAGTATATACATTTTTTTAGGTTTGTTTTTAAAACATTTATTTCGAAAATACTAACCAGATCATCTACATATAAATACAAATATGCTTATCCAATTTCATTTGTCTATCTTATGTGCTGACAGAATTTCCAAAATGGAAGAACCAATGAACAAATGCATATGAATGTCACATCTTCAAGAGTGTGGTCAATAAAGAGGAAATGTAATTCACAGGGCAGATAGTACAATTTCTGTTCTCACACAAACCTTTAATTTTGATACAACGATGATATAATTTGGCGATGTGCTACTTTCATTCATGCTTGTTGCACCTGCCTCATGACCCTTGTGGTTAGTAAGAGGATGAAAATACAATCCCTTGCTTTCGCACTCACGATACGTTTTGCTTTGTTCCTGTTTTGACCACTCTTACCTGTCAATCTCCCCACAGACCAATGGTTGATACAAACACTTTGAAAATTTAACGCAACTCAAGACTTCAGTACCAACTCAAATACCAAGTTAATATCTTGCTAGGTGAAAATAACGTTGTATTTATAAAGAGGACAAATAACAAACTGTACCAAATATACTAACTTCTTTTCAGGAAGATAATGTAGCAACGTCATTACATATTTTTGAAGAAAAAGTTTAAAATATCATTCAGCAAGGCAGGTTTTGGGGATACTGTGGAGACAAGAGGAGCACAATTTTAATGTCATTTTTAATACATTCAGAGTTGACCACATATATGGGGTAGGAATAAATTAACACTTGCCATTGCTGGTATGGTTTCATACCTGTACTGGTTTCTGAAATTGTCATCAAGACATCTATTTCATCATGACTGTGCAGATTAATTTCTCCATCTTCATCCGATTCATCACCATCAGCACCCATCTCACATATCTCAGCATCTTCTGAAAGGTTGAAAACACTAATAAATATAAACCAAAAAATTATTCAAGATAAATGCAGGAGAATAAAAAAGAAACCACTTGCCTTTTTATTCTTTAAACTGAGATCGATAATGTATCATATCGTTGGCAGTGTATCATGAATCATATAGATACATGGCACAGGTGTATCATTTAACCTCTAGAAACTATACAGATGAAATGAATGACATTTTACAATATTCTGTCACTTGGTGGCAGGCAAAATGTTGAGGACCGTCTATACGTTTATATCATGACTGCCTTCTTATGGGGTAGCTGGGAATAGGGGAGAGGCCACTGATGTTGGGAAAGCATTATACAAATTGTGAACAGCAGTTTGAAAAGCAATTTAATAAATTTAGAATTCTGTAAAAAAAAGAGTTATGTTTTTCTCACTAGGGTATCACGAGTTGCCCACTGTCAGCCTCATACAACCCTACCATCACAAACATTCATATCAAGGTTCACGTCACAGGGCATGATCTGTTATTTGGTATCCAAGTTCACCTCTTTACTAGAGTGTCTTGTGTATGCCCTTTGGCAGCCTATGTTACATATAAAAGTCAAAGACTGACATTAAAGTTTTAATTTATAAGTTTACCAAACTTGTGGCCTCCATTGTTACTCTTCAAGTTATGTAATTATTTCTTTTAATTATGAAATAATTCTAATGAATGAAAATACTCTTCAGGAATATTAGACTTAATTTTTTAGAGAATTCACCATCACTATCTGGCTTCAATTCTTTGCAATATCCCTGACTTCAATAGCAAGTGACAAAGTTTAAAGTTCTCATTATATGATATTACTGATTAATTATCTCAACACTAATTCTTACTTTTTTTTAGGAAAAATGAAATTGTTTTCAAAACATTAATGCTGGTAGGATAATAAAATGTCATGTTGAAAAGGCAGCTAAAAATGTAGAGTACAATTTTAACCTGTCAAATCAACATATGCCTCTATTGGGTCAAGCTTAGTCCAAGTTCTCAGTCATTCCTGTAACTCTTAAAAACATATCACAATTACAATTTTTGCAGTATGTGGTATTTTTTGAGGTGGTGAATCATTCATGGGCAAATAATGCACCTTTTCAGTAAATATTTTTCAGTTTCCGTAAACTATGCTGCAATCTCTTCACATGCCATTTCTTGCCAATTTGGCCATTGCATATAGTCTTGTACCAACATTTTGGCTGATTCCCTGGCTCTTCTTTTGTAGAACATTGTGGTTCTTGCCAGAGTTAGTTCAGCTAGTGATCTCCAATTCTGATAAGATTGTTCATCTTTCAATACTTTGATCTTCAAGTGTATGTTCTCCACTAAGTAATTCTGCAATTTCACAAGATCTGAAGTCAATGGAATTTCATGCCTTTCCTTTGTCATCTTTTTCCTTTTCATTGATGCCAGCGCAACTGATGAGACAGAATCTGTCCAATTACTTTTGTGTATGTGCAGAAATGCTTCAGCCTCATTCCGCATCTTTTCACTATCTTTTTGAACAGCCATGCCTCTCTTTAAATATGTACACTTTGCAAGAAGGTGGCCAAGTCTTAATGCCAAGGAAGGTATCTAAAAAAAGGCTTCCCAGACTGCGATTGTGACAAGCCACACAATTTTTCAGTTGCCTTCAGTCGTGAATCTAAACAAGATCCACTAATCAAATCAATAAGCTGCTTAGCCCTCCCAGATTCTGCAACTGCCATCTGAAGTCGTGCTGTCTCATTCTTTGGCAAATATCTTTGGCTCGGGCACTACCCAGTGTTTTGTGCTTCACTTGTCCAAATGTCATGATTAGTTGATATTTTATTACTACACTGAAGACTTCATCTTTTCTCATATGCTTTAGTACTGGTGAGGTCAGTGACGCTTGAAGGTTGAATTAGTGTAGAGTCCTTTTAGCTAGTCCATCTGCTAAAAAAGTCTGGATTTTGCCAATATAGATGACCTTGCATTTATATCTTTCTCTTCTTGTGTAGAAAATGGTCACAATCCACAAGGTCTCCAGAGATCCTCAACATGAAAAAGTCCCACACAATGAATGCAAAGCAAGTATTCATCTTCTCTGGAAGAATGTGTAGATCTTCTTACCACTATCAGCTTTCCTACCCCCTGTCCAAGCACTTTAGTATTATGTTTGAAGTTTCCCTTATTTTGTATGAACTGAAATCCTTTATTTTGTTCCATCTTACTGCATGCAAGAAGTGATGCATCTTCCTCCTCCTCCGAGTTGAGTTGCTAGGTGATTTTTGAGACAATGCTTAAGCAATTTTCCACAGTAAGGGCAAACCAATTCCTTATTATATATCCCCCGTCCATCATCTTTTTTATTAACTCCAGGGTACAAACACTGAAATGAAAAAGACATTTTTGAATACAGCTACATTGAACATTATGACTTGAAATTTACAGTTAAATCCACTTAAGTGAAAACATTAACAAAGACTTGCCGCAAGAGAAGAATGCTGGATCCCAAAAATTAGATGCAATACACTAACATGGGGCCCAAGTAGGCATGATATCAGTTGATTGATTTACAGATCTAAACACATTTTTGTAAAACCTTTATAAAGGACTTTTGAACATGTTTTCAAGGATTGCCTCAAGTCTTCAAGGCATATGTTTTTTCTCATGAAAATTAGTTTCTTTCTTTATCAACGCAGACACACCACATGTAAAAGCATAAAGAAAATGTGTAGCTATTTAGTATGCTATTAAAGTAAAGAGCACAACTCCATCTGATAGCTATGTCTTGTGTCACTTGATCTATCCAAATGTATCAAAATTTATGCATTTTTTATACTTTTTTTGCACAATAATTACAAATTTTGATATAGAAAGTGATGGATGGAGTTTTTGAAGCAAGCCCCATATTCAAGGAGTCGTCAAAGTTGAATGAACCATGTAAACAGTTGACCTTTTCAATCAGCAGGTTTGTGTGGTATTTCAAGAACAATTACCCAAGAAAGTAACTCCAAAACTTTAAATAGTTTATTTTACAAAATAAACTGTATTCTGTCAAAACATAAAGGTATAATTAATCACAACAGTCTCTTCCTCATAATTTATCTCATTCAAGATCAACATATAAACTCATTCACAATGTTTGATATAAACTGGAAAAGAAACTACTCTAATATTTACTGAAGCATTAAGGATAGTTTCCTTGATATTTTTTTTTAAGATGGTTGCAAATCACAATTTTGAGATTAGATGACAAATCACAATTTATCTATCAGGCATTTTGTGCAGGCAATTCACTGTTTTGTTCACTTTGTCACTCTTCAATGTGTACTGTCTGTAGGCAACATGACTGCATGGTGTCATGTCAAAAATGCTATCTAGGCAGCTTATCCTCCATTTCTAATTCATTTATTATGGCTGACAGTCAGTGTCTCTTACTTCTTTTACTCCTATAGTTTATTGGCATGGAAATCTGTCTTGATAAATTGTCACGAGATCGTAGTGGCTATTTGTCAGGTAAATTTTTTTTAAAAAGAGCGTGAGTAAAGAGTACATCACACTCTACACCAGCCCCACCAGACTTTCTCTAATGATGACCGTGACCTATACCTATGATGACTGTGACCTATACCTTACAGTCCTGAGTATGTTACATGAAAAACTCTCATGTAGTGATGTATATCTGGATAAAACTTGCCAAAATATACTTAAGGATTAAAAAGTGACATCCTCTGTGTGGAAACAGATCACAAGAGACACATTTTCCCTCCATCACCTTGACCTTTGACATAAATACCTGGTTATGACACATGAAAAATACAGTCGACTCCACTTAACTGCACATCGGTTAACTGCACACTCCGGATAACTGCATGTAGTCACGCCGGTCACGTTTTTTCCCAATGCTTTTCAATGGGAACAAACTTCGGATAACTGCACTTCGCTTAAATGCACACTCCGGATAATAGCACGATAAATGTTCTGCCCGTGGCACATTATTCATTACAATTTTACTCCGGTTAACTGCACAATGATTAGTCAGGATCAGTTATTGCCAGTCCACTGCTGTAGCGCTTCAAATAAGCCGACAATTAAGCCGGTAAATGCGACTTTGTAAATGATTGACATCTAAAGGACGCCATAGGTGGTAGATACATGTATATTCCCGTGCACCAGGGAGCAATAGCGTGGGAACAATCATATGTTGCAATAGATGACAGTCTTCAGACAGAAGGTGAAATCGACGACTCAGTAGAAAATGATGAAAGAAGCGATGATGACGACACAGTAGATAACTAGGTTTCATCTAAAGTCGCTATTCAGTCACTCCAGAATTTACGCAGATTCATGGAACACAGAGAATGTGAGCTGTTTGAAATATTTTACAAAACAGAGTCGGCAATTCACCAACTTATTAGTAAAACTTGTGTGCAGACATCAATTGCCGATTTCTTTCGGAAATCGTCAATTTCATTGTGTTTGATTTAACAATATTACATTAGTGCTGCTAATTGTAGACTCTTGTTTCATTTATGTAAACGTTGAAAGAGTAGATTCTAATCATCTTTATACGTTATGCTTCACCTATATTCGTGCCGTGCTGATTTAAAGCTGTACTGTACCGTACTTCGGTTAACTGCACACTCCGTTTAACTGCACAGTCTCGTGACGGGCCCGAGGCTGTGCAGTTAACCGGAGTCGACTGTATGTGGGTACAATTTCAACAAAATATAACCAAGGCTTGCACATGTATGGGCCTGACAATGAAAATTTAATAGATAAACTGAGAGACAGATATACAGGGAATGCTACAACATAATACAAGAATCTAGAGCTGTACTATATCCAAATCAATTTTTAACCTTAAAACTCAAGATGATAGTATATAACGCAAATGCCCCCAAAAGATTATAATTTTAATATGGAAAATTTAATAAGATTATAATTTTAATATGGAAAATTTAATAAGAGTATAATTTTAATATGGAAAATTTAATAAGATTATAATTTTAATATGGAAAATTTAATAAGAGTATAATTTTAATATGGAAAATTTAATAAGATTATAATTTTAATATGGAAAATTTAATAAGATTATAATTTTAATATGGAAAATTTAATATTTAACTTTCAAAGTGGAGCACAAAATCGGTTCTTAAATTACATTACTTGTCACTTGCCTTATATATATGAAGCCATGTGATTTAAACCCCACAAGCTTTAGGAACCACCAAAATAAGAAAGATTACCCAAGTCTATGGGTTGTTTGTATGTAGGGTTTTTCTTTACATGTACGATGCAGAGCTTACCGTTGATAACTGCAAAGAACTTTTCTGTCATCATTATTGCTGTGAAATGCTCTGATTAATGATGAAAACACATATACTCTACAAATCCAGGTTTCTATTCAGACCTTTGAATGATTTGCAATTTGGAAAATACTTCCCACTTCCTTATAGACTATGTACTGGCCACCCTGCCATATTTTTCAACATTATAGAGATACCGAAGATAACTTAGGCAATATAAAAATTTTAATGCAATGAAAAAAAATGTACGCATTTATAATTATTTACTGATGTTTTCTAGACATACATAATTACCATTCTTCACAAATATGCAAACAAACCATCCATACTCTTTGCAGTATGTACTTAAGCAATTTATTTACTCCATTTAATTATTTGTCTTGGTGAAGACATGCAAGAAAAACATGGAATTTGGAATAACTAAAGATGAAAAAATAAATGCATAAAACAGCAAATTTTCTAAGTAAATTATGTTTCTCCGAGAATGCTTACCTGATCATATTACTATAGGGGATGTTTGCCTACTACATCATGAATCCAGCCTAACTTGAAAGATGAAAATGTTTCGTCTTTCTAAAAATAGCTGAGCGAATAGGGGCACAACCCCATAGCTAGTTACCTCCCCTTTCCCACCCAGCTGGATATACTCTAGTCCAGACTAGCTTAGTTCTTTTTGCCAAGCCACATGTACACTGCATGGATGTTTGCATTGCTGGGAGGATTTCATTGTAATGTGACTGCCTGGTAAGTATTCTTGGAGAAACATAATTTACTTAAAAAACTGGTATTCTTCTTTGATTACATTCCCCAATCACATTACTATAGGGAGAATAAGTAAGAAGTGGTGGTAATGCTGAGCATCTGCCCCCCCCCCCCCCCATCGATTATCCATCTAGGGAAAGAGGATTTTTCTCCCTTTGCAAAGGATCTCTTGATCTCCCCAAAGCATAATCAACACAACATAGTGTCATAAATATGACATGAGGCATATAAGAAGTTAATAGCGTGAACTCTTCGTATTCCAAACTTTTATTGGGCAAGTCCAGCGAGGCATGTGTTGTGTTGATTACTTAAACTCTGTTGGTCTAGTAGCTGTTTGTGCAGCTGCTATCGGACCAACCATATTTAAGTTATGGATCTGCAGAGAAAGGACCCTGGGATAAAAACTGGAAAAAGTCGATTTTGCATGCCAGCCGACAGCTTGAATAATGTCTCCCAGCAATGTATTGCATTAAAAGGCCAGACTGGTTGCATTAGTTCTGATCTCATGGGCACGTATGACCCATTTTAGCAAGGACGCTAGGGCTTGAGCCGTAATATCTTCTCGTCCAGCCCGCAATGGTAGGAAGAGTCTTTTACGGTTGCCTCTAATAAATTTCGTACGACTCAGATAAGGTCTGAGAGCGTGAACCTGATCTTGCCTTATCGTCGCTGATGACTTACTGATAGCCATTAGTGATCTAATGATAATACTGAGGGCAACCTATATTTGGTGATGAAACCAGGTTATTTTTAGAAAGACAAAAAAAATTATTCTTTCAAGCTAGACTGGATTCACGTTGTAGTAGGCAAACATCCCCTATAATAATGTGATTGGGGAATGTATTCAAAGGAGACTGTTGAATTTTTTTAAGAGTTCACAAAAAGTATGGACTGCTGTGTGGCACAATGATCCATTATTTCTCTTTATCTGAACATAAACTGAAGCATACAATATAAATATTGATCTGACCATCACATTAAATATTATATAAAGTATGACGGCAATAAAAAGCAGTTACATTTCATGACCCATTTACATGGCAAATGCAAGTATATTTTATGGACCTCTGATATAAAAGAAATCTGGAAATATCAATCCAAAAAATTGGAAATATTACGTAACTCTCCCGAATACCAAAATGGAATGAGTGAAAATACATCTCATATAACTTTCTAATGCTACCATGCACATAATTTGTCAATATATGTACAGAAAGTATCTTTTAAGAAACATCAAACATTTCTTTGTAATATTGTATGTGATGAAGACCATCAGACTAAAATGAGAAACAAATATTAACAAGAGCCTTACTTGGACCTCAAACACTGCTGACATATTGAAATCGGAAGAAGCATCAAAAATATCAGGACTCTGCACCAACTTATGTCTAATATCTGAAAAGAAAAACACAATCTATAATGCAGAAAGTAAAAAGCAGCCTATCGACATTTGCTGTCATACAAAAATGCATCTGGCTAGCAGGACCTTGATATTTGGACCACCAATATAAATGAACCTTTACCAAGGTAAACTTCATGTACACATTCAATTAACTCTAGACATAATGTGAAGGAAAATTTCAGTTCTTCTTACTTCAAAATAAAAATACATTCAAGTCCAAGCTGAAATTTAGGTCTCACGGAGATACCTTTCTGATATGGATGTAGTATCCATGGAGATGTACTCACTTTTACGACTAATGAAAAACATCTGAGAAATGACCATAAATCCTCAAATTCAACTGGTACAACCCAATCGTATCAAAGTAACAGAAAATATACCCCAACACTTTAAGTAAAACTCAAATAATGTATTTCCCAAGAGTACAAAATGAAAATTTTAAAGGAACTTAACAGTATTAGTCCCTAAAAGTCCTAAAAATTCTATCATTATTCCAAAAATATAGTGTTGTGAACAAATTCCTGTATTTAATGTGCTGATTTGTGAACAGTATTGGACGAGTTCATGTGCCAACAGTCTTGATGATTACCTTCATTATGCTTCACAACTCTTCATGTAATGGTATGAAGTCATATTCTGATGCAGTAAATTCAACCTCCTGTACATGTTCAAAATCTGAAGTGTTGGAAGCAAGACTCATCATATCTCAGCACATTTGGACAATGTAAAAAATGAAGAATAGCAAACTTTAATGACATTAAAAAGGAAAATGAAATTTATTGTGCACAGATACTTACTTATAATATCAACCAAGCTGGTATTATACCTTGGACATGCCAAGTGGATTGTCTGAAAATACTGGGTTATGATACGAATCAACTAGACTATATATTTAAATGAATAATGAAACAAAATCCATCTTACGTAATGCTGGTATCTGGAAGAACACATTGGTTTCAATGACACTTACTTGCTTTGTAATGGCCATATTTTTTAAAAACAAAAATATCACATTAAGTTGGTTTGCACTTTCAAGTAAATTTTACACTATAGGCAGGAATATAAAATGAGACAACACACGCAGTACAAGTAATGAATTACACAATTCAGTCAAAGGAATTGACACTCTAAAAGCAGGAGCCTCAAACACGTGGCCCATTAAGTTATTTGGAGAACAATGCCTGATTATGGCTCTGGAAATTTTCACATGTTTGATGACTATCAACAAATGAAACATACTGAATAATCAGAAAATTACCTTCTTTATTTCTTCGTCCTGGATTGCTCACTGATCCCGGTGAATCCTACAAATCAAAAAAGTTTAAAGATACATAAACAGTCATAATAGAATCAAAATAAATACATGTAGTAGGATTCCAAAACAAGTATGTTTGTTTCCGCTTAATTATAACTAAGCAACATCAGTATGTTCAAGGATGTGATAACAGTGAGAATGGAATTATTTTGTACTGAATTCCCAAGAAATGTGTCAAAAGCACAAGAGCTACTATTAATACATGGAATGAATGGTATTGGGTATTTTCCTCATAATATTAAAATTGAGTGAAATTACATTACTTTGCTGGTTTCAAGTGATAATTACTGTAAATTGAAAAATGCATAACAAGTTTTATTTATATTCTAAATCAAAATCAAGATCTTTACACTCGTATTATCCTTGAAGACTCTCTCTCTTTACCAAGCACTTCTGTACATTTGATGTACCTTGACTCACCAGCCCAAACATCTTTCACTTTACATTTGGTATAATGCATACATAGCAGATTTGTTTTGTTTTATCACTTACATAAATTACTTCAAATCATGGTAATGATCATCTCCACAAATTACATTTTTACTGTCACTGAATGGAGAAACACTTACAGTTGTTGAATTGTAAAACAGACTTTGAGGCTTGGCAGATTATCTCCCTCCATTTCCATACATTTTTAGTGACAGTATGGAATAATATAAACACTTGATTCTATGCAAGACACAAACAGACATAGAAGCATGTCAATTGCAACAAAGAAATGTGACTGGTTTAACATGCTTGTTTACATACTACACATATGCTAGTTTAGCACATACAATAACATCAGACCCAATGTTAAAATCGGCTGCCTGTTTACACAAATAGATACACTGAAACAATGATCTTTCAAGTGAAACAAAAATACTTGGATATGTGGCATGCATACTGGAAGAGAAAAATATGGGTATTGAACTGTTTTAGTTGAGTGAAATATGTGAATACACTGATTATCTGGAGCATAAGTGCAGAATGAAAACAATACATATAAGAATGTACTCATTTGCCGTAAACAGGTACTTAAGACATTTTACCATTCAATGAAACCATCTTGAGAGACCTTGACTCTTCTTCTTTTCATGCCAATTGCCACAACTTCTCCTTTTTCCAAGTAATCCCCGTCCTTTCCTTGGGCCCACACTGGTGTCCCAGTGGGTGTCCCAATGGGTGGGAGGAGGCACTCCACGACATTCTTCTCATTTTTCTAAAACAAATATCTCTTGTGTGCATGAAATATACACTTTATAATCTACAACTTCCAATGCTTTCATGGTAGTCACAAACTCACACACATCAACACACATCTTACAGTGCAGAATCCAAGTTTACTTTGTCTATTTGGAAGATGCACATGGAAGGGGGTGGATGAAAATTGAAATGAAAACATTTTTTTAAAGTCACTCACAGTTGATAGTGTTAAGCTCCTTTCAGGTTAAAGTTACACCCATCCCTAATCCCTTTTCTTTCTAGCTGCCTTAACGAGAACAGAGATAACGTTCATCCACATGCACCATCTTTTATGCAATCAAATATAATTTCATTTCAAAAGACAATTCATTCATACAAAATGGATATTTATTTATAAGTAATCTGGTTCTTTTCATATAATCTTCCATAATTTGCCATTCCTGAGATGCTGAAAAAGCACAGTTAAAGTAGATTTAATCTCTCTATTAGACTTGCAAAAGTACATTTTCTCACAGATAATAAACTTGTGAAAGAGAATGCAAGCTTGTCATATTAAATATTTCCCAATAGCAAATAATGTCAAGAGA
This sequence comes from Sinohyriopsis cumingii, assembly GCA_028554795.2. Taxonomy (NCBI): domain Eukaryota; kingdom Metazoa; phylum Mollusca; class Bivalvia; order Unionida; family Unionidae; genus Sinohyriopsis; species Sinohyriopsis cumingii. The sequence goes on along the minus strand of CM068828.1, from coordinate 46,773,302 downwards.
GATAAATACATTACCCATGTTCCAATTTTTATCTTCATGTAAATAAAACCACAAATGTTTACTTCATTTAATATGTAAAAAAAAGAACACTATTCAATGTTACGTGTGAATTATTTCAAGGCCTGCCTAATGCCATTTTGAACAAGACTTGATGAAAAAACAAACATACCTGTTTTTACTTCCATCAAGGAAGATCAAGTTATTCTCCTTTAGAAGAGAAGGGTAAAAATATTTTCCTCACTTTCCAAATGCCATCTGAAGATAAATTCCAAAATAAAGTTATTTTCAGTCTTTCTTTTCAAAATGTCCTATATAAAAGATGAACAAAATACATAAAATGCTTCTGTATTTAATCAATCACATCTACCAAGATTTGGACCTCATAAAAACTATGCAGCACAGTATATGTAGAATACATACAAAATGTCCAGAAAATCCCATGCTAACACTCCACTTGGAACGGTCATTTAAAAATTAAATGAGAAATGAATGAAACAGAAAATAAGAAAAGAGCTCTCCTCAACAGTCCATACCCTATGCAAATATGGAAAACCATTTTCTGATATGGAAATAAATATATCATAAGACAAATTAAATATCAAAGAGAAATTTATAAACTCAAATATGTACCAAAAATATTGAATAACGAGTAATAATCATAAAAATGATGCTTTTGATAATCAGTATATTTAATTATTTAAATTGACGACATTTTATATTTGGAGGTTTATTATACATAGTTGTTGTGTTACACAGTATTACTCTGTGGTCTTGTGTTTGGTCTTAATCAGAAACTGAATTGCCTTATGCTGACTGGCTTAATTACGAAAGGTTTCTATTGTGTTTAATAATCCCCTATTTCATCCTCATAGAGTGTTTAAGATTTGTTCCCTATCCTTGACCAACCTATGACGGTGAAAAAATAAAGAACGTGATGCACAAACTTAATATTGTTGCATCCCCGTCCTCAAATGGAAGCTTTATAAGATGTGATCAACAGTCTTTACGAAATTTGCGATATATAGTTTGGTGTAGGTGCATTATTACTTGTGTGTTGTGACTAACTGATTCGTCTCCTTAGGAATAATCAATCAATCGCGCCCACTACACATGTCAGTGAGTTAATAATGACCACATACATTTAGCACCTATTTTACTTATTGGCCTTATTGGCCTGATCAAATGAAGCCACATAACCCGCGCTGGTATTCTTACAGGAGTGTGGTTTATAGAGCGGCTCTTACCTGGATACGACATTCCTTTACCAAAGCACACCGTCTTAATCCAATAGAGTGGAAACAACCCTTGATATGTTTCCGAGATCCATCGCGAGTACTGAAAATACAGAAATTTATCAGTGCGTAAAACTTTCAATTAATATTTTGTAGCCTGATAATTATTATTGTGTTCAGAAATAACCTTTAGCAAAACGTCAAAGAATGGTATGCTTTAATTTTGAGCGAAGTACCGCCACATTATAGGTTTCAATGTTTTCAAACCTTTAGCCAACCCCTCTCCTTCCATCTCAATGTGTAACCCCTCAATTCTTCGCGTCAACCTGACAAGCACTCGTCTTTTTCGCACTCTTACGAATCTTTCCGCACGGACACATACGGAATATGAAATAATTTAAAATGTATGCACGTGTAGCAAGATTTCCAATCAGTACATGTCATTTGTGAAATGAGAACGCGTTCAAGTGTGAAAATGAACATTAATAATTATGTTAGATACTTTTTCAAACTTAATAAAGGCAAATAACGAAATGCATTAAAGAAAATCGTAGACTGAGGAATTGAGCTCATAAATATGCATCGGATGAGAATGTTAACATTAAATGTTAGCACCTTGTTTCCAGCTAAAAACTTGATGTGTATTATAATATGTTCGTTTTCGTTACCAAATGTATTCGCATCAACTTTGAGAGGTCATTATGATTAATTTGTTACAAATTATAAGGTGCCGTAGCGTACAAAAGCTGGTCCAATCAGAACGTTGCCATTCAAATTTTAATGTCATATGTTGAGAATTCCAATTTCACGTGTTGTATCAAGAATGCTTTTCTATAAAGCTAAATTTTCTAGGTCGAGATTTTAGTTTGTATCTGTGTAATTAAACAGTAGTGGTTGAAAGTTATGTTTTATACGTCGACGTTTTAGATTGTGTAGTAGAAATTTCAATGTCATATGTCGCGAGTTTCAGTTTTTATGTTCAATCACATTGATTTTGATGAAAGTTTAATTTCGTATGTTGAGTTTTTAGATTGTATCTGTTGAATTACACAGCAGTGATTCGATAGTTTATTGTACTTGTTGTCAGAATTGCTATTTTATATGGTGAATTGATATGTTGGTGTAAAAAGTTACATTACACAATGAGACTGTGCACTGTAACAATTCAGAGTAATATCGAGTATTAAGATACATCATTCGTGTATTCAGTTATGCTGCGCTAAATACATTTCATTTACAGTTTGAAAGTTACTATTCACAGTTCGAGAATTACTATTAATTTCCACGCTAGAGGTCGCTCCCGTGAACGGACCGCGTTTTTTTTAATCAAGGAGACTGCTTCTCGTTGCGGCTCGTTTCTTTTATCAGAATACGAGTACAGTGAAGTTGGATTTCTCGACATATGACACTGAAATTTTAATCACCGCTGTGCAATTCAAAATATAGAATGTAAAATGTCGACATAGGAAACAGATCTTTAAACCGTCTCTTTATAATTCGTCATATTTAATCTAAAATCTCGACCTAGAAAATGGAACTTTAAGGACATGCAATTTCATTCAACACGTGATATTGGATTTCTCGACATACGACACTGAAATTTCAACTACAAGTTTCTCATTACACCAGCTTTAGACCCGCTACGGCACCTCATAACAATTTAACAATTTGAGAATTCACCCTGTCTTTTGTATACACAGAATAGCCATGTATCCTCCCATTTATAAAGTAACTATCGAGAAGATTAAAAAGGTAAGAAATCTGTTGGTTTTCTTTGCTATTTGGTATATGGACAACATTTCGTTCCAGCGACAATGTTCCAGAATCGGTTGCAGGCTCTCTTACGTTAGGTCTTGCAACAAAGGTACAGTTGTTTCTGATACGTTTCTTTATGTATTTTTGTATCGTTCCAAGATTTATAAATAGCCTAGATAACAAAAAATGTATTACAACCTAGCCTCAAGAGTCCCTTAAATCATATATTTTTATGTCGCATCACATTTTCTTGTTATTACTTTTGAGCCTCATTGTCCACAATTCTATAGTGGATTTGTCTTAACAGATTAACATGTTATGCTCCAGGATTCGTAAAGTAATTTATCTAATATGCAAACGAAAAATTCACGTTATCTTAAATTTTTTCTTAGCATGCAAAAATGGAAGGATAAAATATCTCATGTTTATGAAAGATATCTGTGCTATGTTGCTCTGATGGCTGTTAGAGGACAGGGATTGTAAAAATCGGTATTCGCAAATGTTTGTCGTGATTCGAGGAAAGAGGCTGAGTCTGGGGTTTTAAGGTCTTTCGTAATTCCTGGGGCTCAGGCGAACGCTGGTACATATAATTTGTATGTTTTTTTTTACATGATCATTTATAATATTCAAGAACGAATAGCAGCAAGAAAACAAAATCCCTTAAGTTCCAACAGCTTTGCATATGTTATGTAATAAAACAACACGACTAAACCTGTTTGTAACCAGTCCATTTATCTAAGAACGAAAGTAATATCCTAATCGTCTACGAAGTATTCAAACCGTGAAACATCATGTTGACTGATATATTTTGTTATGTTTGCAGGGAATTTTGTGATATATTTATGTTGCTTGATTTAAAATGTATTGTCTGTAATACAGAGAGAATATTTGCTTGAAACGATTGAATAACGGATATATTTCATCGACTGGGAGAAAATGTTTAATTTTGTCACCAAGAGCGATCAAATTAAACTCGGAGAAAGCAAATTTTCTTTTTATGTATGCTCAAACAAATTGCCTAGCAAGAGCTATAACAGATTTAAGAAGCAGATAGTCTAAGTGGTTTATCACTACGTTCAGCGTTGTCTTGTGTATATTCGCATAGAAAATGTCAGTCGCAGCATAATTCCCCCACCCCCAATTTAAGGCCAAACAGCAGATTAAACATATTTAAGAAACAACTGCTTGCACATTATTGTATTTGAACAGGAAAATCCAGTAATGCAGGTCCTAGGATACAATACAAACATGCTCTTTATGACATATTTCAGTATGATGGTGTTTAGTTGATTTAATTCCGCGACAAATTCTGTACCAAAATATTTTATTTACATCAGATGTACATATCAATATCCGTTATTCGTCAATACAATTTCTTTCTATGCTAAAATATCGGCACTCTTTTATATCACAGAAAATATCTTAACCTTTCAATCAATTAAAATTTGGCAAAAAGGTGTACACTGACAATTTGGCAATTCAAGTGTACACTGAAAATCTGGCAATTCAAGTATACACACTGAAGATTTGTATACATGGTCCTTGTACTACTAACTATCGAAGTCCCGACTGTTGCCATTGGGAGCATGCTTGCAGATGCACATGTCTATCCTTGTAACACTCACTCATTACTTGCAGAAAATAGAGTGACAAATTTATACGTTTAATAAATGAAGAAAAAACACATAAGCACATTCAGTTCAATACAGATCTGTTTTCTGGCGCTAGTTCACTAAATATTTTTCATCGTGCAAGTAAATTAATTTGCTTGAAAGTGCCGTCAATGAATTCCATTTGAATATGAACGGTGTCTAACCGACATTGTAAGCAACGGTAAGTTAAGTAAACGCTGAGGTTAAATCAATACAAAAAAGTTGAAATTTGTATTGCAATCCATATGTATATTTACAGCCAAACACAGCAGGACGTTTTGAAGACGAAAACTCTGAACAACAAGGCTGTTTCCATATTATGATATCTGACTCATAAAGTGAGTTACAAGGCTGTATGTATTTCCAGATTATGATATCTGACTCATAAAGTGAGTTACAAGGCTGTATGTATTTCCATATTATGATATCTGACTCATAAAGTGAGTTACAAGGCTGTATGTATTTCCATATTATGATATCTGACTCATAAAGTGAGTTACAAGGCTGTATGTATTTCCAGATTATGATATCTGACTCATAAAGTGAGCTACAAGATGTTCAGTGAAAGAATGCAATGAAAATTAATCAACAAAATCTTCACGACGTTTCATTACGTATGCATGTTTCGTGTTTTGAAACAAATCGAACATAACCCAATTTAAAGTTTTATTAGACTAAGAGATGCTCCTGAACATGTTACCATGAAAACAATCCTATTTGACAGTTTTATATGTAACAAATGCAAACTGTAGCTTTTAAAATGCTTGGATCACTCCCATACGATATTTTATGCTATATTTCAATAAGTATTCTGATAAATTTCTGGGCGTAGGGTGGGGGAGTGGTTGATGCCTAATGGAATTAATTGGGTGGTTGAGAGGTTTGGACTTGATTGCTCTATCAAAATATGTGTTTTATCCCTAAATTTTGAGAAATTAAAATCATAACGATATATCTTTCTAGCTGTCAAACACGTTTCATTTTAGTGATAACACCTTTATGTTAAAGGTCAGCTGAAATTTGTTTTGATATTTTGTTGCTAAACATCGAAAGTCTAAAAGTGCATATAGCTTGATAACATTTTACAATGCTTGTGTAGGAAACATTTAAATTGGGTAATATTGCATTTATGTGAAGCATGAAACTAAACGTTTTCCGTTCATAACACTAGAGAAGACCAACTTAAATATTCATGCGCCCCTCCGTTGTGCTTTGATAATATTTGTAATTTCTGGGCAATGTTTTTAATGGAGTTCTCCTATGTATCCGCTGTTATTCCTTGTTCAGTTGATTACTATTTATAATGATACGAACTCAGTTTCATATTTTACAGGATAAACGAAGTAATGAAGCTTGAAAATTGATTACATATTGTGCCTGAATGACCTCTACTGCCATCCATGCAGTATGTAATCGATTTTCATGCTTCATGATTTAAACAATCGTGTAAAATATTAAATTCGATTCTTAATTTACATTTCCATCTTTAAAGGATCTTTTAATGTCTCAACTAGTTCTTCTAACTTTAGAACAAACCTAAAATTTAGAAAAAATATGGTCAAATGTTTAATCCCACTAAAATGCAAAATGAAATAATTGTTTATCAGTTGGGACCGATTTCACATGGAATTGGTCCCTGGTCAGTGCAATGTTATCATTATCACATAGTAAATATTGGTTGACTATAAGTGTCTTTAGGAAGTCTTTCGCCATTAAGGTCGACATACTGTGCTGGTGTCTCGTTTCGGGAGAGGGGGCAACCAAGAACCGTCGTTATGTTTTAGTAATTGATTTAGTATTAGTTATTTATAAATGTGTAATATTATGTGAAATTAGGCGTTCTTAGTAATACCTCCAGTTTTGGAAGTTATTCAGTTTTATTGCAAGGATTCATTTATTTAATTTAATCATTTGTTGGAATTACAGATTAATTGAAATAATAGCTCACACGGAAATAGTGTTAATTCATTTAAATGCATTTATATATTTAATAGTTGTCATGTAATCACTGTGAATTAATTCTTTTAAAGACATTCTTCGATCATATCATAGTGATTATGCTGTATTGTTGATTCATCAATACATTTGAGGACATCATTCATAATACCATTATACAGATTACTCCACACTTTTAGAACTGATAGAACATTAAGGACTGTTAACGGTTTCATTCAGCATAATGTAAGTTATCTACGTTTTTACTTTGCATTTTAGGGAAATAAATTACATTTTCAATTACACAAGTCTTGTTGGTTTTTGCTCTTGCTTGTTACTCGATTAAAGGTCATAGAGTCTTAACAGTTTTCCCATAGCATACGATATATTTATTTCTATCGATCTAGTGATTCCACAAATCCGAATTTCAAGTCTCAGAATATGAAGTTTTGCCTAAAGTGATCTATCTTTATGGTTACTCAATCTTTGAGGCCGAAGTCATTTGTAAAATGTTTATCTAGAGTTATTTTATCAGAACTTCATAAGTTATTGTTCCAGTCTGATAGAAAAGGGAAAAAAACTTTTAGGAATGCAATCCAATTAATTATATCATTTGATTAACTTTCAATAAATAACTTCCCTATGCAGCACTATTTTTAATCTTAAACAATTATCGAACTAACTTAACCAACTCAACATGATTATTCAAATGGACTCGTAGTGAAACAAACCCAGCTGACCATTACACTGTAAGTAACTACGCCCAAGTGAAAAAGTGAGATTTTGCATACAGTTTCAACAATATTTATCCTCGATGAAAGGTTGTTTGTGTTACGATGTGTACTCCTTTTATAGTTCAAAACTATATTCTACATAAATATTTGGAATCAGATCAGTTTATAAGGAAAAACAACCCCGAAATAATGTTCGTGCGTTGCTATCCTTTAAATCACGCTGCAACAACTATTCCTTGCGTTTTGTTTGTTGTTTTTCTGGTTTGGGGTTTCTAAATAACAGTAAATAATAGTGCATTTAGCATAACGGAGAAAATATTATGCAGATCTGATTATATTCCTGATATCACCAAATGATTTTCCTGATATCACCAAATGCATCAGACCCGTTGAATTAATGGATTACCAAAATGATTAAATTAGTAAAAGCAATATGCAGATTGCACCAGTCTTAAGGTTAGCGTCAGATTTTGTGTTATAAAGGCACGTTATTTTGTAAACACGCACTTAAGAAAATGTAACGGTTTATCAACGGTAATCCTGGTTGTTAAAGATGGATTTTGAATATCTGATTTATTGGGGGAAAACATTTCATTTGTTTCTTTCGGCGTATATTCATTTGTTGCACTTTCAGAAGCAAGTATTGTCTACTTTGGCAAAATTCATTGTGCTTACTTTAACCAATGCTAAAATTAGTGTACATAGGAAATGTTTCGATTTTATTTTTCAAGCATATGGTTGTAGCCATTTCCATGAAGCTGTTAGTTCTCGAGAGCGCATTGATGTCCCAATAATATCACATTAAAAGACAGATCAGTCACAATACTGGAAAATAACATAGAAGTATGCCAGTATTATGCCCATTGTGCTTGGCGCAAATGCACACGACTTTACTTTATGTCTGGTCTCCTTCAGAAGTACTTGATATCTGCCCAGCGGAACCCAACACATTTGTGTCCTATTCCTTTATGTCGTAAAATGTGCCGCAAACGTGTTGTCTACTTATGAGTATAATTTTCTCTAAGGCTAATTACTTCAATTAAATTACACAGTGGCACAAATACTGCTTCTTTATAACAAACACGTATGGAAAACATCATAAAATAAATAGGATTTGAATCAGAAGAAATTGTTTTTATTTCATACAAAAGAGAATGTATCTACACCATTTCTGTCAACGATTTACAAGCCAGTACCTGGCTTTAGAGCTAACACTGTACTCAAGAAGAATTCATTAATTACAAACCAACATCACGTCTGTCAATTTAAACTCTTACCAGTGTTTGCAAGTTTGTTGTTGATATCAATAATAACAGAGGCTTCCACGGATGCCACCCACTGGATGGTGTTCAAGCAAAACATACAGTAGAGAAAGTAACTGGAATCAGAATCGGTTTATAAAAGAATGTTTATGTTCATTATCATAGATTTAAAGTTAATTTAATAACATTGTAATGTAATTCGTCTTTTTCTTCTCTTTTAATTTTTGCACAAGAGAATAAAATCTCGGTTTTCATGCTGTACTCCTTACAAAATTGCGAAATAAAAGCCCAGATTTTGATTACTCGAGCTGTGAAGAGACAATATTTTTCAAAAAATGTGTTCTTTCCATAATGGAATGGGACGAATGTCAAGGTCACCAAAACAGAGGTAAGATTGGTCTTTACGATTGCAGTACAATTTGATTTGAAATAAATATTTTTGGAACCATACAATACTTTATCAGCCTGTGAATATGAAAGACGGGTTACATTGTCTGACTGTGGACTTCTTACTTTTGTCTTCACATTTAAGGACTTTTTATAATTGAAAATGTACGCAAATATCATTTATTTTGTTGATTAACATTAAAAAGGATAACATCGCAGGATGAATAATAAGTATTTTTAATTGCAGTCAAGCGGGCAGTCTACATTAATAAGCTAACAGTAAATGCTTGTTATGAATGTTTACCTAGGTAAATTTGTTTAGTTCTTGGAAAAGTCGCATATCCGAAAGAAAATGCCTCCTGAAGGTTCATCAAAGGTCTATATGGAAGTAAGGAAATTATACATAAGGCTAGAAGGTATAGAAACGCCTAAATCAATGTCTGACCGAGTACAATCAGTATTATCCCACCCTGCCAACACCCACCCAGACTCAGATTAGTCAGTTCTTCTTCAAGGATGAAGACCACATATACAATTTTGGACGCTTTGACCTAGGCTCATGAAAAGCGGCATCAAAGAATACATAGGTCAAAAACTAAAATAAATTGTTCCTCAAGTCGAAAGAATTATCTTGATTTGGAGAATTTACGTGGAGAAGTTTTACAGCTAGGCAGGAGAATATGTTATCAATAGAAAAAAATCGATAAGCTCGAGGCAAGAAATTAAAAAATAAGGAATAAGGAAACTAATACGTGTTGCGAATGCTTTACTGTCGATGAGATTGGATGATATGGATCAATATAGACGTAATAAAAATATTAAACTGTATGGAATAGATGACTCGAAGAAGTACGAAACCCACCGACAGAGTATGGAGAAGGTCATGTCTTTTTGTAGAAATAAACTCCACATCAGTACTGAATAACTATATATTAGTGTAGCACTTCGACTGAATCAGTTTGATGAAAACGCAAATAGACCGATTATTTACCAATATATGAAGCGTACTAGCGAACTGGAGGTACCTCAGAAAGAGAAAACCGTGGAGGGATCCGTAATCCTTTTAAGAGAGAACATTACCAAGGCAACTTTGGAATTAATTGAGATAGTCGGAAAAATAAACTCTTTATATGGGTGTATGAACACAAGTTGTTCACAGAATTGCAGAACGGTATGAAGCTGCTAATTATTTCGAGAATATGCTAAATTGCATGTACAATTATAGATAATATGTAAAGTCAATCATACGTTCATGAGACACTATACCGTGCAAAGCACTTAGTGCTTCAGGATAGAGTAATGGAGACACTTGTATACTGAATTTCGGTTGCTGTTGTTGTGGGTTGAACACCACTGGATTGTTCATGCACGTCGGTCAGTATGTCTGGTGCTGAAAGAACAGGATAAAATAACATATCCATGGAAAGCTACTGGCTAGCGTTATTTTATACCTATGTTGTCCTAATCCGAGACTCGAACCAACGCGGTCAGGATCGTTGTTGACAAAAAACAAATTAGGCATACTATAGTAACTTTATCGGCCGGTCCCCGCTGGAAGTGTATGACCTAGGACCTCGCAAACTATAAGGCCACGTATGCACGCAGGCATAGGTGAGATGCCAGTGATGTGTAAAGGAGAGCGCATTAGACCATTCAGCCACCTGGGGCCCCTTGAATTTAAGTATGGTGTACAGGTGATAAATAGACTAGTAAATACACGAAAAGATGAAGAGCAAGTAAAAAATGGTTACTGCTGCTGATCAAACTTGTCTGGATGGGAGTAATTGGTATGAAGACTTTCTTGTTTACTGATCAAACAGTGTTTAGGACATCTTAGAATCATCTATTTTGGTTATCTTGGCTTATAAGGTACATATTTTATATTATTGTATACATGTATGAGCTTGTTCCCACATAGTTTTTGCCTAGAAATCTGACTCAGTATTTTGCGAATTCATGTGCTTATGATTACAGTGATACGTGGGATATTTTTTCTATATTTTTTATTAAACAATTCCTTTCTTATTGAGTTGGTGTATACTTTGTATTTATGAATCCCACACGAGTCCAGATGTATAAACAAACCTCGATGATCAGGAGTATTAATTTAATCGGAAAATGTATTTTTAGCAAGTAACTTGTGTGAAGGAGTTAGATTACACAGCATAATTTCTCTTCCTGTATACGTTTATGTATCGAGAAAGGATACACAGACAATGGTAAATTGTAAGCATGAACGTAACCTTCAGTAATCTTTCTTGGTGGTTTGTGTATTTTTGCTAGATTACTAATTAAATTTCAATATTTTAAATTGGTTGTTAATTGTCACGTTGTGTGGAAAATTTGTAAGTGATAAAATACCCCAGGGCAGTTTCAAAGAGACCAGAGATCGTATCCAATCCAAACTGAGAGATTCAAATCTAGAGCGGATCCTCAATACACAGCTGTTTATGTTCGGACCAAATGCATTATTCAGTCAGTATATATGTGAACCTCGAGAAGGGTGAATGATAGAGAAATTAAGAGGAACTGGACTGTACTCTGAGTAGCCAGAAGTTGTGCGCTCGTTAAAAGGCGGGATGAAATTCTAGTGAAATTCTAGGCCTGGATTTGCGAACAAAGGCTTCTTGAGGAAGCTTTCTGGATGGTGTTAGGCTTGACATCCAGAATCAGGTTATAATCAGTACTTCCAGTTCAGTACCCACAAATGTAGTTCTAGTTTATTTTTAAAACATTTTATCCTCTCTCATTTTGGTGATGATAGGAGAGTTATATTCATGCATTTTTGGTAGGGTTTTAAATGTAATTGTTTATTCTTGAGAATATAAGCTCAGGGTGTGGTGTTCCTTGTGTATTTCGGCAACAGTGCACAGTGAGTAATAAGGCCTTAGTGATGATCCGGAAGTGAAATCTTTGTTATGTTTACATGCTGCTCTGTTTCCAGTCCAGCCTCTCAAAAAATGCAGTATAACCTTTGACAAGAACTTCACCGTGAAGTCATCTTTGAAGGTATTTGAGATTAACATATGATCTGCATTGAATGTCACACAGTGGAAAGGTCAGTATTGAGAAACAAATGTAGAGAACATATAGTAAAATTGTGTTCTATGTCCTGTCAGTGCAAGGACATTAGTATCCTGGATCCTGTCTTGCCACTTGATGTCGAGCTGTCTTCTGAGGCAAGTTGTGTTGAAGTGGTTCAGCTTCTTTGCTTGGCGTTGGCATACTGTATACTTTCTAGGTTTCACTGGCGTATAGTTGACGATGGTATTAATACCGTTCTGTATACCTTCAGTTTTGTCTGTACACTAATGCCTCTTCTGTTACAGATATTGGCGTGTAGTTGGCAGAAGGCTGCGCTGCCATTTGCAGTCCTGGCATTAACTTCGTCATCGATAAAGACGTATTGGAACAGAGTGCTGCCATGATAGGCGAATCTACTCACTCCACTCAGTCTGTGGCCGTAGTTTGCTTTGTTTGGCTAACAAGATACTTCAGTTTAATTTGTACGTTTCGTAAAGTCAAAATTTGTGCAATCATGAAAGAACTTGTCGACGCTGCGTTGCATGTTAGCCTCAATGCCAGCGTTGATGGCATTGTCATCAGCAAGTAGTAAGTCTCTGATTATGTCTGTCGTGACATTAACGCCTCCTGAGATTGAACAGTTTGCTATTAACACGGCATCTGATTCTGATTCTCAAGTCATAATCACTGTAGACATCAGAAAACATGGATGCGAACATGAGACTAAACAGTGCTGGCGCCAGTATACAGCCTTGTTTCACTTCATTCGAGACAGGAAAGGGCTCAGACGTCTAAACATTGTCCAAGACTATAGCTTCTATGCCGTCGTGGAATTTCAGCACCATGATGATAAATTGCCTTGGACATATGTACTTGGCCAATATCTTCCACAGGCCCTTTCTACCAATAGTGTCGGATGCCTTAGTCAGGTCGACACAGGTGGAGAAGAGGTCGTCATTTCGCTCCTGGCACTTCTCTTGCGACTGCTAGGCAGCAAACACGATGTCCACGGTTCTACGCTCCTTTCGGAATCCACATTGAATATTAGGTAGGAGTCCTTGGTCTAGGTGTGATGTGAGACGGTTTAGGATAATCCTGTCGAGTATATTGCCTGCTATGGAGAGCAAATATATACATTGGTTGTTGTCACATGCCTGATGATTATCTTACGCTTATACATGTGTATAATGGAAGCGTCCTTGAATTAGTGTGGGATCGTCTCTTTCTGCCACATGAACTGAATCAACGGAAGGAGGTTTTCAGTCAGAGCTGCACCGCCTCCCTTGTATATCTCTGCTGAGATTGAGTCTGAGACAGGAGCTTTGCCGCTAGAGAACAGACGTATCGATGTCTGGATCTATTAAAGGGTTGATGGTTTATACAGTGATTCACTGACTGACACTTGTTGCAGTCGGTCAATGACTTCGTCACTGATGGATGCTGGGCGGTTCACAATGCAGTTGAAGTGTTCAGACCACTGTCAGTGATCAGTGTGTTGCCATCTGCATTCAGAAGAGATGTCTTGATGATGAGGGGCCACGGATTTATTTCAGCCCGTCATAAGACTTCAAAATATAAAGCTTGTCAACGTAGCTGTTGATTTCATAAGCTTTGTTACACAACCAAGAGTCATGCATTTGTTGGAGCTTCTTGTTGAATAGTCCTTCGGATGTTAATGAAGACATTTTTGTAAGGTGGACATTGGACAATTTGGTACGCTTTGTGGAGGCTATATGTTTCATCCAATAACTGTTTGATGTCTTCGCAATTATCATCAAACCAATCCCTGTGTTTTCTGCAGGAGGGTCCTAGGATCTATGTAGAGTCTTAGGGTCGCCCAGTCGGACTCCACATTCTGTGTATGCAATTGGCGGATTGAAGGCAGTTTTCCAGGGTGCTTACAAGGACTTTTTAGAGTTGGGGTTGTTCAGCTTGGCGATGTTGAGCCGTTTTGGAATCTACTTGCCTTGCGAGAGGAACTTGGGTTTGATACGGATGTTTAGCTTGGAGACTACAAGGCGATGGTCAGTCCAACATTCTGCGCCACACATAGACTTGGTCATCCGTACAAACTGCCTGCCGCTTTTCCTGACAATCACATAGTCGCAGAGATGCCAGTGTTAGATCGGGGATGCATCCATGTCATCCTGTTATGTGTAGGGAGGCGGAAGACAGTGTTGGTGATGAGCAGTTCGTGCACTGCGTAGGTCTGAGGCAAGAGAAGACCATTGCTATTGCAGTGGCCGACGCCATACTTTTAACTGGCCCATCCCTAGGAGATGTTGTCAGAGCGCACTCTTACATTGAGGTCACCAAGGATGATGAGCTTGTCAGAGCTGGGTTATGATGGTGTGAATTTCTTCATAGAATATGTCCTTTCTCTTCAGGGTTGGTTATGGTTGGAGTGTAGACACTGATAATCCTTACATGCTTTCTTCCATTCAACAGGGAAAATGTCATGGTCATAAGTCTGTCGCTCACACCCACTGAAATCTCAGCCAGCTTGGTAACAAACATTGTCTTCAATGCAAAGCTTACTCCTGCTTCACGTCGCTCCTTACTTCCACTTCCGTTCCTAACGAAGGTGAAGGCTGCGCCCCTTTCACAATGTTCGCGTTCTCCTGCAAGCTGTGTTTCATTTGAGGCTGCAATGTTGGAATAGTATCTGTCAGTAAGAGCAGTTATCATCTGAAGTCTGTTTGTATCTCTTTTGTTCAAACTTGTGTGCATGCTCCATGCACCGACGTTGAGAGAAATGGTCCTCTTCATTTGCTTTTTAGTGTTTCGACCGCTGATGCAGAGTCCTAGCCATCCACTTTGCTGGCTAGGAAATAATGGAGCAAACTATATTTATGGAACCTTTTCTAGCCCCTCCTTTATGCAGTGGAGGAACGCATGGACTTCCTACGTGCCTCGTCATGATTCACAACACATTGCTCAATCGCACCGAGGGTTTAAGAACCGTCGTCTACCCTTACCTGACTTAGCACGCCATTCGCAGCGGTTTACCGGGGTGTGATCGATGCGCTGTTACAGCTTCTTGGAGCCACAGGTGAGAGCATGAGGAGACAAAAGATAGACGATCTAGCCCCGAAGATGCACGACTGACCCCCCAAAAGAGCTGCAACCCCTCAAATACAATTACATACATACATACATACATACATACATACATACATACATACATATATTTGATTCATTCATTAATTCCTTCATTGAAAGTTGTACATGTATGCAGTTGAAATTAGGCTGCAAGTTACTTGTAGAGAAATACGTATGAATGCAGGAGAAATGTCAAATAGGAAAGAGTAATAGTAGCCATGTTAGTGGCGGTGGTGGTTGTAATACTGAAATTTGCACGATCAATGGAATGATAAAGTGAAAATTGACGGAGAAGGACTCATTGTCGTTAAAATGCTTCTGTTGTGTTCATATTTGAAGAGGTATTATTATTATTATTATTACTACTACGACTACTACTACTTGTTAAATACAGCGATTAATGTGACTGACTCTGCAACATTGACCGTAGTTCCTTGCCGAAATGAGAATCATCAATAAGCCATGGAAATAATGGCAACGCTGCTACATAAATAATGATGAAAATCACTGGAGTAACTACATGAAGGATGTGATGTGCCACAATCGCATTATTTAATCTGGGATTCGCCTCCATTTCTGCTACTATTACAAAATGCAAGTATTTAATGGAAGAAAGAGAAGTTATGATTAGTTTTAGGACCTGTTAGTTATTTATTATAATTGGTCATCGTCCTCATTGTTGTCGTCATCGTCAGGATGGGAATAACATGGAAAACCTCAACAGGCACTCCCCGCATTTTGTTATATCAAGAAAGTGACCCGAATGATTAAATTCCAGTGATAAAAGCGATCGTTTTTATGAAAGGTTAATAAAGGTCGCTCCTAGCAGATATAAGAAATCGGAATCTAAATGGGCTCATATTTTGGATGATATTTCTACAAATACCTAGTACATATTTAAGTGCACAATAAATAGAACAAATTGACTAACTTTCAGATTAAATATTGGCACATATTTCAACAAGAACAAACGTTGCATAAACAATCAGGGATGAATACAATACTGTTCTAGTTTCTTAAAAAAGACCCAACAAGATAATGGAGTGAACGGCTGTTGGGGAAAAAATGGCTATATGCTAACTTAACCTCATCCCTTGCTTCAACTCCTAAGAATGTGTGCCTCTGTTTTAAAATCGAAATGAGGAAATCATAAACCACTAGCCTTTAGGAAAGCATGCTTTTTTTCTTTCTTTCTATTTGAACAATTTTACCATGAGAAAATAGAGATCACGTTTATATCTGCCTCTTTTTTTCGTTCATTCTTCGTTTTGATTTTGTGTGTGTTCTTTGCATGGAGTAATAGAAACTATGCTAAAGAGTGAATACTTAATACTACATTCTAACACAAACGTACAGCAACTTTGAGAACTTGTTACACTAGACACCTGTTGCAGAATTTATTCTAGGTACGAAGCGGTCATTCTGGGCATTCATTTGGTATATATTTTAACAGAGTTGCTTCAGTTAATAAATAGACTTGTTGATCTGTAGAAATAGAAATATGCCTATTACTCCAAAATATAAATTACAACGATTTTAAAAGTTTCTAATATAGCTGAAAGAGATCATATCTAATCTAATACATACCATCAGCGTGATCGTTTTCTGAAAGGCATGAAAAATAGACATCGAGACTCTAAGAAGATACATGACATATGAAATAATTAGGATTTTTTAAAAACATCGTCCTCAACCAATTTTTAATAATTAAGAAATATTTATTTACCACTTTCTACTTGATCAAAAAGTTTCAGTTTCGATAGCTATCTTTTGCATCGATACTAATTTTAAGCAACGTAATTTACAATATTTTTTCTTAATTATTTTATCACACTAATATCCTCTTTCTTTTTCTAATGTTCATCAAACTGCAGTTAAACAAGTAAACAAAAATTTAGGTTTTGCGCCATATTATATGCTTTTGATAAAGTTTGTCATCTTTAGGTCATATATTTTATACAGTCAAAACCCGATGATACGTACCAAGACTGTTTACTTTTTAAATCAATTAAATTTTTAGACATTTGTTAACTGTTGAAGCTTTTAACCCGTGAAACAGGTGTTATCACGATGCATTGCATTTGTAAATGAGCCCAGTTCCATTCACTTTTAGCTGGGTACCACGAAAATTTTGTACCGCCATACTATCAGTGTATGCAGCCTTTGTATTACGAACCAGCAAGCAAATTTTCTGGGGCTTTGGCATAGTATTTTGTTTTTCACATAACTGCTAAAAATAGCTTGCTCTGATTTAAAACGCAATGACACAATTTTATATTCATTATATTAGTTGAACGAAATTAATCTCGGTTCGAAAGAATATAGCAGTCCCCCTCCGCCACAACCCGAAAATTAAATCGCCAGTAAATGACACTTAAATAGACGAATTCGTTATGTGTATGTAAACCCAGCAAAGATAAACACACACTGTTTCAACAAACAATAATTTTTTTTAGTGCATTTGAGCAATCACCTAAAATTCAAACAAAACAACACCTGAAATCCTATGATGATAAAGGAATGCATATACTTAAGGTTAACATGCAATATTAAATAAATGGCCTGTTCTTTTTCTATTTTCAATCCTAAATGTGTCCAAAAGTTGGACTTTGGCAGAATATTTTTCTGGGAAACGAGAGCGAATCGACATTAGTCCCATTCTGCCACTGACATTTCCTTTTTCTAATGCATATTTGTTTTAAGAATTGGTACTTGGTGAATTTAAGTTAAGAAAAATCTACGTAACTACTATCAAATAAATAAAGTTCGGCTTCTCTTGACCTGAAAGAAAATTAATACACTGACCTAATTATCCTTATTACGGAAAAATCTTTCTTCGATCTGCTGACATGTGTACTGATTATTTGACCAGGATGTCGAGGAAGAGACCCAAACAAGTTTAGCTTATATAGCAACAACAACAAAACAAAAATAAATAAATAGATAAATAAAACCCACGGTTTCTGGGTCATTTTGAGAATTTTCTTTGCAGCTTTGTTAATGATACATGTTATGTTTCTTTTATTTTAATTTTGTATTTGTTTTAGAAGCAAGGAAAGGACGATACTGAATTATGACATCGAAGTATCAATTCTGCCTTTCCTTTACCTCAAATTCCGGTTATGTCCCTTTAGAGTATAGAGTATCTTATTTACTCGCTTTAGGACAGCATATACGTAAGGCAATCTGTACTAAAACAAAACACTAATATTCGCTATAATCGTTCACTATGATGAATGTATATGCACCTTGTATTGGAAGAGAGGACTACTTATCGTTAGAAAACGTGATCTGGCTACTTGTGTTTGGAATAGCAGAACTCAGTCTCTCTTGAGAGAGAGAGAGAGAGAGAGAGAGAGAGAGAGAGAACATATTCATTCAAATCTCGGTAATGTATTTATGCTTATTTTGGGTTTTAAAATGTGATACATATCGTGAACATGTTCCTCTTGCGCCAAGTGGGGTAGGATAGTTCTTACATTGGTCGAGTTTCGGTAGTTTATACATTTACGTAAGATAGTTGTTAGTACATTTCTAGGTGAAATCAAAATTTGACGTATATAATTTAGACTGAAATAAAATAAGACTATATAAAGTTCTGGTTTGAATTAAAAGCATTTTGAAACTTTTCATCAATCAGAGAATTATGACCACTTTTAAAACATCACACAGTAATGCAACAAATTTATACATGGTTTTTATCGATTCCTAATTAAAATTTTCAGATGCAAGTTAAGATGGTATCCTATGGTAAACACGAGAGATACAAGCGTAAGCAGATTATTAAGATCCGTGATGATGGCACTGTGGAAGTCCAACGCCGAGAAACGGATTTACAGCTACTGAAATTATGTGCCAGCATTTATGGACCATGTTAATTTCTTCACTGTTATATTAAAAAAAAATTATTTTAAATAATAATATGCTTGTCGGTATCTTTGTACTTGTAAGAATTCAGTATACACATGAAATAATGTGTGAACCTTAAAAATGTTAAGTTACGAAGTGCTTAGATGCAGTACTGCCTTCACTAACTGATGTTATTAATAGTTCTCTCTCATCCGGTGAATTCCGATCATTTTTCAAAACTGCCATTGTAAAGCCTCTGCTGAAGAAACCAACACTAGACCATAACGATTTAAAAAACTACCGCCCAGTTTCTAATCTCTCATTCATGTCAAAAATCTTAGAAAAGATTGATCTATCCCAGTTTATATCTTATCCAAATTCAAACAGTCTTTTTAGCAATGTACAATTTGCATATCGCCCTTACCACAGTACTGAAACTACTCGTCTAAAAGTAGTTAGTGACATTCTCTCTGCGTTGGATAGCGGAAAGATTACAGTCCTCACCCTCCTTGATTTGTCTGCAGCATTTGACACAATAGACCATGATATATTACTTCACCGACTCCAGCATGTATTTGGCATTCATGATACAGCCTTACTGTGGTTCAAGTCCTACTTGGTCAACAGGACACAAATTGTATCTGCAAATGGAATACACTCCAGCCCAGTTGATCTATGTTGTGGTGTTTCACAGGGGTTTGTTCTTGTTCTCTTCATTCTGTACAATCAGCCGCTCTCAAGCGTCATAGATCATCATCCAGTGTCTCACACCAGTTGTACGCTGATGACACCCAAATATACAAATCTAGCCACCCAGCTTAAGTTGATGATACCATCTAAGGTGTAGAGAGGTGCATTTCTGATGTGAAACCATGGATGACATGTAAGAAGCTGCAGATGAATGATGATAAAGCTGAGGCCATTCTGATCACAACACAAAGACTTTATCATTCACATCCTTTACCTCAAACAATAAATATCATTAAATTCACTCAATCAGTACGAAACCTAGGTGTTACTCTGGACAGTACTTTCACATTGCACCAACATGTCATGAACATATGCAAGGCTGCATATCTTGAGCTGAGACTCATCAGCTCAGTTCGCAAATATCTTTCAGTTGATGCCACTAAAACACTTGTGTGTTCATTAGTACTTTCAAGACTGGACTATTGTAACTCAATTCTGTCTGGTTCATCTCAATATCTACTCCAGAAACTTCAAAAAGTTCAAAACACAGCTGCTTGGATCATACTCAGAGTACCCTCCCCGCTGCTCTGTACCCTACACTGGCTATCCATTCGATCCAGAATCAAACACAAAATTTGTTCTCTGTGCTACGTTTCATTGTCGGACTCTAGTCCAACATACCTATCCGACCTCACCCATGTGTACACACCAGCAAGATACTTACCCGCTGAACTTAGACACAAAGACACAGTGATCACATTCACGAGGGCTCTCAAAACTCACTTATTTCAACTGCAAGAACAAAATTAAGAATCTAATAATGTTTCCTACCTGAAATATTCTCAGCATGTTTTTTAATTTTTTAATGTTTTTGTTTCTAATTTCATGGTGTTTGTTTTTATAATAATATTATTATATGTTTTTTATCTTATAGGTGTTGTCTAATGTTGTATATATGATGTTGTTATATGGACCACATTTTTACCCAGTAATTTGCTTACAATTAAATGATTCAATATGAATTCACGGAAAACAAATAAAACAAATTGCCATAACAATGATTTTTTAAATGTATTTCATCTAACACTGCCATTTTTGTCGCAAAAGATCTTACTTGCACGAACCTGGTTTTCACATTTGTTTTGTTTATTATTATTGCTCAATAAAATAAATAAAACAAATAATTTGAGTAAGTCTGAATAAGATGCTATACAAATTATTTCTTTACTCAATTGCCGATGCGAGATAAACATTCTTACATTATTTCATGTCATTAAATATAACAACCTCATTCTCATGAGTACTATGGTCTTGTTGCCTTAAATGTATCTTTGTACTGCTTAACGTACTTGGGAAATAATATGAAATGTCATTTTTAAAACAAATTTAATGTCAAATTTAAATCCTTGACGAAACTTAATAATATTTCATATGGTAAATTTGAGCCAGGAATTAGTTTCGAATCAGCCAGAGATCTGTGCCGAATCAGCCAGTGTCCGAATCACCATATTACCAGTTAGCTCACTAAAGCACTGTGACGTATATGGTTATGTCCTTGTCTTATTGAACTTCTAAGTTTGCTTGTCATGACAACCTGTGACGGGCATTCTGAACTAGAGTATAAGGTATATTCATTTCATCACTGGGGTCTAGAACGTGTGGCTTTCTATCTGGAATCGATCATATCCGATGAAATCAACACAGTCATCGAATAAGCATGCAATATTGAGGGAGAACACATTATGTTATACCTATTAGGGAACAGTCTTAGTTACATGTATAGCACACCTTGTAATAATCATTGCCATTGTATTAACAAAAAAAACTAGAATTCAGATTTAATTTAAAACATTATCTATATTACACGAAATCAATCAAAATGTTATTGCTCTATGACCATTTTTAGACTTTACAATGGAACAGAAAGGACAAACTTACTTAATGATAGAATTAAGAGAAAGAGCACACGAAATACAATGTAATGTCCTGAATCCCCAAGCTAACGATATCATCATGACGATCGTAAGAAAAGATGCATGGACAGAAGATATACAAGCATTTACAATGCGCCAAGGAACGTTTATTTATCCAAAAGGGAGAAACAAGCCCTTTAAATATTTTAAAATAGATGCAAAGGTAAATAAGGAACACTTAGCTCAAAAACGTTATTACAAGTAAAACCTGTTTACACAGATGTACATAAAATAGAAATACCATATACAATCCTGCTAGAAGTAATATCCAAACGTTCTGAACAAAGATAACGACTTAAGGAGCAAAACTGCCAAATGACGAGCCGCAAAATCTGTAAAGGAATTCTGACAGGAGTGGGGAATATTCAAGTGGAAAAAAATGCACAAAATAAATAAATAAATAAATAAATAAATAAATATATATATATATATATATATATATATATATATATATATATATATATATATATATATATATATATATATATATATATATATATATATCGAAGGGGGCGGATTTTGTTGCCACATGCAACGCAATGCATTGGCTGATTGTGTGCTTTGTACATTTGGATATATCAAAACATAAATGTTTCATCCCTAAATTTCCAGAATATTAAAATCAGAATGGTGGTCAGTTTATATAAATTGTACTATTTTTCTGCCATTCATTGAAAGTCGAAATGTGCATACAGTTCAATAATTGTAACTTTTTATCAAGCCTATGTAACAAGCAATTAGATTGGTTTACAATAGCATCATGTGACAAAGGAAACTAAACGTTTTCGTTCATAACACAAGTGAAGGGCATTCATGAGCACTTTTAATATGCTTTGACAATATTTGTAAGTTGTAAACAATGTTTACCATGGAATATCTAGTATTTATTTCTTGATATTCATTATTCAATTTATAACTATTTTTGAATATAAGAATTTCTTATTTTACAAGATACACAAAGTGATAAAGCTTGAAAATTGACTACATATAATAAATGAGCGATATTCACTTAAGTACGGCCATTCATGCGGCGTATAATCAAGTTTCATGCTGTTTGTCTTGATTAATCCTGTAAAATATTAAATTCAGTTATGTTTTAGAATTTCCTTCTTTAAAAGATTTTGTAATGTCTTCACTAATTTTTCTTGGATCGTGTAATGTCTAATCTAAGTTTTCTTGGATCTCACCGTGTTCTCTTTTGGCAGCTGTTGCACTAAGAGCGACATTTCGGGCTGACTTCCATATTCCGTAAGTTGCAAACATCGCTGAGTTGAGACTCAAAAAGCCTGTGATAACGGCTGCTAAGGCGATTAATTGTTCCTCTATGAAAAGCGAACATAGGATGCAAAATGGGAAATATACCAAGAACCACAGCGAACTGAGGAGAGGGTTAAAGTGGCTCTGCAATAAAACAAAATATGCCAGAATTAAGAAATATATTTCAAAGCAAACCAATATATCAGATGCAAGACAAATGAATTCGTTTAACTCCATAACAATGTTTCAATTCAATTTGATTGTTGGTTTGCACATGCAGGGGGCCTCTTTTCCTTCGTTGCTTTTATTAATAGCATAAAGTTTTGGAATTATCGCTCCGAAAAATAATGACACATCATTCGTTTTAGATGGATCAGTGAACACTTTGTTTGCAACTGTAGAAACCTTATATATTTTTGCACCAATGTCGCTATTAAATGTGAATATCAACATAACAAAATTTACACAAATAGGGGCATTAAAGAATTGATATCCATAGGATTTTATTAGATTACTAATTTATGTTTATTAGGAGTTGAATCATCGGTGAATTTAGAAAATATTGTGAAACTGAATTGTGAAAAAATTAAATTAAAATAAAATCAAAAACATTCAAATGGAATGGAATTGAAGAAAATTAACAATATATGGAAATGTTTTTGCTATAAAATCATTAGCTTTATTTAAACTGCCACAGTTATTGCTAATATTACCAAGCTATTTAAACTGCCACATTTATTGTTAATATTGCCAAGCTATTTAAACTGCTACATTTATTGTTAATATTGCCAAGCTATTTAAACTGACACATTTATTGTTAATATTGCCAAGCTATTTAAACTGCCACATTTATTGCTAATATTGCCAAGCTATTTAAACTGCCACATTCATTGCTAATATTGCCAAATTCAACAGGGAAATGTTCAACAAGAAACGTATATGGGTTTAAAAAGAAGAACAAAAGTTATTACTAAGTTAAAAGATGGTGGACTACGCGTATCTTTATAAAATCGTTAAAAATATCTTAGATAAAGCGTTTGCTGATTAATCATTCGGAATGCCAAAATATAAATGATTACTTTCTCCAAGGATATAAGTTGTCGTATAACACTTTTTTCAATCAAATAATTTGCAAAAATCGAATTGATCTAAAAATATCAAAAATTCTTTTGAGAAAGATGAAATTTTAGCATGGTCAGAATTTAAGACAATCGAGAAGAAAAAAGCACAACAGCACTGACACTTTGAAATTACACAAAAGAGTGTCTGGACAAAAAAATATAACGATTAATAATAGACCGATTTTGTATTTATCGTAGTTGTCAAAAAGAGGAATTTATTTTAATACCGTTTCTTTGATGGGCAAGGTTTATATTTATTACATGAATAATTTTGTGAGTTATATTAATTTTTACCCAGTTTATATAGTTTTGTGGCATTATAATTGCAATCATGCTATATTTAAAAAGATTGAATTTGCAACATGAGAAAAAAAAATCTGCACAATTATTTCCCGAAGAATGTAAGAACGTAAGGACGCAGTTCAAATTACAACAGCTTAGTAAATACATTTTTCGTGTCCCAACGTTCAAAATACATTTTAATAAAAGTTAATTTCAACATTCCTAAAGATTGAGATTGATGGAATAAGGTATATTCGATTCTGAATAAAAGGAAGTTGGATAAAAAATGGCTGCAGTTTAGAATTAACAACAACATACTGACTACAGTGGTTTTGTAGCTAATAAGTTTTATTTTCTGTATTAGTGAGAAAGAAACGATGGAACATTTATTTTGCAACTGGGGTGAATTTTTTTTAGTGTCAGTACTACTGCAAAATGTGAAAATATGGAAAATTCCAGAAAACT
The DNA here is from genome assembly GCA_028554795.2 of Sinohyriopsis cumingii. Taxonomy (NCBI): domain Eukaryota; kingdom Metazoa; phylum Mollusca; class Bivalvia; order Unionida; family Unionidae; genus Sinohyriopsis; species Sinohyriopsis cumingii. The sequence continues at coordinate 46,748,582 of CM068828.1, read as the reverse complement.
CTAGCGAATTGTAATCATTGCAAAAACGCGATTTTTGGACTCAATAAGTACTGTCAAACATTTTGGTTCGCATACATAATCGAAGTTAAACTTTCAGATTAAAAAAAAAAATATATGGCGTTTTTGGAGTTCTGTAACATGTTTAGACGAATAAGGTATATATATTCGAACAACTGCAGCTGTTATCGTAACACCTGATTATCAATGTAAAACAAAAGAATGGGAAAGATGCACATCCCAGAAGAAGAAATGTACTTTGTGGTAAAATTATTTGTACACATGGGAGTAGTTTCATCGAGCAGGCTGACAAAGAAGACACAGCAGAAAATACAACAGATGCAACGAAGCTAGACGCTTCCAACCAATGGAAATAACTTGAAGTAAGTTGATGCAAAAGAAAAAGGGGCGTCTCAAGACAGTTAACTACAAACACTGGATTATGATTTCCAATCTATGCTTCCAGCACATTTAAATCAAACTGATATTTTACATTAATGATGGAAGAATGGAGATGCATTCAATAATGGATAAAATTATCGTTACTGGAATTTAACGTGGAGAGTGAAAGCTTACATATAAACTCATATTTTATTATTTAATTGAGCGCATGACTACAGTACATGCTATAACATAACCCGAAACTGTTTCTAATATTATTATGATTAAATCAGAGAAATGTTACTGCTAAACTCTAATTCAGTTGCTTTACTCGACATTTATTCATTGCATATACTGCAGATGCTCCGCTCCTCGGAAGCGGGAGGTCGTGGGTTCGATCCCTGGCATAGTCATACCAAAGACTTACAAAAATGGTACTAACAGCTATCGCTTGGCGCTTGGCATTAAGAGGTTAGTATTAGGACTGGTCGGCCTGGTGTCAGGATAATGTGACTGGGTGGGGCATCGTGCAATATGTCTGCAGATGCATTGAGCAGGTCTTCATACTTCATGAAATTGGTTTAGTGTATATTCCTTACTCATTTTGTTCGGGTACCACAGCACAAAATGGACATTTATTTTCTCTATCTGTGTGTGTGTGTGTGTGTGTGTATAGATAGATAGATAGATAGATAGATAGATAGATAGATAGATAGATAGAGATAGATAGATAGAGAGAGAGAGAGAGAGAGTGATTGAGAGAGAGAGAGAGAGAGAGAGAGAGAGAGAGAGAGAGAGAGAAACGCAAGTGAGAGACAGAAATACAAGTATGCACCAAACAGAGTAGAAAGTGCTATCCATGGATTCTACGTGAAAATGCTTGATAACATTGACATACATATTTAATTACGAATAAATAATAGCATCATACAAGTTAGAGAATAATAACCGGATTCCACGGGTTACTGCACCATTTATATTGACTGCACACACCAAGCCCTATGTAATTTCGACAATATGCACATAAAGCTCCATACGTATCGATGTGTGCAGTAACCCGCGGACACGGATTCGAAACTCCAGGAGAGTTCATATAAAAATATCCCATCTGAATACTTACTAGAATAGCATGCAGATCCTGGAAATTGCATTTCGATGCAATCCAGAGGATGACGAACAAAGTTGTAGGGACGATGGCCTAAAATAAAAGGTTGATAAAATTGAAGATTGATTGGATTTCTCATTGATATTATTAATTGTATATCAGTTTCTGATTTAAATCTGATACAGTTCCTAACCGATACACACAACAGCTCATGCATTCATATATATAATGTTTTATTCATTAATTAGTTCCTTTAAACGTGTATATGTAGGTTATTTCTATAGGTTGCAATACGCATGAATGTTGGAGAAATACTAAGTTTAAAATAGTAATATTACAGTGGTAATGATGGTGGTGCATTTAGCACTGAAATTAACATGGGTAATGAAGTGATAAAGGGACAAAAATGAACGAGAAGGATGCTTACAATAGTAATTAAAGTTACTTATAATGCTAATTAATGCTTTTTATAATGTTAATTAATACTACTTATGATGGTAATTAATGCTACTTATGATTTTAATTAATGTTACTTATGATGGTAATTAATGTTACTTATAATGCTAATTAATGCTAATGATAATGGTTATGAATGCTACTTCTGATGGTAATTAATGGTATTTATGATGGTTATTCTTGTTACTTATGATTTTAATTAATGCTACTTATGATGTTAATTAATGTTACTTATAATGCTAATTAATGCTAATGATAATGTTTATGAATGCTACTTATGATGGTAATTAATGTTACTTATAATGCTAATTAATGCTAATGATAATGTTTATGAATGCGACTTCTGATGGTAATTAATGGTACTTATGATGCTAATTAATGATACTTATGATGGTAATTCTTGTTACTTATGATTTTAATTAATGCTGCTTATGATGGTAATTAATGGTACTTATGATGGTAAGTAATATTACTTATGATTGTAATATATGTTACTTATAAAATTTATTTATGTGACTTATGATTTTAATTAATGTTACTTATGATGGTAATTAATGTTACTTATAATGCTAATTAATGCTAATGATAATGGTTATGAATGCTACTTATGATTTTAATTAATGTTACTTATGATGGTAATTAATGTTACTTATAATGCTAATTAATGTCGATGATAATGGTTATGAATGCTACTTCTGATGATAATTAATGGTACTTATGATGGTAATTCTTGTTACTTAAGATTTTAATTAATGCTACTTATGATGTTAATTAATGTTACTTATGATGTTAATTAATGATACTTCTGATGGGAATTAATGGTACGTATGATGGTAATTAATGATACTTATGATGGTAATTAATGGTACTTATGATGGTAATTCTTGTTACTTATGATTTTAATTAATGCTACTTATGTTGTTAATTAATGGTACTTATGATGTTAAGTAATATTACTTATGATTGTAATATATGCTACTTATAAAGTTTATTTATGCGACTTATGATTTTAATTAATGATACTTATGATGGTAATTACTGATACTTATGATGGTAATTAATGATACTTATGATGGTAATTAATGACACTTATAATGGTAATTACTGATACTTATGATGGTAATTAACGTTACACATAATGTTAATTAATTAATTAATGCTACTTATAATGTTTATTAATGCTGCTTATGATGGAAAATATGCTAATTATGATGGTAATTAATGATACTTATGGACACGCGTTTCTAATTATACGGAAGATCTGTGAACCAGCCTAGAAATTGGTAAGAAATAATAGAGTATTTACGGGTTTGGTGGTCCTTAATTGGTTAATAATGAAAATTAAAATTTTAGTAAAAATATCTTTTGAGAGCTTATCCTATATGTAATTAAAAAAATATAGAGAAATTTCTACTGATGCAATTTTAGCATTCTTACATACTTGACTCAGGATTACTCAATAATGAAAGTAGCACCTGATTCATTTGGTGCAGAATAACATGTGTTTCATGCACATGGATGTAAACAAAATGCCGTGGCTCATATGGTGTTCTCCACACATAAGCTTGCACCAAGGTTAGATGTGCATGGATAATTATAGGTCTCATCATCAGCACTCAGAAATTTTAAGTTACTGAATTTTGAATATGATGGTGTTTCCATATATTTACTATTGGAGTTGAATTAGTACCGTGTGTCCTTATGATAGCAATTGACGTTACTAATGATGGTAATTAACGATAATTATGATAGTAATTATTGCTAATTATGATAGTTGTATTGGTAATAACAGTAACAGTGATGATGATGGAAGTGTATGCAGTAGTGGTGATGGTGGTAGTAGTAGTAGTAGTAGCAGTAGTAGTACTAGCTTCCGTAACATTAGTAGTAGTAGTATTTATTGAAGTAGCAGTAGTGGTAGTAGCAGCTACAGCAGCAGTTGCAGTTAGTGTTGTTCTCGTATTCATTTCTTGGAAATGCTTCTGTTGCAATAATATATGAGAGGTTGTTGTTGTTGTTGTTGTAGAGTTTAACGCCATTTTTCAGCACACGATAGGCTATATATGGTTGCCAGTATTAATAATGGAGGAAGAACCCGGGAAAACCCCGGAATGAACCACTTATCCATGAGAAGCTACTGGCAAGCTTCCTCACATACCCACATTGGCTGAATCGGAGACTCGAACCCACGCAGACAGAGGTGAGATGGCAGTGATCCGTAACGGACAGCGCTTTAGACCACTCGGCCACTCGGGGCCCCTATAAAGAGGTAATACTTCAACTATTACTACTACAACCACAACTACTACTAATGGTGCTACTACTACTACTACAACTACTACTACTACTGCGAGCTCTGAGTGGCCGAATGGTCTAAAGCGCTGACCCTTACCAAGCACTGTCCGCGCTGGTTCTAGTCTCGAGCTTGGCCAATATAGGTATATGAAAAAGCTTCTCAGTAGCTTCCTTTGGGTAGGTGGTTCTTTCCGGTGCTTTCTAGGATTGCTCCTCCACCAGCTATACTGGCCGCCATGTATAGCCTGCCATTTGCTGAAAACTGGCGTTAAACCCAAAACAACGATAAACAGCAGCAGCAGCAGCAGCAGCAACAACAACAACAACAACTGATGATAATAATAATAATAATAATAATAATTAAATACGGCGATAGATATGACTGACGCTACAACATTGGCGGTTAAGTTCTTACCGTAATAAGAGCCATCAATAATGGAAATCTCGGTGCTACTGCACAAATGATGATGATAGCCACTGGACTAACTACTTGAATTATGTGATGCATCACTATCGCATTCCGTGATCTGGCATTCGCTGCCATTTCTGCTCCTATTAAAAGATGAATGTATTTAAAAACGAAAAACACAAAAAGTTGCAAATAGTTTTAGGACCTGTTTGTTATATTTTAGTATTAGTCATCCTCATCCTCATAGTCGTCGTCATCGTCCGCATGGGAATCATTTTGGAAAAAATACATAATTGGCATTCCCCGCATTTTTACGTCAAGAAAGAAGCAAATCGAATGATACAATTCCAGATCAATTCTTTCTAAATAATGATTTTGAAAACAGCGATACGGAATGCGGTAGGTGCTGATTTTAGAGAGCGTACGTTACTCCGAAAATGATTATGATCATTCGAAAAGTGGAAAGGGTTTCCACAGCACTGTCATGAAGAGAGTACAGTGAACGGCACATTAGATGCCCTCGCCGTGTCTAATAGTTTTCTTTGTAGTCGCATAACACAATATATTTAATCTGCAGGAACCATTATTTTCTTATTGTGATCAATTCTTCTGACCTTTAGAAAAAATATCTTTTGAAACATTTACGAATATCTTGAAAGGTTTGGTTTACCTTGTAGTCGGTATTTTTAGTTTTCATTTTAAAGAGTTGGGTGACTGGGATAGGATATATCCTATACCTATGTAACCACGGCGAAGAGAAAAACGAACTCATTTGCATGAAAGGTAAATAAAGATCAATCCTAGCAGACATTGAAAATTGAAATCTAAAGGTGTACATATCTTTCATTAAATTTCTACAGATAGCACGTATATATTTAAGTTAACGCTAGAAGGAATTTGGTAAATTTTAAGATTACATTTTCGCACATATTCTGTCTTGGAGTTAGAATGAAGTGAACCGTTGTTACAAACAAATAAGATAATTTTATGTTAATTAAAACCCAGAGCTTTGCGCAGTGTTACGTGCTTTTAAATAAGCTTATCGTCTTTAGGCCAGATATTTTATGCAAAACAAAAGAATGTTTAGACGAGTCAGAAGTGTTTACTATTTAAATCAATTAGGTATTTTAAGCAATTATTTACTATTTAAATCAATTAGGAATTTTAAACAATTATTTACTATTTAAGATCTTACTTACTCCATGATACAGATGTTATATTGATACATTACCTCTATACATGAGCACAGTCCTTTTCAAAAAGTTGATGGAAGCCATGGGTGAAAATCTCGGTCTCTTTAGAAGCGTATATGTGATTCGCAAATTGTTAGCTTGATGCTATGAAATGGTTTAATCTTGATGCGATTTTGTCCACTCTTAGTTTAAAACTACTCGCAGTGGACCCATTTACACTTCTTTATAACTCTCAATACATACGAACAAATATGGCTGGGAGCCGATATTGAGATGACGCTATTACCATTCTATTCCTTACATTTCATCTTGCAAATACATTTTTGTTCAGGAATTGGTGAATGGTTGAAAGCAATCAAAATACTTTCTTTAAATAATATTATATTTATTGAAGTTCGGCTTCTCTAAAAAAAACAATGCACTTACCTGTGTCTCTTTATTACGGCAATATGTTTTCTTCTACCTGCGTACGTTTGTACTGCATACTAAACCAGGATGTCGAGGAAGAGGCTCAATAAACACCAGGTCGAGATAATATTGTAACAAGAACAAAATACATATAAATAAATAAAAACATACCTAAAATTTCTTTTTGTGAATTTTCATTGCAGCTTGGTTAATATTTTATTTTTATCGTTAGAAGCACCAAAAGCGAAAAAATTAGTTGCACTATTGAGGGTCTGTAAGGGAGAATCTGAGGTAACGGAGATGTCTACTATCAGCCTTTCCTTTACCTCAGTGTCCTGTTTTTTCCTCTTCCAGGCCCTGAATAGCGTAACTAATTTATTCGCTTTTGAACAGGCTAGACGTAAGACAAGCTATACTAAACAAAACACTAATATCCGCTGTAATCATTAATTATGATGAATATATAGACTTTGTACTGGAATAGAGGACTATTTATAGATAGAAAACGAGATATGGCTACTAGCATTTGGTAATCCAGGTTTCATTCTCTCTTTGGAGTGCAGACTCGTGTGTGTGTGTGTGTGTGTGTGAGAGAGAGAGAGAGAGAGAGGTACATTGAGTTTTAATCGGGCTTGGAAAAAAAGTTCAGTCTCTTGGCTAAAAATGAGATTATATTAATTCATATCTAGAAAATCTTCTGTTTTTTATGCCTTTTTTGTTTTAAAATGTGATACACATCATGAATACATGTCTCTTATAACAGGATGGTTCTTGCACATATCGTGTTCAGGCAGAGTTACTCTCGAAAACGCTTTTGCGTAATTTGCTCTGTATTTGTCATTTTGATGATCTAAGATTGCTAACTATGACACTGCGTGGAAACCATGCTGGAATAGGATAAATGGTATATTTATTTTACAAAGCGTCAACATTGGGGTCTATGTAAAAACACTTATCATTGTAATACAGTTGACGTAGGACCTTATGGAGTCTGACTTTCTACGAACTGAGTCGATGTGAGCTATATTATATTTTCAATACGCATGCACAATATTGATGGAGAACACATGATTTTATACCCATTTGCCATCCGTTATTTATCAACGATAGCGTGACAGATTCTACATATCAGTTATTTATCAACGATAGCGTGACAGATTGTACATATCCGTTATTTATCATCGATAGCCTAACAGTTTCTATATATCTTCCTTGGTTGAAGTAAAAGAAAAAAAGCAAATGTGAACAAGTAATAAAATACGAACAACTGAAACTAATGACTCTCCCAAACTAGTAACTTCAAAATGTTTTTGCTTTGTTACAGGTCATGACTAAATAATGCAAGATAGCCCTAAATGTTATTGATTCCACTCATCATTACCAAATACAAATCACATCACAATAGTTTAAATTTTTTCGGGTAATTCTATGACGCTTAAAGGGTAGATTGACTTCATCTTGTCAGATGGGTTTGATTGCATCGGTTCACGAAGAGTTTGTTCCTCGCGTGTTTAGATTTTAACCGAAATGTCATCATCACTATCAACATCATTTCCAGGTAGCAATCAATCTTCTTTTCATTTCATCTTTTCAGATTTGTTACTTTTCGCTAATTAGATTCTACAATGAGACGATTGCCTGTTTTGCTCAGCATCTTGAATGGATATGGGCTGAATGGTGTAGAGTGCCAACTTTCTCTATACCGGGGCCTAAGAACACTATCCAGTGCCTTTAAATTACGTTCTCAATGTTTCCGTTTCGTATATACGTTTCTTTTTCTTCGCTGTAGGGGTCGTTTATGTCTATATTATCAGTATTTCGGTTTTGTATTTGCTGTAATTTTATATGAGTCTTCTGTCCATAAAGAAATTAGACAGGACTAATCACTGTCGTTAACGAGGTTGGATATCTGACTTACAATCACGATGTTCCACTTGCGGAATTCTTATCCGCTTGAAAATACTGCAATTTCGTCTCCACTTCTCCATTAGCCCGTGGCCACAATTTTTTTATGGTGAGAAATACCGTTTTTATCCAGATAAATGTTGAAATGCTCACTTATAAACTAAGGACCGTTATCATTTTGAATAGAAAGTGTAAGTCATAAATTACACACATCTTGGATAACAACGATGCTATCTTCTCCGAAGTTGTTGATTTGTTAATCTCAGTCTCACAAAAAGCCTAGAATAGTCATGAACGACTGCAAATATGTAATTACCGGCGGGAAGAGGTACCAGGAGTAGTGAATAGGGATACCCTACGGACAATGGGAATTAGCATTAAAAACACCCTTGGGACACTCTACGGACAATGGAAATTTAACATGGCGAAAAATCGTGGGACACTCTACGGACAAGGGGAATTTAACATGGGAATAAATCGTGGGACAATCTACGGACAAGGGGAATTTAACATGGGATTTTTTTTTTTTAAATTTTTAAAAAAGGGGTAGGCAATGGAAAGGCTATCTCTTTTCGAGAAATATGGCTGGCCCTGAAAAGGGCCTTTGGGTTTTCTTCTTCTTCTTCTAATTTTTTCTTTTCCTCCACCAAGTTCTTATTTTATCTCTTATACTCTTCTTCTCTTTCTTTTTTTTCTTCTCCTCCTCTTCTTTCTTCTTCTCTTCCTCCTCTTCTTTCTTCCTCTTTTCATTTTCTTCTTCTTTTTCAATTTTTTCGTTCCATTTGCGTATTCTTATTCTTTCCTCTTCATCCTCCTTCTCCTCCTTGATCTCTTTCATGACACCACTAATCTTGTCCTTTGCTTTCCTTAAGTTATTAATTTCCATCTTCACACGATGGGGACTATAGGAATAATGGTCTTCAACCAGTCTTATTAGCATCTGTTCCATTATTCCTAAGTTGTCTAAAACGTCTTGCAAGGTTTGTAATTTGTCCATTTGGTTTGACGCCATCTTCTTCTTTGTATTCTTTGCAGAATGGTTTGAACAACTAATACTGTGGGTTCTTATACGAAAAGCGCGAACGTGAAGGAAAACATCCCCCTAAAACATAAAATGGATCTTACCTAGATGATGACCAAACATCGCGCGGACGTGAAGGAAAACATCCCCCTACTTTCTCATTTCATATAATATAACCCTAACTATACTCTCCACATTTGCTAAGAAACCCATAATCTACTATTCACACAAACATACCTGAGCTCTTACAAACACACAAACACACTAACACATACCCTCACAATATCTTAATAAAGAGTTAGTGTTTATTTTCACACTACTCTACCTACACACATTGGCAAATCGATCGTTATTTCTTTTCTAGAGTATTGGGTAGCCCTGAAAAGGGCTGTTTTTTTTAAACTCCAGATGCACCTATCTAATGGTTGCACCTTCCTGGCCTGGCGCCGCACACGCATCTTCTTCCCCAGTCTTCTTTCACCTTTCTTCTGGGGAGCGCAGAGGGAGGATGATTCGCTTCAGCACCCCAATCCTCTGTTTCAGGAATATTAAACGACATCATCTCTTCTCTTTTCTTTTCCTCCTCTTCCCTCTGTCTTCTCTCCTCTTCTTCCTTCTGTATTCTTGCTTCTTCTACGATAGCCTCCGCTGATAGTTCGTTTACTATGCGCCTGGCATATTCCAGGTGCATCTGGAGTTCTAACAGTTTCACTATTCTGCTATTCATTCTTCTGGCTGTGTTGATCAATCAACAAGGTTAGCTAGACTGCCCAGCGAGTTTCAATTTATAGTGAAAGCCCGGACGTGATGGAAAACATCCCCCTAATAACATAAAATTGATCTTACCTAGATCATGACCAAAAAAAACAACAACAACGCGCGGACCTAAAAGAAACACTCACTCACTTTTTTATGCTACCCATCACTATTGTAAAATTTTTTATAAATCACTTCAATAGACTATCCACATAAGCAAAGCAAAGCAAAGCAATCCAATCTAACCCCAAATATACACCTCAAACACCAAAAAAGACATAATTTTAATCTACTATCCTCACCAACCTACTTTATCACTTACTAACACACAAACACACAATCCTATACACAAACACATACCCTCACATTTTTTAAGAAAGAGTTAGTGTTTATATTCACACTACTCTACCTACACACATTGGCAAATTAATAGTTATTTCTTTTCTAGAGTATTGGGTAGCCCTGAAAAGGGCTGTTTTTTTTGTTTTGCTATGGCATTCTTTTTTTTTAGTTTCTAAGAATGCGATGTCCTCTGAGGATAGACTTTCTGGCAATAGGTCTGCTTCTTCGGAAAGAGAAGAAGAATTCTTTGGTGTCGATACGACAATCGACAAAGCCTCTGTCAGCTTCAGGTTGCTGCTGCTGTTGCTGTTGTTGCTGCTGTTGCTGCTGTCTCTGAAGTCTGTACTTCTCTGTCCATTCTTCTTTCTCCCTGTTCATTTCTTCTCTGAAGAGCTCTTCTATCAGGTCTTCAGTGATTTTTAACATTCTCACATTCTCTATTTCTTCTGGCTTCGGTATCAGACTGTGTCTGACCCTATGCAAATTCACGTAGGCTTCGTTGAGCTTAGCTAGTTTGGAGCACATCTTCTTAGGAGGATGAGTCGACAATGGATGGCTAGACTGGGAACAACCCGGTTCTTAAAGTTAAAGCGCGGACGTGAAGGAAAACATCCCCCCACACGGTTTTCGAGCCGCAACGTTCATGAGAGGGATAGTAAGAAATGAAAGAGCATCAATCCAACATTCTTATAGCTAAACAAAAGACAAAGGCATTTTTTTCTAAACACAACATTTTTTATTCAAAAATCACTTAACACTAAACAACAACAACATTTTTAACAATAATCCAACACTATAACATCAAACAATTTTTTTTCAAATCACAAACATTTTTTCTTCAAATACAATCTACTTTAAACAAGGCTGACAACGTTGTGAATGAAATTGTGATTTCCACTGTTGGAAATCATTAGGCCATTGATGGACACTACGTTTCCTAGCTTGAGACAAAAGATAAGCATAATGGTCACAAAACCATCGATCTACTTTCACATCGTTTCTAGCAGAAGAACGAGGATCGAAATGAGTCACTAAATGTTCTAAGGAATAGCCCAGGCTGCGATGATGCAGAAAATACACACAGTACTGTCCACACACCAAGGAATCTGTGCCTTGTAATTTCACGTTATTGAATCGGGTGGTTTGAGCATTTCTTCTCATAAAGTCGATGATATCGTCTTCCAAAGGGGGCAATCCATACGAATCGAAATATTCCACACAGCCTTCTTGAGGAAAGTAGACGGCTACCCAGTGGGTTCCTGGGAGATGACTATCGTCCGTGTTGATCACGTAAGCTTGATGGTCTTTAGGTTTGCGATGAGGGAGTTCATCTTTAGCACAGACGACGGGATTCCAAGAAGACGTATACGAACTGTGGTTCAAAAGGTAATAAAGTTCCCAGGTATCCATTGTTTTTGTGTTTTTTCTTCTTCTTCACAGGTAATAATAAGTTGTCAATTCGATCCTGACTTTTTGCTTGAAAATGTCTGACGAATAAACGGTTATTCGTTCTGTTTCCTCACTCTGATTCAGGAGAGCTTCGATACGATGGATCTCTTGAGTGGTTAATGCTGGACAAGAATGTTCACGCAAGTCTTTATACCACTGGTGCAACACGTCTTTGTTCGAGATGAGGCTCCAAGCTTCGTCCAGATACTCGTCCAATTTTTCTTCTTGACTCAACATCAGGCATTTATCGTGTTGAATTTGACTGGGATGATCGTTTTGACATCCATAACAATTTTTCTTGATCAATTCCGTTATTTTGTCGACCAAGTGTTTGGCAAAACAGGAGACTAAATGGGCTTCTTGTTCTGGCCATCTCGACTTCATCAAAACTTCTTCGTCTTTGTCGGGTACACAAGGTCTTGCCATCTCGACTGACTTCGATCTTGGACACATTGAAGTGTTGAAAGTTGAAAGGATTTTTAGCGATGGCTCCGTTGAAGGCTTCATTCTCGACCATACCAAGGATTAAACGCTTGGGTAGCTGTCCTTGAAACAGATGATCTTGGGTTATGGATTGAAGGTTAGCGGGAATGGTGAACGTTTTCACTTCCACGCGTCGGATGGGATACTTGGCGGTCGTTCTGCTCAACGTCTGACTGATGTCGTTTGCCACTTTAGGTAACACTTCTACGCGTCGTACGTAGAGTTTGGCTTCTTGGATTATGCTTTTAGGAGCCTTAGCAAGATCAAGAGCCTGCAAATGGAAAGTGGTACTGCTGCGATTCAGTCTCAAGCGGACATTCACCCCGTTCAGCAAATATTTCTCTTGCAACCACATGTCCAAATGCAAACGATCCATCAGTTCTAAACTGTTCTTATTTAGGATTTTGTTTTCTCTTGCCTCAAAGCCTTCATTGCTTTTATCTATTGTGTCGAACTTGTCTGGTGTGTCATCTACCCACAGCACACAGGCATTGAGATGACTTGTCTTGGCATCTGTTCCGTACGTCAAGAGATTTTCCAGGTAGGCACGGTAAGGGTAAGTATCCATGCTGCTGCTGACCAGTTTGTTATTCAAGTACAAATCCACTGAGCTGAACAAGGAATGCATGAAATTGTTGACGGGAGCTATATCGTCATCGTCTTCTACTCCTTTATCATCTTTTTTTAGAACTTGGACTTTCAAGTACAAGTAACTGCTATTCAGATCGATGTAATCTTCGGGCTGTCCTTTGATTTCAAACTCGATGGGAGCGGAATCGGTCAGTGTGGAGATGGGATTAAATTCCACCCATTGGGATTCTTGCATGGTCATCATGGTGGGGGGCATGGCAAACAGATCCAGTTCCGTCTTGGAACAGGCGCAAGACTCTCGGTGCATCATTTTGTTTTGTGTTTCAATAATCGAAAACGTCTAAGTCTCGAACGGTTCTTCTTTTCTTGGCCTTTCTCGCTTGAAGTCTGGTGAAAGGGTGTTTTCTTCTTCGTTGTCTCTTTCTGCCTTGTCCTTGCTGAATGCTTGATTCGGTAGCGTGCAGGGCATTTATAGGTGTCTCTTGTCGGCCCAAAATGTCTTTGCCCGTTTGCAGCAAGACATTTTTGCCTGCCCTCATGAAGGCTTCTTTAGGGTTTTGTTTGTCGATGATGACATTTTGGAGAAATTCTTTGCCTTGTGTCAGTGCTGCATCTTTCAAGGCGTGCAATCCGCGTGTCACCATCGGTTTCAACACCGGGGCCACCGAACGAAAGGCCGATTTTAACATGTCTCCTAAACCGTGTCCTCGCTGTCGAGCCACCCCTCGGTACACTGGATACATGACTTACGAGTCGTGAGAGAACCGTTTTCGAAAATGGAGTTTCACCGTGACTTTTCCTTTGGTGAATGGAATATTTTGTCCCAAATCTCCTTTTATAGTAATGTTGACCGTGTCCAAATACGACTTGCTGACCGGCAAATAGTGAGGATGGACAAATTCACGGTGGACGTGGTAAGTGTTTCCACCTTCCTCGTCAGCGTTTGTGGCAGAATCCACTTTGAAAGGAATGACACGCAGTAACGGTACGGAGGTGTGTCCCACCACGTTGTATTCCACCACATCGGAATACACGAAGATCAAATTGAGTCCTTGGTTCAGTTCTACCGGGAAACGAAAATACCTGGCAAAAATATCGTTGTCGGAAATGACTGGTAATTCGGGTTGTGTTTTTTGTTCTAATTTCTTCCTCATCTCCGTGTCACCACCCAATATGTCAAACAATTCAGGACAAAATAAGAAAGATATGAATTTTTTGGACCCCTCAGAAAATTTCATCAGAAAGCGACGAGCTATTTTGTGGTATTCCAGGGTGACACTTTTTTGGACATTACTCAAAGCTTTATGGAACACGCCATTAAACCTGGAGGCTATGGCGCTGACCAAATGATGACCACTGAAATAATAGCCTGGGAGAATGGACAAGTTGTAGGTCCACGTTTTAAGTTTTTCATCATAGGTTCTATTGGTAGATGTGCCAATTTTATCCAACTCCACTTGCAATTGTTGGTCATGAACTTCCACCTTAAACCAATTTTGCTGGGCAATGATATTGTGGACTTGGGTTGGGTGAATCATTTCCACTAAAGCCACTTCCCAATGGGCTTCGTGATCTAAGGGGATGGCTTGAGGTAATTTGGCCGTGTAACAGCACAACGTGTTGTTGGGAAACACCTCCATGGAACTGTCACTGGGTAAGGTTAAGTAAAATTGGTTTTGGTGACTCATAATTCTAGAGTTCTGTGGCTGTCCGAGGGGATATTACTGGACGTCAGAGGCGTGTCTCCGCCCAAAATGGGGTTCTGGTTGTGGTTGTTGTTGGAGTGGTGACTGGCACTGGCACTGGACACAACGTTCCCGTTTGAGGAGAATTTCAGGGAGGGATTGGGAAGCAGGTAACCGATGCAACTGCTCAATAAAATGGTCCACAATTGTTTGTCTCCTTGTTGCAAACTCAAATTGGCGATGGCTGCCCCGATGACACAATACACCACGAAGATTTGGCAGAAAAAGACGATTTGCGTTTTAGGCACACGTTCTCCACACCACACCCACAAGGGTTGTTTTTGTAAATCTTGCACAGAAGAACTAGGGGAAGAAGGAGTGGTCGACGTAGTTGCGTCTGATGTGTGAAAGGGCATGATGGTCACTTCTTCTTTTTATAGTCGATGACTTGCGAAGCGTCGATCCAAGAATCGAAACTGGGTGGATATCCTTTCCAACGTACTTTGACTTCTTTGACACGTCGTTTGCCCACTTTACGGGTTCTGCGTTCGAGAATGCTTTCGATGTCGTACACGTCGTCTTCTTTTTTGGTCACACGTTGTAACTCGGGCAAATAAAACGTTCCTTTGAGCACTTCTCCGTTCATGTCTTCCAATTTATAGACGGTAGGATGACGACCATGCACTCGTCCAGTGACGCGAAACAGTTCGGTCGTCCAGTTAGGTAAGTAACCTTTGTCGAAAGTGCATTTGGTTTTGCCAATGCGCACCCAATCTCCTACGGTCAACTCTCCACTTTTCTTGGGGACAGCCCTCGTCGGGGACGTACCGAACAGACGCTCGAACACCAGCACTTCGTTGTCGGGAGTCACGTCTTGCGGGGCACGTCCGATGCTTCGATGGTAAGATTGGTTGTACGCTTGCACCAGGTGCGGTAAGATGTCGATGTACTTCAGAGTGTGGTGATGCGTAAAATATTTCCACATGCGTTCTTTCAAAGTGCGTTGAAAACGTTCCACGATGCTGGCTTTGGTTTCGGGATTCTCGGTGGTAAAAAAATGAATGTCACGTTTCTTTAATTCTTTTTGGAAAGCTTGGTTCAGAAATTCGGTGCCTTTGTCCGTTTGCCATCGAAGAGGGCGACGACCGCTTTGTTTCAACACCCGTTGCAGGGCTCGCACTAACTCGCTT
This sequence comes from Sinohyriopsis cumingii, assembly GCA_028554795.2. Lineage (NCBI taxonomy): Eukaryota > Metazoa > Mollusca > Bivalvia > Unionida > Unionidae > Sinohyriopsis > Sinohyriopsis cumingii. The sequence goes on along the minus strand of CM068828.1, from coordinate 46,732,916 downwards.
CTCGATTTGGAAGTCAAGGGCACGACCCAGGCAAATTTGGAAAAGACGTCGATGACACAAAACAAATATTTGTAACCACGATTGTAGCTGGCCAAATGAGAGACATCGGCTAAATCGGCTTGCCATTGATGATCGATGCCTTCCACTCGGGTGCGACTTCTGGCAAACTTGCGTCGAATGGGTTTGTGTAAAGTGTAGGTAGCTTGTTCTTGTAACCATCGTTGCACTTGAGGTAAACGGAGACTTTTCAGTCGCGTTTTGGCAGCACGATACAATTTTTGAACTCCTGCGTAACCTGCAGGATGGGAGGGATCGTAGTAAATGCTAGCTAAGACTTTTTCCATTTTTTTGTGTTGATTGGTGTCTTAATAAGGCACCCACTCTTGGAAGAGGCTACTCTTTTTCTCTTGGGGTATTTTCTTGGATTGCAAGGCTTTGCGTGTGCGGCCAGCAATAGGTGTCGAAGAGGAGGAGGATGTCTGAGCAGGGGATATCGGTTCTTGTTTCACTTCTGTCTTCACTTTCTTTTTCTCTTGTGAGGAAGAAGGGGTGGCCATCATCTTTTTAATCCATCCAATTCTGGAGGTAGGTGGTGTTGTTAACTTGCGTACTTTTTCTGGTGCAGTTTGAAACCCTTCTTCTTCTTCTTTTCCTTTTTCTGTCTTGGTCACGGGTACTGGTGGTACTGGTACTGGTACTGGTACTGGTGATGGTGCTGGACTTTTCATCAAGGTCTTAAAATCTTTCAAAGTGGGTAGAGCTGTTTCGTCTAAAGCTTTCTGGTGAAAGAGTTGTATTCGTTGCAAGAGTTGACCGTACTTTTGCGATTTTTCTGTTTCGGACAAATCTTGACGATCCATCAAGGATTGCAATTCGTGTTGTAACTGGGACATCTCGCTCAAATTGGGATTGGGAGGTAAATGCGGGGTGCGTTGTTCTTGCCACCGATGGTATTCCATCCATCGTTTGTAAGGCACTAAAGCTAGTTTTCGTCCTTCCATGGGGTTGTCAGGGGTCAATTCTGAGATCTTGGGACTTCCGAAGGCCTTTTTATCTTGCTCCCACCAGTCCTCCCAACATGGTTCCCAAGACTCCTTTCAGTATGGGGCCTAACAAGAGAGGTAAAATGCCTCCACGTTGGACCAACATCTTCTTTTTTTGACGAATGGGAATTTTCTTTTGAACCATTTTCCGAAGAACGTGACGATGTTTGCCTAAGCATTGTTTCTGGTGTTTGGACAAAGGGATCGTGCCTTTCAAAACGTTCAAACAACATTCGCACACGGTATCGATGACCTCTTTGGAGGCCGTTTGAATGAGCTTTTTTCGTAGGGGTGGAGAAGCTTTGGACAGGACAGATAACAGGTCCCCATGTTTGGCTAAACGTGGTGGTAGTCCTTTTCTTTTCTTTCCTTGGGGTTTTCTGGAGGGTGACATCTTTGAGTCTTTAGGAGCACCTAAAAACACTGATACCCTACTCGGTCACAGGCCTTTTTATACTGGAACGCGTCGCCACTGATTGTCTTTACGTCGTATCAACTTCATGACAGGCATGACACGTCGTGCAGGGGTACGTAACGGACTAAATCGAGCCAGTTCTTGCTTGGACAAATCCAGTAAACTTTGTAACATGCCCGATCTTTCTTGAACTTTGATTTTGGGAGAAGGTACTTTGTGAGCAGCAGCCACTGCCGCTAAATTGGAAGGTCCTGCCACTGGGGAAGTTCTTTTGGGGGTCATCAACGGAGAAGTTCTTGGTGTAATCAACGTCTCCAAGTACTCTTCAGTTCCTGGTGACATCAACGGAGAAGTGGACAAACGTGAGGCTGCCGGAGACGCTGTGGCAGGTCGTGGCTTGCGAGTGTAAGGTTGCGTCCTGGCCGAAGTGCCTCTCTTGCGACTAGTTTTCTTCTGTGGACTTTTCTTTTTCTGGGGACTTTTTCTCTGTTTCTTTTTCTGGGGGCTTCTTTTCTTTTTCCGGGGTAGTGTCTGGTAAGAGGAGGGTCCTGCCACTGGAGAAGTTATTCTTCTTGGGGACTTGGTCTTTTTCTTTTCTTCTTGGGGCTTCGTTGGACTTTTGTCTTGGGGATAACTTTGGGGGCATTAGGATCCCATCTTAAGAGTGAACGAATGATGACCCCTCCTAGAGTACCGCTCCCTCCAGGTTTCAAAATGATTTGTTTTTTGGTTTGAGTGTCGATGCGGGGATCGGCCAGTTGGACCAAAGCGACTTTGTTTCGATCGAAAAAGCGTTGGGTTTGATGAGGAATCTGAATGATTCCTTGGAGTAATTGACGTGCCGTCACCGTGAACCATCGTAAGACTTCTTTGAGACTAGCTTCTAAGACACGGGCTCGTGTTTGTGGATCTTTTTCTCGACTGATGCCATACAAGGCACGAATCAGTTTGACGGGAAGATGCGACTGAAGGGACGTCATGTTCACACTGTGTGAGACAGACGAAAAAGGGTCTGAGGTTTTTATAGATTTTTTTTCATGGGGAGTGAAATGAAGTCGAGGACGGAGACGTGTACAGGACAGGCCCTCCGTCCTGGCACCAGTGGTGAAACAAGTGGGTACGAAATCGCAAATCCTCGGGGGTCGTAGGTTTCAAATCGACGAGCAAATAGGCGTGTGGCGTTTGAGTGGCATCGTCGTACGCCTGAGTCAGCCAAGGCGTTCCTAACTGTTTGGCTAAGGCTTGCACTTGCGATTTATCTCGAGGACTTTTAAACAAGACCACGTAATGCGCATTGAGACTGATGGTGCGATGGGCTTTACTTTGTTGAAACAAATTTTGGGTGATGTAAACGACACTGGCATTACGGTGATGCCCTTTGCGCGTGAACCACAATTTAATTTCTTCTTCGTCTTCTCCTAACATGTCGTCGAAAATGACCAAATGGGTTAGACGGGAGTCAGAGACGATGCCGTCGTCTTCTTTAGGAATGCCTTCCACAAACACGATGGAATCGCCTTGACTTTCACGCAAGAGGCTGTATGCCGATTGCCACTCTTTGTAACACCACACGATCCGTTGAGGGGGCCGATCGATCAAATGATGTTTATGTTCGATCAAACGTTTGACGAATTCGGTTTTGCCTGAACCGCTAGGTCCAGCAATGAGCATGTTAAAGGGATGGCGAAGATACAAAGCCTCCCAACTGGCACGATCTAAGTGTTCGTCGATGACTTTGACAGTAGAGGAAGAGGGAGCAGAGACAGCAGAGGTAGCCATGGTATGAGAAATGTCACTTGTGACACGAAAAAACAAACAAGACAAGAGTTTATATACTTTTTCAGAACACGTTTATTGAATGTTTCAAATATGAACACGAAAGACAAAAATACATACAACCCAAATAGTGATGTACAGGAATATAAAACACAGCAAAGCGATCAAAGTGGAATATAAACAAGTGTCTGTACAACATGTTTTGGGTAACCAAGATGTCCTAGGGACAGTGTGTAATGTTCTTACAGTCTCTACATGAGGTATTGTCACACAAGTGTCCTCCCGGAATGACCTTTCAGGCATGTCCATGACAGTCCTGTCCTGAAGCGAGTGGTTGTTCTCGGTGACGGGTTCTTCTGGCACCGTCACTAACACAGGTTGAAAAGTAACTTTTTTCCTTGAACAACTCTCGTGCATACTGGGCCACTTCTTGGGTCCAAGCCTCAAAACCCCATTCTTTCCAATCACGAACATCTGTCCAATGGGGATGTAAGTCACAAGCTACACACACATCGTCATACACGTCTTGGGTAGCTAAAAGTTGACGAATCTTTTTTTCCTGTTGAGGTCGAGAAGTATCCAGATGAAAACGCAAGGCTTTGAGCAAAAGGAGTTTTTCGTGACCATTTAAGGCCATGGAGGTGGTAAGTACTGATCGTAAAGAGTCCACAAAGAATCGGCTGGTAAACGAAATCCCAGAAAACAAGTCACTAAGACACACACCACTTGTCGTCCCAAATTGAATGGATACAGTTCTTGTAATAATTGATGGTAATGATCCACGGTTTGAATATGGTCATTGAGTTCCTTCCACGGAATCTGTTGAATGATATGTGACATAATCCGTGGCATGGCAACTTGATTTTATAGTGTCTTTGTTTCGGAAGCAATAAAGGTAATTTCTAACCAAACACGTTCGTTCTCCAGTAGGGAATTTAAATGTTACATACTGTAACTGAAACGTCAGAGTTTGTCTAGATGTTTCGTCTTTTTCTAAGCAGATTCCATGTAACAAATGTTGGTAATCCTTTAACTCGTCTTCCTCAATACGTTGCAGTAAGTGAATCTCCAAGTAACCAAAATTACGAACGTCTAGCCCATCATCATTCATATACTGAAAGTATTCAACAAGGTCTGACCAGTGAAAAAATTTCTGACGAATCAGTCCTCTTATACCATTCAGGTACCAGTGGTTAAAGATCTGGTGACGTAACGGATGCAATTGTTCTTTACGTTTGACTTGTATTTTGACTAGCTCTCGGTAAATCCTTTCTCTCAACTCCTCAGGCAAGCCCAAAATGTACTCTTGTAAAGTATCCATAAGTATATACACTGTTTTTGGAATCGCTGGGTGGTAGCCAATAGCCTCGTTTAACTTTGTGCCTAATGTAATATCCACTCATAATCAGTCTTCTTGTACTTTGGAACAGAGCATAATTTAAAAACGGATGAATCACTTTGAGTTTGCGTTTCACTTGTATTTTGATCAGTTCTCGGTAAATGCGTTCTCTCAACTCCACAGGCAAAGCACGAATGTTCTCTAGCAAAGTATCCATGAATAGGTCATACTAAATCCTCTTTGGTCTGACACAAGAAATGTACTGTTTGCACAAACATGGTTTTACTTCAGTGTCGAATTTAAATCGTTGAGTCACTAATCTACACATTACAATTCGTTCAGAAGTTTCCTCTTTCACCAAGTTGACATTGTGTTCAAGATGTTGGTAATTCGTTAACTCTTCCTCTGGAATTCGATGCAGTACGTTTACAATGATGTAACTACAATCGTCCATACCAAACCAATCCTTTTTAAAACTAGAGGATCGTTGATCAATGTCTGTCCAATGGAACACTTTCAATTGAATCAGTCCTTGTATAGCCTTCAGGTACCAGTGGTTCAAACACCGGTGACGTATCGGATGCAATTGTTCTTTACGTTTTACTTGTATTTTGACCAGTTCTCGATAAATGCGTTCTCTCAACTCCACAGGCAAAGTACGAATGTTCTCTTGTAAAGTATCCATGAACAGATTATTATGGTAAAAAGTTACTTCAATGTCTCGGTCCCACTAAAGGTAAGTAATGACAATTCGGTGACCATCGAGCATGTTCTACGTAGGCCGAATCTTGCGGTTCCCAGTGGTGAAGTGACACACTGCAACTGAAGCACTTGACTTTATCTCCTTCGCCCAAGTAGAAAAATCCGGCTCTGGCTAATTCTTCGGGGGTCGGTCCTCCCAGATACTTAGGCCATTTTCCTTTGAACGATTGAAGACGATTTTCAAAGTCGCAGTATTCCGACGAACGCACAGGAAACGAATATTCGTCTTTCACAGGTTCGTTTCGATGAGGGTTGAGTGAAATGGGCAGGAGTTTGCTCAGGGCTGGATGACATCCGTAGGGAGGTAAACGTGAAGGTCGACATTCCCCTTTAAAACGAAACCCAGTAAAATGTCCAAGAGGACGAGCAGCATCGCTTTCGCATCCCACAGGTTTGACACGCACAGCATCACTTTCCATGATAGGGGTAGGGGCACTAAAGTTCCCATGATGCTTTACGGCATCGCTCAGGTCACAAGGTACAGCATCGTATCCATCGCAAGGCTCACAATCGCATTCCACTTCCGAAGCCTCACACTTGAATTGTGCCCTTCTAAACAACTTGTTCTGTGTTTCTCTGAAAGTATTCATCTTGTTCGCTCGGTCTTGGTAGTCACAATGAACTATCGATCTTGACCATAGCCCCTTTTTATACTAGTCGCAATGCAGTCTCCAGCTTGTACATCTTTCCTTTTTTACGTTTTTTATGTCTTGTTTCGGAAGGTACCGTCTCTAAGGTACCGTCAACATTGTACCGTAGTGTAATGGGTGGAAAGGCCATAGAAAGGTAAGGGCAGTGCGGAGACCATCGAGTATGTTCCAGAATAGCTGAATCTTTATAGATACATAGATCCATTCGTAACTTCAGTCCGCAAGCGAAACACTGTACCTCGTATCCCAATCCTGACTCAGGTCCCAAGTAGACAAATCCTGTTCTAGCTAAAACATGCGAAGAAGGTAATCCTTCCCTATCCGTAGGCCATTTCTGAAACGTGTCCAATCGACGGGCACAATCACAATAGTCAGGTAAGAAGACTGGAAAATGGTAGAGTTTGAACTTGGAGTTCTCATCGGGTTTCTCACTCGATTCTTGCTGTGGCGAAGTCATCTTTCTGGTGGGGTAACTATCCTCTTACAACCAATGTTTTATACCAACGTGTCCATACGGTAAGGTGAAATGATTGGGAAGTCGAACTCGCTTCTGGTACACGATTTGATAAACTTTTTCCAAAGGTCGACTGACGATGTGGTGAGTGGGTAAACGTACAATCTTGTTCGGTTGGTAAGTGGTCACTTTAAAGTTTCCATCCTCTCCCGATTGCAAGGCTTCTTTCAATACCCCAAAGTTGACCACTCGACTGGTACGATAATTCAGAGTCAGTCCTTTCACTTTGCACGTCGGGTGCACTTCTCCTTGTTTGTCCCGGTATTCGTAGCCGTAATTTTTGGGACCGCCACTGACGAAACTTAGAATCTTGTCGTCGGGATGTTCGTCTGTCCAGGCTCCTAAACGGTCTCCTTCGATGTTAGGGTGATGTTGAATCGGGTGATGGATGTAAATGCAACTGTCTGTGTCAAAGTACAGGACGCGTTCTTCTAACAGTTCTAAAGCTTCGTACAATTTTAAGCGAGCATGAGCTGTCACGTAAGCCGCAATGATGACATTTCCAAAAGGGTCGTCTTGTACAAAGTCCAGATCTTCTTCGTAATTGACCAAGATCAAATTCTCTCGAACGACGTCCACGTGTTTCATGTATTTGGTTTTGTCGTAAATCATCTGGAAGTAGCGGGAAGGTTCTGTCAAATATTCCGTCTTGGGTAAACACGGTCGTTGTGCCATTTTACCCCACAAGCAATTTAACATCACTTTGGCAAACGATCGCCTGCCTTCGTTTTTCTCGATGTGGTCTAAAGTGATACCTTCTTGTTCGTAATATTTCTCTTTGAATTGTATTTGGTCTTCGGGAGTGTGACACCAGGAAGGATAGCCGCTGGCTTCTTGCTTCAGTTTCAAAAAGGCATCCACGTAGTCGGCGAAAATGCCTTTCTGCCTGGGGTCACCCTTGCGGTATTGTTGTGTCTTGGGAAAGTGGCAAATTTCGTACACTTCTAACAGTTGGTATCCCATGTCCAGAGCTTTGAACAATTCCACGCTGACCCAGGTTCCCGTCAAGGCCCGTTCTTCCTGGCTGTGCTGACAAGGTTGATCTTGGTTGCACGTTTCGGCACAAGTACGGCACAAGGGAAACATCAGTTTGCCTTGACAATGGTGAGGTAAGACGGGATGGTATAGGTTCGTGGGAGGCAAAACTTTGCACTTGATCAAGCCTTCGTATTGTCGAATGTTTTTCAGGTCGATGTGTTCCGTCAGCAATTGCGGGTGCCCTACAGGAAAGCGACAATATTTACACACGTAGGGATACAGCGAACACACATCCAAGTATTTGATTTCTTCTCCTTTCTTTTCGTCGGCTTGGTACAGCAAACAGGTGGCATTGGTCCTTCCTCCGTACAAACTATCCCTCGGGTTCAGCGGGTCCATGAACTGGTAACTTTCCACGAGGCGTTTAAACTCGGGATCGGTTTTCATACGGTGATCGTACTCGTGTTTCCACATTTCCACCACTTGGTATCCTTGCTGTTCTAACTTTAGGCGTCGCTGACAAGTGTCCTGGTACAAGTCTTCCATGGTTCGTTGCAAAAACTGATTTTTAGTGCCACGGTCAGGGTAACAGACGGGACATCCGTGAAATAAGCAACCGTTAAACTCGTACACGATCTTGGGGTTTTCTAAGTCCCAGCCATCAACCGAATACGTTCCAATGGTCTTTTCGCCTCCTTCGTTGCGGGCATGCTGAATCCATTTGTCTTCCTTGTCGCACAAGTAATGTAACCAACGTAGGGCTTTGACCGAGTATTGACGCTTGACATAGTGGGTCGTTTGAGGACTGATGACAGCCACGGTGTTTTCAGGCATGAATCGTTGGCGGTACACTAAGGAACACGCTTTGGCAATGGTGCAAGCTTCTTTCAAAGGATCGACCCCTCCGTGTTCCATGAACAGTTCTCGAAATTTTCCACAGCAACGCCGTAAAATGTCCACGTCGGAACGACAATACTTTAGCATTTCTTCCTGAAAGTCGAAAGGGTCCGAGGCGTGAATCTGGTACCAAGCGTAGAAAGCTTCTCGTTGTTCGGTACGCATGTTGTCGGGGTCGTAATAGTGAACCTCAGGCAAATGGGGTAGAACAGCATGTTGATTGGCTTCCGTATTGAAAAAGTGTGGAAAGTACCCTTTAGCCATTTCTGTCATTCCAAACGTTTTAGGCATTCGACTCAAAGGCATGGCCAAATAGCTCATCGAATCTTTAAACTGTACTTGTCCCACTTGCATGAAAATGATTTTGGCTCCGTTCAAAGTCACTTTAGGACGCTCGGTGCCTTGTTCCGTATAGTACCTCAAAAGAAACTGTCCATCGTATCCGGAGAAATTGTGAGCCATCACCGTGGCATGACGATGACAATCTCCGTAACGTTCGATGTCCTCTTGGCTCCACGTCTTGTCGACGGGGTCTAAGGCCCATTGGGCAAAATCGGCTAACGTGTTTGGTCCCCGAAAGATTTTTTCACGCCCTCCGGGTATCTTGCTGCAGTGAGGGCAATGACTGAAGATAGGTTCTTGAATGCACTTCTCGCACGCTCGATGAGCCACGCAGAAATTAGGAATGTGAATGCCGGTCTCTTGCATGCATTCGAAATCGATAAAGATGAAATTGCCTTTCTTCTTGTGACCGTCCTCTTTCTCTGGTGGGGGTTGGTATTTTTGCACGTAACATTGGTGTTCCAAGTCCACGATGTGGTGACAAATGTGACATTTTTTCTTTCCTCGACATACGTGTGCCTTGGCAGCATTGGTACATATGACTTGTTCACACGTAGGGCACAATCTCAGGAGTTGACAAGCACATTTCTTCTGTGAACCTTGCGTTTTCAGATGTTGTTGGTAACAGGTAGGGCTGACAAACGTGCGCAGACAAGTGGAACAAGGCACTGGTTCTTCGCTCAGACAGGGTGGAGAGGCCAAACATCCTGAGCATTTCAATCCACAATGCTTGTGTTGCTCTCGATTATTATAACCATGGTCACATTTCTCACAGTAATAACCGTATCCCAGAAATCCGGTGATACTGGTAATCGTATCGAAATGGTCATCGTGATGATAAACATGAATGTATTTTCCGTCCTTAAAATCTTGGCCTCGAAACAATAGAGGTCCGCGCATTTCTTGAGGGTGCACTTTCAAGGTGTATCGTGGAGCTAGGACATCTTGCAATTTTTGCATCTCAGGAATGCCGCAGGGTGTGTCTTTGGGCAGTCCGGCTTGTTGTAACAGGAGTTCTGCTTCGTTTCGTTGTTTGGCTCGGTCGGAACGTTGAATAGTGTCCCAGGTTCTTTTCCATTCTACCGTGTCGTTCTTGTTGGCATAGGTTCGTCCCACCACGATGGCACGGGCTAAACACATCTGGTCTTGAGGGTTGTTAATTCGGACGAGACTTGTTTTGGTGTTGCGAAGGTCGTCTACCAATAACATCTTTTTGCGTCCAGTCCCTTGAGGAGGAGAGACGTGGGTCATGTCCAGTGTGGCTTTTCCATCGGTGATGTCAAACTGGTCATTAGATTGTTGCACGTGTTGAATCTTGTCCATGACTTTGGAAGCAGTCAATTCTGCAGGGGTGCTAAACTCGATCCAAACAGGGGATTTCAAACCGTCGTGTTGTATGGAAAGTCTCAAGCGATCGTCTTCTTTGGGTTGACATTGTCGCTTGAGTGCAGTGAGCAAAGAATCCCACACCTCAGTGATGAACACTTCTGCTGTCTCTAACGGCACTTCAGCCTTGAAATCTTTAAACTTCACCGTGTATTTGTAAGCCGTGGTTCTAAATTTTCTAGAGGAGCGCTTTTCCGTCTCTCGAATGGAATAGTACTTTTCAGGGTTGACAAAGGGTGGTGAACTTGGTTTAGAGGGTTCGGATTCTGGTTCACTCATGTCCTCTTCAAAATCACTGGCATGAATTTGTGCCAAGATTTCAGCCCTGGTACGAGGCGATAGATCACGTTTCTGCCTCTTACTTTCTTCTTCTTTCTTCTCGAATGAATGGGATCGTTTCATCTTGAAAGCAAAAAGTCAAATGACTCAAGTTCAAACACCATAAACTACTTTATAGTCATAGCAGACCAGCGTATATAAAAGGGTGTGTGTCTTGTCCTTTCACTATTCATTTCACTCTCAAGCCGAACACAACGATGGAAGAGACTGACCAGATGGAACGTTTCGTCAGAGCTTTGCGAGGGGTCATTAGAAAATTCTCTTCAGACCAGCCTACGGACTACTCTCCTTCCTTTAGAGATAAAAGTCAAGATACTTGCTATATCTGTCAGAAGAAAGGGCATTGGTCTTCAGAGTGTCCAGACCGTCAAAAAAGAAAAAAAAAACAGGGGATAAAAAAGACAAAAGTCAAGATACCTGTTATTATTGTAAAGAAAAAGGACATTGGTCTCCAGATTGCCCAAAAAAGAAACAAGAGGAGTCAGAAGAAAAGAGGAATTCTTCAGAAGAAGAGAGGGATTCTTCAGAGGAAGAGAGGGATTCTTCTGAGGAAGAAAGAAGACAGGTGAAGAAAAAGAAACAAGAGAAAAAAAGAAGAAGGGAAGAAAGCGAGGAGGAAGAAGAAGAGGAAAAGAGTGTGACGGTGAAGAAATTCAAAAAACAGAGAGACTAAACAAGGAGACAGAAGAAATTAATGAACTTTTTATTAAAGTGTTGTGTTGTGAATTGGATTGTAAAAAATGGAGAAAAGAATAAATGAATGATATAAGGTAAGAGTCTTTGAGTTTTGATTTTAAAATAAGAAGCTACACTCACGCACTCATACACAGACACGTACTATAAGGGTAAAATGGGTGGGTTTTTTTTTGAGTTATTGGCAAATTGAAATTGTATTTCTTTTCGAGAAATGTGGGTGGCCCTGAAAAGGGCCTTTTTTCTTTATGGTGCAGGGGTGAGTTTAACCAATCAATTTTAACTGCCTTATGCCTTTGCCACGGCCAAGGCCTACTTCTGGACTGCGTAATGATGATAATGATTGGGTTGAAATCACTAAGGGTGGTACGGTAGGCTTAGTCACAGGGTTGACGTGTTTGGCTCGGGAAGGTCGTATTCTCTTCGGTCGTAATAAAGAAGTCTGATACATTTGTTTCAGACTTCTTAACTCCGCTAAAATGTCCAACAGTACCGTGACCGTTTGATTTTCACCCTCTTGTTTCTTTGCTGCTACTACTTCTTCTTGCTGTTGCTGCTGTTGTTTTTTTCTTACCTCTTCTTCTTGCTGCTGTTGCTGTAGGAGAAAAACTTGTTCGGCTTCCTTTTGTCGTTGTATAAATTTCTCCAATTCTTCTTTCTGTCTCTGTCTAAAATTCTCCACTTGCGGTAATGAAGAAGGTAACGAAGGTTCCGGAACAAATTCTTGCGAGGAGAGAAAATCCACAAAATCCCAATTCACCTCTTCTGAAAGTAAGTCCGAGTTCCCTTGGGCGGTCTCCCCTGCTGGTGCACCCCAATGGATCGTTTTCTGAGTTTCCGTCATGTTGAATCACTGTCGCATAGATTGACTGCACACAAGCGCTAGCGAATCTATATTGACTACGTGACGTCACAGACTGCTCTCTTCGGATTGGATGCGGGCTGACTGAATTCTGTAACGCGTGTTCGGATTGGTGAATGAACTCAATCCGTTTCAATCCTTTCTGTCCCTATAAATAAGCGCCGTTCACTGCATTGATTCACCTATTCTCGGAGCCTCAACATGTGGACAGACGTTGAATCTTCAACCCTTGTGTCAACAATGATGTTCAGGACGGACATGCTCATGTATGTCCGATCCAAGTGGACCGTTGTCCACAGGACCAACAGCAGCCTGTGGATAAGAAGAGTCTATATAGAGAGACAAGGTTGCCTTAAGAGGACTCTGATGTATGGCCCTGCTGTAAGACGAAGTTTGAGGACAAGAAGATGTCGCAAATGCCCTTTATGTTAAGGGCATATTAACATAAACCAAAGGCCCTTTTCAGGGCCAGCCATATTTCTCGAAAAGAGATAGCCTTTCCATTGCCTACCCCTTTTTTTAAAAATTTAAAAAAAAAAAAATCCCATGTTAAATTCCCCTTGTCCGTAGATTGTCCCACGATTTATTCCCATGTTAAATTCCCCTTGTCCGTAGAGTGTCCCACGATTTTTCGCCATGTTAAATTTCCATTGTCCGTAGAGTGTCCCAAGGGTGTTTTTAATGCTAATTCCCATTGTCCGTAGGGTATCCCTATTCACTACTACCAGGAAATCAGCAGTTAAATGTTGATACAGCCAGATTGACAGTTCAGTTCGCGTCATTGGTTCAGGTTTATTAATGTTTAACGCTAACTGGAATCCATAGCAAACTTAAAAAATATTCTCAAATACTTTGTTGAGACCAGTCTACAATACTTTTGTACGTAACTAACGCTACATGCTTGCAATAACCGGATGGCCTTCATGTACCAACTCAAGAATGTGTTCTCACAAATATTTAGGAATTACAATCCGTCTTCCATAGTACCTGTTTGCCTGTAGCACTCAGCTCACACTACATTATATGATTTACCGTTCAGTCCACTGCCTCGAATCTCACTCAGCTCAGGACCATGTTACGATGTCTTTTCAATTTCATGCGTTGTCATCGCTGCTTGTGTAGCTTTCTGAGCTACAAAAGGTGTATATTCTTTGGCAATATTCCTTCATAAACTTTTCTATTCGTTGAATCTTTCAACCGACACGGCAAAGAATCTGCCATATTGTTTTTGAACCCAGAATGTATTTGTCTTCGTCCGTGTATGGTGCGTTCATCTGTCATGTATCATAAATGTATATATGTTTTATTTATATTTTTTAATGTATATCTACGCGCTGTATTTATTCTTGTTTATCCGTAAAGGTGTTGTTGGGGGCAGGGTAAAAATAAATATAGCAACAAGCAGGCGACAGAAAAAATAGTTAGGTTCTGTCATATTTTATATACTGGAATATATCACATTTATAATTTTGTTTTACATTTGATGTGTTTCTGTAATGAACTAGACAAAATTTATTAGATCGTTATGCCGACAGAAAAGTTCCTGATGTATCATTGGAGGGGTTAATAATGGCGGCCGCCATATTTTGTGTAGTTTGTTCTTGAGTTATATTAGATGTAAAGAAATGTGATATAATCCTGTAGATTAAACCTGCCAAAGATAAAAGATTGTTCATCTCGGCCACTTTCTATGTTTATGACAAAACTGTTCAGAGATTTGGTTTCATTAGTTTTGTTCGCTGTTATGGTTGACATGTTTTTTGTAACTAGGACATGCATCTCTCCGTCACCAACACTAGTCTATTCCATACATCAGCACTCAGAGACAACAAACAGCCAACCGTGCTTTCAAAAAGTGTTTCTAACAACAAAAAAAAATCTGAATGAATAAGTCGATCCCGTCTCTCACCTCTAAATTGTCAATTACCCTCTCAAAAAACACAAAAAACATTGTGTTCTACAAATAGCATCTCGCAGCCTAAAAAAGATGTTTTGCTCTGTCGTCAGCCTCTTTTCCTCAGAGTTTGCATATTATGTGCATAACAACAGACATGCTTTAGAGTTTAACTACTTCAGACAAAAGCCATCATATTGATCGAAATTTGCTTCCAAGAAACCACGTGTTACTCGTTTTAAGTAAACTAAGTCATTCCTTAATTCTATTTTTGTTCTGCATGTAGTTTCATCGTGATTATGAATAACATCAATAATGTGCCAATTCCATACCCTTTTGCCTTCTGGTTGGTCTATTACTCTGTGGTCTAAAAGAACGCTTCCCATGCCGCACTTTTTAGTTATTCTGACAATATCTGGTACAAAACCCGTCTGATCTGGCTTTAGGGCACATATACCCATTTAGTACCGAGGTAAAATGAGTTAGGTGTCTTGCTCCATAACACACCAAGATAGCTGATCCAGGCTGGCCTGATGGTGGTATTGGAACCCGCGACATTTCGATCGCGAGTCCTACACGCTAACCACTGAGCCACCGCGACTCCACAAAACTGACGTAAACGTATAGTGAATATTGTTTGCCAGATATTAGAGTACTCGTCCCGACACAGTCGGTTAAAAGAGGATATTTTCGCCTCAGCTACATATGCCTTCATTGGCCAAAGTCTTAATAACTGCTCTTTGTCTCTGTAGGCAAGTATTTATCTAAAACTTGCATACGCCTTTCTGCATACCTCTGACATAACTCAAGTTTTGCCATCCTGGAATGTAAGATGCCTGATCATAGTTCGCATCCGTATAGAACCAAAGGCAGAATAATTTTTTGTCCAGATTTTAAGACTTGTTAAGAGATTCATTCCGAGGTCTCTGATACCAATAAACTAAATGGAGCTTAACAAATGTTTGCTTTCAGCGCATGTTTCCTCTATTGCATAGTTGGTTCAAAGTTGTGTGTGACAGGTAAGCAGCATACTTCTTTCTTTTGATGCTGGAACTGGCGACTTGTCAAGCAGAACAGCGGGGAAAACAGTCGCTCTTTCTTAGTGAACAAAACAGTGCAGCTTTTATCTGCGTTATTTTTAAGTCCACACCTTCTCGCATAGTTAGAAATATTGCATCGAATGAGGCGAATTAGGCTATTACAGTGGTGAGACTCAAAGTAAGGGGTGATCAGTAATTTTTAAACCACGCAAGGTTTGATCCAATTCAGTCATTAAATATCAATGTGAGAAGAACCATGCATACCAAGTGAGGCCCTTACCTACTGCTTGATTAATTATGAAACGTTCAATTTGCCCTCAATTAAAACGCTCTCGAACGAGCCTTTCATGATGCGCTAGGCCTCTCCTTTGATTCCAAGTGTGAGCAGCTTGTAAAATAACCCGTTGTGTCAAACTGCTTTGAATGCTGAAGCATTATCTTAAAATGTAACCTAGGAGTATCTCTATCCATATAATAGCATATTGATTCATTGATACAGAAGATGCAGTTATACTACCGAATTTAGTTCGAAAATTCTTTTGTAATGGATTTGAAAAAGAAAACTGTTTAGAAAATATTATTTTTCAATACGTTTTTGAAACACTGGATCAATAGTATCACGATGCTTATTCATATCTTATTTGTTTTTCCTCCCACCTTTAAAGATTGTTATTACCAAGCATTCATTCAAGTGGCGGGTACTTCTCGGTCAGGTACACTTTTGTGAATATAATTTCTAGGAACCGTACAATGCTTGGAAAGTCTGCGAAAAAGTAAATGGTTTGCAACAATATCGTCGGGACCATATCCATCATCTTTATTGAGCTAACTAAATGCAGAGCAGTTTTCTTCTCAAGTGGGGATTTTATCAACAAGTTTAACAAAATGGGAATAGGTTTTAATACTTAGTATTCCAACATCTACTAGGACCATCTGGGAATGATGCTTATCCTACGGATAAATATTGTCAAGTATTAACATCATCGAAACATATTTTGCTCTTTGATTGTCGAACAGAGTCGTGGTAGCGTACAAATATTCAATTTGATTCGAGTTCGTAAGTGTCATCCTGCTTACATTTTTTTTTCACCGTAAAGCTTCAAGATCGTGGAAATACAATCCTCAGAGGCATTTTCAGTCTTGCTGTCTTGCCGAATTGTTCTCTGTCGTGCATTTCTTTAGCTGTCAACTATTAATTTGCAATCAATTACTTTGCTTTCCTATAATTCGTGTATGGCATATATTCCCATCCTCTTGAACTATCATATAGATCCATTCTCTACGTTTCTGTCGTATTTCCGTGTAAAACTTGTTTACGTTGAATTGTTTACAACAGGGGTTAGCGTACAAGCAAAACCTCTTAGCATCGTCATATAATATGTTTATCTTACCTTGAATAATAATTCCAATATCGACATTCTTCTCTCGTTCTGCCTTGTGCGGTTGCGTTAAAAATAGTTGTGTATTGTCTCCTTATACCTACGTATCTATTCTACCGATGCTTACTTCAAATTTAGGGATCAGATTATATGCTATTCGGCCCTCTTTGTATTATGTACAAATGTCTTGACTAGCTTTATATTTATAGGCTAATTTGGTGGCCTAGTGGTTAGAGCGTCCGCCTCGAATGCGGGAGGTTTTGGGTGCGATCCCAGGCCTAGTCATACCAAAGACTTACATAAATGGTACTAACAGCTGCCTCGTTTGGCGCTCAGCAGTAAGAGGTTAGTGTTAGAACTGGTCGGTCTGGTGTCAGGATATTATGACTGAGCGGGAGATCATGCTACATGTCTGCGACATGATGCTGATGTGCTAGACATCACTATAAACTGCCACAATGCAGACATCGTAGCGATATGACTGAAAAATTGTTAAAGTTACGTTAAAAATCCAAATCACGCACACACACACACTGGCTGATCCGAAATATTCAAAGAACGTTTATCTATCATATCGACCATAGCCATAAAGTCAAACGTACATTTTTTCAACAGTAAATAGTCTAGATTTCAATTTACCATCGGTTGAGAAAAAGGTAAACTCAGGTCCATTGCATATGGACTGGAACGTTAACAGACACTAAACGAATATCACAAAACACTTTTCTAGAACTGCACATAAAGCCTTTGCTGATAAACGCTTTGTTCTGGAGCTAAACAGGGAACTTAACTGGCCTTCGAAATCACCCACGATTAAAGAGGTACTCTACTTATAAAACATATTATATTGACCTTTCAATTCTTCTATTGCTTCGGAGTAACTTGTAACTGAAAAGTTAGTTGATGGCAAAAGGGAGTCGAAAACAAATTATTTGTTTACTGAGACAGACAAATTATTAGGGCTGAGTGACTTTCTGTATAGGGTTGCTATCTCCAAGTACCCTGATTGCCTTAGTATTTAACTGTTAGTTTTCCTTCAAAACGTGATAACAATTTAAACTCGGGATGGATATTGTCTCGAAAATGGAGCTCCTCAGGCATAAGTCAGTACTCAGAGAATTTTGCAACGTCTACCTCATTCCCAAAAAAATAGTACAAGTAAGGAGGACCGTACATAACTCCTTGTACGTTCCATGTCGTCAAACGAAATGTATGGCTAGTTAGTTGATTGCGTAATGAATTGATTATCATCAAAAAGTACAGCAAAGATTACTAAATGCTGAATCCTAATTTATGTATGTAATTTATTGCTCGTTTTTCTAAATTTTGTAATAACGCCTATATTTTTTATATCGACGTACATTTCAAGGTTCTCATACCATTCTCTTGTCTATACAAACTTTGGACAAAAAGCTTTCACTAAAACCTTTTCTAAATCTGACTCATCTACTGTGATTAAAACAGTGAACGTGTCCTTTCCTCCTACACACCAATGTTTTAAAATTTAAGCGTATATCACGTCTACCCGTTATTTGATACACAGTATCATCTCTTCTCTCGTGCAGTCTACTGGTATCCTTGACATAAGAAATCGACATTCATTGGAATTTTTCACACGTTTTACAGACTGGTTATTTTTTCTCTGAGTGATACCCTTCCGCCCACCTATCTTTTGATAACTGCTTCTCTTCGTATAAGGTTCTTTATCTGAGTTTATCAGCTTGTTATCAATTAGCTTGAAATGTCGTCCTTGTTTTCTTTTTTTTTAAAGCTGACTTTCATGTTTCAGATCTATTACTTTGTATAAATTATATGTTACTAAAAGACTGTCGCTGGTATCATCTGCAACAGACAGTATTGAACAGTGTTCCCAATTCTTTGTACTGGTTCTGTTTTTGTTTATTCCGAATGTTTCCTAAATCATTTTCTTTTAAACGCCCTGCTAACACATGCACTTCTATCGAAAACACTCGTCCCTGGCTTATGTCTCGACGCAAGGACATACAAAATAAAAAAGTTTCGCAGCCAATCTTCCTTACAGAGATGCTTCTTCATATCTTACGGTTCTTGATGAATTACAGAATCATTGTCATTTTCTAATCGAGCCAGGTCATATAACGATAGCCTAATATCTTTTACGCTCGAGACACATTTTCTCTTTAAAATCTACTTTGCTCAAGGTTAAAAATTTTGAGTGAATTTTTGTTATATATTCTTCTCAGTTTTAGTTAAGATCAAATTCCCGTCTTCTTCTAAATCGGAGTCACAACCACTGTCACACCCAGCTGTGTCTTCTTCTATGTTGGCATTTTACAGCTGTTCTATACCACCTTTACACAAGTACACAAGCATGACAGTCCCGTTAAACATAAATAGAGACGGATATATAGCCGTTGTCTGCGCAGCTCCGTCAGTTCATACTATTTCTCGTTATCTTGCCCTGATAACAATACCATTAACCTGGCACATCTTGGAATCTCCATACTGTAACTGTACCATGTGTAACATGATAATTCTATCCGCTCTGCGATCTCTTCACTACGCATAATGCATAACACGTAACACATAACGAAAACAATTGCTGGCAGAAGGGTTGAGTGGACTTATGAAGTTTGATTTGATGTGATCAGCAAATCTACAATCAATACTACTTTTGACGTATCACGCTTACCCACTCATCAGCGTTGTTCGATCTATATCCAAATGTACAATTGTAATTTCAAATTCGAAGCCAAATTTACATTAAAAAGACTACCTACAGAAATTTTCAGTCTTAAGTAAATATGAGCACTAGAGGAAGTCAGGTATGTACAGGCACATCCATGTCCAGTAAATGATACCATCAAAATATGTGTTGATACTGACGAATTATTTGTGCATCCGATAGTAACTATTCTTATAATATAGGAATTGTTTGCAGACTTTCCTGTCCACAACATATCGGTGGATATTTTAGACAATTGGCTGGTATTTTTGCGTCTCTTGAGCTATCATCCGTTCAAAGGTCCTTTTGGCGACATGTGCACAATTTTTTTTGGATTAAATCACATGCAAATCCATGTGGACTAACATAACCCTATGTCCTGCGGCAATTTCGAACTTCTTCCTCGAAACGGATATTACCAAATACCGGTAATTTTCTAAACTGTACGCGGGAGTGTACCAGAAATATTTGCAGACCACAAAATTGCACATTTTAATGAACTGGTGAGACCAGACCGACTAATCATCAGACCAGAAATAATCCATCAGTATCAGTTCAGATATGAGGTTCTGATTATCTGAGCAGAAACACCCTTACAGCGTAGTAGCAATCCCATGTCATGTATATTTAAACAAGGCACAAAAGTTATTTACCAGTATATAGCTCCGGCCCATTAAAACTGTAACAATTGTAAAAATGAAAACTGAAAAAAGTTTTTTCACTAGCACCCACATGTAATTTGCTAAGTCAACCAAGACATGCGTATGTTTTATATTGAGCGTACATGAAGTGTCCATTCACTCACTGCATCCATTTTCCATAAAGATCTTTCTATATAATCCAGCTCCAGTTATGAATACAGGTATCAATCACCCTCCACGTGGAATTAACATCCATATACATGCAGTAAAGTTAAACAACTCTAGTTGTAATAAAACCCAAGGAAACTAATAATGGATCTGAGTTATTTGCGTCACTAATCTTAGTTCAGACTAGATATATAAATAAACTTCGATTCACATAATCTTGAATTGGCTGAAAATTGTCAGGGTTAATTATGACATCACTGTAAAGGTATATATGTATGCATGTATGTATGCATGTATGTATGTATGTATGTATGTATGTATGTATGTATGTATGTATGTATGTATGTATGTATGAATGCATACGTAAGTATGTATGTATGTGCATGTGCATGAAGGTTAGCATATATTTTGGTAAAAGGTACAAAAATACCCAAGAAACGGAACACTTTGAAGAAAACACATCTGTACATGAGCGAAATATAAAAGGAAAAGCGATCAAGCATAACATTTTGAAGAAAATGCAAGCATCTTGGAAGAATTTTACTTATTAAAATTTGAAGAGCAAGTTTTAAAAGAATTATCGCGTTGGCTTGCCCTCGCAACACTGGGAATCTAACAGTTGTGAATAATATATGAAATGTGTCCATTGACCGAAGCAGTGTTGTAATGCGAATTTTGAATTTCATCCATAATTTGATGATTGTTAATGCCACCGTTACACCCGAGTGTATGCGCCATATGATAAGAAGAATACAAAAAGTAGTTGCCAGACAATAGCAAAAACATGAATAATAAACCAAAGGCGAATTGTTGTTGTTCTTATATAGATTTTACACGAAGTGAAAGTCGGCTGGTAGATACTGGATAAATAGTACATTTATATCATTGATCACACCAATATTTTTTATTTTAGCGGAAATTAGGGATCGACTTCTCTTATATGTAACCCCAATACCTTACAGTTCCTAATTTGTGTTTGGAGTTGTGGGTGATTTTCCCTTTATCTCCAACACTATCTCGAATTCCAATAAATATGTCCTCGATAGCCACCGAGTACCGTTTACTAATCCTATCGTGACTACTGTGACACTGCCAGCAGCTTTGAATAAACATGTATTCGTTAATGTAATTGTATTAACACTGGCAACTATGGATATGGTCGCAACGATTATTCCGATTTCCACACCTATACGGATTACTGTTGTTTCCAGCCACACCAAGACCAACCGTTGTTGCCGAGGCACCCGCAAATGACATCTACAAAGAGAAATGCACTCGGTCCTCTTTGTGATGTCATTCTGTTATTGTTCTTCGGCTTTGCATTTTTTTTTACGTCAATAAGATTGAGGCTCCGTCATAGTTCTACTAAAATTTATGTAATTGCGTAGTATAAATGCACAACCGGTTGACCCTTTTGAGCCTCGTAACGTCCAGGTGCTATATACACACGTTCTTCTATTCAATTACCGTATTTCATTGGCACAAGAGTCATAGAATCATAACATATTTGTGTCTGAAGAATGTTGATGGCCTAGCATTACGCTTTTTTAAATATATACTGGCTGTACATGTGCCTGGCGATTTTGTCCAACAATTGTTACCAGAACAAGTGCGTGTTCGGTGGCTATCAGTTGACCAGGTATTTAATTTGCTGCTGGCTGAGTCAATGTTGTTTAATATAATTAATGAATAACACAAGCGGATGGATGATGGGATTAATTTCACTTCATCGCTGTAGAAACAATGCCTCAGTAATGTATTGGTGCAGGCATCGATTTTGGCGTTTATACGTGCTATTGATATTATTCCAAATTGACCGCGAGTTGGTAGTCGCACATCAGGTGCTCCCAAATGTCAATTTCGGTTTGACCCTTAACAAGATTATATTTCAGTATCTACGAGGATCTTCTAATACCACTTTGAACCAAGTATTCGTAAATAAGTGAATCAAAATCAGCATCGATGTTAGCGGTCGCTCTCATTTATTCAACCCCACGTAGGTAAGTCCCTCAACCTCATAAGAAGGGTCAGATTCCATTAAGTATATAATGACAAATCAAATCTTGAACACAAACACCAGATTCATTTAACTGCCCTTTCGGTCAGTTGTTGAGTCCCTGGAACCGAATTTCATCTCCGGCGACAAAGGGTAATGAAAACGTATATATAAAACTTCCTTTAATATTTTCTTCTGAATGATGTGCTTTAATGTACGACGCAGCGAATTATTTATCACTATTGTCGTTACACCCCACGCACCTATATAACATCATTGTTTTCAGATCCTTTTTTGTATTGTTTTACCTAAACCAAAACTACATCAATAATAATTTTTATAAACGTTACCGACACACCGACATCTCTGATTCCAATATTTTCAGTGATCTAAGCCCGATTCATCGCAACGGCGCTTTTGAGTTTGAGAACAACATCTTGAATGTCCGACTCATCGGACAAACTCGCTTTGGTGGCAAACATGCTTTGATGCACATCAGCATCGCGTCTAGTCGAGTAACGTCTTTAAATATTAATATTACGACTATTAATAAATTGGGTGATTATTAAGCCAGTCAAGTTGTTTAACATTAAACGTACTTTAATGTGAAATCAATAAGTCTTCGCGTGAGTGGGCTTGAGAAAGCTTTGATTCTCGCCAGTGCTCGTAACGCTTCAACATCAAGATGACCACGTATGGGCCCGTCCAATCCCGTTTGTATTAGTATAGTCGAATATAATAATTCTTTACGTCTATGCCCGCGTCGGGTTAAATAATTAAATAATTAACAACTTCAGATGGTGATGCAAATCCAGATGAGACGGAATAAAATAAACCAGCGGTTCACAACCCGCAGGCCACGGACCACCAAGGGTACGTGGGATTTATTCCATGGGGTCCGCGACTGACTGACTAAATATTGTGTATCGCACATATACTGTTTTTTGTGGCAAATTTATGTTTTGATGTTATGATGAATGAAAGGCGAATTCAGTTACAACGGTTACTGAGTTCATACTATTTATTTTCCCATTATAAATTTTCTCAATTAATCGAGCAGAATAGTACGACTATTAATATATGGGGTCCACGAAATGTTTTGAAGAAGAGATCCTTCTACTCTAAAAAGTTTGGAATCACTGCATAAACTATCAGCTGTCACCACATATGGAACCCAATGAAGGCCAAGTCCTATTATAAAATCGTGGTTAACAATTCCGGTTTCACATGTGCGTGACACCATCGATGCAAAAATCATCTCGCATAAAGACACAACTATAACGCTTGACTGGACATTCCATATCCACAATAGACCTGTCTTTCCAATGTTATTTTAACAGCTTCTAACTCTGTAACTGTTACAACTGCTGTAGCCGCTACTGCTAATAACGCTGGAACTGCTGTAAAGAACGGAAATATTCTACCTTTCTTCTGCGTTTGCATACCTCTGACATTGATAATTTTAATCAGGTGCTATTTAGTTCGGATATATTAAGCCAGTAAAGTTGAGTTTGGGTCAACCACTCTGAAGCAACTCCAGTTAATTTTGTTGGGGACAGTTTCAATATGATCCCACACTTGTTTTTAATGCCTTTTGTATTTTCTCAGCTGATCGTAACTTAAGCCGATCTTCACTTCATGATAAAACATTATTATTAAAAGACGTGATAAGTTCATTTACTCTATCACTTTTCCACAGGAGCATCAAGGACCATTATTCGATCACTCGCACCGTAAAACAACAATGTCTTGTAAGACAGAATCATGGCATAGAATCGATAACCGCTGCCAGCTTATCTACACGTGCATGAAAATACATGTCGACAAAAGATTGTTTAACAACTCTAGTTATTCGAATGAAAAGTATTAAATCGGTTAAAATGTAACGATGTCGAGTGGGGAAATTGTTAAATCAGTGTGAACTTTTTGAAGCCGGTCCTTCTACAACCACATATGCTGATATGCATGTACAATATGATTGCGTGTATTGCCAAGTAATATTTGTTCAGAGAGTTCCCGATGACCCATCAACAGCAAAGAAACCTCAACCACTTCTAAGTTGTCAAATATAATTTTACTAGTGGCCACGAACATACATTTTAGAGTCTTTATCGGTCAACAATTTGATTCTTCCTCGATTTACTTCGTTGATCGCTTGTATGCCTACAGCAATTTCAGTATTATTGTGACACCAATTCCTGATAAAAAATTGAGTTATTTGCACTAACACAAAGAAACTGTTATGATCGAATATTGTGCCAACCGTACGAAAAGGCTATGGTACGTTTAGCGATCTTACGAATTTGATCTAGTTCTTCTTCAGTTCCGGTTGGCGCTGCCACCTGTCTCACTGTTACTCACTGTCTCACTGTTACTCATGTGGCGATTTCAATATCCTTGGCAATTTCCACAATTTCATATCTTAATTGAGTTAGCGTGTACAAGTGGTTGTTCAATGCCCACTGTGAACTCATGTGCACTTGTCTTGACTGCAACATATCTTTGACGCTGTTATGAATCAATTCATGGTGTTCGCGAGCGGCTTTAAATCATCACCTTGAACACTCTTCTATGACAGCACGGGCGAAAAGGAGTTTTCTCAAGAGACATTTTTATATGATTTTATATGATTATTATGGCTGCTAAATTAGTGTGTCCGAATCTTTTGTCCGAACCGTCGCGATATGTTTATTCAGGTCCATTGTCAAATCAATAGTGAGAAACGTATACGTGTCATTAGTGATCCACACAAACATGTCACTAAATTCGTCCGATGAGTGTTTCGTGGTGGACCAGGTCCAATGAATGTTTGAGAGACCGTGAACATCAACTACCGTCAACATGTTACAGTTGTCACGGACCACTTTAGGCATGTGTACGTATAGTTGAGTCCAATTGATGACATCGGTGATGAAAATAGTCCTGCGGGATTGGTATGTGAAATACCGCCGCATATTACCGACATGACCTTGTTTATAAGTCATCAAACTATATCCGTGCAGATATTGATCTCATCCTTGACCCGAATATTATTGATTGACTAGGGTTTAGATAACGAATCCCTAGATAGATCATTAATGGAGGTATGGAGGCCATATTTGCTTTAGATGTCCTTAAAAGCAAAACTTATTACTGCAAACAAACATCGTTTCTGAGCAGACTTTATCTAAATATATTACAATCATTGCCGTTATTGGAGATCATGGTTAAAATCACGTTTGCCTTAATTAATTTTCAGATTTGCATCATTGAGTGATTCTAAGAATTTCTGCATGGTTTCCGAGTGATCTGTTAATGAATCGCTGAGGGTGATAACGCCATTAATGTTGTGTCACAATTATGGAGACCAGATCTTATCGTGTTATTAAGTAATCAAATGTTAACGGCTAATTATTTCATAGTAAACAGTATCGCTGTATATTGATAAGGTCCATCTGAAAATGAATATGCCAAAATTTCTTTTGCTCTTTCCGTGAGTAGAATTTGCCTGAATTGGTTCATACATGCTTGGCATTGAATCTTGATCTGTTTATTTTAGACACTGTAACGTACTCAGTACACATATGGAATGTATTATTAGATTCAGGCTCAATAATTCAAGGTGAATCCATTTACTTTTACCTGGTTCAATAAAATCATTTTCCGATAAACAAATTAATTATCAAAGTTATGAATGAAACTATTAAAGGACCTTACGGTATTTTGAAGTGAATCCAAAACTAATCATAAAAAGTTCAAATAAAGTCCAAAGAATGAACGTTACGTACAAATTTCAGAACAGGAAATACATGGTCAGTCAAGAATCGTGACATCATCAAAATGGTGTTTTCCAGAACTACTTTGAATAATCAACATTAGTTCCGAAAAATATTATAGTCTCAAAAATGAGCACTTTCTATTTCCACTTAAAAGTCCAGATAAATATTTTCCCTCTCGAGTAATATCTACGGGCAAGGTTAAATACGTCTGCAGACTTAAAACAGGAACACAAAAAATAAAAAATAAGAATTACTCCAAAATAGGAATGAATCTGATTGTTCAGTTCTCCCCTTATATACGCCATCTATTACCATTATGTTTCGCAACATACCCCACATGACATTATTCTGCACAAAAAAAAAATATTTCGAAATGCCTATTCATGAGACCTAGCTCATCCTCACACTTGATATTCCTAAAATAGACCCTAGTAATGTCTAGCATGTCTAAACTCCAATGATTCTTTAACTTATTATTTAACAGCAAACAATGGCCAAATACCATCCTCATCCCAATAGGTTCCTGTATCAAAGAAATATGACCAGATCATACTCTTTAAAGTTGAATGAAATCTTTCCAAAGGCCTTTGCATTTCAGAGTGATAGGAAGTAGACTTAAATTGTTGGATGCCTAATTAATGATTGCTTCTTTGTTGGATAATTTCAGACACAAACTTTTACCCTTGTTGAGAAGGCCGACAAATACTAAACTTTATCAAAGCTTTTTGAATGGATTTAGTTGTAGTATTTCTCAAAGGAACTGCCCCTAGAAATCGTGTCGGGGCATACATTGTGGTCAACAATTATTGGATGCCTGATTTATTATTAGGAAAGGGACCGACAGTCTACCAGTATGCTGCTAAATGGTTCGTCAAACGCATGAATAGGTTGCAGTTGAACCTTTGTATCTTTTGATTAGATTCTCTTACCATTTGACAAGTGTGACAAGATCTTCACTAATTACAAACATCACTATCAGTTGTCGACCAATAAAAATTATTCATTCTGATACGTCTTATTGACTCGCAAATGACCATCCGAGAGAGCTTCAAGGCCGGAGACTAAACATTTCCAGTAATTTCAAGTCTGAGCAACAATTTAGTAGCTCACTTTCCTTAGGTGGATTACATTTTCTCATAAAAACAAAAAACAATTTTACAAAATAACAAACTGGGACTTGTGGGACTTCAAGTTTGCTTATAGCTCTCTGAAGAAACCAGAGAACGCATGTCCTTATTTCTGTTCAACTGCAAGTACTTGTTCCTTTTCAGTCTGATTAGAAAAAGTGAAAGAGTAGCATAAAGAGCATCAATGTGCTCCAATGATTGGTACATACTAGGAGGAAAAGTGAACTAATCAAAGTTCTGACCAACAAATGTGTCAAACTCATTCTCATGAATTCTTTTTGCCAATACTCTATTAACTGTACGAGCGGGAGGCAAATGGAAGATTTTGCTCTCAACATGATCAACGTTCGAGTCTGAACAGTTACAAGTGGATTTACCTCTACCTAAGCGCCATCTAGATCAATGCCTAGTACTAAATGAATAAACTCAATGGGTAAAGAAATCACTGCTCCAACAATCATGGGTCCTGAGACCATGTATGATGCCACCTAGACACAGAGGAGAGTATAATATACAAAGTCGCATGATATTACATGCATAGGAACTTCTTCACTAGAAAGAAAAAAACGCTTCTTTGATAAAGGCAATATTCATGGTGACAAAAGACTCTGAGAAGGTCATGTGATCCTTAATATATAAAAATAGATAGTTTCAGCAGAATCATCAACAAGTGATATCGAACATTTTGACATGAACGGTTCACAATTATCCAAAGTATAATCAGACGGGGGTGGGTGGGTTGTTGACCCAACCAATGTATTGTTTCCTATACATGACCATTACCTTCCCGTCTTTGAAATTAGCATTTGGAATAGCTATGTCTTAACTATGTTGCTCATATTTCAGCCTGAAACAATCATAAGTGAAGTACCATTTCTTTTTACAAAAGGTGTATGCAGGATGAAATAAGGATTTCGTATCAGTATTATGTGCCATATTACAATTTTCAAGTTCTGGTTTGAAAATGAAATGATTTTTATCACCAAAACAACTGTTGAGAGGAAGACTTACTGACAAATTAAACTTTATAAGTCAGCGAAAACTTTGTGAGTCAGTGATTATCTTACATAACTATGGATCCAATTCTTGAACTCTTCACATAATATGAGGCATCTAAGGCTATCCCAATCTTGATCAAGCTTCTAGGCTGAACACCACCTATCAAATACCTGTTATTTTCTCCAGTGCAGATTTTACATGAATTTGTATGGGTCCTTTCTAAAATTCCTGAACATTTGTTTATATGCCTCAGGTACCAACTTATAACGCTTCAAGATAAGTCATAAACAACATGTTGTTATACCGACAGCAAAGTATAGACTTCAAAAGCAATGAGTACACTTTGCAATAACGTAGCCAAATGTTGTCGTGCCCAATTCAAACTTTCAAAAACTTTCTCAAGGTTAAGAAACTATTAATCTACTTCCTTTCTTGTGCATAAGGGGGATGGGTGGGTGTTTCATGCTCCACCAGCCTGGTATAATTATATATATATATATTATACATGTATTTATGTCTCCTTTTCCTCTCTCTCTCTTCGTTTAGTTTGCTCTCTCTCTCTCTCTCTCTCTCTCTCTCTCTCTCTCTCTGCGGGGCCCCGAGTAGCCGAGTGGTCTAAAGCGCTCTTCATTATGGATCACTGCCATCTCACCTCTGCGTGGGCTCGAGTCTCGGATTCGGCTAATGTGGACATGTGATAAAACTTGCCACCAGCTTCTCTTGGGTCGGTGGTTCTTTCCGGGGTTTTCCTGGGTTCTTCCTCCACCATTAATACTGGCCGCCATGTATAGATTATCGCGTGCTGAAAAATGACGTTAAACCCAAAACAACAACAACAACACTCTCTCTGCATTTAGTTTGCTCTCTCTCGCTGCATTTAGTTTACACACACTCTCTCTCTCTGCATTTAGTTTCTCTCTCTCTCTCTCTCTCTCTCTCTCTCTCTGCGTTTAGTTTGCTCTCTCTCTCTCTCTCTCTCTCTCTCTCTCTCTCTCTGCATTTGAGTTTGCCTGTCTACTTTATTTGTCTGAATTTCCTTTCTGTCTTTCTGAAGCTGAAGCGTTCTTAACTCTGTCTTCATCTGGATCTTATTTACCGTAATTCTTCCAACAAAAAAAATGCACAGGCTTACTAATCAAACCCAAAGCAGAAGAAACCTAATATATCTTTTATACTAAATACTTAATAAAAATATTCTTTATCTCTTGCTTTGTTACAAGTGTTTTCACTTCAGAAAAATGACAACGTCTGGTTAGCTCAAGCAAATCGTCCGTTTTCATAGACTTTATCCCTTCCAGGGTAGAATTTCAAACCATATTCTCCACCTAAGATTATGTTGTGAATGGTTGATGGAGTCACCAAGATTTCATAAATGTGTGAAGTTACAATCCGTACCAGGGACAATAAATTCCATAACAAAGTTAATTTAAATTTAAACAAAAATTCATCAGAAATGTTTCAAAGAAATTCATATCTCCCACAAGAGCCTCCATTTCTGTAATGACCCTATGGTCTTAAGCTATGTAACAGAAAGAAAGCAAATGATACAACGTTAGTAAAATAAACAAGTAACTTATTTCTCAAAAGTACAAAATGAAAGTCTAAGAGGAATAATGCATTCAATTGCAAATAATCCTACATGTCTTAGCACTCATTTATATGTGTCGTATCTTATATAGATAAAAAAATGTATTGTTGTGGTTTGTTATATGTAACGTTATTTATTTCTTGACAGCTTTTCATTTTATAGTTCCGCCTATTCAGTCTTAAAATGTAGTCATTAACAAATAAAGCATAAATTGTCTATACTTTAATGCAAAACCAGTTTTGGGGTTTTATGTTTAATATTGTTACAAACGAATGTATATGATATTCTTAGAATTTGTAGGTATATAAAATTATATGTATATGATATATTCATCTCAAGTTTAGAGTTCCTCTTTAAATGTAGCGTGTAAATCATATAATAAAAAGTGAAGTGAGCAGGATTTGCGTATTTGGAAACCGCATACAGGCGGTAAACGGCGCCTAAGGGTAAAAAAAATATTTGTTTGTTAACATTACGCAATATTCTATAACGTACTAGCGGATGGCAAAATTCTCTTTTTATTATATTATTTATGTTACGGCTTATAACCTTACTAATATCAGTTTAAAGAGAGACCGGATGTAACACGCATACTTCAAAGCGATCTAAGTTCGTAATTTAAGTCATCATGATTATAACCTCGGAAAAATGTGTTTTAATCCTCATTTCTTTTATTGTATTGTGGTCGTCAGCGCAATTACGCATAAAGACAGGATTTGTTTGCTTGGTTGGTGGTATTTGAGGAGAAAAGAAATGAAATAATGGTATGAATTATACCTGTATTTATGTCTCCATTTCCCCCCTCTCTCTCTCTCTGTGCATTTAGTTTGCTCTCTCTCTCTCTCTCTCTCTCTCTCTCTCTCTTTGCATTTGAGTTTGCCTATCTACTTTATCTGTCTGAATTTCCGAGCTGAAGCGTTCTTAACTCTGTCTTCATCTGGATCTTATTTACCGTAATTCTTCCAACCAAAATATAAGCACAGGCTTACTAATCAAACCCAAAACAGAAGAAACCAAAAATATTTTTTATACTAAATACTTAATAAAAATATTCTTTATCTCTTGCTTCGTTACAAATGTTTTCGCTTCGGAAAGATGATAATGTCTGTTAAGCTCAAGCAAATCGTCCGTTTTCAAAGACTCTATCCCTTCCAGGGTAGAATTTGAAACCATGTTCTCCACTTAAGATTACCTTCTGAATGGTTGATGGATTCACCACGATTTTGGAAATGTGTAAAGTTAAAATCCGTATCAGGGACAAGAAATTCCGTAACAAAGTTAATTTAAATTTAAAGATAATTCCTCAGAACAGTTTCAAAGAAATTCCGATCTCCCACAAAAGCCCTCATTTCTGTAATGACCCTATGGTTTTAAGCTATGCAACAGAAAGAAATCAAATGATACAACGTTAGTAAAATAAACAAACAGCTTATTTTTCAAAAGTACAAAATGAAAATCTTAGAGAAATCATGCATTAAATGCAAATAATCCTACATGTCATAGCACTGATTTATATGTATCGTATCTTATATAGACAAAACCATGTATTGTTGTGGTTTGTTATATGTATCGTTATTTATTTCTTGACAGCTTTTAATTTTATAATTTTGCCTATTCAGTCTTAAAATGTTGTCATGAACAAAAAAAAGCATACTTGTTTATATTTTAAACCAAAATCAGTTTTGTGGTTTTAACTGTAATCTTGTTACAAATGAATGTATACGATATTCTTAGAATTTGTAGGTGTATAAAATTCTGTGTATATGATATATTCATCTCAAGTTTAGAGTTCCTCGTTTACATGTAGCGTGTAAATCATATATTAAAAAGTGAAGTGAGCAGGATTTGCGTATTTGGAAACCGCATACAGGCGGTAAACGGTGACTAAGGGTAAAAAAAAAATTGATTATAATTATATTACACAATACGCTTTAACGTACTAGCTGGGGGCAAGAATATCTTTTTATTATATTGTTTATGTTACGACTAATAACCTTACTAATATCAGATTAAAGAAAGACCGGCTGTATCACGCATACTTCAAAGCGATCTAAGTTAGTAATTTAAGTCATCATGGTTATAACCTCGGAAAAATGTGTTGTAATCCTCATTTTATCTAATGTATTGTGGTCGTCTATTCAATTATGCATACAGACAGGATATTATTTGTTTGCTTGGTTGGTAATATTTGAGAACAAAAGAAGTGAAATCATGGTATGAACCGAACAATTACGTTAGAAATTAATAATGTCAATTACGTTAGAAATTAATAATGTCAATTACGTTAGAAATTAATAATGGCAATTACGTTAGAAATTAATGATGTCAATTACGTTAGAAATTAATGATGTCAATTACGTTAGAAATTAATAATGGCAATTACGTTAGAAATAACAAATGTCAATTACGTTAGAAATTAATAATGGCAATTACGTTAGAAATTAATGATGTCAATTACGTTAGAAATTAATAATGTCATTTACGTTAGAAATTAATAATGTCAATTACGTTAGAAATTAATAATGTCAATTACGTTAGAAATTAATAATGTCATTTACGTTAGAAATTAATAATGGCAATTACGTTAGAAATTAATAATGGCAATTACGTTAGAAATAACAAATGTCAATTACGTTAGAAATTAATAATGTCATTTACGTTAGAAATTAATAATGTCATTTACGTTAGAAATTAATAATGTTAAATTCGCACGTATAAGGATCAGCATATTACGTGTTACAATTGTGATGAAAATAAAAAATACACACCAAATGGAATGTCGCAGTACCCAGTATGAAAGGTTATATGTGGTGCAAATATTGTATTGATACTGGTATGGAGGATGTGACAAAATGACAGTAAAATCAGAGAATAGGTACGTACGAATAGTGGTAAATGTAAATTGGGACTCATTATTCACATGATAAAAAGGTCCAAAATTACTTTTATAATAAGCAGTAAAATATGTCCTGATACATAAATACATAAATCTGAAAGAATAGGAATATTGCCTTCTTTATTTCCTATTGGGATATCTCAACATTTTGCAATTTAAGACCCAAGGGAACCATTCCCAAAACACGTAGCAACACCAATGGGCTTAATCATAAAGTCAGTTAATATGTTATGGCCCTGACTCTAAGGAAGACACATCTGAAATGTTCTGATTGAACATAATTTAAAGCAAGCACAACCCCTAGTTTCATTCCCAGGGGCCATATGACAATTTGAAAACTGTTTGACACATAGACAGACAACGGCAACACGTCTAACTTACGGAATGACGGCATTACAGACGTACAAATGGACGACATAATCATCGGCATCTTATAAAAGGTGGAATAATTAAGAAGGAAATATAGGTTGATGCTAGTTTCTTGACAAGGTCAGTGTAATTCGATGATCGAAACTCGCATCCACATGATGTTCTGGAATGTAACTGAAATATAAAAGTTGCTTCGAAGAAAATTGTCCATGTGTATATACTATGGTTTTCATCTACTCTTGTGCATCCCTTCCCCCCTTGTCAGATTGTACCGTCTACATATTTTGAATACGAAAGTATCAAAGATACAACACAATGAGCTAAATGTAGTCATTTTATTTATTTGGTTTATAATTTATAACTTGATCGCCAAGACATGTTCCCAAAAAGTTGTCACCTTCCTCGCTTTTCATTCCAAACGCAACTTCCGCACAAACACGGCGCCCATATTTGCGTCCGTAAGTATGTTTTGTTTACACAACATGAGTGATGTTGTTCAGTATTGCGGAAGCTCGAGATATTCTGTGAATTTCCGGAAAGTTGAGATGTAATGGCATGTGTGTGTGTGTGTGTGTGTGTGTGTGTGTGTGTGTGTGTGTGTGGTCGGGGGATATTAGAATTAGATATTACATGGGTTCGATTCCGACGACCTTGTATTTGTATTATATAAGGCATGCATACAACGATTCACTGAATATGACCTCGTTCATATTGGAAACTTCGAATCTATAAAATGTTGCAATTTTTTTGTTGTTGTTGCAAAAGACGCAAAAACGAAATCAACTTTTGACAGAATGTCTACAAGGAGAATTGTACATCATTGATGCAAATTCTTGTTAATTCTAACAGCAGCAAGAAAGCATGGTAAATTGAAAGTTGTATGGGTTATACCTTTCCTACACTGAACACCTTAGAATAAGTAGTTCTCAATAATCTTTTGAAAAATTGACAATTTCTTACCAGTTTTATTTCCCTCGATTAGTCTTACGTTCGAGCCCATATGTAGGTTATACAAATCTTACAACGTTTGCTACTAAGTTGAATAATTTCTGATTATTAAGGGTTTAAAGGTCTTCTGGGTCCATATATATTTTATTAGTGTGTAATACATCAGGGTTCTTGGATCAAGGCTAGATGTTAGCGTGTTCATGTCATCGCTAATGTCTAATATATTTACAGCTGTTTCGGATATTAGGAGGGAACTCTGTACAATTCTGCATACAAATTAAGGCTTTTCCTTTTTCTATATCAACCCTATAATTCAAAAGCCTTGTTGGATACAGTATTGAAATTCAATACATATATGTTCCTCGCCTATAAATTAAGCGTAATATGTTCCTGTTCAAGAGTCGACAAAGCTTCTGTTTATTTTCATTCTGTCTACAGATCATACCAACACTGTGTACATTATTGGTACATTTCAGCATTATTAATAGTGTACGTTTGGCGTACTATATTTTGGCATTTTCAAACTTGGTAAACAATATATTAAAATAAAGGTTGTGTACTATGAGCATATTTTTATCCAATCCGCATTATGTTCAGCAACCTCAAAAATTCAGATGTAATATTACACATTCTGAATAAATTTAGAAAGAAAGATATTTTCCTTTGAGGCCTTACAAATAAATATGCAAAGGAGTTAAGGCTTTCTCTTCACACGAGGAAACCAAGAATAATCTGTGTGTATTTAGAAGCCGATTTGATCAAACCTCTGCATACTATTGCAGCTGTTCGATAATGTCCCTTGAAAGGATGGTCAGATGAAAAAATAGTACGTTTTCTGCAATAATGTAACAAGCTATCCCAACGCGATACCTCTTATGGGAGTTTGTGATTAATCGTTCTAAAATCTGAGCATCGGTAATGTATATTTTGATTGACAGATAATAAAATAATTTTGAAAACGTAGGTCCTGTTAAAATGGTAGAATTCTTTACCTTTACATCAGATATCGATGTTTTAAATGCATAAGAAAATAAAAAGCTAATAACCGCTAAAATTATTAATGGTAATCAAATTTTTAGATAGAAATTTTAATAAATTAAAACAAGTTTAGTGATTGAATTTTTCGACTCTTCTGTATTCAGCTGATTCTCATTGCGGTCAGACGTCGCGGAGGGACATCAGTCTAACGTACTGTCCTGGTTATAATGCGGTCGGACGTCGCGGAGGGACACCAATCTAACGTACTGTCCTGGTTATATTGCCAATTTAAATGATTTCGGATGAGGTGAATTAGTAAATATAACAGTAATGTTAAATGAGATCAAAATCAGTAGAACCTTTTTTCTTGTATACAAATAATTAGGTATATCAGACAATAATCAAAAATGTACTCTCTTTCTGCTGTTAGAACATACAGTATTGTGAGTTAAACCCGACATAGTCCTGAAATTTCTATGACAAGTCCAAAGGTATACAATATTCCGATCGAATTCCAGTTGAATTTCAATATTGAAATTGTTGACGTGACACAATCATGGAATAGTGTTGATGTGCTAAAACACTTGACGTATCACAATTATACAATCTAAAATGTCTGTAAATGGATTCACAATAATTTCAAGTTGTGATTTTTTCCTGAAGTTGCAGAACTCTTTGTAATTCCAGTGAATAATTTACAAAAATAAATCCTTCAAATATCAACTGAAATACAACTTAAATTGATTACACGAAGGCTGATGTTAAAATTTGAAACGAGTAATTTTGAAATAAACAATATTTATGTTAAAAGCCAGGACACAATAAGAGAATCAGGATGTGGGTCATTTTCCTATCAAATTCGTAAACAACATGGTTCTGGAACAATCATAAGTTCTTAACACGTTCACCCCCAAGTTATAAAGTCTTAAATACAATCGAAAATCATAGATAATAAATTGCTGTATAATATATAATTATTTAAAAAGACATTAGTCATGTAGGCCCAACTATTACACTCAATTGTAGACAAAGTTTAATTAAACAATACAAATTGAATATCCATAGCATATACTCATCGACAAAAGTCAACATAAAATACCAATTAAATATGCATAACACAGATTATATTATCATATATGAAAATATTATATATGTATGTGAATTTTGGTTGACTTTCCGTTGATTGTATTATTGTCGGAGTCATATATGAAAATATTTTACATGTAAGTGATTTCTTTGATTTGGTTTCTGTCGATTATATCATTGACTGACTATCTATCCGTTGTATCTAATCTGGTATTGACACTCTTTAACCTTCTATTGTCACACTTGACCCTTCGAAATCATTGAATCACATGGACCATCTGAACATTCTAATGGAAATTAGTAACTGTAAAAAATGTAACTGTTCCAATCTTCATATGTTAAAATATTATTATTATTCTGGATTTTTTAAATCAATTTATGATCTTTATCCAAAGAATAGATCTATAGTTCACAGTTATATTCCTTTTTTAATACCTTTTTATATTAAATTAATCCCCTTTTAATGTGAGGATAATTGCATTAATTTATTCGTTTGTCTTTTCAGACGAATCTTTAGTCAACGTCGAATTACTTCATTGATATTCGACTTTGATCTAATAATAATTCATTGTTATTCTAATTGGATCTAATAATACTTCACGGATATTAGATTTTGATCTAATGATATACTTCATTCATATTCGATTTGATCTACTACGTGGAACAGTGTACATATTTTATTCCTTACATTAGTGACGACAACAAGGTATATTCTACAAGACATGTTCAAATGTTAAGCTAATGCTATTCAACATCTATTTCTTAACATTGATTTTCAATCTTTAGTTTCCCAATTAAACACACAAAAGAATATGACTTCTTATATATGGGAAATTCCGAACGTAAAGTTTACTTAATTATTGTGAAAATCTAAACAAACTGAGGCCGTTATGATAAAGATAGTATAAATATGTTATACTGATGTCAGCATTGTGATTAGATAATATAAATGTGTTATACTGATGTCAGCATTGTGATTTAGATAATATAAATGGATTATACTGATGTCAGCATTGTGGTTAGATAATATAAATGGGTTATACTGGTGTCAGCATTGTGGTTAGATAATATAAATGGATTATACTGATGTCAGCATTGTGGTTAGATAATATAAATGGATTATACTGATGTCAGCATTGTGGTTAGATAATATAAATGGATTATACTGATGTCAGCATTGTGGTTAGATAATATAAATGGATTATACTGATGTCAGCATTGTGGTTAGATAATATAAATGGGTTATACTGATGTCAGCATTGTGATTAGATAATATAAATGGGTTATACTGATGTCAGCATTGTGATTTAGATAATATAAATGTGTTATACTGATGTCAGCATTGTGATTTAGATAATATAAATGTGTTATACTGATGTCAGCATTGTGATTTAGATAATATAAATGTGTTATACTGATGTCAGCATTGTGGTTAGATAATATAAATGGGTTATACTGGTGTCAGCATTGTGGTTAGATAATATAAATGGATTATACTGATGTCAGCATTGTGGTTAGATAATATAAATGGATTATACTGATGTCAGCATTGTGGTTAGATAATATAAATGGATTATACTGATGTCAGCATTGTGGTTAGATAATATAAATGGATTATACTGATGTCAGCATTGTGGTTAGATAATATAAATGGGTTATACTGATGTCAGCATTGTGATTAGATAATATAAATGTGTTATACTGATGTCAGCATTGTGGTTAGATAATATAAATGTGTTATACTGATGTCAGCATTGTGGTTAGATAATATAAATGTGTTATACTGGTGTCAGCATTGTGGTTAGATAATATAAATGGATTATACTGATGTCAGCATTGTGGTTAGATAATATAAATGGATTATACTGATGTCAGCATTGTGGTTAGATAATATAAATGGGTTATACTGATGTCAGCATTGTGATTTAGATAATATAAATGTGTTATACTGATGTCAGCATTGTGATTTAGATAATATAAATGTGTTATACTGATGTCAGCATTGTGATTTAGATAATATAAATGTGTTATACTGATGTCAGCATTGTGATTTAGATAATATAAATGTGTTATACTGGTGTCAGCATTGTGATTTAGATAATATAAATGTATTATACTGATGTCAGCATTGTGATTAGATAATATAAATGTGTTATACTGATGTCAGCATTGTGATTTAGATAATATAAATGTGTTATACTGATGTCAGCATTGTGATTAGATAATATAAATGTGTTATACTGATGTCAGCATTGTGATTAGATAATATAAATGGATTATACTGATGTCAGCATTGTGATTAGATAATATAAATGTGTTATACTGATGTCAGCATTGTGATTAGATAATATAAATGGATTATACTGATGTCAGCATTGTGATTTAGATAATATAAATGTGTTATACTGATGTCAGCATTGTGATTTAGATAATATAAATGTGTTATACTGATGTCAGCATTGTGATTTAGATAATATAAATGGATTATACTGATGTCAGCATTGTGATTAGATAATATAAATGTGTTATACTGATGTCAGCATTGTGATTTAGATAATATAAATGTGTTATACTGATGTCAGCATTGTGATTAGATAATATAAATGTGTTATACTGATGTCAGCATTGTGATTAGATAATATAAATGGATTATACTGATGTCAGCATTGTGATTAGATAATATAAATGGGTTATACTGATGTCAGCATTGTGATTTAGATAATATAAATGTGTTATACTGATGTCAGCATTGTGGTTAGATAATATAAATGGATTATACTGATGTCAGCATTGTGATTTAGATAATATAAATGTGTTATACTGATGTCAGCATTGTGATTTAGATAATATAAATGTGTTATACTGATGTCAGCATTGTGATTTAGATAATATAAATGGATTATACTGATGTCAGCATTGTGATTAGATAATATAAATGTGTTATACTGATGTCAGCATTGTGATTTAGATAATATAAATGTGTTATACTGATGTCAGCATTGTGATTAGATAATATAAATGTGTTATACTGATGTCAGCATTGTGATTAGATAATATAAATGGATTATACTGATGTCAGCATTGTGATTAGATAATATAAATGTGTTATACTGATGTCAGCATTGTGATTAGATAATATAAATGGATTATACTGATGTCAGCATTGTGATTAGATAATATAAATGTGTTATACTGATGTCAGCATTGTGATTTAGATAATATAAATGGATTATACTGATGTCAGCATTGTGGTTAGATAATATAAATGGGTTATACTGATGTCAGCATTGTGATTTAGATAATATAAATGGGTTATACTGGTGTCAGCATTGTGATTTAGATAATATAAATGGGTTATACTGATGTCAGCATTGTGATTTAGATAATATAAATGTGTTATACTGATGTCAGCATTGTGATTTAGATAATATAAATGTGTTATACTGATGTCAGCATTGTGATTTAGATAATATAAATGGATTATACTGATGTCAGCATTGTGATTTAGATAATATAAATGTGTTATACTGATGTCAGCATTGTGATTTAGATAATATAAATGTGTTATACTGATGTCAGCATTGTGGTTAGATAATATAAATGGGTTATACTGGTGTCAGCATTGTGATTTAGATAATATAAATGGGTTTTATAATGGAAGCAGTTAGTGTATTCTCTTTCTGTTACTATCTGATGTGCAATCGAAAAACAAAAAACAGAAAGAGATTCCTGACAGAAGTTATGAAATAAAAGAAACTAAGTCACATCCTTAAGATCACTATATGATACAGGGATCCGTCGTTGACTTAAGATTATGACATTCTTACGCATATCAAACCAGAAAACACACACACACACACACACACACACACACACGCAGAGTAAAGAAAACACAAAAGTTTGGGGTTTGGGTTGTATTGCTAAGGACCAATTTTATCACACATTCTGCCATTGAGGACTAATCGATTTCCAGTTAAGTCGTATTCAACATGCTTCTGAGTCTCAGTTTCTGCCCACATACAGCCCAAATTATAAGAGTTTATGTTGTTCAGACAGGATAAAATTAATGTTTTGGTTTTTATCTGGACATAAATTGTGATTATTTCAACAGGCGTGTGTGCCTCTAAGTTGTTGTTTTTGTTGTTGTTATAGGGTTTAGCGCCACTTTTCAGCACAAGATAGGTTACACATTTTGGAGAAAAACAGGGAAAACCCCAGAAAAACTACTGGCAAGCTTTCTCACGTACCCACAATGGCCGAGGCCGAGGCCTCTAAGTAACAGACAGTTAAAGATACCACATACGATATTAGTTTCAAGTCCACTTAGATGCTGGAACAGCGTAGTAAAACGTGTTGGTCATTATTTTTGTCCTAACTGTACACAATGCTTTAGTGGGCTTGAGTTTATTAGGTTAACATGATATGCATCCTACATGCAAACGAGATAGTCACCTTAGCTTACATTTCTCCTTGGCATGTAAAATGGAAAGATCAAAATATCTCATATTAATGAAATATATCTCTACAGTGTTGCATTGATGTTTGTTAGAGGACAGTGCACTGTAGAGAGACTAATTCGTTATGAGCAAACGTTTGTTGAGTCTAGAGAAAAGACGCTGAATCTGGGGTTAAAAAGTTTTTCTCCATCTCATTGGCTCCTGCGAACGTTTGTACATATATTTTTCTATTTTGTACAAGAGCAATTATACTTGTTCCATTAACATGAATTAAGTATTCAGGAAGTAATAACAGCAAAAAAATAAACATTTCAACCCTAACAGCATTGCACAGATTATGTAAGCTCACAACTATGTTATTAACCCACACAGCATTGAAAACCTTGAAATGAAATATCATATTGACTCATGGAATGTATTGTGCTGGCGTACAGGCTAATGTACTTTGGAGCACAGGCTTATGTACTCAGTCATGTTGGAGTACAGGCAATCTGGTGATATATTTGTGTTGCTTGATTTAAAATGTATCGATTGTAATATACAGATAAAATTTGCTTTAAAACGAGTGAATACAGGATATATTTCTTCGACAGGATGCACCTACTTGTTATTCAACCCGACACAGCAGATAACACTGGAAGAAAACAAATTGTCTTTACCTTATATGCTCATGCGTATTGGTTAGCAATATGTCTAAAAGATTTAAGTAGTATATTTTATTTCCTGTTTCTGTTGGATAACCTCAGCGGTTTAACGTTTATGTTTAGCTTTCTTTGTGTATATTCACACAGAACATATCAGTAGTAACATAATTCTTCTTTCTAATTCAAGGCAACAAAGCACATTAAAAAAATTGAAGACAAAATTACAAATCTTGAATTTGACCTTGGCTCGTATGCACTTGGGTAATCCATTAATTTTCGGCCAAGCATAAAATATAAATAATTCTCTTTACGTTCAACTTCAGTATTATGGTGTTTAGTTGATTTTCTTCCTCGAATATCTTTGTTTTGGTACAAATGTCTTTCCGGTGGGAACAAAGGAGATGAAAATTGAATTTAAAGAAGGAAATGGTAGAGGTGAGGTCGGTCTGATGTAATTATTCGTTATATGATACGTTACACTGACTGTACTTCTACGACTGATGCTGTCTGTGCCAAAATATTATATTTACATCAGATGTACAGAATCAAATCAATATGCGTATTTCTGAATTACATTTGCTTTATAAGCTAAACGTCCATGTAATCTTATATGTCATTGCAAAAAAAATAAAATCCTTTCAAATCAATCAAATTTTGGTATTTCAGGTGTACATTGAAAATTTGGTAATTCAAGTGTACATTGAAAAATTAGCAATTAAAATGTACACTGAAAAGTTTTTCTGCAATTCAAGTGTAAACTAAATATTTGGCAACTCCAGCGTACAATTTCGCAATTCAAGTATGCAATGAACATATGGTAATTCTAGTGTACACCGAAAATTTATCAGTTCAAGTGTACACTGAAAATTTGGCAATTAAAATGTAAATTGAAGATCTGTGTACTAGCTATCGAATTCCACATTGTTGCCATTGCGAGTATGTTTGCAGATGCGGTGCATGCCGGAGAGCTAGATAGATGAATGGGTGGATGGATGAATTGATGGACAGATGGACGGACACATAGATAGGTGAGTAGGTTGTCGGATACCAAGGAAGATGATACATAGCTCTGTAGACGTACAAATACATACATACATACATACATACATACATACATACATACATACATACATACATACACGAGAATATGAAATGATTGTTGAATGGAAGGATCGGTAAATTAAAAAATTATTTTGAAGAAAGATACAAATGATCATGTTCAAAGTCCAAGTTTCGTTTCCCCACCCTACCTCTCAAACCCTACACCCAAAAGGTTCCTGCAAAATTACTTTCTATCTGTGTGTTGTGAATAGTTGCAATCTTGACAGGAATTTATTACAGCGCAAGCAAACAAAAGTAGGCAAAATGACCCTGATGTGGGTGACAGGTAGAAAGAAAACATAAACGGGACTCAGATATGAAATGTTTTAATCTACTAAAAGAATTGCAAAGTGAGTATTTTGCAGTGATATCGAAAATGTGAATGAAAATATCAGAACAATGATTTGTCACAAGCAAATATATCATGTACAGATATGAGTCTTCAAAACTTGCATGCAAAAAATATATATGTAAAATTATAGTTTTAAAAAAATAACGTGCATGTAAAACAAATATATCAATGTACAAATATGATTTTTTTTAAACAATGCGCATGTAAAACAAATGTATCAATATAAATAGAAATAGAAGATTTCATTTAGAAAGTAGATGTGTATTAATTAGAAAAAATGTGTATTAATTAGAAAGT
This sequence comes from Sinohyriopsis cumingii, assembly GCA_028554795.2. NCBI lineage: Eukaryota > Metazoa > Mollusca > Bivalvia > Unionida > Unionidae > Sinohyriopsis > Sinohyriopsis cumingii. Next base: position 46,690,498 of record CM068828.1, on the reverse strand, counting down.
ATATGTGTATTAATTAGAAAGTATATGTGTATTAATCAGCTGAGGTAAATACGTATTTTGATGATTAGCCGTATATCTGTCAGGGTTAATTCGCCTCTTTGTACCAATCAATTAATAAATCTCTTGCTTTGCCTGTCGAATACGGATTATTTTTTAAATCACATACAATGTTTCAATTTTAGATATTATTATTTCATTATTATTATTATTAAATCTTCACACCTCTGTGTGTTATTTTTTCTTTTCTCTTAAAAACCCACAAGGCAGGGAGAAGAAACGTATTCGATTGTATATAAATATTGATTGGTTGGGGACCGAACGGGAACGAAACAACTGACTACAGTTGCTTTCATTTTAGAACTTTTGAATTTAGTTATAAAATGAAAGAAAAACTGTAACACCTAATACCAACTTAATTCTAGATAAAATTCTAAAAAATTTACTTCATGCTACCTTTTACCTAAAAGCATTACATTCATTCCTGAAAGGAGATTACAGCTCCCTCTATGCCACGTAGTGAGCTATTTTATATTCCATCATCTCTGTAGACATTGGTCAAAACGAAGAGAACATTAAAGCATTACAATTCGTGTTTGAGAAAACATACAAGTGAATGAACAAAACTAAAATAACATAAACAACAACACGTGCGTAATATCATTTTAGGAATTCAATATTACACCTCAAACAAGTAGGTGTTTACAGTATACCTAAACGGTGTTCTAAGATTATTGCCTTCATAACGATTCATCCTGTTTCGAATGAAAATGAGATATAGATTAAGACTACCGCATGGTCTTTAAGTGCAATATTGGTTTGTTTGTCTGTAACCTTCCCTTCTATCCAAATCTGTTTATAGAATAAAATGGCATTTGAATTATAGAAATTGTATGATGCAGCTCTTTTCAGCCATAATATATCGAACGACTTGTCCCTGTCAGAATTTTTGTTTACTTTGTCATAATCTTTCATCCATAATATATGGAACGACTTGTCCCTGTCAGCATTTTTATTTACTTTGTCATAATCTTTCAGCCATAATATATGGAATGACTTGTCCCTGCCAACGTTTTAGTTTATTTGGTCCTAATTAACTAACAGGATGAGAACATTTCAGGAAATATACTCGGTGCCTAAGATTCTGTTAACACAATTTCTCTAAATTTTATTTTTTTAAAATTGCCAAACGTTCCTTAGAGAAATGAATGTAGGAAGGGTGTATTAATTCGGAAGAAAAACAAATGGAGAAAAATGTTTATTATTTCTAGGAAAAACTCTTTTCCTTAAAAAGATGAAATGAAAACGTCAATAATTTTGTTGTTGCGACATCTTTAACACACGTGTCTCTGATTGTAACACTCACTCATTAGTCGTACGAAAATGAATGCTATATTCGTAAACAGGAATGGTACATTTAATTAAAAATTAGCATACAAAGCACATTCAGTTCAATGTAGATCGTTGTTTTCTGGTGCTAGTTCACTAAATATGTTTTCAGCGTGCAATTTAACAATTTGCTTGAAGGTATCGCCAGTGAATTCCTTGTGAATATAAACGGTGTTTAACTGGCACTATAAACATTTAGGTAATAACGCTGACGTTACGTCAATAGAAAACAATATCGAAATTTATACAACAACCCATACATATCCTTACAGGCACACATACCAGGATGCTTGAAGATAAAAAATTTAACAGGAGAGCTTTATGTTTTCTTATAGTAAGATGGTTGACTCTAAGTCATAAAGTGTGTCGTCAAATGATGTTAAATTAAACGATGCAATGAAAAATAATGCTTTACATTTAATTAAACATGTCCTTTGTAGTGTTCTGAAACTAATCGTACCTAACCCAATTAAATGTTTGATTTGACTCTAAACTATGATGCCGTGAAAAATACATTCTGTCTGACACTTGTATATGCAACAAATGCAAACTACAGTTTTTAAAATGTTTGTCCACTCTTTCATCTCATACAATATTTTCAGTTATTTATTTTTTTGTATATGTATTATTTGTTTTTGTTTTGCTTTATTTTTAAAAAATTATTATTTTTTTTTTTTGGGGGGGGAGGCGGAGAACGAGGCTTTAATTACCTCATGAAATTCATTGGGTGGTTGAATGGTAAGGATTTTTGACTTTATCGAAATATAAGTGTTTCATTCCTAAATTTTGAGAAAATTACATTAGTACATCCTATGTTTCAAGTTGTAAAAGATCGATAGTTCGTTCAGTTATACCCGCCATATGTTAAAGTCTGTCAGCTTATATAACTTGTAGTATTTTCCACCTAAACTTTGGAAGTCAAAGATTGCATACAGCTTAATAATTGGAACATTCAATAAGTATGTGTGACATATATTTAGATCGGGTAAGATCGCATAAGGCAACGCAAGAAACTAAATGTTATTCGTTTATAACTCTAGATCAGAACTACTTATGTATCCATGCGCACTTCTAGTGTGCTTTGACAAGATTTGTAACTTGCCAATAATGTTAAAAATTGAGTTATCGTGTTTGTTTTGCTGCTATTGGTTATTCAGCTGATAACTATTTGTAATAATAAGAATTTATTTTCATTTATGATACTTTAAGTCACAAAGCTTGAAAACTGATTAGACAGTATGCATGAAAGACCTTCACTTCACTATGGCCATCCATAACGAACCTAATCAATCTTGTAAAATATTAAATCAAATTCTTAATTTACATTTCCTTCTTTGAAACACCTTGTAATGTCTCAACTAGTTTTTCTTGCATCTTCTAATGTCTCAACAGCTTTTCTTGGATCGTGTACTATATTTTTTTATGATGTAACTTTAGAAAAAAGAAACTTTAATCAAATGGATTAACTATTTAATCCCTCTCCCAAAAATTTATTTTCATGAATTGCGGCTGATAGCACATAGATTTAATCCATTGCCAATGAAATATTATCATTAGCACTTACTCTATATTGCGTGAATATAATCGGCTTGAGACAGTCGTATGACATTAGTGTTGGTATACGTGTCAGGTGACTCCACGGTCGACGGGATGCTACCAAGTACATCGTTGTCTTCGCATTTGGCACGTCTTGCACTGAGAACAATTTTTCGGGCTGATTTCCAGATTCCGTATGTCGCAAATATCGCCGAGCTGAGACTCAGGAAGCCGGTAATAATGGCAAATATTCCGGCAAGAAGTAATGAGAATATGATGCAAAATGCTAAAAATGCAAGGAACCACAGCGTGCTGAGGAAAGGGTTAAAGTGAACCTATAATAAGATAAAATACACAAGAGAAATAGGGTAATAAGCAAATCATTACATCAACCGCATCTTAATGTACACGACAACTTTACATCTCTACCTCCATTCAAATGTTTAAATTAAATTTCAATTTCGTTTCTTACACGCATGCACTTACTCATAGAGTTATATTACGTGATTATCAAATATTACACGTAACTTTAAACAGAAACTCAGATTAGGCGATGAACCGTATTTATGTTTTAGTAATGTTATATATGAGAATGTTTACGTAGGATTGTGCATTCTAAGTAGCATTCTAAGTAGCATTACTAATCTTGAAAGTTATGCATTTATCTTGTGAGGATTCATTCAAGATAATCATTCGTTTTGATTACAGTGCTCTTAATATTCAGATTATTTGAAATAATAGCTGTAATCAAGTACTGTGAATTCACTTCAATTCATTTGCTTGTTTAATAGCTGTTACTGAATTACTGTAAATTCATTAAAAATACATTTGGATTTATAGCTTTTATGGAATTACTATGAATTCTTTTAAAGACAATTTGGGATTATATCATAGTGATTCTTCTGTACTGTTGATACATCAGTACATTAGAGTACATCTTTCGGAATACCACTGATACCCAAACAGATTACTGCATACTTCTGAAACTGACACAACAATTAGGAATCTTTATGATTTCATTCACCATACTGACAATACTTTTACTTTTTTACTTTTTATTTTAGGGAAGAAAATTATATTTTCTATTATACTAAACTTGCTGGCATTCACTTTCTTGGAACTTGTTATCTATCTATCTATCTATCTCGTTACTCCGTTTTGACATAGTTATGTAGGGACAGTTTATCAGAATTCCCAAAGTTATTAATCCCGTCTGATGGAAAAGCATTTGAAACTTGGAGCTTTCGAAATGCACCTCAATTAATGCTATCATTTGATTCACATTGAATAAATACCTTCCTTTATACAGTATTCATAATAATATTTACATAAGTGTAATCCTAAACCAATACCGAACTTAACCTTAAAAAGTTTAATGCGCTTCTTAGTAATTGTTTATATTGATACCGAATTGCCCATTGCACTGTAAGCAGACAAATTCAAGTAAAAAGTCAGACTCGGCACACAATTTCAATGCTATTATGTGGGAGATGAGTGGTGGTTGTTTATCTTACAATGTGTACCATTCTTCATTTCAAATTGTTCGATTATTATGCATAACGTTTTGGAATGAGATCAGGTTTTGTAGGTAATAAAACAAAACAAAATAATATTCATTTTTCGCGGTACCTTACATTTAGCTACATCAACTGTTCCTTGGGCTCTTTGTTGGTTTTTTGTGTTTCTACTTTGATGTTGCTTAAAACATAACAGTGAATACTAGTGCACTGAGCCAAACGGAGATATTATTATGTAGACCTAAATTATTATTTATATTGCTAAGTGCATGGTCCCCGTTGAGTCATTGAATTTTTAAAAAAAATGATTACATTAGCAAAAGCATTATGTCTGGTCCTCTTCAAGAAGTATATAATATCTGTGAAGCGGAAAAACTAGAAATGAAAGGATTTCAATTACAAATAATCAGTTAATCTCATACAAAAGAGAATGTATCGTCATCATTTCTATCAATGACAACGACATATATTAATCCTAATATCTCGAGCACCTTGTGTTAGAGCTAACATTGTAGTCTAAGTTGAACGGTGATATCAATAACAGCAGAAGCTTGCATGAAAGCCACACGCTTGATGTTGTTCAAGAGAAAATACACATGAGAGAATGTGGCGGGAATCGGAATCGGTTTGATTGAAAATGCGTATGTTCATTATGATAGATCTAAAGTTGATTTTAATCCTGTAAAATGTAATTGATCTTTTTTTCTTCTTCTCTCTTTAGGTTTGCATTAGAGAATAATATCTCGGTTTTTATATTGTGCTCGTGTGTCAAAGTTTAAAAATCGTTTTGTTTGTGGAAAATTCGCATATCTGAAACCAAATGTTTCTTAAAGGTTAATGAATAATTTACATGGAAGTAAAGAAAAATATACATCAGGTCCAGAAAGTATAATAGCGCCAACTTCGATGTCAGACCGAGCAATATCAGCGTTTAACCCACCCGCCAAACACTCACTGAGACTCAGGTCAGTCAATTCTTGATCAAGGAGCAAGATACGTCAAAAATGGAGAGGATATATAAAATATTGGACGCTGCTCCCATGGCTCTAGAAAAAGTGGCATGAAAACATACATAGATAAAAAGCAAAAAGAAATTGTCCATCAAGCTGGAATGAGTGATTCTTTTTCAAAGATGAAATAAGAATTAAACAGAACATGGTTTAAGGCGTTGATTAAATCAAACATCAGATAAAATGACCTGGAAACAGTGAACCAGAAGTAGTTAGCAGAATTTATCGATGTGGTAAATAGTTCAGATCATCATCACGTGACCGTTTACATCCAATCAGCCTGTAGAAAACGCGATCAATTCATACAAGTTGAAATTGTTGATATTATCTAAGTTTTTCAGAACATCTGACAACTTACTAGAATAAGGCGCAGGTCCTTGTAATTGCATTTCGATGAAATCCAGAAGATGATGAACAAAAGTGTAGGGAAGATGGCCTGAAATATAAAAATGATAAACATGAAGATTGCTAGGATTTCGCATTGATATTATGAACTGCATCTCAGCTTCTGATTTAATTTTGAAACAGTCCTGACCGATACATACAATAGCTTATACATACATACATACATACACGCACGCACGCACGCACGCACGCACGCACACACACACACACACACACACACACATACATACATACATACATACATACATACATATACATACGGTAGCATGAAACTGCTGGGTTTACCACTTTTTGTTACCGTTTGAGTCCAATGACATCCTTTCTCGCCCTTCCCCTATAACAGAGCCAGAGCAATCGATAGATGTTTAGCTATTTCAGTTTTGTCCGCGGGGGTGCAAACAGACACGATACGTGAATGAGCCAGTCACGAGGATACATTCTCATATGGATATCAGTGACCCCAAAAGGTTTCCAAGAGAGGTCCAAACTCCATCCCTTCATACTATGTGTAATAAAACATACTTACACTGTTGTTATTGTAGAGACGAAATCCCACGGAGAGTACATAATCAGACAAGCCTATGGTAGCAGTCAATACAAGCTGCTATGCAAATGAATGATTGTGCTGATTAGCAGCTAATAAGGTTTCGATCAATACTTGGGCTTGGGTTTTCCATTTGACTTTATCGCTTGTAAATCTGCGCTGTTTCTTATTTTTTCGTAACTATCTGTGATTTTCTATTTCTAGCACTCATTATTTTTTCCTCGATTGCTTCCGAGGACAATATACTGATCGTATTGATACTGTCCTGTGCAGCCGCAAGCAATTATTAATAGACTCTTATTCGAGAATGACGAAGCATGGAAATTAATTTGCTAGCACCGGCAATACTATCAGTATAACTCCCTATAATAATACCGATTGGTGCACCTACAATGGCTGTTGTGTTCGTCACACCAAGACTAGAAGTTGCTGCCGCAGCAAGATTGCAATAGTATCTTCGAACAAACAAGCGCGTTTGTATTTTACGGTTCTTTTGGTAATTGCTTGTTGCAGGTGTTGTTCCGCTTCGATTATTTTTTCACGTCGGTGTGGAGCTTGGTAGGGATGGGGTGGGGCGCTCCCAATATATTATTTAAATTATTATGGAAGTCCCACCCAGGCTCGATGTTGTAGGAAGTGAAATTAGTGATATAGAGAGGTAAAGCTCCGAGCCACCAGTCAGCACTACCGACAGTTAAATTATTGAGAACACAAAGGCGAAATTCAAAAGAATAACAATTTAATACAATTCGATATTCATATGATAATAATTCCCAATCACTCTTCTCCTTCTCGACCGAGTGATAGCCTATTGCATCCTATGATTTGTGTGAGATCACCTTTCCACCTGTCCTTGTTTTCTACTCATCTGTATCTCTCCTATCCCGCCAATTCCTTCTCTCCGTCCGACTTCCCTCCTAACTCTTTCTCCTTGACTGCCCCTTTTCTAATTTCTCCTCCTCGAGTCCTCCTTGACTCTGCTCAGAATAGACTTCGATTCACAATCGACTTCTCCACTAGTCTCTATTCCGTCTCTCCCCTACAAGCTTCCTGTGAAATCACAAGGACGTTAGCATATTTCCTTAGCCATCTCGTCTCACACTAAACCAACACTCAATCATCATATAAAGGCTATTACATTGCTCGGTCACGCATTCATGAACATCGAAATACCCATACGCTCCTGTTTGGTAAATAACGTTTTAATAAAAGCACTGTATCAACTTCTTATCATATAGACATCAATAATTGCGTCAAAATCCTAAATTCTAAAGTTACAATTCAATTCAACAGTTGCAAAATCTCGAGTATCACATGAATAAATGCACTAGTTTACTACGAAATAACCAAATAGCGAATGACAATATTAATTCTAACTACGAGCTCGCGATCTACATAATTCTTTACATAATCATAGCTCATTTCTCAAATACGCATATAAATTAAACACTATAAAGGTAATTTATACGTACTAACGATTTTAGAAATGAAGTAAACATACTGCACATAATTATAATTACAATATCGTTATATTCTGCAACAATCGAGCAAATAACTCACTGACCTTCACGAAACTTTGTCTTTCCTTAGAATTTCCTAAGTTTTCCCGCCAAATCACGAGTGCCTTCTCGGAGTTATTGCTACAACGCCTCAGCACAACGTTTCACAATGACTGGGGGTTTCTAGTCTACCGTAGTCAGTTAAATTCGGGTTGAAATGCTGACCACACCCTCTCTCAATTCCGATTGGATATCGATTCTACTCTGTTCTATTCAACTTAGCAGACAATTCTGTGGCCGTCTATCAACGTGGTGATGTTTACGACGCCAATAAGGGTCCTTTGTTCTTAAACAATGCTGTCAACGTCCACATGTGATTTTTGACAAGCTGGTCTCTCGTGACAATTCCGAACAGGACCACTATAGCCGCGGGGTCTAACATATATACATAGCTTCTAACCAAATCCTTTGTTCTTGACTTACCGAATCGCCGCCAGGCAACGTGACAGTCGGTAAGAATGAAAGTCCGTCATTGTTCTTCTATTAATAACACAATCGCGCAATTTAATTGCACGACATGCAAACCTTGTCTGGTTTTATCATTGCGCGCAGGCGCGGCATACATACGCCCTTTTTACAAACTAACTTTTCTACTGATACAACTATTATATAATTATAGAAAATATCCGCCTCTGCGATAGTGCGATCTAATTGTTTTTCACCTTTTTCACCTGCAAACACACTGATTACGAAAGCACCTTTTACATCTAACGATGGTGTATGTCCAATAACTGTTACCGCAACAAGTGAGTTCTTGTTGAATTTCAGTCGACCAGGTTTGTCTTTCACTGCTACCAGAGTCAATGGTGGCGTAACATAATTAACATGGAATGCATCTGAGGTTGATACATCGGTTAATACCACATCATCATTTTAGAAACAATCCTGGATATGTTTAGCATATGTTGCTGCAGTTGGCCTTGAGTTGGTTGTGGTACATCAGGGTGATTCTAGCGACCAACTTCTATCTGACCTTTGACGAGATTTTATGACAGTTCATACGAGGATCTGGTAACACCATTTTCAAGCAGATATTCATCTATAAGTGGAACGAAATTGTTATCGATGTTAATATCCACTGCCAGTTGATCGATCACCCGGTTTGTAGTAAATTCTGCATATTCATCACCACGTTCAGATTCCATTATTTATATAATAATGATAAAATCTAATCTTAAACACAAACGCCAAAAGACGTTTAGATGACTTTTTGGATGAACGTGTTATGCTGGTAACTGAATTTGATCTCCAGTAACTAATAATTTTGCAAATGAATTTGGGTGAAAATACTTGACGATTTCTGATGTTGATGAATAAGAGTTACAATTTGACCGATTATTTATTAATAAGTGCGCATTGCACCACCCACCTCAGGTGTGAGGCTTAGGTCTATCAAAGGCATACATACCAGGAGCAAAACATAGTCGGCCATAAGCAAATATTTCCTTCTTTGACTAATATTCCCATATTTGCGACCAAAGCCTTACTACGTGTTGTGGTGCGAATTCATGTGCAATGTCTTCTTACACGTACTGTATTATTTCAAAATTAGCTGTGTCAGCAATCTTTGATAAACGTGATTCCTCCGTCTTCAGTGAGGTCATTCAGATTTTTTAAAACATAAATTATATCTTTAACTTGAGAATAATATCTTGAACGTCTGCGTTTGACGCTTTCAGTTTGCCATTTTGGTCTTCATAAATCACAAGCTCACTTTGATCGACTCCAACAACAGCGCGAGTATTAGACTCAGACAAGTCCGCTTTAGTGGCAAATCGGCTTATGTCCACATCAGCTGGTGTCGCCGAGCAGAATAACGTCTGTAAGTGTTGATATACTTTGTTGTGTAATATCAAACATACATTAATGTGAAATCAGAAATTGTTTGCGATGTTGGTGACAGTTCCAGTGTACACAACGCTTCAGTGACAAGATGACCACATATGGGACCATTCAACTGAATTTGTAATGGAAATTTGAATAAAAAGGTTTTTATCCACCAGTGCCACGGAAAAATAATTAACAATTTCAACTGGTGGTGCATGTCCATACGAGTCAAAATAGAAACTATGTTGAGATGTTACCACGTATGCGACTCAGTGAGTGCCTGGGCCGGTTGATGAATCCAGACTGACGATGCCAAATTTACACGTTCGTGGCACCATCATTATAAGTACATCTCGCATAAAAACCATCGTAAAACAATACTCAGCAAAAGTTGTGTTTTCCCAGATCCACCAGGATCAAAGATTAGCGCACGAAAGAGTTTGTAAAAACGGTTCGTTCACCATGTTTTAATGGTTTAGGTACTGATTGTGCGGATATATCGATGACGGTAAGTCTTTGCTCTCACCTAGACCATCAGGGAATTATTTTGCGTGATGCCATTTAATGATTGCCCCTCTGCTGTATTATACAATTATTTATTCATATTCTGTGCAATGTCGCGCGAAAACAAGTACCAGAAATCCAAAAACTCGAGTTCAAACACGTAATGGGCGATCTGTGATTACTGGAAATTGTACTTGATGTAGAGCCAAAAAGTTTATAGTTTTTAAAAACTTTGGCGGGTGTGATATCACGGCTGCATTGACAAACTTACCAGGGACGCCATGGAGTAAATATCAGGGTGCAAAACACCTTCATGATACAATTATTGTCGTCCTGGTACGCGGCTTGATCTACGACTCGATTTTAATGACTAACCAAGGCCTGGTGAAGCACCTGTAAGTCGTGCTGTTGCTGCGCGGTTGCGTATTAAGCATCCAGTGATATCTGTGAACGTCAACGTCCCGATATGGGTCTGATCCATGACATCAACGCGATTATGGCAACACTGGAAGAATGAATCGCACGATGTTTTGTTAAAGGGGATATGAAAGCCAAGATTGCACCTGGTGGCACTCATTACAAGCATTATTCTGCTAATATAAAGAAAAGAAACAAATAATGTACACAAAAGACGGACATTGACCAAAATATACTACAGTCCGCGTGGATACTGGAGAGAGGAAGAGACGTGGAACAGTTGCCCAGTGCAGATGGGGGTCACTCATGTGATTACTCTAACATGGTTGGTCAAACAAGCACCGTTGCAAATTTATTTACTAAGAAAGATTTCACGGGGTTGGTTCGATGCCGAAACATCAAATGAGGTTAAAAAGACTAATTTACATGATTGTGTAACAACGCCGATTAAGTACCAAGAAATCCACGATCACCGTTGTGGATGTGGTTAGCAGATACAAAGAAGTGGAACCATTGACGTCAAAAGATTCTGCAAATATCGCAGATGCACTAGAGCGTATTTATGCACGATGACCACTCACATAGCCACGAGTGTTTCAAGCGGATCCTGGCACAGTATTTTTTCAGATATGCGGATGTGACGCTGTTCAAACATCATGTGCGAGTACGTGTCTGGCATGTCAGTGAACATCGTGATCAACCTATTGTGGAACGATTTAACCGCACTCTTAAGGAACGGTTATTCGGTCATCAGTAAGCACATGAATTGTTTATAAGGCAAGGAATGGTTAGCACTACTCTATTGATCATATCAGCAGTGAATAATAAAGTCACACGCAAGACTGATATAAAACCATCGAATGCGATTCGGCAAAATTAATTACTGTTACTCAGAAAATAATTTCTCAGCCAGCACCGTTTCAACCACTGGGGTATAGATTTGTTCGTTATCTTTATGCACCTGGAGAGTTAGAAGTCTGACAACAACGTCTCGCTACTTTCCCGGTATGGCCCGAGGTATTCGCGATCTTGAAACGGTATAATACTCCAAGAGAACCTACCCGTTACCGTTTGGGGCTGACACCGAGTAGAGCAATACCTCCTAGCCGAGAATTTGTGCGAGAGGAATTGCAAGTCGTTTCAGTAAATACGGAAATGTCACCAGGACTTGTGTCAACGCGTCATTAACCAGTATCAATTGTAAGTTAGCTCGCAATAACATGATGATCAAACGCGAAACTAGGAATTCCACCGGGGAGTATCCATCGTTTGTTATCAAGTGGGGACAAACTCACTTTAGTACATCGGTATAGCCCCATGTGATGGTTCTTGGATCAGATTATATGTGCAGTGCGAATTCAGAACGGTCCCGGAGACATTCTAGTATAGTTCGTGTTTAAGATCTTTCTACACAATCACCTCTGGAACACCGTTGGCTTTGATGTTCGTGCCAGAGCTCTGCGGTCCATAATCAAATAAATTTTGTGTTGCAGTCCCACATACTCTTCAATCAGTTTACCCGGGCATTCATCTTTGAACTTGTTAACCACTCTTTCATTCGCAGCACTAAATAATAGATGTCCTTTCGGATGAACGCTGGTATCAAACTCATTCACCATGTCCTTGTTCACACCATCCGTCGGTGTGCAGCATCTTTACCCGATGCCAAAAAAGCGGTTTGATCTTATCGCACTAAAATTCGTACATACAAAGCTTCGACAAATCCAGCCAACTTGTACCAAAAATTGGTTTTGTCAGTTTAGGTTTTTAATTTTTGCTGTGAACGTCAGTAAGTCACCACCAAAGCTTTTTCTGGGCTCAAAGGCCGGATCAGCAACGAGTCTTCGAAAAATGTCTTGCTCATTATCATCACGAATAAGATCGACTCAGATTTGTTTGCACTGATTCTCTATGGTTTTTCCCAACATAGCATTGACCTTGAACTTGAAAAAGTTCTTTCTTTTCAATTTCATTGATTTCCTTTTTGCTTAGATCCGTATTCATCTAAATATACAGAGCCATCCAAGTTTGCTGGCGAACATCAAGCACTCAGTGAAATCTTGGTTACACTCATACCCAATTGCTAATAAAACTGCAGATTTCGCACGTGCACCTAATATCACATATTGATAAGGAGAGGAAAACCATAAACCCGGCAATGACAGCAGTTCTGTGCCTCATGTAAATGCTCGAAATATTCCAAGTCAATATCGAAAACGTATCCGTGGTCAGTGTTGATGTTTTTGATCATGCGTTTGTTTTTATAGATCAATGTGCGCAGGACCGATCCACTGAAATCCACCAACCGGAAGTGGCTGCATCTAGGTCCAACCTTAAAGGTAATTGCTATCTAGATAAAATGGTGTTACTGATGGGTTAGTGGGGTCATATCCGTTTACGTTTGGGATGTTGGCACGAGCGTATCTATAACTCGCCTTGGATATTGTAACACAAAGTGATCACTCGATGAACAGCAGATGGTGATCGATATCAGTGAGCAATTCCATCTCGATTTATTTTACAACAATGCTTCCAACCCAATGCACAGTTGCGAAATCACTGACGGCGCTGCTGCTTTTCGGTTCATGATTATGGCATGTCACTCTTAACTCGCATAACTAGATGTACCTATGGACAATGTATGCTTTAGCCCCAGCAAGACCAAACGTTTGTAGCACCACTGCGATTGTAGGAAATCATATTTGCTAATAGATCCCTTGTGATTGTTCTAGTTTTGCATGAACATTGCCGTTGCAGCATCGATAGCAAATGATAGACTTGTCTACTACCGCAACGATGTCAGTTTTTCTTGCACCTTGGGTATTCCGATACCATGTTCACGTGCAAATTATTTTAGTTACTGTACCGTTATTTTATTTGTCATCGTTGCTGCTGTTGCTGCCGCAATGGTAGCAGGTGGTGGTGGTAGCAGGTGGTGGTGGTAATTGTGGATTCAGTACAAATATTGATCTCAATTAAATTCAAGTACGGCAGCCTTTTTCTAACGAGTTGGTATGTATATTCCATGATGCCTTGCAAGTTGTTTTAGCTGAGATACCGTATACACACACACACACATATATATATATATATATATATATATATATATATATATATATATATATATATATATATATATATATACGGATGGGAGGCGGAAGCGTCTTTTTAATTGAAAACTTGTATCGATGGCAAATTTTATTTAGGTATTTTGTCAGGATCAGAAACTGCAATCGCTTCAGTCCTTGTTATTGATTACTTTTTTATGCTCTTGTCGTATTTGTTTGAGTTTAGGCAGCGACGAGTGTTTGTGATTTTGATTTGAATAAACTTCACGAACAGATCCACAAGGTTGACATAATTGATTACATGATTTGATCTCGATGCCACATTTCAGGCCATCACGTTATATCTACGTGTGTATTTTACAGTACTCATAATGACATATTCTGCCACAGAATTCGTATTTGTTTCGGGAATTGTTTGAGTCATATGCGTTCTATAATGAACCTGTATGATACATTCAAAAGAGGAAGCGATTTCAATTTATCGATTCCATTCTTAACATTCCATTCATTTGGCATATTTACGGCACTGTTTGAAATTTTAATCAATTCCTTCAGCATACCTTTGGAATCATGTTGCGCTCCCACTCAACATTTGTATATAAGCCACCGCATACACTTCTTCAAATCAAGCATATTCACAACTGGACTCACCTCAGCTATATATTTCTTTCTGCCAGTACAAACGTATCAGTGTGCATGACCATAATATAGAGACTATAACACACTGTGAAGAAAATCCACACACAGCAGAGCAGAGGCTGATATAAGCACATCCATTTGTCTGGGTCTGCTAGCAGTGTGCATTCATCGCTAATACAGGCTTGCCTGAGTAAGTACACTGTGTGGAATTTCGTTTCTACATTCACAACAGTGTAAGTATGTTTTATTACTCGTAGTAGTATGAAGGGTTGGAATTTTAATCATTTTTGGAAACCTTTTTGGGTCACTAGCGTCCGTACAAAACTCTACCCCCTTGTGAGTTTGTACACCCGCGAACAAAATTTAAATTGCTAGGCATGTTTTGGTTGCGTGAGGGCTAAATTTATAATTGGGGTAGAGGCTAGGACGGGTGTCAGTGTACCCAATAATACTTCTGATGGTAATTAACGATTCTTATGACGGTAATAAATGACATTTATAATGGCAATAACTAATACTTTTGACTTATATGTGTCTCGGGGTTGATGACTAAAGTAGTTACATATATTGTTGCTTTAGTCCCTATTGAATAACTTTGACTACTATAGTTGTGGTTTTAAGTTTGTCAGTAATATTATGATGTTGAAGACTGAAGTGCGTGTATAAGTAGTGGTGGTGGTGCTAGCAGTAGTAGTAGCATCAACAGTAGTAGTAGTATTTGATGTAGTGGCATTAGCATAATTGTCTCATTAGGAATATTAGTAGTAGTATTTGTAGTAATAGTGGTAACTGCAACAGTAGTAGTGTTATTGTTGTCGTCGTATTCATGATCTCTAAAATGTTTTTGCTGTGGTCCTACATGTGGAGGTAATTCTGCTGCTACTGGTGCTACTGCTAATACTATTGGTATTACTACCACTATAATAATAATCGTTAAATATGGCGATTCATTTGACTTACATTCACAGTAGTTTCTTACCAAAATGAGAAATGGCAATGGCATTTTAAAAAATGGTTGGCATGCTGCTCCATAAATGATGATGGCAACCACTGTACTAACCACCTGAAGTATGTGATGTACCACTATCGCATTCTGTACTCTGGGACTCACTTCCATTTCGGCTTCTATTAAACAAATGCATGTATTTAAAGACAAGAAGGAAAACTATTAAATAGTTTTAGAACCTTTTAGTCTTATTTTAATATTAGTCATCCTCCTCATCATCGTAGTCGTCATCGTCATGATGGGAATCACTTAGGAAATTATCTACAGGCACTTCCCACACATTTTATGTTAAAAAAGCGACTCGAATGATACAATCCAGAGATGAAAAGATATCTTTTATCAAAAGTTTAACAAAGCTAGCGCATAGCAGATATGATAACTCAGAATCACAATGGAAACATATTGCATAAAAGATCAAGGGTGAATGCAATACTGTTATAGTGTCTTTATTAAACCCAGCAAGATTCTTTTGATACTATGCATTCATCTATACAATTTGATTATCAGAAAAAGGTGGTCACATTTTTCTCTTCCTCTTTTGTGTTCTTTTTACTTCTTCTTGATTTGTTTTTATTCTTTGCATGGATTAAATGAAACCATGATAAAGACAAAATACTTAATACTAAATTCTTACAAGAAAGTATAGCAACTATGAGAATTAGTTACAATAGCAACCGGTTGCATAAATAATAATACTTACGAAGAAGGTCAGTCTGGGCATTCATGCTGGTATATGTTTAAACAGAATTTCTCGAATGAATAAATTAGACTCTAAGATCTGTAAAGACACAGAAATATGTATATAACTTTCAAATATTAACTAAAGCTATTTTAAAAGTTTCTAACATAGCGGAAAGAGATAAAATCTAATCGCTAATGGATACCCCTGCGTCAAATGTTTATGAAAGGTACGAAGAGCAGTGAGTCTCCAGATGACGTATGAGATAAATGACCTATGAAATTAACGGCAGTTTCTGAAAGATACAAAGAAGAAATGTTGATTCGTCTATGTCGACGTATAAGACTTGTGAAATTAGATGCATGTCTTCATCCCATTTTAATATTTAAAAGCCATTTTATTAACATTCCTCGACTCAGGTATAAATATTTCAGATTAGATGACTCCTTTTGCATCGATGATAATATTAACCAAAGTAATATACAATATTTAGTCTTAATTTATTTTCATATAACTAAAACCCTCTTTCTTTTTCAACTTTTCAAAATGGCAGCTAAGCACTCAATTTAATTCTTTTTATTTTTGCGTCATATTACGTGCTTTTGATTAGGTTTATCGCGTTTAGGCCAGATATTTGATGAAAAAGACAAACTGATGAGACGAATTAAGACTGTCTACTATTTAAATCAGTTAGAATCTTAAACGATTGTTTACTGTTGAAGCTTTTACTGGACGAAACAAGTGTTATCATGATACATTACCTGTGCAAATAATTTATTCCACGTTATTTTCAAAATACTGTGATTCGTACCATGTTATAGCACCATTGTATTAGGGTACAGCAATCCAATTCTAATTTTCTAGGGCTGTGGCATCCTTTTATGTTTTATATTTCCAGCTCTCAAATAGCTACAAATTTTCTGACTCAAAGCAAAATGGTACAATATTATATCCATTATATTAGTTGAACGAAACTAATTTAATTGACTTGAGATAAAGGGAAATAAAGTGTCTCTGCTGGTCAGTAAATGTAACTTACAGTAGACGAATTTTACTGCGTGCATGCTGACTGTTGCATACGTTGTTATTTTAACGCTACGTAAAGGATAATAATAATAATAATAATAATAATAAACTATCTTTAACGAGGATAACACATTTAGTCATGGCTAACTCATCTGCCATGTTGTCCTCAGTTTTTGTAATCGGCTATGTTAATTTTTTTATTTAACACACAAAAAAACATGCACATAACCAGGTATCGTCGCACACACACACACACACACACACACACACACACACACATATATATATATATATATATATATATATATATATATATATATATATATATATATATATATATATATATATATATATATGATCTTAGTTTAATTATGTTAAAGATATAATCTGGAGAAAGACCGTTTAAAGACTTGTATGGCATGATTTCTTTAAAATAATTAACACGTTTTTGTATAGGTAGCCATTGCAGACATGAAAACAAAACATTTGTGGGAGTCATAACAGGAAGTTTCGGTATTATTCGGGCTGCCTTTTCTGGAGTCTATCAGTTCTGGACAGATTATAATTTGATGTGTTTCCTCATATGATACAGCCGTAAACTATCAGTGGTAGTACATAACCCGAAAAATAAATTTCAAGTGATTGTGGAGGTAGAAATTTCGAAAGTAATTTTAACAGAGTTATTCTTTTGACTACCATTGCACATAGGTGATCGATATGCGTATTCCAGCACGATCAATGTAGATACCAAGAAGTTTTTGATTTTTGACAATAGATACGTCTAAGCCATTTCGAGTTAGAAGTAAATCCATGTTAGTAGATAGACGCTGCCTTGTTCCAATTATCATACATTTCGTTTTAGAGATGTTAATATGCATTTTGTTTTGATCACACAAAATTGATATATTGTTGAGGTCTATTTGACGTTTATTTTTAATGGAGTCTAGAGATTTACCAGATAAATGCAATGTAGAATCGTCAGCGAAAAGATCTGTCTTAGCGTGCGCTTGATATAAGGCTAAGTCATTGATATATAGTAGAAAAAGAAGAGGCCCTAATATTGATCCTTGAGGAACACTACTTAAGATATAACTTGGTTCCGATATATATTTACCCATGCAAACAACCTGGTGTCTGTCTGTGAGATAGGACGTGAACCAGGCAACTGAGTCTGGAGAAAACTTGTAGGCTGAAAGTTGTTTAATGAGCACCGAATGGTCAACCAAATCGAATGCTTTTTTAAAATCAATGAAGATTGCCCCAGTAAGTTCGCCTGATTCTACTGCTAGTAGCCATTGGTCTATAAGTTTTGTCATTGCAGTCTGACATGAATGACTCTTTCGAAAACCTGATTGTGATCTATGGAGGAGTTGGTACTTGTCAAGATATCTGAAAATAGGCTTTCTGACATGTTTTTCAATAATGTTTGAAAGTACGGATATAACAGATATGGGTCGATAGTTGGATGGGTCATTCTTTTCATTTCCCTTCGGAATTGCGAATACTTTTGCTAACTTCAATGATTCCGGGAATTTGCAGGAAGTGATACTACAGTTAATTATTTCTTTCAACGACTCTGAGATTGATAAAGCCGACATTTTCAGAGTTTTGTGGTGAATTCCATCGAGACCAGCTGATTTGTTTGTGTCAAGTTTATTTTGAATATTTAAAGTGTCATTTATTGTTATTAAGAGAATGTTGAAATCAACATGATTGGGTGCCCTTTCATTCACAAATTTAGTAAGTTTGTCTAAATTAGGCTCTGTATTATTAGTCCTGTCAAGCGTTTGGGAGATATTAGTAAAAAAAATGGTTCAGCTGGTTTGCAATATCGAGCTCATTAGTGTAATCAGTACCATCAACTAAAATTTTACATGGAGCTAGAGGCGTAGGTTTCTTTGAAGTTAGATTTCGTGATTGCAGATGGATCTATTATCGGCGTTTGATGTGATGGCTTCTTTGAAAAAGGAGCGTTTGTGTTTTACAATGATTGCTTTGACTTTGTTCCGCCACAAACGATAGTTTGTAAAGTCTTTATATTTATGGTAGTAGTTTCGTTTGCGTTGTGCCTCTGCGATCTCATTAGTATACTATTCTGGTTGTTTTGATCGTTTACTTCTTTTAATGCCTATAGGGGCGTGTTTATTTAGGATAGTAAGAAAACAGTGATTCCAGATAGGCAAGTCATAATCTGGATTTATGTTAGGGAAATATATTGTGTTAATGTTTTGTGATAGTTCAGTGATAAATTTATTTTCAGCAAAGATTTTGAAACATCTGTATTGCATGTAGAAGTGTAAGTAGTTTTTCTTTGCGCTCTGTTGCTTACCAGTTGCACATATAGGATAGTGATCACTAATTGGGAAACATGGTACGTTTATCTCGTAGAGATTGGTTGGATGGGTAGTATAGATGTGGTCGATCAGAGTAGAAGTTCAGGCTGTTACTCTTGTTGGAGCATATATTACCTGTGTAAGGTCGTTTAGTTGTATCATATTTAGCCATTTAGTGTTATTATCAGAGAGGAGGTCAATATTAAAGTCTCCCATGATAATTACTTCATTGTTGGAAGATAAAGCAGCCTCTAACTCATGTTCAAATTCGTCAGTCCATGAGGAGAGGGAGTTTGGGAGTCGGTATGCTGAGCAGATATAGATTGATTTACTATTGAGGAAACTTAACTCGATCCATATTGATTCGATAGTAGAATTTTCGAAATCTGTTCTTCTCTTGTATGTTAAGTTATTTGAAACGTACATTACTCTCCCTCCTTCTATGCCTTGTGGTCAATCTCGTCTTTCCTCGGAAAAGTTGCTAATAGAGATAGCACTGTCAGGTACATTACAATCTAGAAACGTTTCGCATAGTCCAATTACTGCAAGGTTGGGTTCATTTTGTATCGTTAGTCTTGGTTCATTGATCTTTGGTAAGATGTGTCTTATATTGATATTGATAAGTTGCAAACCTTTCATTTTCAGACCAAAGTATGTACAGTTTACATTTTTCTCAGTCATTATAGGAATGAAGACAGCTTTATTAGTTATTCCCGAATCCGAGGGAGAGACCTCATAACCTTGGCATATACAATTAGAATTTGTACTTTGGACAGAGAGACAGTCGGAACAAATATCTCCAAAAACATGATACTTATTATTGATTGAGGTATATGTATCATAATCATTGTACCTGGATGGACATACCTAATGGTTATAATTATAGTTAGGTACGCCACGTGTGTCATATGCGTACTATTGTATGATCTTAATGTCACTTTTCCAAGGCCTTGTATAACGTTCGAGTCTGCCTCGATAACCATGCCATGTACTCTGTATATTATGTTGGCAAGTGTTGTTTTGAGTACAGGAGTAACACTATGTATATTGTTCAATAGGTTTACTGTAACCACATCTTTCAGGTGGATCAGGTCAGAGAGAAAGAAAGTAGATGGTAGCTGACCCGACGCTAGCAAAAACCTGTCATGGTTTGATACTTATGGCAGGTTGAAGGATCTTCTTGTTGTTGAGTTTAATTATAGTGGCGTGCGCACAATTGTGCATGTGCCACTTTTTCTGACTGCATCGCAGCCTGCTAATTGTTCCTGGGGAAGGGAATGGTGCCACCTCCCCCAGACTTTTATGGATTCAAGAAGCCCTGATAGTTTGGCCTCAATCTGTGGGTCCATAAAGGTCCTTTCAGTTGAATGGTTGGCTGTCATTAGTAGAAAGGAGAGCTCGGGAACGCTCCCGCTTGCTTTACATCGCTGGTTTCTTTGCATTTGCCTGGTGTTTCTTTTTTGTCGATTTTTTTTCTTCTTCAAAATGTTCTTAAAAAAAGGGGGGGGGGAGATGTTCTATGCTGTTTATAGAAGCTCTAAGTAGAAATCATGTATGAAGAGAGATTTTCAAGGTTATTATGGTATTACTAGTCGAGGTGTTTAAGATGTGCTTCCTACATTATGTTATTTATAAGATTTTAGATATTACCTCTTTAAGTTATTTATTTATTAATGTTTTTAGAGATTGAATGTTATTTATACTTTATTTAGCACGAGACCGGAGTCCTAGCCGATTACACGGTTCGTTTAGGACATCTAGGACATCCGATTTTGCGGTTTCCTTAGTTTTTGATAGGTGCATCGTAAATGAATTATTTATTAATATTTTTTATAAAATTGAATGATATGTTATGGGTTTTTATGTGGTGGCTTCTAAATTTATTTAGCTAGTTACTGGGTCTTTTGGTTTTGTGGGGATAGTAATTATATTTTGTTCCTAATTCCTGCTGAGTCTATGAATTTATTTATATTTTTATATGCTGATTGTTTATTTTTATTACAGTCCATAAGTAACTCTGGGTATGTGTGTGGTGATCCAATCTCGTTTTTGGTTTTTGATAAATATTTTCCGAGCGGGTTGATATTTTGGTCATATATTGAATACGTGGTGTAGATCTTCGGTGTTGTGGCAGTTAAAGCAGTTAATGGATGCTGGTTTGGGTCCTATGAACCTTCCAAAACTGCTTGCTAGTTTGGTTTTCCAGTTATTATCCAGTTTATGGTTTTCTGTTCTAAATAGGTACAATTGGGTAGCTGTATGTTCCTATCTACGGTTTTTTGGGTTTCATGGTGCTTTTTAATTTTTTGTGGAGGAGTTCCAAAAATCTTGCCATGTTTGTTCTATATATGTTTGTGCGAAGCTTAGTGCTTCTGTAGAGCTATAGTTAAGCTTGATAGAGTTTTGATCTCCTAGTTTGGTTTGTGCAACTTTGTCTACTGTTTCGTGGCCAGAGATTCCAATGTGCGACGGTATCCACATGAGCTCGACTAATTGATATGCTGTAGTGATATCGTCGATCAATTGGCATGCTCTGTCGAGGAATTGTTCCCTAGAGTGTGTATTGTGATTTTGGATCGATTTGATAACGCTTAGGGAATCGCTTATTATGACTGCTTTAGGTATTTGGTTGTCTTTGATCCATTGTAGTGATTCAAGTATTGCCCAAAATTCAGTGGTGTAAATGGAGCATTAGTCAGGTAATCTGGATCCCGTTTGTATATTGAATTCAGTAATGTCTAATGCTGCTGCTGTTCTTGGTGGGTTGTTTGTTTTTGATCCATCGGTATATATTTTAACATAGTCCGGGTATTTTTGGTTGATTTCGTTTACCTGTACAGGTTTTAGTAAGTTTTCCTGTCCTTCTTTATTGCCCAATTTGGTAGCTTCAGTGTTAATCCTTGGTGGTTTTTGTAACCATAATGATTTGTTCTGGTCTGTATTGTCTATTACCTGTTTTTTTTAGTAGAGGTATCTTTTGTCTTAGTTCAAGGATTACTTTGCCACTTGGTGCGGTGGGTTTGATTTTGGGTTTGAAGACAACTTCACACTTATTTATAGCTATTTTGGTGAGATGGTTGTCTGGGTGGGTATCTAATCGAATGTAGTATCGGAGGAACAGTTCTTGCCTACGTAATTTTAAGGGTAATTCTCCTCTTAGTGTTCGTAGTTCTTCTAATGATGTTGATGGGAGTGTTCCTGTGCATAATAATAAGGCTTTTCCTTGGATAGTGTCACGTTTTTGTAGTACAGGTTGCTTAGCCGAGTTATATGATTGGCAACCGTAGTCCAGTTTTGATCTAATTAGGGTTTTATATATCGTGAAGAGGGTTTCCTGGTTGGATCCCCAGTCAGTCCCTGTTCATGAGTAAACTGAGATCTTTGTTACAATTCTGGGTGAGTTGTTCAATGTGCTGTTTCCATGTGAGGTGCTTGTCAAAGAACATTCCTAGGACTTTTACTACTGTTACGTATTTGATTAATTGATTTTGTATATAGGAGTTTGGATAGACTGGGTTGTTATTTCGTTTGGGGTGAACATAATTGCCAGTTTTTTCATGAGATACTTTGAAACCCCATTTGTCCGCCCATCTCCCTATGTCGTCGAGGCTCTGCTTTTCTTTAACTACTGTTACTGGCAGGATTTCCATTCCTTCATATGCCACTATCATCTGCAAATTGTGATAAATTTATTTTTGTGGAGGCTGCATTAAGGGCAAGGTCGTTTACCATTAGGTTAAATAGTGGGGTACTTATTACCCTGCCTTGCGGTGTTCCATTTTCAAGTGAAAATTCTTCCGAATGGGTGTTGCCTATTCTTGTGGTAATTTTCCTGTCTGTAAGGAAATCGCCAATCCAGTTGAACAAGCGTCCAGTTATTCCAAATTGGTTTAAGTTGGCCATTAGTTCATTGGTCCATACTAGGTCGAACGCTTTTTCTAGGTCTAGAAAAACCGCTATGAGGTTGCGATCGGTTTTCCTATGTGCGTTAAAAGCGAGTTTGATGTCTGTTTCCAATCTGAGAAGTTGGTCAGTGGTGGACCGTTTGTTCGGAAAGCCACATTGATTTATGGAGAGTAGGTTATTGGTTTCTAGGTGGTGTTTTAACCTATTTGCGATTATTGTCTCCATAATTTTGCAAATATTGTTTGTAAGGGAGATGGGTCGGTACGAATTTATGTTGTTGGGATCTGTACCTAGCTTGGGAATTGGTATTACTATGGCCTGTTTCCACTTGGTGAGTAGTTGGCGTTTATCCCATATCCTATTAAAGAGTTTGATTATGGCTATTGTTATATTGATAGGTAGTTTTTTGTAGGTAATGTAAACTAACTGATCCTTACCATGGGATGTTCTTTTTTGGATCGTAGGGCTATCTCCCATTCATGTACTGTGATGTCGCTATTTAGGTGAGATTCTTTTATTTCTTGGTCTTGAAACATTTGAGGCTGGGTTTCCTACATTAGTTTTTTGTGTTTTTGAAAGTTTCTGGTGTGATTGTTGTTGCTACTCATGTTCGAAAAATGCTTTGCTAGGAGGTCTGCCTTATCTTTATTTGTTATGGCATTTTTAATTTTTGGGACTGAGGTAGTTGCTTTCCCTTTTATGGCTTTTATCTTGTCTCATATTTGTTTTGAGTTTGATTTTAGGCTCAGTTTAGAGCAAAAGGTTTGCCATAGATTAATTTTAGCAGTTTGTATAGTTTGTTTTAGTGCTTTTTCTTTATCTCTATATTGCTGGAAGTAGATAGAATTTTTGGTGCGTTTATATTTATGTAAGGCTCTTTTTTGTCTTTATGTGCTATTGTGCACTGTTTAGTCCATCATGGTACAGGGTATTTATTTTGGATATTAGTTGTCTTTGGGATGCATCGGTTAGCTGCGGCTATAACTGTGTCTGTTATGTTATCATAATACATGTCAATACTTGGTCTTTCTAAGTTATCTGGATTTACTCTAGCTAGTAATAATTGAATTGGTCCCAGTCGGCATGTTGGTACCTCCATTTAGGTGGGGTTTCGTTTGGAATGTGTTGAGTTTTTGTTTGAATATTGGTTGTGATGGGGAAATGGTCACTTCCTAACGTATCTTCTTGATCCACCCACCAATTTGTGATTTGACCCACTTTTGGGGTAGTGATGGTTAGGTCTATGGCTGAGAGAGTGCCATCCTCAGGGTTTAATCTAGTGTTCGACCCGTCATTTAATATGACCAAATTGTTCTCAGTTATCAATTTATCAACCATTTTCCCTCTTTGATCTTTCTTTATACCTCCCCATAATTCACCGTGTGCGTTGAAGTCGCCACAGGTAATTAGATTGTTGTTGTTGTTATTAGTGATTGCCTTTAGTGAGATTAGGTTGGTAGGGCAGAAGATACCCCCTGGCTCGTATGTATTTATTTCGATGCTATTATTGATGTTTATGTTAGGGGGTACTTCTATTATTTCATAGTAGTTTGGTGTATCTATAAACATAATTGCTAGTCCACCCCGTTTCTGCCCATGGGTCTGTTTTTAAAGATTCCCTGGATATAGCCTTGTAGTTTGCGCAGGCGTTCGTGTTCTTGTGTTATGAGGGTTTCCTGTAGGCAGATTACGTCTGGTTTTACGGCCGTATTATTCAGTTTGTTCTGCAGTTCTGATAGGTTTTTAAAGATTCCTCTGCAGTTCCATTGCCAGATGGTGATTTTATTATTTTTGTACTATTCATTTTTGACGTTGTCTTTATCTGTTAGTCTTGTGGTCCAATCAGCTAGTATGGTGAAAATAGTTTTGAGGGTTCTCATTATGCTATTGAGATCATGTATTAGAGTTCCTGTTGTTAGGGTCATTACTTCCTGTATCAATTCTGTGTTGGGGTGTGTGTTAGGTTTGGGGATATTTGGGGTGACAGTTTTGTTTGTATCTGGAGTGCTGCTGGGTAGTTTGGTAGTGTCTAATTCATTGGATTTGTTCCCATAGGTTGGTCGTTCCCTTGCTGTTATTATCCCAGATGGTCCAGGAGTTTGGCTTGAGTGTATAGTTTCTTTCCTAACGTTTTGATGTATTGTTTTTTGTGCTTGATTTCCTGTTGTTGATTTGTTTGCATGTTTCTAGAATTGGTTATTTCATTTGTGGTGAATTGTGGGAATCTGGTTATGGTTTTGTGGTCTAATTGTGGGGAGTTTAATGTAAGTAGGTTATTGTCAAATTCATTTGTTAGGTTTGGAATAGTAGTGCCTATATTTTCATTTGTTTGGTTTTTCCGTTTTAGTGAAGAGGATTGGCGATAGTATTGGCATTATCTTTATTTTGTTCCCTGGAGTGTAGTTTTGTATTTCTAGTAGTTTCTGTTGTGAGGTGGGGGTGTGTTAGTTATGTCTACTGGTTTGTGATTTGTTTGGTCTGTGTTTGTGATCAGAATTTGGGGTCTCAGTGTGATGTTGGTTTAATTGGAGTTTGCTATAGTTGGTACGACTTGCGTTAATCTTGCTTGTTTTACATGCTTTTTTGGTGATGTTTGGAGTTGTGATACATTCATTATTTTTACTGATTTATTGATAGGGTTGTTTGGTGGCTTGTGTATTTGCGTGTTTGGATTGAATACAGCCATTTGTTTGGACCCAGTTTGCATTCTTCTACTTAAATTGCATATAGCATTGAATGATGACTTATCTTTTGTTTTTATCCTAACGCCCAATCTGCTCCTCCGCTCCAAGTCTATCCTTTGTTCCTTTGTTTTCTGTTACGTGCTCCTATCGTTCCTTTGTTCGACAGTTCCTTTGTTCTGTGCAATTGCTTTGTTCACGGCTTGGCGGGTTGCTAATCGTTTCCTCTTCTTGGTATTATTTATTTGCTCTTGTTTTCCTGTTCCTTTATTCTATGTTAATTGGTGATGGTGGTGGCCGCAATCAGTAAACTTTTAAAATTATACACCAAGCCGGTTTTA
This sequence comes from Sinohyriopsis cumingii, assembly GCA_028554795.2. NCBI lineage: Eukaryota > Metazoa > Mollusca > Bivalvia > Unionida > Unionidae > Sinohyriopsis > Sinohyriopsis cumingii. The sequence continues at coordinate 46,664,114 of CM068828.1, read as the reverse complement.
CACAATAAACAAATCAAGCAAATTGAGAGATGAAGGAGCTGCTAACATTTATGAGCATGTCATCATATTGCGTCATATCCACGTCACGTCTTGGAATAAGGCCAGATATAACGACATTGTCTACCTGGGCTAGCAACTGGTTGATGAGGGACATGTATTTGACTTAAAACTGGTTTATTTCCAGATCTCTATCGGCATCATTTTCACCTACTTGTACAATAATCGTATGGTAATTATTTAGGTCAAGTTTGTTCAGTTCTCTTTTGAGACTGTCAATGGTGGCACCAGGGTATGGCTTCACATGTACCTCACGTGAAAGTCCTCTGGTGTTGATACCTTTCAGGAGAGATGATCCTATTATCAGTGTCTTTGTTGGTTTTGGAAGAGAACGACTAGGTCGATTTTGATCTGTTTGAGGGTGTTCGTATCTATCATTAGCTCGTGATGGTTTATCAGTTCTTTGTTGACTCCTGTCGGTCTGGCTGTTGGCCGTTTCATTACCTGACATTGGGTATTTTTATTAGTTTTTATCAATTCGATTACATTTGTGTTTTGTTCAACAATAAAGCTGTCTTCTTATCTGTTTCAAGTTTGGCATAAAGTCTTTACTGTTTGATTTCTTCAAGTTGTAGTGAGGTTGATTTGTCGTACACAGCCATGCGTTTTGTGATGCTGGATATTTGGCCGTTTATGTTTGCAAAGTTTGATTCCATTCTGTTTGACAAAAGTTGTATTTTGGTTTAAAATGACCGTTGTATAAGCATGCATTTCATTTGCCGAAGCCTGAATCGTTCTAAGGTCTTTAGGCATTTTTCTACATAGAGTACATAGCCAGAATCACACTGGGTCTGTTCTGCTAATACCAACACAAGTATCATGATACCAAGACATGCAAATGTTACACCTTGTCATATTTTTAAATTTTGTTTTTGACTTGCCTATTGCTTTAGTCAGAGCTCCAAAAATAGATGACCTCGTTAAGATGACAATAGCCCACTGCTTCATCCGACTTTGATAAAACCAATATACATAAGAATTAATAAAGTGTCAAAACTTGAGTTTGAATTGATCCGATTATTCCAAGATGAAATAGCACTTACCTTTACATTAACTTTCGCAGCAAACTTATTCCATTCCGTTACGAAATACTATCGTAAATCTGGCTTTTGTTGACTTAACATCACTCACAGCTTCCACTGATGCCGACGTCCACGTGATCTTTTTAAAGATGATGATTAGTTACACTATAGCTGACAGCCTGTAAAGGCATTGTGCTATGACATTACAGGACATGTTGATACAAATAGGAAGTGTTGACGCTGAAGCCTACATTTTACTAGCTATTATATTGATATCATAGATAGGGGAACTTTAATTGAGATGATAACACCAGGGGCAAGACGTTTATCGGCGAGAGACAGTAAAAATAAACACACTCACTCAACAAATGAGGTAATATTTAGTGCATTTGAGAAAATAACTAAAATTCAAAATGAAAAAAGCAGCTCTTTTGAAATCCTATGATGAGTTTTGGTCTTGTCAAGGACTGCATATTCTTAACACATTAACATGCTCTTCTCATTTCAATACGAAATGTTTCCAAAAGTTGAACTTGGACAAAATATCATTCACAACATCCCATTTGGCCACCATTTTGGCATATTTGATCCGTGTCAAACGTGACCAAAGGTTAATAAATATAATTATATTTCTAATATTCTAAATTAATATATGTCAAATACAACTATTTTATAAAGAACAGCAATAATTTGTGCAACGATTTAGTCACGAAAACTGAAAATAATATTTTATTATCACTAATTTGTCGACGATATTACTCGGGAATCCCCCGTACATTCCTTACTGACGGAATCTTCCGAAGTACCGGTACAGTGAATAAGTACTGTGTTACGTACCAATGGAAATAATTACCGCCGTATATCGGTAAAACCGCCCACCACAACTTTGAATCATTTCAAAAGCCATGGAATAAAACCCGGACGCTGTTTAGCAGTGTTGATGGATTTCGCCACACCGTTTAGGACAATATTCAATAGACCGATTTGAACTTCTTTCTGACTCGAAATACAAACAAATATTGCTGGAAGCCGAGATCGAAGTGACAGTGGTCGCATTCTACCCCTTACATTTCCTTTTGCTAATACATATTTGTTTTTGAGAATAGGTGTTTGGCAAATGTAGACAAAATAAATAATATCACATAAATACAAGTTTCGCTTCACTTGAAAGGATAGAAAATTAATACATTTACCTGTATCTTCTTATCACAGCAGGGGCCCCGAGTGGCCGAGTGGTCTAAAGCGCTCTCCGTTACGGATCATTGCCATCTCACCTCTGTCTGCGTGGGTTCGAGTCTCCGATTCGGCCAATGTGGGTATGTGAGAAAGCTTGCCAGTAACTTCTCGTGGGTCGGTGGTTCTTCCCGGGGTTTTCATGGTTCTTCCTCCACCATTAATACTGGCCGCCTTGTATAGCCTATAGCCTATCGTGTGCTGAAAAATGGTGTTAAACCCTACAACAACAACAACATATCACAGCAATAGGTTTCTTCTACCTGCTGACATGTGTACTACCTAATCAACTAGGATGGCGAGAAAGAGGCCCAATAACGTTTAGGTTATACAGCAAAAATAACAAGACATATGAAATAAAATATAAAACCCAACTTCAGTCTTGTCGTTAATTTTGATTGCATGTGTTTTAATATTCAGCTGTTTTATTTGTTTGTTCTTTTTAAAATTTTTTACTCAATTTTGTTTTAGAATCACGGAATGGACGATACGCATTGATGTCATCTATTATCAATTCTACCTCTCCTTTACCTCAAATACCCGGTGAGTCCCTTCAGAGGCTATTATAACCTAGCAGATTTAGTCCCTTGATCACAAGGTAGACGTAAGACGAGCTACAGTAAAACAAAACACTAATATCAGCTGTAAGGATTCATTACGTCGTACTTGAAAAGAGGACTATTTATAGACAGACAAAGCGATGTGGCTACTAGTATTTGGAAAGAGGACTATTTATAGACAGACAAAGAGATGTGGCTACTTGTTTTTCTAAAAGAGAATCTCATTGTCTCTCTGGAGTGCAGAATTATGAGAGATCGAGAGAGAGAGAGAGAGGGTTGTCATGCTTAGAAGAAAGTTCAGTCTTTTGACTATAAGTGAGATTATATTAATTCATATCTACGTACTGTTTTTTTCATGCCTTGTTTGGTTTTAAAAAGTGATACACGGCTTGAACGTGTTACACTTGTGACAGAATAGTATTTACTTCTGTTGAGTTCCAGCAGAGTTATCTCTCTTAAACTTTTACTGACACTATCTCAATAAAAAATGTTTTCTACAATGATGAGCGGCTTTGGCTATGTTAATATATTTTTTGTCATATACAATCGATATTTTTTGCGCGTAAAATTTTTGATTAATTTTACACAAGTACGTTCTAATCGCTGGTTATTTATTTTTTCCGCGATCCAGAAACAGTTTCTCTGGTGAAGGTGACCATTATATCTGCGCCACTGGTAAATCTGCACCATCGCTATCTGTATACCCAAACTGTCATTGCACAATCAAAACATTTACTGTATTATCTGGGCCAGTAACTTTTCGTGGGTCGGTGGTTCTTTCCACCATTTATCCTGGCCGCCATGTATAGCCTATCTTATGCTGAAAAATGGCGTTATGCCCTACAACAACAACAACAACAACTGTGTCTTCTGTGGTATATCACATGTCCGACAGTGGACAACCTTGCTGCAGATGTGCCATAATAAATAAGCGGGAAAATCAGGGTTTACGATGTTTAATTTACTCATGCCTTCAAGCGAGCAGTATAATCATTGAAGGCTGATTTGCGTTTGTCTTAGTAGGTGAGCATTAATCACGGATAGTATGGTACATTCTATATGCAGATGGTCAGTATTCGATGATATGACAGTAGTTTGTTTCTAGAGTTTGTTTCTCGCATCAAGTATTAAATCCGACGCCGTCAGTTTAATATAATATGACACAGTCGTTGTTCACACAGCTTTATTACAATGGTCTTCTTATATTAATAACACACGATTTTAAAGCCATACATAGAAAACCTACAATGGTTAATGATTGCATTTATAAAACTAGTTGAATAATTCAACCAATTTCATAAATTCAGTATTAACTCTATATCTGTTAGAGATTCTTTTTATCACATCAATTTTTTATGTCAAGATGAATAGATAATTTTCTGCATTTCCTTTACCTCTAGCTAACACGATTCCCAGTGTCTTAAGGTGAAAATATAGAACCAACGTGAGTCGAATCAATATTGCACAATTCGATCATTAATACCATTTAAAAGTAATTATTTGTTTCGAAATTACAGCTAAGATAGCAAATGTCCTTCCAGTCAATAGAACATTTGGCACGGACATAATTTTTCTACACTTATCGTCGATGGAAGTTCCTGTCTGATCTGACAAAGTTCACTCGGTCAGGTCAGCTGGAGTGTTTGTGTGTGTGTGTGTGTGTGTGTGTGTGTGTGTGATTTGGATTTTTAACGTAAATTTAACAATATTTCAGTCATTTCGCTACGATGTCTGCAGTACGGCAGTTTATAGTGATGTCTAGCACCGGGGCATTATGCCGCAGACATGTAGCATCATGTTCCATCCAGTCACATTATCCTGTTATCAGGCCGACCAGCCCTAACACTAGCCTCTTAATGCTGAGAGCCTAGCGAGGCAGCTGTTAGTACATTGTATAAGTCTTTGGTATGACTCGTCCGGGTTTCGAACCCACGACCTCCCACATCCGAGGCGGATGCTATAACCACTTGGCCACCGGAGCAATGGTCACCTTGGAGTAGTTGTTGCGGCAGATACGTTGCTGAATTGTGTGTCGATTCCACCACGTGTGTCGATACTGCATACAACACATATGCAGTATTGGATATGGCGAAAGAAATAGCATTCCAGTTGTTGGATGTTTAGCTTTTAGAGGAATGGTTTGTTTGAATAACCTTACGTCAGTTGATAAATCAGTATTTGTCGACAGTCTCTTTATAAGAGAGGTTAGTTTATTTACTCCTATAGATTGACATTTTAAATCATGTTTGTCCTGGGCGTGAAGTGCAAGATCTATATAACGCTTAATAGCAGTAACGGAAAGGTTTCAGTCTGTATTATATTGTGCTAACGGGAGTATTTCTGTAATATAGTCGTTATTTTCGCGTTGGACAGCGTGGAGGATTTTCTCGGCTCTCCCACATTTTCTGTTTAACTCTGCGAACGTTTGTGCTTTTGTTGGGCGTTTGGAAAATCGTATATTTAATAAATGTGCCATTTTGCAATGTATGAAACAACTGCTGTGTATTCTTTTGTCATTATCTTCTTTTCGCAATCTGCATTTAGCTCCTGACACGACAGACCTATGCCACAGTGTTGGTCCTGTCTAAGCCTATTGTGCAATGTGTCTCTAGGTCAATGTCCAGCGTCCAATATGCTCAGATGTCTCTTACTACGTCCAGTGTTCCACATGCTGACGGTGAGCATAATATCCTCCATATTTGCCGACTTTCTACACTTGATAATAGCGTGTCAGAATCAGAGACACATACGATGGCCGATAGCGGCCTACAGAATACAACATCAAAGTAACATTAATTTGTACATGTTCACATTTTGAGCAAAATGTGTACATGTACAAATCCCTATTACTTTAATATGTAGATCCGTGACGTAGAAAATGTGTACAAATTCATCTTACTTTGATTTTGTATTCTGGAGGCCGCTATCGGCCATTGTAGACACGCGACGATTTAGTCTCGAGTGTGTTTGTCTGCCTGTCTCTCTGTCTTTGACACATAGACAAATTCGCTTACTACCCCTATACTGGTACTCACATTTTTTTCTCAAAGATTTTTAGTCATGCAATCAGCTCGTGTCCAGACTATAGTCACAAACAAATGTTTTATTGCCAGTATTCCCATGGTGACTTAGGTCTCTTTCATTCTGCAGTTTTAATACGTGAAAACGATTGCCAATGGCTTCCCGTGGGTCGGTCGGTCGTCAAGGGATTTCATGGTTTCTTCCTCCACCAAATATTCCATGCGCGATGTGTAGTCTATTACGTGCTAAAAAATAGCGTTTAACTCGTAACAACAACATGTTTACAATTGAATAGAACCACGTACATGTACTTTAACCTGGCATGTGGTGAACTAACTATCCTTGTGGTAAGACAGTATCCTGTATGAACAAGATTCCTTGAGTGAATCGGATGAAGTTTTTATTCTTTTAATAGGTTGGCTTATAATAGTTCATATATGACACATAACACGTCCCGGCAAATACCTTGTCATATAGTGTTAAAATCTGTACATTATACTGTGTAATCACATACTTTAACAGTATAGTCTGGCTTTATGGTTGTTATTTTCTCCTGATTGGGGATGGTGACAGAACATGACTTGCAGTTTAATACCTCGTTTTTTGTATACTTTGTTTCTCTTGATTTAATATGGTATGTAATTTAAACGTAGGCCAACCTTACCTTATTAGGGTGTAGAGTGGTTTCATTGCAAAGACGGTTATCCGCCAAGCCCTGGTAAAAAAAAATGCAGTGCATATGTGATGGCAAATCAAACAAGAGACTAGTTAACCATTTATAGGCGACATTTGACTGTTGCCAGCCTCCAGGTATATTTTTTCTTCTTGAAATTAAAGTTTCATATGCTAATAGATTACCTTCTAGTTGATAAATAAGCATTCCTCTAAGTGGATTGGAGAGAGAGAGAGAGAGAGAGAGAGAGAGAGAGGACACTTGCAGTATTAATGGAGAGAGGACACTTGCAGTATTAATGAGAGGAACTTGTCTGAATCACATCTAAATAGCTTATTCTTGCCAGTTGATCTTTGGTAAGCAATTCACAGCTTACCCACACTCATTGAGTCATATTATTTTGTTCAGTTCTAAAGTATACAAGAAATGACATAATAACACCATATTTGGCTAATTAAATAAAATACTCGATGCTGCGAATTAAATGTAATGAAGACATGTCGTATGGACCACGCAGTACGGTAAAATTTCTTTTAACCGTCAGAGCCTAATACTCAGGAATAGCCTTGCCAAGGAATCAGGACCAATATGTAATTCCAAGAATACAGCATGCTGATTTGGATAATGTAAGGGCCTCAATATAAATGTGCTTTCTGTCGTTTTATTTAGCAGTCAGTAACAATTAACTTCGTGTTTATCAAAATGTATCAACTTCGTGTTTATCAACATTATCAAATTCGTGTTTATCAACATTTTCAAATTCTTGTTTATCCACGTTATCAACTTCGTACTTATCAACATTAACAACTTCGTGTTTATCAACATTATCAACTTCGTGTTTATCAACAAAATCAACTTCGTGTTTATCAACATTATCCAATTCGTGTTTATCAACATTATCAAATTCGTATTTATCAACATCATTAACTTCGTGTTTATCAATATTAACAACTTCGTGTTTATCAACATTATCAACTTCGTGTTTATCAACATTATCAACTTTCCACTAGAATGCATTATGTTTTATGCTATGATGATTTCCGTCTCTTACCAACATTCCTTTCAGCACAACAACTGAATAACTCTTACCATCTACAGTTAACAACCTTTGTGGCTTGCAGGAGAGATTTGTTTAATTTATATTGTAATGGTTACCACGTGCAGAATGATGAGAATCAAAAAGAGCAGACAATGTTATGCTGAGACACATTAAACAAAAGCAGGCATGAGGTTTGCATTATACTGACATTATGAGGCTAGTTGTTACGAATGTATGATTGCAACAATCAAGATCCAACGTCTAATAAACAGAGCTAAATTTCAAGAAATTCTTCACATTTTACAACAGCTGGCAAAGTACCTTTATCTTGGCCAATTTTAAATTTTTCTTGATGGGTATATGGTTAATAGCTATAGATTCCTGCCACCAACTAATTAGCTTTATAGGTATGTAGGAAGATAGATACATAGATTTGTATACGTACAAATAAATATGCATATGTGCGGACGTACATCTCTTGGATACACACATGCATGCATACATACATACATACTTACATACATATAAGAGAAAAATGGACGGACCGGCAAATTAAATAATTTTTTGGAAGGAGTATAATGGCCATATTCGAAATCAAATTTTCGATTGCCCCACCCTACCTCTCAAACCCCACACCTAAAATATTCCTGCACAGTTACTTTCTATCCGTGTGCTGTGAATAGTTCTATGCGTGATAGGGATTTATCATATTACAAGCAAACACAAATGGGCAAAATGTTTTTATTTAGACAACATATAGAAAGTAAACATAAATCAGTCTCAAATATGAAATGCTTTAATCACTAAAGGAATTGCATGAGTATTGTGCACTTATATTGTAAATATGGGTATGAATACGAGCAACAAGATTCTTTTAAAGCAAATATATCAACATACAAATATAAGAGTGTAAAAAAATGCATTTAAAGCAAATCAATCAATGTACAAGTATAACATTTTACAGACAGTAGATGTGAGTTAATTATCAAAGATAAAGACATATTTTGGTGATAAGCCTTATTTCTGTCAGGGTGAATTGGCATCATTTTACTTAGCCAATCAATAAAGACATATCTTGCCTTGCCTGTCAAATACGGAATTTATTTTAATTTCATATAGTCTCATACAGTTTCAATTGGTGATTTATTTATTTATTTATTTATTTATTATTAACACCAAGCAATCTGCTGAAAATGTTTTTCTTCCAACAAACCAAAAACGTCCTTTACTTTGAGTTTCTTTTTTAGCTGCCTTTTGTATAGTGTTAAAGCGGCAAAACTCAATGCTTTTATCAAACGAGGAGTTTCATCATAAAGCGTCTTAATTTCGTGTGACCTGCTTTTGAAATGCAATTCGCATTTCATTTCTAAGGTGTGTTATTTTTTCTTTCTTTCTTAAAAGTCATATGCTTAAGTTAACACCAACTGACAGTTTACAACGGAAGCGTCACAAAAGGCTGCGGAGGAGGAACGTTTTCGATTGTTCTTTCTTTTTGTAAAGTCATATGCTTAAGTTAACACCAACCGACAGTTTACAACGGAAGCGTCACAAAAGGCTGCGGAGGAAGGACGTATTCGATTGTTCAAGTAGAGTCATTGCTTGGAGATGGACGGGAACGAAACAACTATCTGACTGCATTTTGTTCTCTTTGTGGAACGTTTGGTATTAATCTTAAAATGAAGGCAGTGCCTTTGAAATACTAATAACTTAATACCAGGTTAGCTCCAGATTTAAACGTTACATAGAGCTGCATTCCACCTACGAGTAAGACAGTCATGAATGAAGATAACAGCTCTCCCTCTGTGGGGTGTAGTGAGCTATTACAGACATTCCTGAATGGAGATTACAGCTCCCTCTATGCCAGTGGTTTCCAAGCTTTTCAAGTAGAGGGCCATATCTACTATTTTCGGTAACTAAGCGGGCCACAACGTTATAAAATTATAAATGTTTATCAATGTCTATAAAACTATAAAAATCGTGCAATATCATTCTTAAATATATTAACTTTCATCAACCAAATTCTAAAACTTTAAAAGCAGTCAGTGTCAGTCCTGCACTACAGTCATTTTCGGTTTTAAATCAAATCCGCAGATTAAGCAAACCGGTTTACCACTACGACTAGGCAGAAACATAAATTTCTCCGTCCAATCTGCGTTGAATTCACGACAAGCAACGTCCTCATGTTTTCGCTTATTAGCATTGTTTGATTCTACGTTATCCACGTTCATGCTTATCGGCTTTAACGGTAAATTTTTATTTGCAAAATCTAATTTCAACACGAAACTGCAGACTACTCAACAGTTGTAACAGATGACATCATGGCGTCTTGCGCACTCTGATTGGTTGACAAGGCTGGGAAAAGGGGATTTCCAAAAGTTTCGTTCGCTAACTCAACGGGCGCATTCGATAATTATATCCAAGCACAACAACCACGCGCAGAGTGAATTATCGAACGCCGAGGGAGCTCCGAGTGCTCGACCAAAATGACCGATTTCTTAGAAATAACATTCTAGACTCTAGAATACTGTAGATCGCGCATTATTGCAACTTTTTTCTAGTTATTATTTCTTTATTTGAAAGTCAATAAATTTTTGAAATTATTAAAATGCATGATAGTAAATATAGAGACCCCGCGGGCCACTTTCTGAGAGCTGACGGGCCACAAGTTGACCGCGGGCCGTGGTTTGGGAACCTCTGCTCTGTGCGGTGTAGTGAGCTATTACAGACATTCATAAATGGAGATTACAGCTCCCACTATGGGGTGTAATGAGCTATTACAGACATTCCCAAATGGAGATTACAGCTTCCTCTGTACAGTATACCTAAATTGAGTTTTAAGATTATTGTCTTCATAATGATTGAACCTTATTTGATACAGTCTCTATTTTACATCAACACTACACCAAGGTAAATAAATGGAGACAGATGTAGTTTTCAACACTAGTACTTAAGACTACATACAGGGGTTTACATACAATATTATCATCTTTGTCGATAACCGTCCTTTCCAGCCTAATATATTTATAGTTTGAAATGTTATTTGAATCATAAAAATTCTAAAGTTGTATTTCTATTGCAACCATGGCAGATGAAAATATGTAAAATTCTTGTGCCAGGCAGGTTTTTATATTTTGTTTTAATTAACTAACAAGAAAAGAACAGTTCAGGAAATGCACTTCATTCCTAATATTTAGTGACAAAAATACTCTAAATTTAAATACAACTATTTGCGAAATGTGCAGTGGGAAATTTGATGTGGTTAGGGTGTATTATTTCACTGCTGAAACATTGGACTGAATGTTTTTCAAATTTGAATACAACTATTTGCGAAATGTGCAGTGGGAAATTTGATGTGGTTAGGGTGTATTATTTCACTGCTGAAAAATTGGCCCGAATGTTTTTCATTACCAGAAACAATTTTCCTTTTTGAAAACAAATGTAACGAAAACGTCAAAAAAATTGACATTCTAGCTTGCACATATAACACACGTCTCTGCTTGTAACACTCACTCATTAGTCGTCTAAACATGAATGCCAAATTTGTATTATACATTTAAAGAAAACATACACTGCACATTCAATGCAAATATTTTTCCATCGTGCAACAAATTAATTTGCATGCGAGTATCGTCAATGACTTCCTTATGAACATCAATGGTTTGTGACCGGAATTTTAAGCACCATTAAGTTCATAACGCTGAGGATATGTCGATAAAAAAAATTGAAATTCATATTCCAATCCATATATATATTTCCCTGAAAACATAATGTGACATTTGGTATCAAGTTTAAAAAACTGAACAATGGTTGATATTTTCCAGTCATAACAGGTCTCCGTATAAGTTGAAAAGTGTGTCGAAAGATGTCAAATTAGAGAATGCAATGACAAATAATCAACAAAGGATGCATTACATTTTAATCAAGTATGCCTATTTAATGTTCTGAAACAAATCGAACACAACCCAATTTAAAGTTTCATTTGACTCTGAGGTGCTTCTGAACTATAATACCATGAAAAATATATCCTAACTGACATTTTTATATGCAATTATAGCAACATAGCAAAAGTTGCTTTGTCCACTCCTTCGTTCCATATGATATTTCGAGATATTTTGTATAAGTATTCTGACATTTGAACAACGGAGGAGATATGCTACCGCATGGAATTCGTTACCTAACTGCGTGGTTTGGGAATCTTTGCTACATCGAAATATGTGTTTCGACCCTAAATTTAGAGAAGGTTAAAATCAGTCCTTGATATTATTCAATATGTCAAAAGACTGCTAATTTCTTGTACTGATGCAATCCTTTTCTTCACGTTTGTCCGCTTACGTAAATTCTAATATTTTGCTGCTAAACATTGAAAGTCAAAACATGCATACAGCTTAATAATTGAAACTTTTAATCAAGCCTACGTAACAAGGTTTTGATTGGTTAAAATCGGATTATGTTACGTCTGAAACTAAACGCTATTCATTCATATCACTAAAGAATAACAACGTATGCATTCATGTGTCCTTTTAAAGTGTTTTGACATTAGTTGTAAAAAATGTTTAAAATGTAGATCTTTTATTTGTTTGTTATTATTCGTTATTCACTTGATAACAATTTATAATGATAAAAATTGAATTTCATATTTGACAGGATACACGAAGCCATGAAGGCTGAAGGTTTGTTACATATTAACGACCTCCACTTCACTACGGCCGTTCATGCAGTATGAAATCGATTGTGATGCTTCATTACTTAATCCATCCTGTAAAATATTAAATACACTTCTTAATTAGCATTTTCCTTCTTTAAAAGACACTGTAATGTCTCAACTAGTTTGTTTTGCTTGGGTCTTCTATTGTCCCGACTAATTATTTTTTCAACTAACTTTAGAAATGATCAAAGATAAATACAAATGGATCAGATATATAAGCCCTCTGAAATGTAAAATTGAATCATTTGCTTGAATTAAGGCCTATATCACACAGACTTGGCCCCTAGCCAGTGAAACGTTAACATTATCACTCAGTTAGCCTTGGTTGATTATAAGTGGCTTGAGGCAGTCGTACGTCATTAATGTCGGTAAACGTAACTGGTGCCTCCCATGGGGACGGGAAGCGATCAAGCATATGATTGTGTTCGTCTTTGGCAGATCTTGCACTGACAGCCACATTTCGGGCAGACTTCCAGATTCCGTAAGTTGCAAAAATCGCTGAGCTGAGACTCAGTAAGCCGGTGATGATGGCGACCAATATGATTAACATTCCGTCCGTGAACATCGAACATAGGATGCAAAATGGAAAATATACAAGGAACCACAGCGAACTGAGGAAAGCGTTAAAGTGGACCTGTAATAAGATAAAGTACATCACATGCAATTTAATGAACAGCAAAAAAAAAAAAAAAAAAAAAAACAGAACTCCTTTACATCCATAAGAACATTTAAATACACTTTAATCGATACAATTTAATCGATACAATTTAATCGATTATTCTCTACAGCATGGTTATCAAATATACGTTTAACCTTAACCAGATATTCAGATTGGGTGACGAACAAAAACTGGAAAGGAAAGGATGGAACAATTTAAATAAACTTATAATAAATGACTGAATTGGACTGTCTCTTTCTCTTTAAATGATTCCCTCAAAACTGGAGCTCCTAAACGTAATGTTTTCTTATAACCAGCTGTTTCAAGCTGCATATACATGGATGGTTTGTTCCAGAAGTATTTCTTTTTAAAAATGGTTAAAGGTAAGTTAGTATACACTGGGCACAATGAAAGAAAATGGTATTCTTTGATACCCAAGTTGACACATACTATACAATTATTTTAGTTCTATATAATGATTGTTTCCATTAATGACAATTTAAATTCCCATATAATGAGATGACACTTTGGAGTTTTGCCAAAGCTTATATATCAATATGGTTACACAAAATGTTGAAATAATCTTCGAGGCCGAGGTTAGCTTCAATATCTTCATACAGAAATAGCTTATCAGAATTTCCTAACTTATCATTCGAGTCTGACAGAAAAGTTCAAGTATCTTGGAGCTGTTAGAGATGTAACCCAACTAATGCTATGTCTTGATTCCCTTTCGACAAATAACTTCCTATCTTCAACACTTAGTATAATATTTACATAAATTTTAACCCTAAATCAATATCTAACTGACTGAGCGAACTAACCTTGGGAATTTAAATGGGATTAAATAATTCAATGCTAAAGGACCACTTGTATGTTGAAAAGATAAAGACAGAATTAAAAGAAATAAATATACTGTATAGAACAATAACAAAAAAAACTAATAATAATGATAATAATAATAATAATAATAATATTACTTTCGATTATTAATTAGTATTCGAAATCCTTCGTAAGAAATAGGGACTCTCAGCTTAGAACATTCCTCTGATAGAAGAAAGAAATGTGGAAAAAGAATAAAATAAAATATTGAAGGAAATGGAACATTTTGGAAAATGTATTAAAAACAAAGTCAACACATTTAGTTTTTGATATACTTGAAAGTGTGAACATTCAACTCGAAGAAATAAGCAGTTAGAAAGTAGAAGGGTTGAATTAACCATCAAACGTAAATGGACAGAAAAATGAGACTAAATAACAAAACATTTTTAACATGGAAAACGACTTTATATCAAGGAAACAATAACCAATACGAAAGATATGATACATTATTTAGTAGATACGATAACAACATAAATCAGATAAAACTAGATGAAGCGGTTGGAAGATTTGAGGTTCCTTAATTGACAAAAGATAAATTTAAAAAAAAAAATTGAGGGTACAAAATGCTTTAGGATGCATAAAGAAAATGAATAATAATAACAGTCATTGCAGTAATGGATTCACTATTGAATTTCGTCAATTCTTTTCGAAGGATATATGAGCATTTTCTTTATTAATTCAATATATCAAGGATTCAAAAAGGGACTTCACCTGTACCACAGAGGGAGAGAGTTATTACATTATCGCTAAGATAAAATAAATGCAGCTAATGTTCGAAAATTTGAAGGTTCCTCATCTATAGCTAGCAGACTCAAATGCTATTTGTTTAAATGAATGCATGAAAATTAAAATAGCTTTATAAGAGTTCGATATATGGAGATAGATAGTGAGACTGATGTACGATATTATATGCTTTTCAAGAGAAAAATACATGAGTATTATTATTTTCCAAGTTAACTTTGAAAAAGATCTTTACTCTGTCTCGTGGGAATTTATACAGAAATTCCTTATACATATAAATTTTTGACTCAAAATGTATATGCCTTGTATTTGTTATAGTGGACATGGTTGCGGTGAACGGCACACGTTTTCCCTATATTTGCTTTTACTAGTAGTAGAAATCTTCGGAATTGTTTGGCAGCAAATCTAAACCACAATGACAGTTTCATCTAAATTAATGATGGAGGAATGAATATGCATTATATATAAAGGATAAAGCTATCGTTACTGGAACTTTACACGGAACATATGAATACTTACAAGAATAGCACGCAGGTCCTCGTAATTGCATTTCGATGCAATCCAGAAGATGATGAACAAAAATACAGGGACGACGGCCTAGAACAAAAATTGACAAAGTTGAAGATTGATTGGATTTCTCATTGGTGTTATAAATTTCATATAATCTTCTGATTCAATTCTGATACAGTCTCTGACCAATACATACAACAGCTCGTAAATAAAACATACATACATACATACATACATACATACATACATACAAAACTGGAGCATCATGCCGCATACATGTAGCATCATGTCCCGCCCAGTCACATTATCCTCTACAGGTTCAACACTGACTTTTAATGCTTAGCGCCAGTCTAGGCAGCTGCTAGCGCCATTTCTATAAGTCTTTGGTATGATTCGGCAGAGGTTCGAACGCAACTCCCTCATCGCAGGCGGACGCTCTAACCACTTAGGCCACCGGAGCTGTTCATCACTACTGACATTACTACTGCTACTACTACTACTACTATTTAAATACGGCGACTGCCGTGACTGACGTTACAACACTGACTGTAGTTTCTTACCGAAATGAGAATCATCAATAGCCATGGAACTAATGGCAACGCTGCTACATAGAAAATGATGACCAACACTGGACTAACTATATGAAGGATGTGATGTACCACTATCGCATTCTGTAATCCGGGACTCACTTCCATTTCTGCTCCTATTAAAAGATGAAAGTGTTTGAAGAGAATAAATAAAAGTTATAGTTTTTTGGACCTATACTCAAGTTTTGATATTCGTCATTATTCTCACGACAGTGAGGATGGGAATCTTTTCGGAAAATATCATTTAGAAAAAGCTCGATTCATAAAATTAAATACCATATATAATTAAAATAAGGATCTTGAGAACAGTTCTGCAAAATGCGGTTGGTGTTGATTTTTGGGAGCTTAATTTTCTTTGGAAATGATAATAATTATTCAAAATGTGGAAAGAGCCGAAAAAGTCACGTGGTATACGTGGTCTACTACAGTGTAGTGAAGATGTTACCTTGAACGGCATATTATTTGTTTAAAAGTTTTAAATGTAGTCACTAAACACAATATATTTCTTGTACCATTATTTTCTTACTGGTTTTAATGTGACATTATTACAAGTATATGGCCTAAACTGAGTAACATAAATAAGCCACATAAACAAGTTTTTGAAACTTAATGTAAGAGGAACGTACAGTATTATGAATTTAATCCAAAATAATCGTAATAGGTTATAATCGAGTCCAAAAGAATCGAAAATAAGTTCAGTTCCACGCGTGTTCTGGTCTGCCAAGAGTCCCGATGCATTAAAATGGCATAGTTCAAGTTCAGTAAAAATCAGCAAATAATTTATTTTCTTCGATACAAAGTGAAAATTTAAAAAAAAAACATACAGTATTGTGAATTCAATCCCTGATATTCTTAAAGGTTCTATCACAAGTCCAAAATTATAAAATATTCCGAATGAATATCAGTGGTGTTTTGAATCAAGTCCAATCTTGAATGTCTTGATGTACCAATAGTCTGGAATAGTGTTGATGTGTTTAATTCAAAACGTTTCTAAATGAATTCCACAATTATCTCAAAAGAGTGACCGAGTCCGAAAAGTGTCGATGAGCACTTTGTAAAGCCAATGAATAATTTAAACGAATAAACCCTCTCAGATTAAGACTGAACACTGCTAAAGGACTAATTCCACTAGTGTGATGTAGGAATGAGTAATTCTAATGCAAACAACAATAAGATTGTAATCTACGACACTGTAAGAGGACCAGGATCATTTCTAGAACATTATACGTTATCAACAAGATCAGGCGTTTTACCTGAATTTTAATAAAGAAAATAGCAAATATTATGTACACTAGGGATACCCATGGGGAAAACCAATGTCCTGAACTCAAATCCAAGTTAACATGTTTAACTAGAGCTAATAATTATCTCAATATTATACTCTACAATTACAGAATCTTTGAATTACGGTTGTGCAGATACCAATTTTGTTTTCTTCAAAAGAAAGCTGCTAACTTTTATTCCATTTAGGCATTATATGAATAAAACTTGCAAGTGTGAACACTATATGGCACCTGCCAATGATAACGATTTTGTGAAAAACGTACGCTGTTTTTCTATATTGACAATTTGACTATCAGCAAATTGAGAATCACTTTTTATCTCTTTCTTCTTACTGCTATTTTTAATTTGGTTTTGTATCCTTCCGATGGAATTCTTGCAATTCTAACATGAAAATATAACAATCAGGAGAATTTGTTACCCTAGACACCTGTTGCAGAATTCATCGTACTTACGAAGAAAGTTATTCCCGGCACTCATGTTGGTATATATGTTTTTTTATACAGCTGCACCAATGAAAAATCAGAATCGTCGATCTGAAAAAATACAGGAATATACCATTTACTTTGAAAGATTAAGTAATGTTATTTTAAAGTTTTCAACATTACTGAAGGAGATCATATCGAATTGCTAATGGATTCACTTAGTCATCAGTTTATGAAAGGTACGAAGAATATACATTGAGTGTCTAAGTAGATATATCAGATAAATGACTTACAAATTAATTGTATTTTAAAAAGTCGTCTCCAGCACGTTTTCTTTCCTGTTTCTACTCAGGCAAGAATGCCTCAGTTTAGTAAAGTCATATTTGCATCGATACTAATCTTAAGCACTGTAATATACATTATTTGATCTTCTTTTTTGGTCTAATGAAATCCTCATTTCTTGTCAATTTTTCATAAAAGGCAGTTAAACACTCAATTAATAGTTTGGATTTTGCGTACTTTTGAGTAAGTTTATCAACAATTGTTTACTGCTGAACCATTTAATCAACGACACAGTTGTTAAGATATGTTTGAATATACTGTGATATGTACCATAATATATCGTAATTATATTGTGTACCAGCAATGTAATTTTCCGGGGTAGGGACATCGTGGGTTCTTTTCCATTTCCGGGTCTCAAATAACTTCTAAAAATAGCTTGCTCTGATTTAAAGACGAATGACACCATACTATCTCCATTATATTCAATATTTATAGTTAGATAAAGGAAATAAACTATCTATACTCAAAAGAATATCGGAACCCCCTAATTAAATTGTCAATAAATTATACTCGCAGTAGGCTAATTCGCTTTGTTTATGTAAACTGTTGTATATGTTGTCATCTAAAAATTATACCGAAATGTGGATGATTAAATAGACTACAGCTGACAACCGCTAAAGGGCTTTGTTCTGACATTACAAAACTTGTTGATTAAGGGCTATTGGCTCAACGTGTGGATGGGTACGGTATAGTCAAATATCACGTATAGTACGTCCTGAGTTTAAAGAAATATAGTAATAACTGTCATTGAAATGTTTAGGCACAGTCTGTTTTGCGGAAAATATAATTATATGAGTTAAAATAGGCAATACGATTTTGTTTTTTACACGCTGTAGATCAAGGCAGTGAAATATTATTGAGCTATTGCATTGTAAGTGTCATTTTTTATGAAGACTAAGCAAGATGTAACGAGCGTTACGCTTTTCATATGCATTGGGCCTTACAGACAATGCACGTGGCAAATATCACTTAGAAAAGCAATGGGACTAGAATGACGTCATTATTATTACGAATTACAAGACTGCATGAAGATGTGTGTTACTGTCGTCATCATAAAATGTTGCTTATGGCCAATACAATCATTCGTACCTTGTTTTAGGAAGTACGGTCATGGTTGGTCAGGGCTGACTAGAAACAATTGTACAAGCAAACAGTATGTGCCTAAAAAGAGTTCCTATTCAATTTCTCAAAGTTTTATTAAAAATTTAATTCTCCTTGTCACTAAATTGATTATTCATACGTGCCATTGTCATTTCGTTTATATACATACAGACTCCAAATTGCTGTACACTGCATCAAAGTCTGTTGATACAAATGTATGAAATTCTTTTTATTATAAGTTATTCTTTCACACTCACTGCTTAATGGTACATGATACTTAACTGAAAGAAATTGGACATTACTATTGCCATGCGTTTTAGCAATTTCTTCACAATCAGAGTACCAACCCCCACCCACCTGTACTGAATTGAGCATTACCAATAGCCCTTATAATAGGAAGTGTTTACAGCGAAGCTTACAATTTACAAGCTACACTACTGATGTAATAGGCAGAGAAGCTTTAACTGGGACGCTTAAACCCGTGCCTAGCTGTTTATCAGAGAGAGAGAGAGAGAGAGAGAGAGAGAAAGCCAATAAACATAAGGACACTCACTCAGCAAAAGATAAATTATTTAGTGCATTTGAGAAATTAAGTAGCATTCAAACAGAAAACAACAGTTCTCTAAAATCCTCTGACGATTCCTGGTCTTGCAAAGAAATACATGTATTAAACACATAAACATATGCTATTAAATAAATGACCTTTTCTTCTTTTTTCATCCTATTTATTTCTAAAAGTTGGATTTTGCCCAAATATTTTTCACGACATCCCATTTGGCCGCAATGCTGGCATATTTGATACGTGTCAAATGTGATTAAAGGTTAAAAAATATAATTATTTTTTTAAGATTTTAAATTAAACCGTGACAGCAAAAGTATTTCGTAAAGAAGCAAGTAATAATTTTGGCAATTATTTAATCATGAAAAATGAAAATAGGTTTTTAGTATCAGTAATTTTGTACGAGTTTACTCGGGAATTTCCGTACATTTCTTACTGAGGAAACTACTGCAGTACCAGTACAATGAAATAAATACCGCAGTATACCGGTAATACCGCGCACCTCTACCATAAAGCATTATCAGAACCCACGGCCGAAAACCCGGTACGCTCTTTAGCATCGTAAATGTGTTTCGCCTGTTGCTAGCGATGATAATATTATGTTTTTTTAAAATATTTTTGACGCGATGTTCCCCTCACCGTATTGTGTTAAACACAATGGACCGATTTGAACTTTTTTTTATTACACTAAATACAAACAAATATGGCTGAAAACCGAGATCGAATTGACAATAATCCCATTCTACCTCTTACATTTCATTTTGCTAATACATATTTTCTTTATGAATTGTTGATCGGTGAATGTAAGCAAAATTATCTCCGTAAATGATGTCATATACATACAAGTTCGGCATTTCAAGATATGACAGAACAGAAATACAATAACAAAATGACAATATTTCCATCTTACCACTTTCATTTCATTTTGCTATTACAGTTTGCTTTTGAGACTTGATGACTGGTGAATGTAAGAAAAATTCTTTCCTTTGGTAATATCACATAAATACAAGATCGGCTTCTTTGGAAATGAAAGAAAATTAATGCACTTACCAGTGTCTCCTTATTACAACTATGTGTTTCGTCTACCTGTTCACATGTGTACTGCATAATTAACCAGGATGTCGAAGAAGAGGCCCATTGCAGCAATAACAAAACACAACATACAATGTATACATAAATATACAAAACCCAAGATCTCTCGTGGTCTCTTTACTAAGTTTAATTGCTAATATTTAGATTTTTTCTTCAATTTTGCGGTTTTGTTTACCTTAACTTCCTGTTGATTTACTTTACAAGCCTTGTGTCACGTAGATTATTTATTCGATTTTTGTACACGGTAGATTTAAGACAAGCTATAGTAAACAAGACACATCTCCGATGCATTCAGTCACTACGATCAATTTATGCAATTTGTGCTTAAAGTGAGAACTATTTATAGAAAGAAAACGAGATCTGTCGCCTAGCATTTTGTGAATCAGATCTTATTTTATCATTGCAGTGCAGAATCATGAGACAGAAAGACAGAGATATAAGAGGGGACCTGGAGCTTTTGTCAGTCTACTGGCTTTAAGCAAGACTGTATTGATTCATTTATAGATAATGTGTTTTCATGCTCGTTTGGTTTCTAAAGGGATTCTTATCGTGAACATGTATCCCTTTGACTGGATATATATGTTGGGTTCCGGTAGAGTTGTCCTCTCTAAAGCGCCGTGATGTATATGGTTTTCTACTTGTCATATTAAGAATCTAAGGTTGCTCATAGTGATATAATTTGGCACCATGCCCATTCAGATTGGAGGGGTGGCAGGAAGGCATGGCCCGGGCCTCAACCGTAATTGGCTTTCAAAAGTTTTGTTTCAATAAATAATTCTTAAAATAAGAAATATATTTTGTTGTACAGTTAATTGTCCTTTAAATATTTTTATAATTAAATAAATAGGTCTCTTTTGGGATTCAAAAAATATCCAAATCATAAAATAAACAGGGCTTAGAGGCCCCAAACAAATCGAAATGACCCGATCCTCTCTGAGCCCTGAATGGGCCTGTGCTTCGTAAAAAGTCAACATTGAGGTTTATGGAAAATGCTTGGCACTGTATTAGATCTTAGTTGACGTCCGACCTTATAGCGTTTGGCTTACGAACTGAAACGATACCATTGGATTAAACTAACACAAAAAGCCATCGAAGTTTCGCCGGCATGATAATGTCTATATTATATTTTTCAATATTCATCTGCAATATTGACGGAGAACACATTATTTTGTATCCATTAAGCAATAGGTCTTTATCAAAATTAGCGTAACACATTCTACATAACTTCCTCTGTTTAGAAGGAAACGAAATAACAAAGCAGTGAAAAAGGTATAAAAACACGAATAAATATAAATGTATGACTATCCAAATAATAATAATAATAATAATAATAATAATACGGACTTTGTATAGCGCCTAATCTTAGAAGCTCTAAGCGCTTTACAATATTAGACAACACCTATAAGATAAAAACATATAATGCTATGATTACAAAAAAAAAAAACACCATGAAATTGGAAAAAAAATATTTAAAAAAGTATCTTGCTGGTGTGTAAAAATGGGTGAGGTCTGATAGGTATGTTGGACTAGAATCTGACAGTGAAACGTAGCACAGAGAACAAAAAAAAAAAACATGCTGAGAATATTTAAGGTAGGAAACATTATTAGGTCTTTAAGTTTGTTCTTGCAGTCGAAATAAGTGAGTTTTGAGAGCCCTCTTGAATGTGATCACTGTGTCTTTGTGTCTAAGTTCAGTGGGCAATTCATTCCACGCTGCTGGGCAATGGTATGCAAAAAAAAAAAAGAAAAAAAAAACAAAAACAAACGCTGTCCATATGACTTTGTTTTGATAATGGGAATAATGAGTATACGATTGTCAGAATAGGAGCGTAAGTATCTTGCTGGTGTCTACACATGGGGGAGGTCGGATAGGTATGTTGGACTAGAGTCTGACAGTGAAATGTAGCAGACAGAACAAATTTTGTGTTTGATTCTGGATCGAATGGATAGCCAGTGTAGGGTACAGAGCAGCGGGGAGGTGTGCTATGATCGTGGTACTCTGAGTATGTATCGAGCAGCTGTGTTTTGAACTTTTTGAAGTTTCTGGAGCAGATATTGACATGAACCAGAGAGAACTGAATTACAATACTCCAGTCTTGAAAGTACCAATGAACACACAAGTGTTTTAGTGGCATCAACTTAAAGATATTTGCGAATTGAGCTGATGCGTCTCAGCTCAAGATATGCAGCCTTGCATATGTTCATGACATGTTGGTGCAATGTGAGAATACTGTCCAGAGTAACACCTAGGTTTCGTCCTGATTGTGTGAATTTAATGTTGATGTTGCTGATATTTATTGTTTGAGGTAAAGGATATGAATGATAAAGTCTTTGTGTTGTGATCAGAATGGCCTCCGTTTTATCATCATTCATCTGCATCTGCAATTGTTATATGTCATCCATGATTTCACATCAGAAATGCACCTCTCTACACCTTGGATGGTAGCATCAACTTAAGTTGGGTGGCTAGATTTGTATATTTGGGTGTCATCAGCGTACAATTGGTAAGACACTGGATGATGATCTATGACACTTGAGAGCGAGTGAGTGTACAGAATGAAGAGAACAGGTCCAAGAACAGACCCCTGTGGAACACCACAACATAGATCAACTGGGCTAGAGTGTATTCCATTTGCAGATACAATTTGTGTCCTGTTGACCAAGTATGACTTGAACCATAGTAAGGTTGTATCATGAATGCCAAATACATGCTGGAAATGGTGAAGTAATATATCATGGTCTATTGTGTCAAATGCTGCAGACAAATCAAGGAAGGTGAGGACTGTAATCATGTCATTAACTACTTTTAGAAGAGTAGGTTCAGTACTGTGGCAAGGGTGATATGCAGATTGTACATTGCTAAAAAGACTGTTTGAATTTAGATGAGATACAAGCTGGGATAGAACAACCTTTTCGAAGATTTGTTATATGAATGGAAGATTAGAAACTGGGCGGTAGTTCTTTAAATCGTTATGGTCTAGTGTTGGTTTCTTCAGCAAAGGATTTACATTGGCAGTTTTGAAAAATGATGGGAATTCACTGGATGAGAGAGAGGTATTAATAACATCAGTTAGTGTAGGCAATACTGGATCTAAGCACTCAAGCAGCAGTGATGTTGGAATTGGATCAAGTTCACATGACTTTGGTTTACTCTTCATCAGGATTGAACGTACGAAATCCATAGAGACAGGTTCAAATGATGCTAATGGTTGCCGCTCAAATTCTGTATCCCAACTCTATGATGACGACGAATCAATTGAAATTGTGGTGTCAAGCTTATCTCTAATGGTTTGTACATTGTCACGGAAGAAATTTGCAAACATGTCCAGAAGGTCGACTGGAGAGAAGATAGTTGGAAGTGGTGTAGATTTGTTCCTTGACATTAGCTTGTTAGTAATCTCGAAGAGCTCTTTGCAGCTGGAAATTTACATGATCTTGGTAGTGTAGTGTGCTGATTTCGCTGCATGGACTATATTTGTGACATTATTCTTAGCGGCTTCATATATTTACTTATGAATAGTGAGTCTGGAGGAAAGCCAGAGCCTCTTAACTTTACGGCGGTCTCTTTTAGCAGTTCGAAGCTGGTCCCTCACACTGCTATACCATGGAGAACACTTTTGAATTGATACTCTGCACTTGGTAGCTGGGGCATGTTTGTCAAACAATGAACGCAGGCAGTTATCGAGCTTTTCTGCGGTAGGAGGTAAGCAAGTTGTTAGGCTAGCTTGGATGTCGTGCATTAGTTTGATTATATTTATCATACGGAGGTATCTCTTAGTAGCAGATAAAGTTGGGGTTAGGGACTGATACGTCAAGAGGGCATATAATGCAGAGGTGATCTGATGCAGTGTAATGGGATACCAGGAAGGACCGTTAAATGTTATCATCGGGTCTGTGAAGAATCCAGTCTAAAATGTGACCATGTTTATGGGTGGGTTGGTTAACTGAATGTTTGATGTTGAAAACATTAATGGAACATAAACAAATACGATTGCGTATCTGACTTCTGATCACGATGTGCTCCTTGCGCAATGTTTTTACAATTTAAGATACTGCGCTTTCGTCTCTCAACCTATTCATTAGCTTGTGGCCACAACGGGGTTGGTTTGCGGTGAGCAATACCGTTTTCAGCTACAGGTGTTAAAATGCTCACTTATAATCTGAGGACCTATATCAGTTTCAACAGAAATTGGTAAACCATGAGTAAGAAGTATCTTGGATAACAACGATGTTATATTCTAGGCATTTGTTAAACTCAGTCTCAAACAACGTAGACTAGTCACCCATGACTACAGATATGTACGACTGCAAATACCTAATCACGGGCGGGAAGCGGTCCCAGAGTATCAGCGGCAAAATGTTGATACAGCCGGGTTGACATTATAGTTCGTGTCATCGGTTCAGCTTCACTAATGTCCATACTTTTGGCCATAAGCGATGTTTCGTGCTTACTTTACCTTTCTCAACTCAAGAATCTGTTCACGCAAATATTTTGCAATTGCAATTCGTGTTCCACATAGTACCAGTTCGCCTACAGCATTCATTGCACTGCGAATTAGTAAATACTCTTTGCACTATACCATTTACTGTCTGGTAATCCGTCTCGAATTTCCCCCAGCTAAGGACCATCCTACGGTGCCTTATAATATTCATGCATATTCATCCCTAATCGTGTAGCTTCCTGAGCTAAAAGACGTATGTACTTTAAGGTAATATCCCTCTCCATGAACTTCCCAGTTGTCTCTTTCAACAGACGCGATAAAGAATATATTTTATCTGTCTTTATACCTGTAGGGTTAAATTCTCAGAACCCGTCTTTCGATTTGTGCAAGAGGTTTATGGTTAGTAATGGTCTAACTCAGCTATATATATATATATATATATATATATATATATATATATATATATATATATATATATATATATACACACATATGGGACGTTTCTCAAGCCCATACTAGAGACAAAGCATTTGTTAGTTCGCGAATACCATTTCTCAGTATCAAGCAATTATGGCTTGCAAATCTTGTCATTCTGTGTTTATTTCATTGTTGCTGAACAAGCACAGCACCTGCTCTTACCAATGACGCATCTGAAATTATTTTCTTGTTTTGCTTTGTTGTTCTCCAAATTCTTCCGATCCTGATGCTATATGTCTTTGTTGTATTTTCGTCATCTTGATAATTTATATTGTTCTTTTTGTTGTTGCTGCAATAGTTGCTGCAATAATTAGAAAAATGCTGCTAATTTGTTCTGTCATTTTGTACTGCTGTGTTCTGTTGTCATAATAATTCTTGCTGCTGTGTTCGTAATTCTTGTTGCTGAATCATGGGTTGGGAGGGTAAGAGCAGTCTCAAATCTTCAATTCCTCCGCTCGTATACTCATTAAGCGTTCTAACTGTTACGAGTCGATGCTCTTAAAATAAGTTACAGAAAAGAGTGAAAAGCATCAATCAATAATTTCTTTATTTCCCTAGAACACAAGCTGAAAATGAAAAAGAAGAACTTTCGGAATTGCGAATTAAATACCAAAAAATTCCTAGAATTGCAGACACAAGTCCTAAGGTCCTGAAACATATTCAGTAGCAGTCCAGAATAAATGCAAAATTGAAGGAGAGGACGTGTCTGTGGTACCTTGTAGAGTGTTGATGTGCCAACAGTATTTTGTTGAACATCATTAATATAATTCGAGGTTTGAATTGACTATAAATTCCAGTGAATGTCTCTATCCAATAATTTTATCAAAACACTTTTGTATTTCCAGAGAAAACAATGACTCTAATACAATAATTTGAAGAAATAAATGTATTGCCTACTGGACACAACATATAATAAAACTTGACAGTGCTGGATCTTAAATTTAGACTGAACAATCCTCTCAGCTAAAATATTATATATTTCTCTCCTTGACCTTAGAAACAATTAGCATTTCTTAAATATAACTATTTTAAAAAATGAAAGAAAAACCATCTGGAATGAGCCTGATGTTTACAAAACAAAAATATTAATTATTATAAGAAACAAATCGGGATTATATGAAATAATCTAAGGAAATCCAAAACCGAGACCGAGACCTAAATAAACATATTTACTTCTATTAATAATATTTCTGATTTTAAACTCATACACATAGATAATAATTAAACTATGTATTAGTTGTTTACAGAAATAATTCAATTCAGGTCAAGCAGGAATAAATTCAGTTTTGGACAAGGTCAGATCCAACATACAATGGTATATTATAATAGCATGTAATGAAATAAAAAATATTTATAAAAACTCAATAACAAACAATGCAAATTAAATGCACATAAAATTACAAAATGAGTCCACTGATCACAGGTGCAATTTATCTTTCCAGTAAATTCCCTAACTACAGTTTTAGGCTACTCACTGCTGATGTGTTTATAATATATTGGTGGTAGTAATTGAATCATGAAATATTTCCAGTTGTAGGGTCTGTTACGAAGACATAAACAGGATTTAACTGTAACATACGTTTGCCACTCTTACGACTGACTGTAATGAAAATGAGTCTAGGACATTACAACTCGCACATGGATAAACCTGACGTACCTGATGTTTGTAATTTTCTATATTATAGTTTTAGTTATAGACCTTATCTTGTTGGCAATTTAGAATGTTCTAGAAATGAACTTTTGACCTTCATCCTTGTTCTATTTTTGTGTCTTATATATTGTTGTTCAATAGAAATTGCTCATTCTTCCCTTTTCATCTTGGGTGGAATTATTCATTTAAATTATAATTCATTAGAAAGACAGTGTTTGTAAAATAATATTCTTGAACATTAATCTGGAATTATAGTAAATTCGATGATATTGTTTTATATCAATTTCTATTTATATTTTAAAACGGCATTTGAATTATAGAAGTTCTAAAGTTGTAGTTCTTTTGCCACCGTAACAATCGAAAATACGTACTTAAATATCAGGATAAGAACAGTTTAGGAAATGCGTAAGATGCATAACACTCAGTTCACGAAAACTAAACGTAGAAGGTTAGTTTGTGTATACATTCCTTCTTTTCTCCATGTATAAAATAGCATATATGATAATGGTTTATTGGAGAATTTAATGAGTTAAGGATGTGTTCATTCGGTGGAAAAACGTTGACATTTTGTGTTTTGTTATTTGGAACAAGTTTGCTTTAAAAAAGATGAAAAGAAAACATCGATAATTTTGACATTATAGCTTGTCCATAACACACATGTCCCTGCTTGTAAAACTAAGTCATTCGTCGTACAAAATGAATGAAATATTTTCTTATAGTAATTGTAAATTTAAGAAGAAAAAAAAAAAGCAAAGAGAAACATACAAAGCCCATTCAGTTCAATTCACTACACACTTTTCTGGTGCTAGTTCAGTACATATTTTTCAATCGTGCATGTTAATCAATTTGTTTTGAAAGAATCTTCAATGAATTCCTTATAAATGCCAACAGTATTTAACCGGCATCTTATTGCATCGGTTTGTTAACCACCTCCAATTCACCACGGCCATTCGTACCGTGGGTAATCTATTTTCATGCTTCATGACTTGATCAATTCTGTAAAATGTCCCTAGTTAGCATTTCTTTCCTTAAAAGATCTTATCTTTGATGTCAAGATGTCTCAACAAATTTTTCATGGATCTTGTAACGTCTCAACTAGTTTTATTGGATCGTGCAATATCTCAACGAATGTTTCATGGATCTTGTAATGTCTCAACTAGTTTGTCATGGATCTTCTAATGATTAATCCCTTTCAATTGAAAAATTAAATCATTTTCATGAACTGGGGTCTCTATCACATGGGTCTGGTCCCTGACAAATGAAACGTTGATTATGGTTGGGTTTTATGTTAGCTACTTGCAGTACTAGCTATTGAATTTTTCATTGTATCCATGGTTCGTGCTGCAGGAATAGTCGAGAACTCGCCTTGGGATTACTCGCCCTATGAATAGTTCTACAATGTAAGACACTGCACAAGTTGGTTTTGTTTTAGTGCTAGTCCTGACGCCCAAAACATAAATGTCAGCGTCATGGTCTTACATGTAGGACTAGCTCCATGGAGAACCTGTCACTTGGAGAAATCATCATTCCAAGTGTCAGGAAAAGTGTCCCGAAGATCATAGATACTAATTTAGAGGTATCGCCCAATGATGGATACCGCTTTATATGATCGCCTCTTGAATTGTTCAGTTACCGAATAACCGAGATACATCATGCTACATGTCTGAGGCATGATGCTCCAGTGCTAGACATCACTATAAACTGCCATGATGCAAACATATCATATACACATACATACATCATTTAGGACTTAATCACACTTAAATTCAAATATACCACACACACACACACACACACACACACCTGTTCATTTCTATAGCAAGTGTTTACTTATGCCCTGTGTATGTTGGACTATTATTGCTGGTCATTGCAGAATAACGTTTTGCTTTTGTTGATTTTGTTTATATAGTACAAGTCACGTAAGACATGTAGGCATTCAGCACCAACTATTTCCGTAATTGGTGCCATTTTTTATACTTTGATTATACATACCTTTGAGTAGCAAGTATTCACTTCATTTAGACTCTTATACATCCATATCCCTTTGGAAGGACATTATTTCGATGCCCCAAGAGGTCCCAGCGGCAAAATCAATATTAAAGTACGTATATATTTTGACAAAATGAACCTAAAGGTGTGATCCAGTATAATCTGGATTGAATGGTGCGCACCGTGATGTCACAATGAAAGCTACACATATTGATAAACAAATTCGTACTACCCTCGATTGTGATGATTACACTGGACATGTTCTTATTTTGACCCAAGTTCAGTACATGGCCACCATTGTAAAAGTCCATAGCGATAGATATTTGTCTGGAAGATTCATGGACACAGTTAAGGTGGAGAGCATTCAGTAACTAGGATTGAATAGACTTTGGTTAAATAAAATTAGGGTTAAATTTTAAAAGAATTTATATTTAATTAAAAATGAGTAAATGCGCATACATGACCCATGTGACTTGTACTATAGTAATGTCACCATTTTGTGGTGTTATATCAGACTTGTTTGTTTGAAACTTACCAAAAACAAGATAACATAATAATCTTTGTGGTATCCTAGATAGTAACAACTTAAGTGCAGCCTCATTTATTTCAGCATATATCTGATAATTTACCTCATAAGCTTTGTCTCCATCCCAAAAAAACATTGTAACTGTCTATTTAACTATTTATTTTAAATGATCCCAATTATTTTCTTAGGAATTTAATATTTGCCTCATATTTTTAGTAATAACGAAATTATATCACCAAATACCCTTTTTTATAGAAACAAACCTGGCTTAGAATAACTTAAATATGAGTATCTGAAAGCTTCACTCCATCTGTTTGTCCACTAACTTCACAGATGTGCATCAGCACCCCTACCCCCTCAATCAACTATGTAAGATGCTTTTGAGGTGTAAAATCCAGCGCTTTCTTATTTCTACATGCAATGTTACCTACGTTTTAAGCTTCACCTGCTGGAGCTTATGCAACTGGTACATGAAGCAAATTGGTGATAACTATGCCAGTATTTATTGACAATTTCATCTTCTTTGAGAATTGATATTATTAATGATAACTAATTGATTTCTTTGCGAACACTTAAGGTATAAATTTGACAGTCTTAATCAGTATACAAGTAAGCTCTCTCACTTCTGGAAAGAAGCTCTCTAACTCTATCTCTCTCTCTCTCTCTCCCTCTCTCTCTCTTCAGTCAGCCTGGAGTGAATTCACCATCCATTCTAGGGCTAGTTTTCCCTAAGCAAGTTCTCCATTGGTAAGTTCTCCATTCGCCAAATACATGCCACATGACATAAGATGCGACATTTAGTCCAGGCTATATAAATGGATCGTTTTTTTTATGTCCCTGTATTAATATTATTTGCATCTTTAATATATTTTATTTCTTTCAAACACATATTATCTGCAATAATACACTTATAAGTAATAATTACAAAAATTATCCCCCAAAAATGACAATACAATACTTAGTGAAGTTTTTTAAAGATTTTTTTTATTATGTTACAACAGAGTTGTTTTCCTCTTAGATTAAAATATTTAAATGAAAGATTTCATTATGTATGGTTTTCAATTAGATTAATTATTCCTAAACTATTTGCATATCCGCCCATATGTAGAGAGGTCAAAATTTTGGGAAATTTCTACCAGGAACTTGTCAGTCCTATCAATCAGTTACCTGGGTACCCAGTCAAATGAAAATTGTATTAAATGTTAACCTGAACTGCTTTGTTGTAGGTTCACATGTGCTAACACCCTATAAAGGTATAAGCATAATTATTACTAATATAAGCAGCAAAAAAGCATAATCTGAGCATGAGAAGAGCAATATACACCACTCCCTTGATAACTCGTGCACCACGGGTCCAAAAACAGACTGCGCTATAGGCAAGGGTGTAATTTCTCGAGGGACCTCAATAACTATATGAAATGA
The DNA here is from genome assembly GCA_028554795.2 of Sinohyriopsis cumingii. Taxonomy (NCBI): domain Eukaryota; kingdom Metazoa; phylum Mollusca; class Bivalvia; order Unionida; family Unionidae; genus Sinohyriopsis; species Sinohyriopsis cumingii. Next base: position 46,633,122 of record CM068828.1, on the reverse strand, counting down.
TGCCATCCTTGCTTGACACTGTGAAAGCCTCTAAGGGAGGTAGGGCTAGCTGGTCTGTTTAATGGCTGAATATTCATTTTAAAATCTCGTTGGCAATAACTGTCAATAAATTGCTTTGTCTAATTAAGTTATTTGCTTTTATGTAAAAATGACTTTTATAGTCAAGATGCCTAACCACTGAGAGATCGATAACAATTCCAACAGGTTTCAATTACCAACTTTGATCACAATTTCCTCTGTTCAACAAATACCGGTCAGATTTTTGGTACTTTCTTGTAAAATAAAATGGGCTCTACAACTGACCCCATGTTATAAGTGGGTCTGCTACTTACCTGGATCAGCGGTTAAAAGTTTCGTCTCAAATCGTCTAAATTCATTTGGATTAGTAGTTACACTGTATTTACAGTTTGTTTTTGGACACCGTTGGGGGGGGGGGGGGGCAAATATAACATTTATATGCTTTGTAATTTTCGGATCTTGCTCCACTATAATTTTTTTTTACATCTTATGCTAACAGCTGCCTTGCTTGGCGCTCAGGATTAAGAGGTTAGTGTTAGGATTGGTCGGCCTGGTGTCAGGATAATGTGACTGGTTTGTACATCATGCTACCTGTCAGCGGCATGATGCCCCTTTGCTAGACATTGCTATTAAACTGTCACACTGCAGACATCGTAATGATATGACTTAATTTTTTGTAAAGCTAGGTTAAAAATCCAAATCACACACACACACACACACACCTGTTTTTCATTCATTATCCTTTCCATGGTATTGGACAAAGTACTTATTTTTCTTTATGGCAGCATGTCATCATGTGAGCTAACGGTAATTTCGTTATGGATGGGGGGGGGGGGGCACAAATTTATCTTCCCCTGTATGTTTTCAGACACCTAATTAAAGAATTTAATGTCTTTGGACGACAAAAAAAAGTAATTATTTGTTGCCATCTGAAAACATACTGTAAATACCGTAATACAATAGTAGAGACAAAAGAAATTCATAGATTATTTATGCGTAACACTCACTTTAACTAGTCTACATGTCTACAGTAACTTTTGTGAATAGTTGCAAAGTCCAAATGGTGATTGTTGTATTATACTCGACCTGCCATGGTTCGTCCCTCAACGGCAGTCCAGTGCAACATGTTTTTAAGTTTAACAAAATCCCTCTCCTAACATTTTTCAGTCGTATAACATCCATCAGTCACATCTATTCATCCCAGTTTGGGGGTTAATTATATTGCCACTAAAACACTTGTGTGTTCATTAGTACTTTTAAGACTGGACTATTGTAACTCAATTCTGTCTGGTTCATCTCAATATCTACTCCAGAAACTTCAAAAAGTTCAAAACACAGCTGCTCGGATCATACTTAGAGTACCACGATCAGAGCACACCTCCCTGCTGCTCTGTATCCTACATTGGCTATCCATTTGATCCAGAATCAAACACAAAATTTGTTCTCTGTGCTACGTTTCACTGTCTGACTCTAGTCCAACATACCTATCCGATCTCACCCATGTGTAGACACCAGCAAGATACTTACGCTCCTCTTCTGATAATCGTATACTCATTATTCCCACTATGAAAACAAAGTCATATGGACAGCGTTCTTTTGCATACCATTGCCCAGCAACGTGGAATGAATTGCCCACTAAACTTAGACACAAAGACACAGTGATCACATTCAAAAGGGCTCTCAAAACTCACTTATTTCAACTATTTCAACTGCAAGAACAAACTTAAAGACCTAATAATGTTTCCTACCTGAAATATTCTCAGCATATTTTTTATTTTTTATTTTTTTTCTAATTTCATGGTATTTGTTTTTGTAATAATGTTATTATATGTTTTTTTTTCTTATAGGTGTTGTCTAATGTTGTAAAGCACTTAGAGCTTCTAAAGATTATTATTATTATTATTAATGACTGGCACCATTTATTTTCAATCTAGACTGGTTCACTATGTGTGTAGTATAAAAATAGAATGAATCTGACGTTGTTTCGATGCGAGAAACCCGCCTGTTTTCTTGGAACTGTTTCATATAAAAAAATCACGCAAAAATTACACATTTACACATGTGAATTTTTATTTGAATTGTTTTCTCAGTGTTATAAAATAGCAGATTGTTTTACCCTTAATTTTAAACATTTCAGTGAAAAATTTCATTCTGTATAGTTTGTTCAATTTTTCCTAACATGATATAAGAAGTGTATGTTATGGTAACCACATTTTTGTGTTACATTTGCCATAACAAAAAATATCTGACTTAGGTTTCCTGGTATTAAAAAAAACGTACAGTAAACATATGAGCAGCATCCCTGACTTGAACAGCTAACACTCACTCCAGGGCCACAAACTTGAGGCAATAATGGCATTTAATTAAACTGGGCATTTCTATTGTGCATTGTTTTATTTTTTTTTTATTTTAATTTTATTTCATCAAATATTTCTTAATCAGTACTTACTGTTGCTGTTGACGAGAGGTATTGACGAGTTGATGTCATCTGGAACTCAAAACAGGTGCGTTTAGGTTGTAAGAAAAATGGCACACAATCTGAAATATCAGCATTGCTTCTTAAATAGGTCGCATGAGAAAGGAGAGAAGTGTCCTCCCTTGTATTGTTATATAGTACATGTATGATAAGTAAATTGTAAGGAACCATACGAGCCCCTTCGATGATGAATAAATGAGCACACAACACAAACTTCAAACTGAAATCGTTTTTCTGTGTCTCGATTTGAACTTGGAAAACTTATTTTTTTTAATGGGTACCCGGTTGTACATTATTTTACCTGGGTTATTATCAGTGGATGAATACCTGTGTATCTGTTAGCATCTTTACCCATTTGTTTGTAACCTCTACCAATTTTAAAAACAAAAAGCATCAATAATATAAAAAAATTCACAAAGTTTGTCATTTCATTCAATGTTTTATAATTCCTAACCTGATTGACACCAAGGGGTCCCTAACACTGTCCGATTATTGGTATTTCAATGCAAACAGGAGCTTCTGATGTAAACAAACAGACTGCTCGGTGTCCATTTCTTATTTCTAGAATAGTCTATTTCAACCAAAACTGTGTCTATATCCAATATTTGCAATTTCTAGTTTTAATATTTCTAAAACAAAGTGAACACATAAATAGAAAGAACTATTGTATACATTTGTTCAAAGAGATGTAAATCCAAAATTTACGGAATGATTTGATTTCAAAGAGGAGGAACTACATCACATACATTGCTTGTGAACATTGACTGGCCTAAGGAGATGGTGACCATGTTGCTAGAGATTCAAAATCAAAATGCGTCTGATTTGGATTTTTCAGTCATATCGCTACAATGTCTGCAGTGTGACAGTTTATAGTGATGTCTAGCACTGGGGCATCATGCCGCAGACATGTAGCATGATATCCCACCCAGTCACATTATCCTAACACCAGGCCGACCAGTCCTAACACTAAGCTCTTAATGCTGAGCGCCAAGCGAGGCAACTGTTAGTACCATTTTTAAGTCTTTGGTATGACTCGGCTGGGAATCAAACCCACGACCTCCTGCATCCGAGGCGGACGCTATAACCACTAGGCCACAAAGCAGTGATTGAAAATGCCAATAAGTTGACTGTTTGGGAACCCCTATTGATGATCAGATTAAAAATTATAAATCAATGAATGAAATGACTACGCTCTGTGCATTTTTTATATTCTTGATGCCTTTTAATATTAAAAGGTGTTAGAAACAAATGGGATATTGCAAGAATACTACAACATGGTATAAAAAGTGTATATTATAGTAACCAAGTTTTGCTTTGCCTTTGCCTTCAAAACAATATCCGTCATGGCTTTCCTCAAATATTTGTCAAATATTTCTTAATCAGCACTTACTATCAGTATTAAAAAAAAGGGTGCTGATTCAGTTGGTGACATAATGATTTTGAAACAGGGATGTAAGGTTGCGAGAGACATGGGTAACAAATCAAGGACTGCTGCAAAGTTAAGACAGTCGATGATACTGTGCAGATGTACACAAAACACTGCAGGAAATAAACAGTAAACAGGTGACATTATGTAAGAAATCCACTTTCAAACTTCTAATACAGTTTTTTGCCAACTAGTTTGAACATAACGTAAAAAGATTTGCTTGTTTGAGTGAAGAACAGAAAAAGATCATCGATTGGATTTGTTACCCATTATATTTACTCAATATCTATTTTAAAATGTCTGTTTCTGGAGGAGATAAAGGACTGTAACATTGTGCAAGTTTTAACAACAGTGACCTGCAGAAACCTGAAAGACTAACATGCTTAAGCAATTAAGCCGGTTTCATGATCATCCAGATGTAGTGGGCAAAAGCTAAGATAGGTCCGAATTTAGCATTAAGTATTTGGATAATCACATTACTTAAATAATCATGCTAAAAAACTACTTATTAAGTCTGCCTTTTTCCATTAGCAAGGTGTAACAGCATTGTCTTACCAGAGGTCTCTGTTCTATCAAATCAGTTGGCCATTTTAATGCATGTTTTTTTGTTTTTACAGATGTTAATTATAGATATGATAATCATGTTTCCTGTTAAACTTCAAAGTGTGTGTCCTGCAGTATTACTGTATGTCTTTGTGCAAACATTTAGAGATATAAACAGAACTCTTGGATATTATGATTATATTAAGGGATTTCTCAGATAAGGAAAAGTGTTGCTGTAAAATGCAATCATTTGCAACAATTAGTATATTTCGCAGTTCAGGTATGTGGTAGCCATACACATAGCTTTACATAAATTATATACTTGGTGGCCAGTTCAATAGACTTTCTAATAGAGGCGTGAATTGTCTTTTCCAATTAAATTGAAAAGGAACTATTGAATAGCCTTGGTGAATAAATATAAATATATATAATAAAACAATATTAGTCCTACATTCCTTTGTCAAACTATCCAGATATCAGTCATGGCTTCAATATTGTGGCCATACATTGATTTAACTATAAGATGGACAATGTATGTATCTTTTTTCTCCATTAATGATCAAGATGTTCATGTATTACAATTTGTTTTTATTTAGCTGAACACTGGCAGTTTGTTTTGGGAGAATGTCCCCTGGGCTGACTGTGTCCACCATTGTGCTGAATCGGCAAGTGGATTTAAAATTCTGTCATGGCAGGTTAGTGAAAAACCTATCAACATCAATTTTATTTTAATATTCTTTTTAAAAACATTGAATATACCATATTTACAGTATACATTGGGACAGCTTAAATTAATTTTTAAAATAATATTTTGGTGAACTGTATGTTTTTCCAAGTTTTAGGTTGTGGGACAACTTTTAAATCATTCAAAAATTACATGCCAGCAAATGCACTCAAATTTAAAATGTATTAAAGTGTGTTCTTGAGATAAAACACTTTAATCCATTGCAGCATCTTCTCATCAACCCAACCATTCCCCTGTACACATTTGATCCATGCTTTCGACGCATGAATGGGTTTTAGCTTCCTCATGCTGTTAAAATTACCACTGGTGACAACTCATCTCCTGAAGTGGAAACTGCAAAGACTAAAGTAAGACATTTTGTCTGCGCAATTCATGAAAATTTTCACTTTTAAGACTGGCCTGATTGCTGCGAAACTGACGGGTTTCTTGTCATTGTTCTTGAATTAAATATGTTGAGAATTATATGTTCTTTCTGTATCTGTCTTTCATTTAATATTATTTAATATTTGTACAACAACATTAAAAAGAAGTATGTTGTTGATATCAGATAATTATTGGACTTCTGATATCGTTGTTGGAGTTGTGATGTCAAGACACATGGCTGAATTTATCTGACTAGTAACACAAATGGCAAGTACCGGGTCATGTTTCATCTATGGTGTAGTTTTGTCTAGTTTGTCAGCGAATTAAAGACATAATGATTATAATACTTGCCATATTTATCTTTTGAAAAGCATGGGAACCATGTTTGTAACTACTGCTTTTACAGTTGACCAGTGAAGGTAAAATCTGATATTTAGATTTGATCAATTTTTCCATCACTATGCTAGAATTATTATAAATAATAAGCTATTATATTTTTTTGAAATGCAGCATGGGTAACATGTATATACTTTTCCTTTTGCAGTAACATTATAACTGTTGAAACTGTTCTTTCATTGTAGGTATTCTGCTGTCCTGGTTGTCCTGTGAAATTCACTAACGAAGACTTTATTTTGAACCATTAATTGTGCAGACATGTTCCTTATAGAAAGAAAATGGAGATGATTTGTATGTTTCTTGAAGCATTTATTGCAAAATCTGAAATAACTGCAGACCTGTTTACCCATCCATATTTTACCGTATTTGTACAGAATAATGTCCCTCGGTATGGTCATTGATTGGAAAATACGATTTGAGGATGCATTTATTATTAATATTTTTGAATTAATTTGTAAGTGGTTTTTATTCCATTTTGTTTTGTTGTATCATCTCTTCAATCCGTGCCCATGTCTGCAGTCTGTGCCACATCATTGATTTTAACATTCTCCGCATCCGGTTGTTTAAACAAAGAAAATTGTCAATGATAAGAAAGTTTTAGCATGAAAATAGAAATTCTAAAAATAGAAAGCAGCATTTTCTACCAGTCTATAATACTCTGTGGCCATGTCTTAAACCATCGTCTGAAAGAGAACTTAGACTTTTCCTGTGCACATGGTGGATGGAATGACTGTTCACGGCATGTGGAATCGGAAAATCATGCAAAATTGGAATCATTAGTGAAGGGAAATATAAATGTTTTGTCAGTGATGAAGGGAAAGGAAGTCAGTGATCAACACATATTTCAAAAGCAAATAACACGGGCAGAGGCGATTCTCTGTGAGTTGATCATAAATATGAATTTGTCATTGAGCACAGCTGACAAGTTAACAGAAGCAATGACAAATATGTTCCCAGATTCCAAAATTGCAAAAGGTATTTAGAAGCAATCCATTACTGTAAATGTTAACAAAGCTGATATCAGATTTTATGAAATAAATAAGATTGCCTTCACATATCAAGATGAACTTATTATTTTCTGAGAGGATGGGTGGTGGTAACAATTTATGTCATAATGTTTTGTATTAAGTCTTCCTTATGCGTGCAAAATGTAGAGATCTGGCTTTATTTTAAATGTTATGGATATGTATGAAGCTGAGAAAACAGATTTTCTAGAGAAAGTAACAGAGGTAAATAACAGCATGAATTTGGGTGTGTGGAGGTATTCCTTTGTGGGTTTTTATCACTGTAATATAAACATGTTTAATTCAATGGTCAATATCTGCAGATTTTGCTTAGAACACAGAGGTGCCTGAATATCAATGTCTTTACAAACTAGGAGTTATTTACAGAATAGTGTGGGGCGCCGAGTGGTCTAAAGCGCTCTCCGTTATGGATCACTGCCATCTCACCTGTGTCTGCGTGGGTTTGAGTCTCGGATTCAGCCAATGTGTGCATGTGAGAAAGCTTGCCAGTAGCTTCTCGTGGGTTGGTGGTTCTTTCCTGGGTTTTCCCGGGTTCTTCCTCCACCATATATACTGGCCGCCATGTATAGCCTATCTTGTGCTGAAAAATGGCGTTAAACCCTACAACAACAACAACAAAATAGTGTATCATCAGTATGTCGTGCAATACTACATAATGGTAATTATAGTGTATTTATAGTGTCTACAGTTTGTGCCCTGTTTCATAGGTGATATGTGCTAAGATGCTAGAAACACTGAATGAAAATACTGACAGACACTGCTTAAAATACTGACAAGAAAATGTATGGGTAAACAAGTCTGTAACTGTTCGAAATTAGCCCATTTAATTTGCTTCATCTGGGCACCATACATGCATTAGAATTGTATTGTATTATATATTTGGTGTTTTCTGTGATACAAAGTTTTATTGGTTGCATTTTTGAGTATAAGTACAAAAGTATTTTTTTTTCTTAAAGAACTAATCAGCTTTTTGTTTCCTCCATATAAACTTTGTTGAATAGAGTGTGAAAATGTGAATTATTAATTTTGAAACAATACAATATCAATGTATTATGTATTATATACATATTCGTGTTACATAAAAATGTGAACTAAAAATATTTATTTTGGGTCCTTGGGTTATGGCTGTCATCACCAGTTTTGAATGAGGAAAACTTGTACTACTTCACTATTTTCCTGTTTTTTACTGAAAACCCTACTTAACTAATTCAGTTGTGAATTTTTTTAATTAATTAAACAGATTCTTGTAAAACTCAGTTTGGCTCATATTGTATTTATTGATCACTCAATCTAAAAATCACCCACAACATCTTTATCAGATTTGACTTTTTCACTGAAACATTTTAATTAACATGTATTGTGCTTTGCACCTTTTGATTTGTAAACAGTGCATCTTTCCTTGTGATTACCTGTCCTGCAAACAATCCAATGGTTTTTGTTGGTATCAGGACCATCTCTTACATGCATTACAAGCTGAAATTGTTTGATCTTTGTTGGCATCGTGCTACAGAAACTTCTCCAGCCAAGAATTTTTGAAGTTCCATTTCTTTATTTATCATATTTTCCATGTTAAGGTCAGGTTTAGGTTTAAACCTTTTTTTAATATAACATTTTTTTCAACTTTTCATCTTGCACAGGCTTTATAAGAAAACAATCCATCCAGATGCATTCTGTGGAAAAGCCATCATAGTCGCACATAAAATGGTTTCAAGGAATCAGTTGACTGGTTCAAAACAGCAGATTCCTTGGGGGAAACCCTATCCTCCAGTCAGTGAAATTTGCTCTTGTGTAAAGCAACACTGTCTGCTTCCATTGTTTGTATCTACAAAACCTGTGGCTGCTTTCAGCCCTAATCAATACATTTCAGTAAATAGACAATGCACTGGTATTGTACATGCTGGTAAGAATGAATGACATTTGACCAAGTCATATCAGAGACTTATAAAAATGGTACTAGCAGCTGCCTCGCTTGGCGCTTAGTATTAAGAGGTTAGTGTTAGGACTGATCGGCCTGGTGGCAGGATAATGTGACTGGGTGAGGCATGATGCTACATATCTGCGGCATCATGCCCCAGTGCTTGATATCACTACAAAATGTCACACTGCAGATATTATAGCGATATGACTGAAAAAATTGTTAATGATGCACTAAAAATCTAAAACACTTACATTTGATGTCTTTTTTTCATTTATTTTCTTGATTGTAACTGACACAACAATTGTGGTATTAATCAACAAAAAACTTAATAGAGAGTCGGAAATCTTTTCATTTCTTTGATGTAATAGATTTGATAGCTGTTCCAGTTCAGTGGCATTTCATTTTCATAACATATATACTCCATAATACTGTACACTGCGAACAAAAAAAGTATTTGGAATTTGGTTTTATCATAAGCTATCCGTACACACTTACTGCTAAAAGGTGCATGATACTTAACTGAAACAAACCGGATATCAATATTGCCATAAGGTTTAGCCATATTTTCACAATCTGAATAAATCCCCCACCCACCTACACTGAATTGTTCATTACCAATATCCCTTAAAATAGGAAGTTTTGACAGCGAAGCCTACAATTTACATGCTACACAATTGATATTATGGCTGGGAGGCTTTAAGTGGGACGCTTACACCCAGGACTAGATGTTTATGTGTGTGTGTGTGTGTGTGTGTGTGTGTGTGTGTGTGTGAGAGAGAGAGAGAGAGAGAGAGAAAATAAATATAACAACATTCTCTCAGCAGAAGAGAAATTATCTAGTGCATTTGAGGCATTACGATTGCAAAAGAACAGAACACCTATGCTAAAAAATCCAGGATGATTCTTGGTCTTGCAAAGGAATACATGTACTAAATACATAAACATATGCTACTAAAAAATTACATTTTCTTCTTCTTTCTAGTCCGATTTGCTTCCGATATTTTTCACGACATCCGATCCGGCCGCCATGTTGGCATATTTAATACTTGTCAAATGTGATTAAAGGTTAATAAATATAATTATGTTTCTAATATTTTAAATCAATCCGTGACAACAACAATATTTGGTAAAGAAGCAAGTACTAATTTTGGCAATTATTTAGTCACGAGAAATGAAAATATGTTTTTAATAACATTGGCAACGAGTTTACTCGGTAATTTGAGTACATTCCTTACTGACGGAAACTACCGAAGTACCAGTACAGTAAATATGTACCGTGCTACGTTCCACCATATTTAAATACCACGGTATACCAGCAATACCGCGCATCTCTCCCATAGAGCATTATCAGAAGCTACAAACGAAAACCAGGTACGCTGTTTAGCAGCGTAAATGCGTTTCTCATGTTGCCAGCGATGATAATATCATGAGGTTTTATTTTTGAAGAAATTTTCCCCTCACCGTTGAAGATAAGACGCAGTGGACCGATTTGAACTTTTTTTAAACTCTAAATGCAAACAAATATGGCTGGAAGCTGAGTTGAAATTGACATTAGTACATTTCCTTTTCTTAACAAATATTTGTTTTAAGAATTGTTGATTCGTAAGCAACATAAATAATATCACATAAATTCAAGTTCGGCTTCTCTGGATATGAGAGAAAAGTAATACATTAACGAAATGACGTTACTCCCATTCTACCCCTTACATTTCATTTTGCTAATACAGTTTGCTTTTAAGAATTTGTGTTTGATGAATGTAGGGAAAACTATTTCCGTAATTATATATACAGGAACGGCATCTTTGAAAATGAAAGAAAATTAATATACGTACCCGTTTTCTCCTTATTACGCTCTGGGTGTTTTCTACCTGTTTTCGTGTGCACTGCGTAATTAACCAGGATGTGGAAGAAGTGGCCCAATAATGGTACGGTTGATGTAATTTTACAACAACAACAACGTATGCACTTTGTACTGGAAGAGGGGACTATTTATAGAAAGAAAACAGATCAGGCTGCTAGTATTTTGGGGACCCAGATCTCATTTTGTCTTTGCAGTGCAGAATCATGTTAGTGAAGGGGGTGGGCATTGAGTTTTTGTCAGGATTACAAAAACGTTCCGTGTCTTGTCTATAAGCGAGACTTACACGATATCGTAATCGAGTATCACGTAAATGTATTGTTATAAATCCGTGTGGTGTAGATTGCGCTTTTGAAAAGAAGTTTTTAAACTTAATCATGTCCATGTCCCCACTACACCAAGTCTGATGAATATTTCACAGAGTATGTGTATCCACTCCATTAAACACAACTAAAATATTGCAGTTATCTCTGACCACTTTAGGTACTTTTGTGTACCGCTGAGTAACATAAATCACATTCGTGTTTTTGTGTCTTCCTCGAGAAAATATCCCAGCTGGATTTGATTGTTTGTCCAGCATTACATCATCGTATACATATTAATAAATCCATCAATGTCGTCTACGGATGGTGCTTCAGCTATATCAGTTATAAAACTAATAATGTCATCTCCATGTTCGTCCAACACTTTTGCATTTTCATTAAAATCTGTAAGGACATCGTAGCATCTCTGATCATCAGCTGACGGAGCTAATAAATGCAACTTATCCCATTTGAGCCATCTCATTATCAAATTAAGTAACAATTGCGTCTTACCACTTCCAGACCGATTATTATCATTCAGACATAGTTTGGTAGCACTGGATGATGTTTGACTGGCTCTTGCTTTCGTGTCGCTGAGAAATCAATGACATCCATGTTATACAAATATGCGAAATAATATGCATCTATGTTGTGTTCGATGTAGAGCATTTACATCCACGCGTGGACTAGCAACAATAATAACAAAACATAAAACCTTCACTCACATATGAACATGTGTGCGATATGGTACAAAATAGATAAATGCATTTCTACCAGTAATTGCACTCGCGGTGGTGATATCGCTACTTCATTAGGAAAATTACCAGGAACTCCATGGGCTAAATACCCTGGAGAAAAACACCTTCCTGGATATAATTATTGTGGTCCTGGTACCCGACTTGATATCCGACGTGATGAACAATATCAAGCAAGACCTGGTGAATATCCAATAAACGCTATTGATAAAGCATGTCATATTTTTGATATAGCTTATAAAAATAAAGATTTACAACAACAACATATTGCAGATGTGAAGTTGATTCATGCATTAAATTCCATAAAAAGTAAATATTTAAAAGAATCAATATCTAATTGGTTGATAAGATCTGCGATGAAAGGTAAATTATTATTCGGAGCCAGTAATTAATCAACCGATTATTGAAATAATGGAATCGATTTTTGTTTAGCCCAAGAGGATATTGGAAAGGTAGAGCAGCGATTAGTAAACTCGCCGATGCAGCAAATGTTACACGTTCTGCTGCCGCAGCGTGGTTAGCAAGACAGGCAATATGGCAAATTTAGCTACCACTACCAAAACGAATTCGATTCGTACATTTTAATGTCAGCACTCCTAATAAAGTTCATCAAGCAGATATTTTGTTTTTACCACACGATACTATCAAAACTGGTATACGTCAGTCAACCTACAAATACGCATTAACTGTCATTGACGTTGCAAGTAGGTATAAAGAAGCAGAACCATTATCAACTAAAACAGCAACTGAATTTGCATCTGCATTTGAACGAATTTATCAACGTGGTGGTCAATGGTCTCCACAGTTGCTACAGCTTAATCCTGGCAAGGAATATCTTGGTGTAGTATCGTCATTGATGAAAAAACATAATGTAAAATTCAGACGAGGACATACCGCAATTCATCGCGATCAGGCAATTGTTGAAAGATTTAATCGAACACTTGCTAAGCGGTTATTTGGATATCAATATGCGAATTAAATAATTCAGAAAGATAAAAGATCTCGCGAAAGGTTGCAAGATTACCAAGTGTGATAGCTGCGTTAAATAATGAAATTACTCGAACAACTGCCATGAAACCTATTAATGCAATTACACAAAATAAACACATACCAATACAGCGACATGAAGTTTCAAAACAACCAGGATTAGGTAATTTTACTGTGAGATATTTATATGAACCTGGTGAACTTGAAGGTGGTAAAAAAAGAGCGACTGGTCCTATTTAAAGTATCACGGCACATAAAATGTCTAACGTGGTAAGATCCACGGGTAGATCTGCAATATACAGATTAGATTCAACTGCTCCTCAACGTCGATTTGTACGTGAACAATTACAAGTAATTCCTGAAGATACAAAATTACCTCCGCATTCACTTTTTGTAAACTACCGCAATTGTCAGAATCCTTACGTCGATTACATTCAAGACAGGTCAGCATTACATTTTCGCGTGTGTCACCAAGACTACTACTAATTCTATCTAAGGTAAATTGTTTTGGATTATTAATCGAATACTGCCACAACATTGCCGTGTTACAGCTCGTACAATGATTATTCTGTTGTTGTTTTAACCTCATGATAAATTTAACATCGAGATCAAAATTGCGTTTATTTTTTTTATTGCAGTGCTCATAACTAATTTTTTTCTTATTATATCATCAACAGAAACTTCGTTGTTGTCTTCGAAATCTTCTGTAAAATTTATGATAACCCTACGTAGCTGAGATATTCTTCTACCTCTAGATGCTGCAAGATAAATTAAATTTGACCATTCGATACGGTCATCAATAATCCAGATATTAGTATCCGCAATAGTTAATCCTTGCGATAAATGACTCTTTATAACATATCCTAGTGTTCTTAACTCCAAATTTGTCAAATATCATTTTACTATTTGTTGAGAGTTTAATCGTACAACATTTTGAAAAGCAACAAATATATATCGCGGTGCAGAAACACCTTGCTGTGATGCAATATGCCATGTAAATAATCCATCAACAGCACTTTGAACACTATCACTTGTCATTGTCAGCCATGGTAATATCGATTTACCGCCTGAGTCCATAAAAGAAAGTAATTTTTATTCTTCAGCAAGCGATGGAGTCATTGTCGCATCCACAATGAAAATTTAAATAATATTACCTTACCAGCAACACCACCATCACGCCAGATAGCATCATTATCATCACTCTTTCTAACGAGTACAATTGTATGCTTGGCTCCTTAAGTAACCTTTCTAACATTTCTACAAAATCCAAAGATATGTGACAGTGGAATTGCACATGAAAATCTTTTACGTTCACCTCGTAGCATTAATTGACGCGTTGAACATCCTCAGTTGTAATTTGATTTGGATTCATGAACCACCGTCCACACAGCAGCATCAGCGGTGTCGTCATTGTTTCTTGGTCGCCTTATATTATACGGTCTGTCATCAGGATGATCAGAATTATCCTTAGCAAACATCATTGACGGACCACCTGATCTTGTATAATCATCTGAATATCTTGTTAGACCTAATATCGTTGTTGCAACGTCAACATTATCCTGAATTGTTTCAATTTTTTTCCATCAATCATGTACTCAGCACTTCTGAATAACCCCATAATACCATTATTAACAAAACCAACTTTGATGTCAGCTCCATATGCTGTATTGAGAGGGACATCTGTTATAAGCCCTCCTTCTACTTCAATAAATGTTTTAGCAGGTAAGAAGTATCTATTTGTATCTTGAACTTGTAACTCGATTCGACCACGATGATCTGGCTGTCGTGCTTCATAAGAATAATACTGATAATCACATATCAATTCATCTTTGAGAACTGGTGCGTCCATGTCAAACGCTGTATCAGATATACGTTTAAACATTTTATTATATTTATTATCGTCTAAAACTATGACCACATCATGAAATTCTATTTCGGGAAATTCCACTTTCCCCTACCAGACTTGTATTTATATTTTTTCTGCTTCACCAGCCAACTCTGATCGTTTTTGATTTGCAGCTTGATTTATTATTTTACTGACATTTGCAGGCATAACTTCAGTGCTGGCCAGTTTCACTGGTTGTGATTTCGTTTTATTAATCGTTATAGTCTTTCTTTGATTGCCGACATCGCTTTACCAGCAACATTACTAACTGCCCCAGGACTTTTCTGACGAACAAGATCAATAGATGTCATACCTAGTTGTTTTGCAATCGGTATTGCTTTTGGGAACATCCTCGCAAATAAACCTTGAACAACATCACCAAGTCCATCACCGTAAATCGCTTTGTTACTACTCTGACCATGATCGGTCAATGTTGAGCATTATGTATAATCATCTTATTTGTTATTCATTTATCTAATCTCAGCAATCTTAATCGCTTTAATAATCATCAGCAATTTAATCAATGAGAGATCGATAAACATTAATGTCCATGATGCCGCCAGTAAATAATCTTCGGCAAATATCAGATATTTCATTAATGATTTCTGAAGAATTATTTCCAGCACGTTTTCCTCCAATCAGAATTTCTAATATATCTACGTCAGAAAAACATTGATAGGACAAGTAATTAAACCACTTCCTCGAGTAACAAGACCACTTCCAGTTGCTATTTTTACTTCTTAATTACTTGGTGAACGTAATCCCTCCTTCATCTAATTCTTTCAGATTCCACATCTTCCTCTTCCTTTTGTGTCCTTGCTTGTTCAACCTCTTTACGTTTCGACTTTATTTATTTTGGTTTCCTTGTTGATTTTGCTTTTTTAAGTTGATGCTTAATTTTTTGTATCTTTGTCCCCTTTTCTGTATTGCATGTTTAATATGCTCATCTACATCCGGTTAAAGATGCCAAAAGTATTAATATTTTGCTCAGATCTGATTTGCGGAGTATCAGTAGAGATGCTATATACATATCTAATCCAACCACTAGATCTCATCGTTTTAACATATTCGGATTTTACATACTTATTACTATCATGATATTCAAACGCGGTAACTTTAATTACTTGCTTTGGGTCTTTGAGAGCGGAAATACCTTCGGGCTTGAATTTATCCATGATGTTGACTCTAACTCTCGGCAGAGGTTGTGGTACTTCAGGTTGTTGTTGAGGAGGATGCTGGGGTGGTGGAAAACAGCCAGCAATATCAGCAGGTAATGTCTCAAGAATTTTTTGAACCACCTCAGTTGCTGTAACAATTTTCTTGGTTGGTTCGACAATTGGTTTAAATAATTGTTCTGAACCTTCTGCAAATTCATTTTGAGCTTCTTGTCCTGTAATTTTCGCCTGACAGTATCACGAACAGGAAGAAATTTCCTTATTGCCTCTAGTCTCTCTCGAGCTAATCTAGCTGTGTAAGATTCTTTAGCTGGTGGCATTATTTTATCATCAATGATTCAATTACTGCAGAACATTGGAGCAGCAGGGAGGTTGTGATCACCGAGTTGGTTCAGTTTCATAATATACGAGTACACATTTATATTTCAGTACATGAAAAAAGCAAAATAATAAAATGAACTATCCCAATTAGAGAAGGCTCCACCGGTGATTAAAATATCTTGATTTTAACGTTACTTACGTTATTTAATCGTCTTTTTTAACAAGGGTTTATTTTAGACCCTTAAAAAAAGTGGTCTGTTCACCCTCCCTGCTGCTCCTTGGGGGCCTCCAAAAGTATTTTATAAATAAATAATTCTGTAAGAAAAATTATACTTCACTGTGTACTTAGTTGTCTTTTAAATCTTGATAAATTAAATGTTTTAGGTTTGTTTTGGCATTCGATTAATTTCCAAATTACAATACAAACATGGCTTAGGGCTTCAAACTATTTAAGTGACCCGTGCCTCTTTGAGCTTCTTAAGGGGCCTGTGTGTCACAATTGCTGAACTGAAGTATACGTTATATTTATTCCACAAAACTTTAGCATTAAAGTCTATTGAAAAACACTTAGCACATTGATGGAAGTTTAGTTGACGTGGAACCTTAAAACGTCTGGTTTTCTATGAACTGAATCGATATAATCGGATTAAACCAACACAAAGTGAGATCGAAGTTTAGCCGACATGATAACGGCTATATTATATTTTCAATACGCATTCGCAATACAGACGGATAGGATGTTATTTTATATCCATTAGGCAATACTTATTTATGAAAATTAGCATAGCAGATTCTACATGAATTCTGTTTAGAAGGACACGAAATAAAGCATTTGTGAAAACTATGTAAAAGCCCGAACAATATAAATTACTGACTATCTAAAACTAGTAGCTACAACATGTTTTTGCTTTTTACAAGTATGACTAGATACTAGAAGAATGCCATAAATGATCTTCATTTCACTCATCATTGATCTATGCAAATAATATCACCATACCTTTAAACTATTCCGGTAATTTTATGACCCTTGAAGGTCGGGTTGACTACAACTTGTCACTTTGAAAATTCAATCATGAGACAGATGGGTCAGATTGTGTTGGTTCATGACGAATTTGTTCCTCACGTGTTTATACTTTAACCGAAATCTCATCATCAATATCAACTTCATTGCCAAATCTCGGATCAGTCTCATCTTTATGAATCTTTTCGCATTTGTTATGTTTCATTCATATTGTCGTTCGATTCTATAATGACACGATAGCCGTTTTTCTCAGCACCTTGAATGAATATGGGTTGAATGGAGTAGAGAGCGAACTTCTTTATAATGAGGTTTAAGAACAGTATACTGTCTTTAAATTACGTTCACAAGCTTTCGTAGGCATCAGCATATAAGTTTTGTACCAATCTTACGGCCGTCGTGGATATCGGCATGGCTAATGCTTCTCGTGGAGCGAGGTGTAAGTCTGTACAGAAACAAACATATAATTGAATATCTGACATCTAATCACGATGTTCCGCTTGCGCAATTCTTATACAATTTAAGATACTGCACTTTCATCACTCACCATCTCCATTATCCTGTGGCTACAATGGAGTTTTTTTTATGGTGAGTAATACAGTTTTCTTTCAGATAAATGTTGAAATGCTCATTTATTAACTTAGGATTGTTAACAGTTTCAACATAAATTGGTGAACCACGAGTAAGATATATCTTGGATAAGAACAATGTTATATTCTCAGAAGTTATTTATTTTAATAATCTCAGTCTCAAAAAACATAATAGTCATCCATAACTAAAAATATATAATCACCGGAAGGAAGCGGTCTCAGGAAATCAGAAGCTAACTGTTGATACTTCAGTTCGCATCACTGGTTCAAGTTTACTAATGTTTGACACCAACTGGAACCCATAACAACCTTTAGAAACATTCACAAATTATTAGCTGATATTAGGCTACAGTACTTTTGATCATAACTAATACTTCATGCTTACAATACCTGGGTGACTTTCATGTGCCAACTCAAGGATCTGTTCACGCGAAGATTTTGGAATTGCAATCCGTGTTCCACATAGTACCAGGTTGTCTATAGCATTCAGTTCACTGAAAATGGGTAAATACTCTTTGCGTTATGCCATTTACTGTCTTGTAACCTGTCTCGAATTTCCCCCAGCTCAGGACTATCGTACGATGCCTAATCATTTTTCATACGTATTCATCCTTACTGGTTGAAGCTACAAGACGTATGTATTCTTCGGCAACATCCATTTCCATCAACTTTCCCGTTGAAACAACAGACGCGACAAATAATCCACGATATTGTTTGAACCCTTAATGTATCTGTCTTTATACCTTTAGGGTTGCATTCATAGAACCTACTTTCGATTCGCGCAAAAGGTTTATGGTATCAGCAAAGAGGGTGAACAGACCACTTGCTGGAAGGTCCATTCTTGAAAAATCAAGCTTCCGACGAAAAATGAATATAAAAGGTCAATAATGTCAAACAGAAGCCTCTAACAAAAGTCCAGAGTTACTCTAATTGGGTCGTTTTTTGTGACTTTATCTTTGTCGTTCGCGTTTTTCAAAATTTTGTTTACCCACCGTGACACGTATTTGTGGTTGCATCCTCTCTGCTGCTATAACTGTGTGAGTTATTAAATCATTATTAGATCAATCTCTCAACTAAAGATTTTATCGAGACCTATACGATATCGTGATCGAGGATCATGTAAATGTATTGTTATAAATCCGTGTGGAGTAGTTTGTGCTTTTAAAAAGAAGTTTTTAAACTTAATTATGTCCATATCCCCACAACACCAAGTCTGATGAATATTTTGCAGAGTATGTGAATTGACTCCACTGAACACAACTAAAATATTGCAGTTATCTCTGATCACTTTAGGTATTTGTGTATATCGCTGAGTAACATAAATCACATCCGTGTTTTGTGTATGCATTGAGACAATATTCTACCTGGATTTGATTGTTTGTCCAGCATTACATCATCGTATACTAAAAGATTAGTGATACATCCATCGAGGTCACCTACAGATGGAGCTTCATCAATATCGGTGATAAAATTAATAATATCATTACCATCATCGTCCAATAATTTTGCACTTTCATTAAAATCTTTCAGCACATCGTAGCATCTCTGATCATCAACTGACGGAGCTAATAAATACAACTTATCCCACTTAAGCCATCTCATTATCAGATTAAGTAAAAGTTGCGTTTTGCCAGACCCAGATGGACCTATGATAATAGATGTGATAGGATTTGGTAGTGCTGGATGATGTTTTACTGGCTCTTGCTTTCGTGTCGCTGAGAAATCAATGACATCTATGTCATACAAATATAATAACTGATATGGATTTATATTGTGTTCGTTATAGAGCATTCACTCCCACAAATGGATTAACAACAATAATGACAACAAATAAAAGATATGCACTTACAGGCATTTGTGTGAAATGTGGTAAAAATAAATATAAATTTATTTCCTCTCGTATGAAGACAGGTGGTGATATAGTTACTTCATTATGAAAACTACCAGGAACTCCATGTATTACTGTATTAATTGTTTCTGGGGTAAATTTATCAAACAATTCTTTCTTTCTTTTTATGGTTTTGGTTCTGGTTCTCCAACAACAGCACCTTCAAGTATATTTTCTTAAAGCTGAGGAGCAGGTTGAGGTTGGGCTGCAGCAATTCCAGCTGGAAGATCTAAAATTCTTTTTTTTTTGACTGTTTGGTTCTTCTTTCTATCTTTTCAGTTTGCTCAGCAGTTTGTTTTAGTGAGGGAAAAAGATCTTCAGTAACTTCTGCAGCTCTTTCAGTAACCTTTGTAACAGAATTATATAAAAAAATGTCTTTATCTTCTGCATATTCAACTTGTTCTTCTTGTCATTCCTGCAGATTTTGGTTGAGAGCGTCACAAACAAGAAGATATCATCCAATTGCTTCCTTCAAGATTTCAAGTATTTTCAAGTCTTCATTTACAATAATATCATCTACAATATTGCGTGCCCCTTCACATGACTGCAAAATATGTTGCATGACTTATATTTCAGTGGAACAACTTATGCCAAAACATTGATCTTTTGTAATGGTAGGCCCTTCTCACGTCGACACATAACGGTATGTATTATTTTCGTTTGGAACATAAACCACTGGAGATATACATGATATAGGTCTTTGCACCCTCTCAATAATGTCTAGGTTTTTCCTTGCTCATCTAGTTTTCTGTCTAGTTTGTCACACATTTGATGCGGTACACGCCACATTAGCAGGATTACAGGTTTAACTTTCAAATATCAG
The DNA here is from genome assembly GCA_028554795.2 of Sinohyriopsis cumingii. Taxonomy (NCBI): domain Eukaryota; kingdom Metazoa; phylum Mollusca; class Bivalvia; order Unionida; family Unionidae; genus Sinohyriopsis; species Sinohyriopsis cumingii. Next base: position 46,612,610 of record CM068828.1, on the reverse strand, counting down.
TATTTTTAACTGAATGTTCTTCAGCTTTCCAATCTTCGAAATTAATTCTGATATATCCTCAGGCATCCCTCTGTTCAAATAGATTAACAAAATCCTTCCCGACCTTTTAATGCCATATGCGTTTTCTTTCTATATATTGCTTTTTTTTGTTGTTGTTTTTGTTTACTTAGCCTTAAAACTCATCATGTTCTTATGCGGTTGTATGTTTTAACATGATTGTATGATTCATTGTTTGATTTGCAAGTTTTTTGATAGAAAATTACAAACTGACATTTTGCTTGTTGTCTTCTCTTTTGAGAAGTCGTCTTATTTTATCTGGATATTGCGATAAACAAAACGCTTTTTTAAACACCAACTTTCTTCTGTCCTTAGACGATTCTTACCTGGAAGTTGACATTCCTGGAGAAACAACATTTGATATACTCAATATTTTGGCCTTTAGTTGGTGGGCATTGTTATGAGTGTATGCTCTTAAAATAAGTAACATAAAAGAGTAATGACAACCAGCTTTGTAGAATTTAACAAATAATTTATTTCCCTAAAATATAAAATGAAAAATGAGAAAATTAAACTTACGGCCTTACGAATAAAATCCAAAAATAATCCAAGAATTAAAAAGCACAAGTCCAATCAATGAAACGTTCAAAGTGAATCTCTGTTCAAATCCCGATGAAAATTCAAGATGTTAGGCAATAACGTCTGTAAAATTCAGTGTTGTACTGAAGTGTCAACAGTCTCTTGTTGAATCGCAAAAAATATTATTACAGTTTTTGAATTCCTATAAATTCTTGTAAATGTCTTTGTCAATGAATTATCAGAGCACTTTTGTATTTTCAAGGAAAACAATAACTTTAATTCAATAATTTTGAAGAATAAATGTTCAGCCCAAACTGGTCACAAGATAATACAGCTTAACGTGTCAGATATTAAAGCACGACTGATAGAATTTTTATCAAAATATCAGTTATACGACTACTTAAGACGCAAAACAGATTCCCGGACGGGGTAAAAAGTTCATCATTCTGGAAACAAATAGAAGTTTGTTTACGAATTGACACGTACATCACGTCACGTAGTTTAGGTATGACCTTGACTCAACTTAATGACTCTTACTCTGTGAAAGAATAAACCCGAAAAAAATCAAATAAATTGTTTACCAAAACTGTCACTGATTTTAAGGTCAGCAACTAGATACAATGTTTATATTATTAGGTATTTACATTAATGAAATAAATAAAATAAATCAATCAAATCAAACCGAACTGAACTTAACTCTGACGAAATCAAGTCCAGTAAGCAATATTAAATTACAATAACATGTAATGGAATAAAAAATATTTTAAAACTAACAGACAAACAATTAATTTAAATTTACATAACAGCATTATGTACCGATCATTACTGTCCATTCTAGACGCATATGGTCAGTATTCGATAATAGTCTAGTAGTTTGTTTCTGATGTTTAATTCTCGCATCAAGCAATAAATACCATCGAACCTCAATTTATCATTATATATCACAGTCGGTGTTCATACACTTTTTGATTCAACGATACACCTACATTGCATTATTCGTAAATTAGTAACACATGATCTTAAAAGGCCAAAAGATTGAGATCTCAAACGGTTAATGATTGAATATTGCAGTCATAAAATGAATTGATAAATTTCGATAGATAAAAAGGAATAAACTATTTTTGCATTTCATTTAATTCTGACATAGATGCTGTCCATTTATTGAGCCTTAAAGTATAGTCCCACCACAAGGCGAAGAACTACTGCTTAATTCGATAACTAATAATATTTAAAATTCTTTGTTTTTGTTTACAAATTACAGTTTAAAGAGTTGAATATCCTTCCGATCAATAGAACATGGTTTTTCAAAACCGGATTCGTTGCAATTCCTGCCTGATGTCACAATTTTCAAACGGTCAGGTCAACTGGAGTACTTGTAGCGCTATATACACGTTTTCTTTGAGACTGTTTACAATGTTTCCGTTGGAAAGTGTGTCAATTCCACCTTTAACATTAACAACAGATGCAATATTGGATACGGCAGAAGAAAATTTCATTCCATTTGTTGGATATTCGTTTTCAAAGAATATTGTGGTTGAATTACTTTTTTTTCAGTTGAGATACCACCATTTTTAACCTTCCCTGTATAAAAGCGATCAGTTTATTTAATCCCAAGGAACAGCTACTCAGGTTAAGTATTTCATATTTAAATTGAAAGGTTTTATTGGAGTACACAGTTCAGTTTGATGCTATCTAGAAATTTTACCAGGAAATATGTTTTGGGAACTAATCACTTTTATACTTCGAGGTGCGTTCCTTTTCGGTTGTAAAAGCTGTGAGGCGAAAGCGTACGTGAAATGTCGGGGTGTGATACACCCACAACCTGCTTAGAACCTTAAAAGAACGATTGACCTGACATATGTTCATTAGCTATTAAATGTAAACATCCCGTACAAGTAGTGTCAAGTCATCTTGAGTGAAATGGTCTTTAATGGAATTTTCATACCGTGAAATCCTAGAGTAACAGGTGTATTGTCCAGAGTTACGCTGAGAGAAACGTATGTATCATTAATAAACGTAGATGGTGCTCTGCCTCCATAAGTAAAAGAAAGATAGAAAAAGAGCAACAAAATTACCAGAACACAGGTTAGAAAAAAGGAAATCAAGGAGCTTGGACCTGGAAATACCCGTGAAAAGAATATCAGGAGTTCTTCATGCCCTTATTGTCCAGAGATATGATCCCTACATGACGCATAACACGTTCCGGTAAATGTCGTGTCATCGAGTGCTAACATCTATAATTTATAATGTGATAATCATACACTATAGAGGTGTGGTCTGGTTTTAAAGTTTAGTCCTTTTTTGATTAAGGATATTGGCTGCATGTGCATTTATTTCAAGTAATTCAAGTATCGCTTCATTTAAGAAATTGCGTAGTTTGAATAGATGGTCACCTTCCTGAACCAGGATGTAAACTGAGAACGTGCAGTGTTGTTGTTCGATAGGATGACGTTTACATATTATCTCAAAGCAATTATATTTGACTACTGAACCATTTACTGCTGTCAACGGCCAGGTATTATTTTCTTCAAATAAATGCTTAATAAGTTAATAGATTACCTCCACGTTGCAAAATATACAATCGTCTCCGTCAGCTGGCACGAGAGAGAGAGAGAGAGAGAGATAGAGCGTGAAAGATGGCAATGGGGAGTAAATAAGCCAGTATTAAACAAAGCAGCCTGTCTGAAATACGTTTAAGTAGCTTAATTTTGCCATTATCATCAGTACGTAATTCAGTTCACATGACATCCACACTCACAAAATGCTTTTACAGTTTTCACATAGTAGTATGTATCCATAAACAACACTTAAACTCCATGTCTGGCTGATGAAACTTAGCGCCTGATGTTGTTAATGACATATCATGAAAACCTTCTTACAACCAGATGATATGGTACGCTTTCTATTAACTGTGAGAGTCCCAGAGTTTGAAACAGTCTGCACTATCAATTAGAAGCAATATAGTAAAACAGGCTGCACTACTAATTAGAAGCAATATAGTATCTCAAAGACTACAGCAGGCTGTTATAAATATGTTACAGACGTCAACACAAATGGGCTTTTAGTCGTTTTATTTAGCAGTCAGAGGCAGTTAGCTGCGTGTTTATCAGGTTTTACTGGGGATTTTTTTATTTCATATCATGCTTCCTTACTATTTATTTTATTTATTCATTATATTTATTTATTTACTTTCAATTTAATTTATAGCTCCTCCTTTCCTATTAATTAATGAATTGTTAATATGGGCTTTCAGCATTTACCTTTATACACATTCGTCACAATTGTACATTTTGACATGTACACCTATGAAGTGTTATATATCCAAATACGGTTTATTAATTGCTTTAATATATATCCACGTGTTGTATATATTCTACTTTGAAGCTTTTGTTGGGACATATGATAAATAAATATTGCAACAAGAGGGCGTCATAATGCAGATTTAGGTCCAATCATGTTTAATACATCACATTATTCGTTTGTTACCTCATGCATTTCTGGAATGTTCTAGGCAAAATATCTTAGGTCGTTATAGAGACAGACACATTCCTGTGTATGTCATTGGCGGGTTAATAATGGTTCCATTTCTAATGTTGGCATACCGATTAAACATACTTTTTGCGGTTTGCTCTTTAATTGAAACATACATATATTCCGGTAGATTAAACCCTTACAAGGAAAAAACATTATTCTCGTCGGCCACTTTGCATTTTGTTAGGTGCGTTCTGACAATTCCTGTCTACCCAGATTTTTGTGTCGGTGACTACAAATACCTATCAGTCAAGTACTGTTTGTTATTGTTAGGGGGATTGGTACTGGTAGTTAGACACTTTCGTAACGTTTAACAGTTTAAACAATATAAACAAGCAGCTATTCTGGCAAACAGCGAAAATGAAACAGTAAAGCAATAATGTTGGTCATTCTAAAAATAGAAATTGCATGTATATACAACATACCATCATGCAATCAATACATATCTATATTTCTTTGAAGCATATAATGTAACACATAATAATGAAAAGAACAATACAGGCATACCCACATAATTACCTTTGCTGCACGTGGACAGTATTAGAAACATTAGACACCAGAAAATTATGAAAATATTTACAAGCTAAATCGGGACAAGTAAAGCTTTGGATAGGACACATTAGTTTTTTCAAAAGATATGTTGTCCTCCAAAGCTGAATAGTTTTGGAATAGTGATTCGTCCTGAACCAGAGTTCTCTTGAACACAAGACTAGGAAAAGTGAATAGTTCCACCATTGGTGAGAGATTTTGTTTCAAACATGTATTGTTTTATTTATTATTATTCACGAGTGAAAATGCACAACCGTTTATTAAAACTGTATTAGTGACTGAATGTAAGAGCATTTTATAAACAAAATGATTTAGTATCATTAGTGTCCATAATTTGTAAGGTAAACAGTTTGGAACAATTTAAAACTACACATTGTACAATCCTGTCCTCTGTTAAAGCGATAACACATATTGCATATTGTCACCAATGAAGATGTACATCTTCGCTAAGTCGGAATAAATTAAGTCCTGGATAAAGTATTATGGAAAAAATATTATATTGGTCTTAGCGTTCAACGACCTTCTCCATGTAAGAAAACGCTAAAACATGTACAGTTCAAAATGTTCTTATAATATAAGTTGTATACACATTGAACTTGATCAAATCAAATTTAATATCGTGCTTTACAGTAAAAAACGAGATAGGTTTTTACTGTTTCCTGGAAATATTTTGTGTAGTTATGTCCGTTGCTTTATATCTCTGCTATTCAGTTTCATTTCCAGTTAATAATGGTTGATGGACTGCGTAGATTTAAATCAGAATTTCCTATATGACTTTACATTAAAAAGACTTAGTTCAAGTTTTATTAACACTTCTTTCTTGCAAAATATCTTGGCCCTTGTTTAATTTTGAACCTACCTTCCAACTTCCTCTCAATACTTTCTTCAGGACTTCGTTGATGCAAACTGAATTGTCACATCCAAAGATTCTATGTCACGTTTGATGTTATGACTTTTTTGTAAATATGTTAATGAATTATTGTCCTCTATGTTTGATGACGAGTATTTGAAAAGTTCTAAATATTTCTTTAAACCAGTCAGTAAAGTTAACGCCAATCGATTCGTAAAAACACAAAACATTACCAAGAAACGTTATATAAAATGATCTACAACTGCACCTTCAACAAGGTAGACCCAAGTTGATATATGTATGTGACGCAGTATAGGTAAATGACAGTGACGTAATATTATTAGACAAGGGGAACAATTCTGCTACTGTGAAAAGAGCGTACAATAAAATAATGGAGCCCGTATGATACTTTAAGACTAATATCAAGGCTCACTTGGATTCAAGTTAAGGATAGAATTCGTTGTCATATCCTACAATGTTGTGGTGGATTCATCGTTTGAAAGATGGTTGAGAATTCTTGGATATAAACATATCTTCTAGTTGACCGTTGATGCGTTTGGTACGAGTGCTGTCTGCTGTGCAAGGGCAGTTGGCAAAGATGTTTGATACATGGTGTCATAAAACGGCATCGTGTCAGGTTAGATCCAGGAAAGGCACTTCACTCAATTACGTGAATGAAATTTTTATTTATAATGTAAATTAATGATGATGGAATCTCTGGTACAATAGCACACATCGTTATTACCACTTCTCATACACTAAACTATTACAACTGAAAGCCCCATACTACTCATGCACACAAAGTTAAACAATTGATATAGCAAAATACTATCGTTCCTTCACGGATATCAGAGAAGTATCTATTTTCAAACAAATGATCACAAATAACATTGTTTTTCAAAGGATATGATCAATCCATGGATTCCTTTAATGTATATTTTCAAAAGATGGATTCCTTTAACGATCGTAGTAATATATGGATAAATCAACATATTGTCAACATGTTATGGTGCATGAGATTCTCACGCATATAGTGACACTGACATTTAGGTTTGATACTTTATATATAATTACACCAACATATATCATGCTGTTATCAAGTCGCATCCAGGCAATGATCACACATTCTTCTGATCCACAGCTCCTGACAAATGGTTAAAGAATGGCCTAGTGTGGTCTGCTCTTCTCAGTCCGATGAAAGATCCCTTAATAATCTCCCTACCCGGCAGAACATTTGGTCCGGAATCTTTGACCTAAACTAATATCGTTCCTCGAACCTCAAGGAGATCGACTGCTAATATAAAATAACCGAGTGAATAAACGAGTCTCGTTTGCTTGTGATTACAGTTACATACATTACACGTGCACGCAAATGAACTGACTTCTTTACACATTATATTATTTCATAAGAACGACGGTTGAAATTTATTACCAAAACATTATTTTGTTTCTGTTCAGCTATAAAATGTATAAATTGAAACAGATTATTTTATCTGATACAAAGTTGATGCACCTAAAGGTACCGACAGATGGAATGTCGCAATACTCAATATGTGTGAAAGCCTACATGTGATTCAAACATTGGCCTGTTGGTGCGTAAGTGGCCGATAAGCCCGAGCTGTGCCCTGAATGTTTTGTGGCATTGTGGACATGGGATGGTACCAACGCTAATCTTGGGGTTACTGGATGGGGATTCCATGGCCTGTCTCTGTTGTTTTGCCGCGGCTGTCCTGTTGGCCTCGCACGCTGAAGCACCTTTAGTGACCCTGTCCTGGGCTTTCTGCTCCCACATGTCATAGCTAATGCCAAAGTTCGTCAGTGACGTCTTCAGGGCAGTCGTGCATAGTTTTCTCATGATTTCTTTGTTGCATTTTCCTTGTTCAAGCTCGCCTTAAAAGTTTTGTGATGCAGGTGGCCTAGCATGCGTTCTACATGACCTGCCCATCGTAGCTGTGATTGCATCAAGATGATGTAGGTACTGGGAAGGCTTGCTTGGTCCAAGACCTCTGTATCCGGGATCCTGTCTTGCCACGTGATGTTTAGAGTCTTTTGAGGCAGGTAGTGTGCACGTTGTTCAACTTCTTTGTATGGCGCTGGTACACTGTCCAGGTTTCGCAGGCCTATAATAACACAGATATTACTAATGCTCTGTACACCTTCAACTTTGTTTGAAGACTTCAGCGTGTTGGCTGTCGAATACTGTGCTAGCCTTTACAATCCTGGCATTAACTTTATCATCTATTACGACATTCTGGGACAGAGTGCTGCCAAAATAGATCAACCTGTTCATTGAACTCAGTTTGTAGCCGTTGACTGTCAATTACGGTTTTCCTGAGGCTGGTTGATACGTTATTTTAGCCTTCTTTGTTGTGATCGTAAGGCCGAAATTTGTGCAAGCATCAGAGAACTTGTCGACGCAGCTCTGCATGTCAGCTTTTAGAGCCAGCGTTGTGTGCGCAGTCAACAGTACATAGAAAGTCTCTGACAATGTCTGTTGTTACCTTTGTTTTTGCTAGGAGCCTTCTGAGGTTGAATAGTTTGCCATCAGTTTGGTATCTGATTCTGATTCGCACGTCACCATGGCTGAAAACATGAGATTGAAACGTCTTGGCGCCAGTACACAGCCTTGCTTCACACAGCTTGAGAGAGGAAAGGGATCTGATGTCTCACATTTGTTTCGGACTCCAGTTTCCATACCATCGTGGAATTGCTGTACCATGGTGAAAGATTTCCTTGGGCATCCGTTCTTGCCATGATCTTCCTCAGGCCATATCTGCTAAGTATAGAAGGCTTTGGTCAGGTCTATATAGGCAGGGAAAAGGTCAGTATTCTGCTCTTGGCTTTTCTCTTGCAACTGCCTAGCAGCGAACACCATGTCGATGATTCCACGCTCCTTTCGGAACCCACACTGGCTTTCTGCTAGGCGTCCATGGTGAAGGTGTGATGTGAGACTGTTAAGGAGAATCATAGCGAGTACCTTTCATCGATAGAGAGCAAAGAGATACGTCGGTAGTTGTCACAAGCCTGAAGATGTCCTTTGCGCTTATACATGTGTATAATAGTAGTATTCTTGAATTCCTGCGGGATCGTCTCTTTTTGCCACATGTGATGAAACAACTGATGATGCTCTTCAGTCAAACCTGCACCATCTTCCTTGTGTATCTCTGCTGATATTGAGTCTGAGCCAGAAGCCTTATCACTAGAGAGCAGACATACTGCTTTCTTGGTCTCTAACATGGTTGGTGGGTCATCTAGTGATTCATTGACTGGACTTGGGGTAGTCGATCAACGGCTATAATACTGATTGATGTTAGGCGGTTAAGGACACAGTTGAAGTGCTCAGCCCACCTTTCGAGGATATTCTCTTTGTGATCAGTGTGTTCCCATCATCCGCACCAAGGAGAGGTGGTGATCCTGATGATGATGGTCTATATACTTCATTCAGCGCATCATAAAATCTCTTCGGATCATGCTTGACAGCGTGGTTTTGTATCGCATCAGCTTTGTTACTCAGCCAGGAGTACTGCATCTGCCGCAGTTTCTGTTGAACAGTCCTGCGGTTGTTATTGATGGCATCTTTCTTTGAAGTGGACTTTGGATCATTTAGGAATGCTATGTGGAGGCGATATTTTTCATCCAACAGCTACCTGATGTTTTCGCAATTCTCATCAAACAAATACTTTTGCTTTCTAGGTGAAGGCCCAACGATCTCTGTGGTGGTATTGTAGGCTAAGGGTCGCCCAGGCCGCCTCCAAATTGTGGGTGTCCAGAGGGGTGGACTGAAAATAGTTTTCTAGAGTGCTGACAAAGGTTAATTTTTCAGGTCGAGTTCGTCAGCTCGGCGATGTTCAGCCGTGAAATCTCTTTTCTTTGCTGGTGTCATTTAGGTTGGATACGGATGCTTAGTGTGGAGACTACAAGGCGATGATCAGGCCAACATTCTCTTTCCAATGACCACTTCCCAGAAGATGTAGTCAGAGTCGACTCTTGCATTAAGGTCACCCAGGATGATGAGCTTGTCAGATTTGTGAACAGAGGTTATGATAGAGTGGAATTCTTCGTAAAATGTGTCTTTTGTTTTATATGGATTTGCCATCGTTGCAGCGTAGGCACTGCTAATCGTGACATGCTTTCTTCCATTCGAAAGTGGGAGTTTCATGGTCATAAGCCTGTCATTCGCACCCTTTGGAAGTCCATCTAGATTGTTAACAAAATCAGTCTTTACTGCAAAACCTACTCCTGCCTCACATTGCTCCTCACTTCCTCTTCCGCATCAAAAATGTGTAGCCTGCGCCCCTTTCACAAAGTTCGCCTTCCTCTGCAAGGGGGGTTGCATTCAACGCTGCAATATTGATGTTTTATCTAGCTGGCTCTTGGCTCCCTGCCAGTCAGGGCAGTTCTCCTCTGAGGTCTGTCAGCATCACTTATATCCAAACGTATGCCCACGCGCCATGTCCCGAGGGTGAGAGGAACAATTTTCATCTTTTTCTTTTTTGGGTTTCCACCGCTGATATAAGGTCCCCTCCAGCCGCGGCTAGTTGGCTAAGAAGGGATGGAGCAGGCAATTGTTATGGTACCATTTCTAGCCCCATCCTCATCACATGGAGGTGAGCAGTGAAAATCCTAAAAATGGCTGCTCAGTCAATCAGGGGACTGCCAGTCTCCACTGCTGATCCTTTTCATTGAAGAAAGACCTTTATGGCCTGAACCGCCTGTGTGCAGATTTGCTGCTACGGCTGCCAGTGTACCCACAACTAGCTCTTTGTCGCTCGTCCGTCGCCACAGAACTTTGGGGAGAAGGATGACCAAGTGACTTGCACGTTACCTTGGTTTAAACGGAGGAAGAGTTACGCGTCGACGACCTTACCCTCTCGTCCAGGACCATCTGCATCCAGTACCAAGATAAGATCAAGACGGCTGGAGATGGAACCGGATGCAGTGGATGACCAGAACTACCCACATGTCTCGTCCTGTTCTTTGCGCTTCAAGGCGCATTGATGAGAATCACCTTTCTGCCCGTTGAGTTAGCTATTGGTTTCATCCGCGCAGTCTGCCGAGGCCAGTATGCACATGTTTGGGTAGGCAAGCAATGACTCACCGAAGGTTTAAAGCCCATTGTCTACCCTCGCCTGGTTTAACCTGCCAGTCGAAGCGGTTTACCGCGGTGTGGCTGCTGTACATGTTACAGCTTCTTGGAGGCACATGTGAGAGCTGGGTGCATGTGGGGACCAAAGGTTGGCGAGCTACCCCAAAGGAGGCACGACTGTTCTCCCACCAGAGGTGCTACTTCTCCAATACACTCCCGTTGTTATAGTGGAGAAATGACAAAATTGAGAATGAAACATTTTCAAACGTTAAACTAATTTTATCTCAACCTGGAATTCTTTCATTGATTTACAATCTTGATCTTTCAGATGAAACGAAATCTGAATACATCTAATATATGGAAACTTACAAAAGGGAAGGCTTACTTAATTCTAGTGAAAAGCTAAACAAACTGGGACCGTTATAATTAGACCATTATATATGTCATATGCTGAAGTGGCAGTAACCAGTGTATTCTCTTATAATTACTATATGTTGATCAGTTAATAAAAACACACATAAGTACATTCCTGACAGATGCACTTATGATGAGAAAACTAATTCGGAGCAAGCCCATGATATAATACAGGGATAGGGATACAACGGGGACTAGAGATCAAGACATTTAACCCATATCAAGGCGGATCGCCCCACCCATCTCAAAATAAAACACAAACGTTTTGGGGGTCGGGATGGGTTTCTTAAAACCCATTTCTAACACACTCCGTCATACAGGTTAAACCGAATTCCAGTCATGTCAGATGTGACATGTTCGACATCGACAACGGTTTCTGGGTATTAATGTCTTCCAATCTGCATATAATCAATCTACAATTCTAAGAGGTTTTTAACAGAAGAGTTAAGTAAAGAATTAATGGAAATTGTTCAGACAAATTACGATGTAAAGGTTTGTTTTTAGACATGAATTGTAATATTTTCAGGCGGCGTGTCTGCCTGTAAGTAATATATAGTGAATTTCCTGTATACATATATTGTTAAAGATACACACATACTAGCTGTTTCAAGTCCATTTACATACCAGAACAACATAATCAAATTTGCTTGACATTACTTTCGTGCTTATTGTACACATTTGTCTGGTGGATTTGTGTTAACAGATTAACATGTTATGCTCAAAGAAACGTAAGGTAAGACACTCTATATGCAATCTACATATTCAAGTTAGCTTACATTTCTTCGTCATTAAATATGGCAAGATCGAATATCTCATGTTTATGTAATATGCATGTATATTGTTGATCTGATGGTTTTTTGAGGACTGCAGTCCATTCATGTAAGAACATTAGTAAAATCATCTACACAATAGTCAAAACCTTGAAAAGAAATATCATCTTGACTTCAATATTGTATATATGTTGTAGTACATGCATTCTTTTTATATATTTGTGTTGCTTGATTTTAAATGTATATTTGCTTGAAACGAGTGAATAACATATCTCATCGACTGGTTGAAAATACTTAAGTTTTTCATCGACGATCAAGCAAATGTCACGCAAAACAAGTAACGTTTCTTTTTATATTTTGCTTAAATGTATTTTCTAGCAATATGTATAACATATTTAGGTAGCAGAGTCTAACTGAGTGTAATGGTCTTTAATGGCACTTTTTATCCCTTGCAATCATAGTGATATTGGTATGTTGTTCTGGGTTATGCTTAGAGAAATGTAAGTATCATTGATAAACGTGGATGGTAGTCTGTCTGCATGTGTACCACAAAGGAAAAAAAACCCACAATAACATTACTAGAACACAGGTTAGGAACAAGAAAATCAAAAACCTTCGAGCAACCAATACCCGTGAAAATAATATCAGGTGTTCTCTATGTCCTTACTACGCGGATATTTGATGTCTACATGGCCATACAACGTTCCGGAAAATGTCGTATCATCGAGTGCTAACATCTATAGTTTATAATGTGATAATCATGCAGTATAGAAAAGTGTGGTCTGGTTTTAACGTTTAGCCCTTTTTTGATTAAAGATATTGAGTGCATGTGCATTTATTTTAAGTTATTCAAGTATCGCTTCATTTAAGAAATGACGTGTTTTGAATACATGATCATCTTACTGAACGAGGATGTAAACTGAGAACGTGCAGTGTTGTTGTTCGATAGGAAGACGTTTACATATTATCTCAAAGCAATGATATTTTACTACTGAACCATTTACTGTTGTCAGCGACCAGGTATTATGTTCTTCAAAACAAAATACTTAATAAGTAATAGATAACCTCCACGTTGCCAAATATGCACTCGTCTGCGTCAGCTGGCACGAGAGAGAGAGACAGAGAGAGAGAGTGAGAGAGAAAGATGGGGGGGGGGGGAGGTAAATGAGCCAGTAGTAAACAAAGCAGCCTGTCTGAATTACATTTAATTATTTATTCTTGCCATTATTATCATTACGTAATTCAGTTCACACGACATCCACACTCACAAAGTCCATATACAGTTTTCACATATTATGAATTCAAAAACGACGCTCATACTCCATATATGGCTGATTAAACAGAACGCCTGATATTGTTAATTACATATCATGAAAACCGTCTTACCAACCAGATGATATGGTAAGCTTTCTATAAACTGTGAGAGTCCAAGAGTTTGAGACAGCCTGCACAACCAATTAGAAGCAATATATTATCTCACAAACTACAGCAGGCTGTTATGGGCATGTTAAAGACGTCAATACAAATGAACTTTAATCGTTTTATTAAGCAATCAGTCCCCATTAGCTTCGTGTTTGTCAGGTTTTACTGGGACTTGTTTTTTGTTTCATATCATGCTTTTTTACTGGTTATTTTCTACATTTATTCATGATACTTATTTAGTTACTCACAATTTAATTTATAACGCTTATCTTTCATATTAATTAATTAATTAATAATATAGGCTTTCAGCATGCATTTTTAAACATTCTTGTACTTGTAAATTGTGATATGTACACCTACCTATGAGGTGTCATATATGCATATACGGTTTATTAATATTTTAATACACACACACACACACACACACACACACACACACACACACAAACACACACACACACAAACATACACACACACACACATACACACACACACATACACACACATCTTGTCTTGGCATCCGTCCGTTTACCGGAGACGATGGCTTACCTCCAAAGTGAGCTTTTGTTTATCCTTCTTTCTAGCTCTCTTTTCAGCTTGCTTTATTTTTCTCTTCCTCTGTGTTTTGAACTCCCTGCCTGACAGCTAGACGCCAGCTGGGATGGTTGTTTGCACAGATCTCCCAGTCGTTGACATTGATGTTTGCCGTCTTCATATCCTTCTTGCAGACATCTTTGTAGCGCAGATGTGGTCGTCCAGTTGGTCGTGCACCTTCTGCTAACTCCCCATATAACAGGTCCTTGGGAATGCGTCCTGGGTCCATTCTCTTGACATGGCCAAGCCAGCAAAGGCGCCTCTCGCTGAGAATGGAGAACATGCTGTTCATGTTGGCGCGTTCTAGAACCTCTGTGTTGGGTACTTTGTCCTGCCACTGGATGTGCAGAATGCGCCGCAGACATCTCAGGTGGAAGCTGTTGAGTTTCCTCTCGTGTCTTGCATAGGTGGTTCATGTTTCGCTGCTGTAGAGAAGTGATCTGAGCACGCAGGCTTGGTAGAGACGCAGTTTGGTCTTCTCGGTGAGGTTGGGGTTGTTCCAGACCCTCTGGTAAAGTCTGGCCATCCCTGCTGTCTTCTTGGCAATCCTGCCGTTCACCTCAGAATCAGTGGAGAGTGAGCTGGAGATGTTAGACCCGAGGTATGTGAAGTTCTCGACAACTTCCAAGTTGTACCATCAATGGTGACAGAGGGAGGGGAGTCTGCTTCGTGCGCCATGACGTTCGTTTTCTTCAACTGATGGTCAGTCCAAATTCCTTACAAGCATGGGAGAGGCGGCATACCAGCTGCTGAAGTCCATCTTCTGTGTGTGATGTCAAGGCTGCATCGTCGGCGAAGAGCAATTCACGGATGAGTACCTCTGTGACTTTAGTCTTAGCACGGTGACGGGCGATGTTGAACAGCTTGCCGTTAGCCATGGTATGGATGTACACTCCCTAGCTGCACTCCTTGAATGAGTACTGGAGAAGCATGGAGAAGAAGATGGAAAAGAGCGTCGGCGCAAGGACACAGCCTTGTTTGACTCCGCTGATGACTGGGAATGCTTCAGATGTTGCGCCATTGAAGCACACTGTGATGTGCATGTTCTCGTGGAACGACATGATGACAGCAAGCAGACGTGGGGGGGGGGGTCAGCCAATCTTCTGCAGGAGTCTGAAGAGTCCACTCCGACTAACCAGGTCAAACGCCTTCGTCAGGGTTTTTGAAGGCAGTGTAGAGTGGCATCTGCTGCTTGCGACACTTCTCCTGCAGCTGACGTGGTGAGAAGATCATGTCTACAGTTGACCTGCCGGCTCGAAATCCACACTGGGACTCTGGGTAGACGCGGAAGGCTAGGATCTGCAAGCGAGATAAGGCAACACGGGCGAAAGCCTTTCCGACGATGCTGAGGAGGGAGATGCCCTGATAGTTGTTGCAGTTGCTACGGTCTCCATTGTTTATGTACAAAGTGACGATGTTGGCGTCACGCATGTCCTGTTGGATGTATCCCTGTTCCCAGCAAAGGCAGAGGAGTATGTGTAGGGGCTGGAGTAGTGCTGGTATTCCGCTCTTGAGGACTTCAGGCGGAATGCCCTCGCTTCCAGGAGCCTTCCCATAGGCAGGACAATCGATGGCTTTTCCTAGCTCTTCCAGGGTGGGCTGTGTGTCTAGCTCCTCCATGACAGGCAGGTCTGGAATGGCGTCCAGGGCAGTTCCATTGACATTGTTTTGGGTTGCATATAGCTCGAGATAGTGCTTAACCCATCGCTGCAGTTGTTTCGCCTGGTCTGTGATGACTTCGCCCATCTTGGACTTGAGGGGAGCGGTCTTGTAGCTGGGGGGGGGGGGGGCTGTCGCCTTTTTGATACCCTCATACACTCCTCTTGTATCCCCGGTGTCGGCAGCTGTCTGTATACTGTTGCAAAGGTTCAGCCAGTAGGTGTTGACACAGCGCGGGCGGTCTTCTGGGCGTTGTTCCTTGCAATCCCGAGGGCTTGTAGTGTTCTGGGGCTATGTGCAGCCTTGTATGCCAGGAGGGCTTTCCTCTTTGCCTCCGTCACGGGCTCCATCTCCTACCAGTTTGCCTCATACCATTCTTTCGCTCCCTCTTCCCGTAAGCTGTTGATGGCTGAATTGTACACAGAGTCACGGATATGGGACCACTTGGAGTCAATGGTGTCATCACGTGTCACTTTGGTGAGGGCTTCCTTCAGTTTGCTGATGAACTGCTGTGTTTTCTCTGGGTTGCTTGCACAGCAGGTGTTGATGCGTGGGTGACCCTTCTTCTTGGTGTGGTGGAGCTTCTTGGGTAATATTCGCACCTTTCTGGCCACGAGGGAATGGTCCGTGTCGCAATCGGCACTGTGGTAGCTGCGGGTGAGGAGAACACTGGCCAGTTCAGCACGCCTGGTGATGACGAGGTCTAGCTGGTGCCAGTGGCGTGAACGTGGGTGTCTCCACGACACCTGGTGGATCTCCTTGCATTTGAAGAAAGTGTTGGTCACACATAGGCTGTAGGAGCAGCACATCTGCAGCAGTCGCTGACCATTCTCGTAGATCTTGCCCCTTCCGTTAAAGCCGAGACAGGTGGATCAGGCTTCATGGTCAACTCCCACTCTAGCATTGAAGTCTCCTAGTAAGTAAATGCTTTCATTGTTGGGGATACTGGATATTGCTTGATCCAGAGCCTCATAAAAGTTGTCTTTCTCCTCGTGGATGGAGCAGAGGGTTGGGGCGTACACGCTGAAAATGTTGATCGGGCCTAAGGATGTTAACAGCCGGAGGGCAAGGATTCTCTCAGTACCTGATGATGGAGGTTCAATGAAGGCGATTAGCATGTTCTTGACGGCAAAGCCTACACCATGCTGCATAGGTTCATCCGAGGGCTTCCCATGCCAAAAGAACGTGTAATTGGCTTCCCTGATGGTGCCGCTGTCCGCCAGTCTGGTCTCCTGGAGGCAGGCAATGTCGATGTTCAGTTGGGAGAGTTCTCTGTCAATGACGTCAGTCTTCCGTGCATCGTCGATCTCCCTGTAGACAGCGGTCAATCCAGGACACATGGTCCTGATGTTCCAGGTTGCAAAACGAAGAGTTGGAGTCTTCTTATTTCTTCTTTTAGTCTTTCCTGGTGCGGAGTTTTGTGGCCCACTTGTCGAGATGGTTCTCTAAGCTCCACGCACCCAGTGAAGCAGGCAGGCCATGGCGGGCAGCACATTACTGACTGGGGGCTGCTCAGCTTGAGGCGGACGGTAGCTGTCCAGTGAGTCCTGGTGATCTCTCCCACCGTCAGAAGTAACCCCTGGCGCCAAGCTCTACGCCAATCGAGCTTTGACTTAGAACCGGTAAACTGCTACTTCTCGTGTTGTGCCGACGCCGTACGACGACGCTGGAGTGTCCTCTCCAGTGGAGCTATGAAGCCTGGGCAGGGTGGTAAGGAGAATCAGCTGTTGTCCATGCAGCAGATCCCCCTTCTCCACGCAGCTGGTGTGCCCAAGGGAACGACGAATGCCGATACAGCTTGACACCAACGGCGTCGCAGGAGTTGCCGGAATGACGTTGAAGTCAATGTCATACCGCCTTAGGGACTCCATCTCCGGATTTTCTGTCAGGGTTTACTCCCTTAGCCTTTCCCATGAGTGGGTATAGCCACAAGGCAGCAGAGGTTTAGAATCGGAGTTTTCCTTCTCCTAGATGAGTTACCATCCAAGGTTTACGAGTCCCATCCACCCAAAGCAACTGGTTTTAAGGCGTTCATATATATATATATATATATATATATATATATATATATATATATATATATATATATATATATATATATATATATATATATATATATATATATATATACTGTATTTATTCTACTTTGCAATTTAAGCGTTTGTAGGGACTAAAGAAAAATAAGTATTGCAATAAGAGGACCAGTCATGTCTTATACATCACATTTTTTTTTAACCTATCGTGCTTTTCTTGAATGTAATAGACAAACTATTTTAGATTGTTATACGGACAAAAAAAATCCTGTGTATATCATTGGTTGGTTAATAATGGCTCCATTTCTAATGATGGGATACCGATTAAACATTTTATTGTTGTTTGCTCTTTAAGTGTATTATACGTGAAGAAATGTGATGTATTCCGGTAGATTAAACACTGACAAAGATTTAAACGTCAGTCTCGTGTTCCACTTTGCATTTATTTTAGCTGCGTTCTATCGATTCCCGTCTACCCAGGCTTTTGTGTCGGTCACTACATATACCTGTCAGTTAGGTAATGTCTGTTATTGTTGGGTGAATTAGTATATAACTTTTGTTATGTTTAACAGTTTGAAAAATATAAATTAGCAGCTATTCGGACAAACAGACAAAAAAAGGTAAAATAATAAGGTTTGCATTTCTAAAAATAGACATTGCATGTATATGCAACATCACATCATACATTCAAGACATATAAATTTCACATACTCAAGTCCATACTAATGAAATGCACAATTCCGGTATAACCACATAATTACCTTTCCTGCACATGGACAATATTAGAAACATTAGACACAAGAAAATTAAGAAAACATTTACTAGATAAAACGAGACGAGTGAAACTTTGGATAGGACCAAATAGTTTTCCCAAAAACATGTTGTCCTCTACAAATGAGATTTGGAATAGTGATTCGTCCTGACCCAAAGTTCTTTTAAACACAGGACTAGGAAAAGTGGATCGCTCCAAATTTGATGGTAGGTTTTGTTTAAGAAATGTGGGTTTTTAAAAAATATTATTTACAAGTCAAAACCGCCACAGTTTATTGAAATCGTATAAGATACTGCATGTAAAAAACATTTTATAAGCAGATGTTTAAATATCATTAGTGACTATAAATTGCAGGTTAAGTAGTTTGGAACAATACTACACATTAAATAATGCTGTCCTTCGTTAAAGCGATAATAGATAGCTCAAAAATATTGCCTTATTTCACCAATGATGTCGTGCATCCTCGACATGTCGGAATAAAAAATATCAGACATGAAAAACGTTTGTGTAAAAAAAATATTATGTTGTCCTTACCGTTCAATGACCTCCACCATATAATATAAAATAAAAATAAGCATTGCACGTAATCGGATCAAATTAGTATTGTGCTTTACAGTAAAAACTGCATAGACTTTTTATTGTTTTCTGGCAACATTTTAAGGAGTTATGGAAGTTGTTGTATAACTCGGCCATTAAATTTCATTTTCATTTAAAAACGGTTGATGGACTGCGTGGATTAAAATCAGACTTTTTTTATGTGACTTCACATTAAGAAGACCTATTGGCTATTGTTTAATTTTAAACCTGTCCTTAAACTTCCTCTCAATACTTGCGTCAGAACATTCTTGATTCAAACTAAATTTGCTAAGTAGTATTATATTCAAAGGCTCTATGTCCAGTTTGATTTATCACTCTGTTGTGAATATGTTAATGAATGATTGACTCTTTTTTGACGCTGAGTATTCGAAAACTTCTAAATATTTCTTTGAACCAGTCAATAAAGTTAACGCCAACCGATTCATATAAAACAACGCTCAGAAGAAACGTTATGTCAAATGATATTCAACTGCGCGAGCAGCACACTGGACACAAGCAGCTATGTGTATGTGACGCAGTATAGGTAAATGACAGTGACGTAAATATATCAGAGAAGGAGAATAATTCTGCTACTATGTAAAGAGCGTACAATGAAATCCGGGACCCGTATGATACTTTAAGACTATTATCTAGGCTCACTTGGATGCTAATAATGTAATTCTTAGTCACATACTACAATGTTGAGGTGGTTTCATCGTTTGAAGGACGGTTGCAAATTCTTGGATGATAACATGTCTTCTGGAAGAACGGTGATGGGCTGACTGCTGTGAAGGAGCAATTGGAAAAGATGTTTGATACATGGTGTCACATAAAGATATCGTGTTGGCTTAGATCTAGGAAAGGCACTTAAAAAAAATTAAATGAATGAAATGTTTATTTTATAATGCAAATTATTGATCATTCAATATCTGACACAATAGCTGCAGCGTCACTACCACAACTCGTACACTAAACTATTACAACCGAAAGCCCCATAACACTTACTCATGCACACAAATTTGAACAATGGATATAACAAAATACTATTGTTCATTCATGGTACCATTGTAGTGTGGATTTTCAAACAAAGGATGACAGATGATATTGTTTCTCGACGGATATGATCAACCCATGTATTCCTTTAACGGATATTATCGATCTATGGATTCCTTTAACAAATCTTATTGAAAAATAGATTTATCAACAGAGGATCAACAAATATGATGGTGTATGAGATTGTCACACATGTAATGACCTTGACCTTTAGGTTAGAAACCTTATATATAATCATACCAATATATATGATAATGTTATCACGTGGCATCCATGCAATCATCACGCATTCTTTTGATCCATAGCTCCCGACAAATATTTAAGGAATGACCTAGTACGGGCCGCTCCACCGCCCCCGCCATCCTGCTGAACGATCCCTCAAAAACCTCCCCACCCGGCAGACGTTTTCGTTAGAATCTCTGACCCATTTCACCGAGTCAAACTAATATCGTTCCTGGAACCAATTTTACACAACCTCACGGAGATCGATAAATCACAGTAACAGCTAAAAATACAATAACTCAGCTGTTATTGAGCTGTCTAATACAGTTGAATATGTTACGGATGCATGCACCCCTGCTGACTTGTTTACACATTTATTTATTTCATAAGAACGCTATAAAATTTATAAATTGAAACAGATTATTTTATCTGATACAGTGGTGGTGAAAATAAAAGTACTGACAAATGGAATGTCGCAATTCTAAATATGGAATTCTTCAAGTGGTGCAAATATTGTTTTAATACTGGTGTTATAGTGGAGAAAATGACAAAATAAGCGAATAAAACATTTTCAAATTTTACGCTAATTTTATCTCAACCTGGAATTATTACATATATTTTCAGTCTTGATTTTTCTGATGAAACGATTAAGTGAATGCATCTAATAAATGGAAACTTACAAAAGGGAAGGCTTACTTAATTCTAGTGAAAAGCGAAACAAACTGGGACTGTTATAGTTAACCTATTATAAATGTGTTATACTGAAATGGCAGCAAACATTGTATTCTCTTTTATCTACAGCTTGGTGAACAATTAAGAAAAGAATAAATGAAGCTGTATATTCCTGACAGGTGCACTTATGATTATAGAAAAGAACTCGAAGCAGTAAGCCCATGATACAATGCAAGGTGAATCTCCCAACCCCCAGCTCGGAATAAAACACAAACGTTTGGTGATTGCGTTGGGTTTTCTTAAGACCCATTTCCTGCACATTCCGCCAAACAGGTTAAACCGAATTCCAGTCATGTCAGATCCAACATGACTGACATCGACAGCAGTTTCTGAGTATCAGTTTCTTCCAATTTGCATATAAACATTCTACAATTATACGAGTTTTCTCACAGAAGAGTTAAGTAAAGAATTAATAGAAACTGTTCAGACAGAAAAAGATGTAAAAGATACCCAGACTCATAAAAGCGGTTTCAAGTCCATTTACATACCAGACCAGAACAGCAATCTGCATATTCACGTTAGCTTTTATTTCGTTTTGGCATGCAACACAGGATGATCAAATATCTTATGTTTACTAACATGTCTGTATATTGTTGATGTTGTTGTTGTTGTTGTGGGGTTTAACGCCATTTTTCAGCACACGATAGGCTATACATGGCGGCCAGTATTAATGGTGGAGGAAGAACCCGGAAAACCCCGGAAAGAACCACCGACCCACGAGAAGCTACTGGCAAGCTTTCTCACATGCCCACATTGGCTGAATCTTAGACTCGAACCGCCGCAGACAGAGGTGAGATGGCAGTGATCCGTAACGAAGAGCGCTTTAGACCACTCGGCCACTCGGGGCCCCGTATATTGTTGATTTGATGGTTGTCAAAGGACAGGAATTGTAAAAACACAAACGTTTCTTTAGGCTCGAGGAAAGAGGCTGAGCCAGGGAGTCCAAAGTATTTCGCTGGATCTCCGGATATAGATGTATCGCAGTCCATTCATGTAAGAACATTAGCAACAGGCTAATCATCTAAAAAATATTCAACAACTTGAAACGAAATACCATATTGACTTAAATGTATGTTGTAATACAGACATTTTTATTATATATTTGTGTTGCCTGATTTAAAATTTTTATTTGCTTGAAGCGAGTGAGTAACGTACTTCATTCACTGGTTGAAAAACACTTATGTTATTAATCCACGATCACTCAAATGTCACTCGATGGAAGTAATTTTTCTTTTTACATTTTGCTCAGACGTATTAGCCAGCATAATGTATAACAGATTTAAACAGCAGATTTCTTCCTGCATAAAGACCGATAATCGCAGCGGTTTAACAGTTATGTTCAGGTGTATATTCGCACAGAAAATATCAGTCGTAACATAATTCTCATCCCTAAGTCAAAGCAACACGCTAAAAATATTTAAGAAATAATTGCATGCATATTTTTGTATTTGAACTGGAACATCCACTAATTCAGAGCACAGGATAAAATAAAATCCTTTCTCATTACGTGAAACTTCGGTGTTAAGATGTTTAGTTGCTTTTCTTCCTCGAACACCAGTTTTCGTATAATTGTCATTCCGGTGTTAACTCGAGGTTGTTCGGATCTTACCTTTCGGTCAATGGTGAAATCCAAGACTATCTGAATGCAAAAGGCACTTCTAGACGGAATTTGTCCAAACATCCAAATCGGCGAATAACTATTGCATTTTCTCCATTATGTCACAAACTGAACGAAGTGTGTCAAGTTTTTTTGAAAATTGAACTGTTCTTGATTACGACTGGCTTAAGCTGGAAAATAGCAGACGCAGTTAGGATAAACTAGCAGTGTTGGAACTACCGAGGGCTGCGGACTGGTGTCTTTCTTTGTGCTATATTGTTACAGGTTAGAACCCCCATCCCTTGATTCAAGGACGGATACTCCAAATTTTCATTGTAACGAACCCCTGTGGGCAGAAACATAAACACATCTGCAGATGTCAACACGCGTCTCCTTCGCTTCTTCAATCCCATGTATTTCATGTTGAATTGTCATATATAAATCCAGTCCATGATAACGAAATTTCGTAGAATGGAAAAAAAATAATAAAAACATCTATTCATTCCAGATCAAATGGAAAAGTTGTTGCAATGTGCATTCATTCATAATAAGACTCTAAATTTCAATTTTAACTGGACACGCCATTTTCTTTCGAAAGTTATGTTGAGCGCGCGACTAAGTTCAAATTTATCTGGGCGGAGTTATGTACACGTTAATAATATTGATGTTGTGTAATGATGAATCTACGCTTGTGTATTTAGTTTGGAATACGGCATATATTCAGTTACTTTGTTTCGTGTAGTATTTTGTTAATATAATTAGGCATTAGGTAGAATAATAAAAATTAGCATATAATAAAAAGGTCCCAAGGTTGTGCAGTATTTGCATTAAAAAAATTTGTTCATATTTTCCCATACAAATGCAGTAACCTATAATTTTTTTAACGAAACGTTACATGTATCATGGGTGTCTGTGCTTGGGTTATTCACAGGTAATTAGTGACCTGTGTCACTATCGTATAAAACACTCCCTTTCTTTGGAGGAGGTGAAACTGTTTGTGACATACTTGTGTTGTAAAATAATCTCCATTTATTATATACTCATTTTTTTCCCGTTAACTTTACATTGTCAGAATCCTTCAATATTCCCCGATACTGAACGCGCGCGACAATGCACATATAGCATTCACGTGAATAAAGGAACTACTTTCTATTGTAAACAAACAATGACGCAGACGCACTTTTGATTTGTAAACAAATCATATACACTCGCGTAAGAGGCTCTTTACGTTGTGGTTATTTAAATTTGTTTCTGAATGAACTAAAACATGTTTCGTGGACTGCAATAAAACCAAGTTGTTTTAGCACATTCCGCGTTGATACAATGTTACGGATTTAGGCTAGCTACATTATATAAAAGACCGAAGATTAGGTCCTTACAAATAACATACAAGTGACAAAGCATATACTGTCTTCTTTATCTTGTGATAAGAATGGCAAAATAAAATATACTTACAGTATTACATCCTGAATTTCCTCAAAATATTTTTTCTTAATTCTGCAAACCGAATTACATGAGCCATGTCATAGGTTTTCAATCTGGATTACACATTTCGAAATTGTGCTGTAATTTCGATGATAAGTGCAATTGCATCCTCTTTACTGCACTCAAAATGAAATAAGCATTAAATTCCATAGCGTCTGTTTGATAATTGCAATTGAAAGACTTAATATGTTTCTCACGTTATGATTTCAAACATTCAATGACAGAAACAGACACATTTGCAGACGTAAACACGCTTCTCCCGCGCCACTTCAATCCGATGTATTTCATGTATAATTTGCACAGACGAATCCAGTCCAAAATCACAAACTTTCGTCGAATCGAAACAAAATACCAAAATATATTCATTCCAGATCAAATGGAACAGTTGTTGCAACGCGCATTCATTCACAATATGACTGCAAATTTCAATTTTAACTAGACACGCCATTTCCTTTCGAAAGTTATTTCGAGCGCGCGACTAAGTTCAAATTTATCTGGGGGGAGTTATGTGCGCATTAATAATGATGTCATTGAGTAAGGACAAATCCGCGCTTGTGTATTTAGTTTGGAATACGGCATTCATTCATTTACGTTGTTTCTTGTAGTGTATTTTGTTTATATAATTAAACCTTAGGTAGAATAAAAAATGAGCATATAATAAAAATGTTACTGCATTTGTATGGGAAAATATGAACTTGTTTTGTCGGAAGGATATACTGCACTCACAAGTTCGTGCAGCATTCCATCCAAAAAAACTCGTTCATATTTTCCCATACAAATGCAGTAACCTATAATTATTATATGCTCATTTTTTTCCCGTTAACTTTATATTGTCAGAATCGTTTAATATTCCCCGATACTGAACGCGCGCGACAATACACATATAGCATTCACGTGAATAAAGGAACTACTTTCTATTGTAAACAAACAATGACGCAGACACCAGGACTTTTGATTTGTAAACAAATCATATACACTCGCGTAAGAGGCTCTTTACGTTGTGGTTATTTAAATTTGTTTCTGAATGAACAAAAACATGTTTCGTGGACTGTACGAAAAAACACCTGCTGTTTTGGCACATTCCGCCTTGATACAATGTTACGGATTTAGGCTAGCTACATTATATAAAAGACGGACGATTATGTCCTTACAAATAACATACAAGTGACAAGGCATATACCGTCTTCTTTATCTTGTGATAAGAATGGCAAAATAAAATATACTTACAGTTTTACATCCTGAATTTCCTCAAAATGTTTTTTCTTAATTCTGCAAACCGAATTACATGAGCCATGTCATAGGTTTTCAATCTGGATTACACTTTTCGAAAGTGTGCTGTAATTTCGATGATAAGTGCAATTGTATCCTCCTTACTGCATTGAAAATGAAATACACATTAAATTTCATAGCGTCTGTTTGAAAATTGCAGTTGAAAGACTTAATATTTTTCTCACGTTATGATTTCAAACATTCAATGACAGAAACAGAAACACATTTGCAGACGTAAACACGCTTCTCTCGCGCAACTTCAATCCGATGTATTTCATGTATAATTTGCACAGACGAATCCAGTCCAAAATCACAAACTTTCGTCGAATCGAAACAAAATACCAAAATATATTCACTCCAGATCAAATGAATTTTATCCTATCTATAGCACAGTGATTTTTAAGGTCAGCTTCATTAAATGTAGGTATCAGTATATAAATTTGTTTCATACGAAGTATTTAAAACTAGTTAGGTAGCTTTAGCAACATTTAATAACGCTGACCTGAAAATGCACTGAGCTAAACCTGCATATAGCATAAAATTGTCCATGCTGTGTGGAACGAATTAGCATAAATTCAGCATAAAAGTAATAATATCAAGACTGGCAAAAACAGTATATAATGGGATAGGAATATTAGAAATTGAAAAAAGCAAACTTAAAGAAACAAAGAGAGCTTTCTTATTTATGGATTGCTAGCAAAAGCATGGTATAAAGGATGTATCTATGACCGCAAATGCAACAGATGTGAGAAGATAGGACATACACTCTTTAAATGCCCAACAAATCCTCAGACACAAACAGAAATTAGAGAATCACAACAAAGGAACCAAAAACAACAATAACAACAAAAATAACAACAACAACAGAACCAACAAGGGATGGTAACTGAGAACAGGCAACTTCAGCAGAAAGAAAAAGCAACTCCAAAACAAAGGCAGAAAAATCAACGCAACAACAAGGACAAAAGCAACAACAACAACAATATCACCAACATCACCAGAAAGAACTGGTACAGAGACAAACAAAATAAATGCATAAAAACGAGCAAATAAACAAGACTCAACAGATATCACAAATACCACTAACAACATCAGGGAAAAATGAATCAACGCTCCTAGTACATCAAACAACGATCCCAGAACCAGCACAACTAGTAAATCCACTAACCAAAACAAAAACAAAAACAATAGAAGAACAAACAGTTAAAGAAAACAAAGAAGCAACAATTAACACTGGAGAAGGGAAGATACAAGAGACCACTGCGAGAGGCGAGCAAAATACTGGAAAATATATACAAACGTCAGTAACAACAACAAACACAGAAACTCGAGAATCAAACAGAGAAAGGAGAAGAGAAAAAAGAAGACGGCAAAAACAAGAAGAAGAAGCGAGAATGGCAGAAGAATACCTGTTAGACACTGATGAATGTTTCAAATGAAGAAAAAAGAAATGGCAAGAATTTTTTTTTTTAAATGAATGAAAACAAATTAAAAATAATAACAACAATTTATTGAAAAATTAATAACACTTTTCCAACCCTGTATAATAAAACAATTCATACATTATAGCAACACATACAGTATAGCAACCATTAACATGTAGGGCAGGAGGGCCTCCCTAACTGGTCTGCAAAGATCAAACAGGTGAGACCACCCTCCCCCCAAAAAAAAGAAAAAAAAAGAATTAGCATAATACCAAAAAGCAAGACATCGAATGCGTGTGTATCTTTGTCTACCTCGAAATGTTTTTGTATGGTGTGTTCTCAAAAATGGATTGACCTTACGTTACTATGCTTTTAATATATATTTGTTGTTGTTGTTGTTGTTGTTGTTGTTGATGTTGTTTGATTTTAGAACAACTACATCAAGCACAGCATAATACCAGGGTTTCTTTTTTTTTTAAAGTAGTTCTGAGCGCGTGGACACCGAGACTGAGACGACTCATCGGAGATGACTAGATTTAGATATGAAAAGTAAGGTTTGCAAAACAGCTAGAATCTTCTGTAGCATGGGTGAGAAATATAGAATCTATGTTGGGGTTTGGACCGAGACAAGGAAATCCAAGCCAAGGGGTTACATTATTTGTCACCCTACGAGGCTTGTCAGTCACGACCTTTGTCGCTCTTCAGTCTTTGTTAAAAGCGCAAAGTACGAAATCAGTTGTGGCTATGGTACAAATGGTAAAGATGACTTAGTAATGTCTTTGAACCCAAAAACACTAGCAGAGTTATTATTTTGTGAGTTTTCTATATACTGTTTTTTTTTCTTCTAATTTTCCTTTGGTGATTTCAATAAAATTAGAATATCCTACATCTGCATCTAACAACTATAGCTATATTATGGTTTGTCATTATAAATTCACTCAAATTTGCTTGATACCTCAATACTTTTATGAAATTCACACTTTGTGTGAAATTTATGTAATAGAACTTTGTATCCTGTTTCGGAGCAAACCGTTGAACCAAGATGGGCAAATCACAAAAGCAGTGAATCCGACATATTTCAAGTACCCTTGCACCTGAATCAGAAACTTTATAAACAATAACCTTAAGCACCAAAGCCATTGGTGTACCAGAAATAATACATCTTGAATCCAGACAAGAATCCTTTCTTTGCTCTGCCCCGATATGGATTAATAAAGATTGAATGAAAACATAGATTGAACACCCATAACTTGCCTGACGAGAGAGAGAGAGAGAGAGAGAGAGAGAGAGAGAGAACATGTAATTCTTTGCTGATTGCTCTTAGTCATATCTTTGTGTACTACTAATTCATACAGCTTACACTAACACTTTTTTATTATAATGTGATGCATGTCACAATGTAGTCTATATATAATTCACACCACCATTTCAGAAATATTTCATGTAAGCGACTTGATTTATTTCGCTGACGGAGAAAGAATTAATAGCAGAAAGTATAATAGATACATGGAAATTAGGCTCTTCTATACTAAACTTTATTTGACGTAAGTTGAAACAAGCGAAAAGAGAGGCGCCTCAAGATAGTTAACTACAAACGCTCGATTATTAATGATCTAGCTCATTGCATCTCTCTCTCTCTCTCTCTCTCTCTCTCTCTCTCTCTCTCTCTCTATATATATATATATATATATATATATATATATATATATATATGTGTGTGTGTGTGTGTGTGTGTGTGTGTGTTTATGCCACGTACATTGAAAATAACATTAGTCATAAATGACATGAAAATAATGATAAAAAGTATTAATAGTGCCTGTTTTCTAAATTATATTAAAATTGTTAACAATTTCATCTGAATCATTTTTCTTTTTTTCTGTTCCCCTCTTGTGCGTAAATGACAGAACAAGCACACATCTAGAGTGAGAAAGAAAAACATATTGCGCTTGACGAAAACATCAAAAATTGAACTGTACCAAGTAACGTACAGTAATCTGGTTCGTCTTAACGGTATGGTTACGCTTTCCTTGGGATCTATCTACAGTGTTCATAATATCAATGGTACGTAGTTGCAATAGCCAGTAACACCAGGTCTATATGTTAAATTTGTCGGTTACGAGACACACATACTGTATTGTTTTAATCCTTTGTTGTTGTTTCTTAAACCTATTACAATGTTCTAAAAATCAAATAGTTATTAATAAATATAAAAATGTCCAAATGGTCACCCCGCCGTCCCCCCATCTCTCTCTCACTTTATCTCTCTCTGGATTATCGTATCTAGATACGGGCGAAAATTCATGAAAAATACGATCATTGGGAGAGAGAGAGAGAGAGAGAGAGAGAGAGAGAGAGAGAGAGAGAGAGAGATAATTTTATAGAAATGTTAATTAAAACAGAATAATGACTTAGATGAACTGTCAATATATTAAGATATTTTAATTACCGTTGTTTCGTCATTTCACTTAGTTTCTATTCCACACTAATTTCCATACGCCAGTGCGTGAATGTATGACAGTACAGGTTTAGTGTACAAGTAGATAACCCTGTTTGCAGTACACTACTTTCTTCCTTAAAACCATAATTCATGTTTAAATCATGAGTGTGTCTTATATTGATTTAACAGATGTGAATAAAATAGAAACTGAAAAAGAAAACAATCAACTTATCAATTTTTATATGTGATTATGAACAAGAAGAAAAATCGTAGAACTACATTTTGTAGCGGACACACTCGCAGGGATATGAGGAGACCATTCACTCGGTCAATACACATTTACCAAAAGCATATCGTAACTCCATTCGAAGTGCAAATATATGTATTTGTATGTGATATAAATCAAATATATATATAGTATGCACGCTGTATACCACTCGTTGTATACATGTTTCATTAAAAGGAAACTCGGGCAAGCCCTTTTTTCCTTTTAATGAAACATGTATACATTTGTGGTATATCATTGATACAGCGTACATACTATATATATATATATATATATATATATATATATATATATATATATATATATATATATATAAGGGCGAGTGAGGGGGAGGGGAGAGGGAAAGAGAGAGAAATAGAAAAGCATAAATGGAAGACAGAAACAGAAATATACACCAAACAAAGCGGAAGGTGCCATGCCTGGATACTAATGATAACGGAAATTGGAACCCGGGTCCGCCGGTCACAGCACCCATTGCCTTGCCTACATGCATCAACCGCTAAGCAATTTCGACATTATACACATGTGGCTCTATCGTATCGGTTTAGAATCTCCACAAGAGTACGAATTAAAATGCTGTAACCTGCATATATAATGTTTTCTACAGCATCTGATTACTTACAAGAATAGCACGCAGGTCCCGGTAATTGCATTTCGATGCAATCCAGAAGATGATGAACAAAATTGTAGAGAAGATAGCCTAGAAAAAAAGACTGACAAAGTTGAAGATTGATTTGATTTCTCACTGGTTTTATGAATTGCATCTCAGATTCTGATTTAATTATGATACAGTCCCTGACCTAACAGTTGATACACATACATACATACATACATACATACATACATACATACATACATACATACATACATATATACATACATACATACATACATACAGTGTACGTACGTACAGACAGACATTTTAATTCTTTAATTCATTCATAGAAATGTATGAAATTGCAATAGGCTGCAAGGTGCGTGTGGAAAATGACGTATGACGTATGAATGCAGGAGAAATGTCAAATTCAAATACTAATGGTAGTGGTGGTTGTTGTTGTTGTAGGGTTTAACGCCATTGTTCTGCACAAGATAGGCTATATATGACGGCCAGTATTAAGGGTGGAGGAAGAACCCGGGAAAACCCCGGAAAGAACCACCGACCCACGAGAAGCTACTGGCAAGCTTTTTCAAATACCCACTTTAGCCGCTTTTTAGACCACTCGGCCACTCGGGGCCCCGGTAATGGTGGTGGTGGTTAGTGGAGTAAAAGTACAGAGTACTAGAGTGATAAAGGGACAAAATGGTGGAGAAGGAGGATACTTATGATTGTACTTGTATTTGTAATTAACGATACTAATGATGGTAATTAATGATACTAATGATGGTCATTAATGATACTAATGATGGTCATTAATGATACGTAAGTAGTGAAGTGGGATAACCTAGCGACAATGGGAATTACCATTACAGGACCCCTTGGGACAATCTGGAGACAATGGAAATTTAACATGGGGGAAAATCATGGGACAATCTGGGGACAATGGGAATTTAACATGGGGAATAAATCGTGGGACTGTCTAGGGACAAGGGGAAATTTAACATGGGAATAAATCGTGGGACTGTCTAGCGTCAAGGGGAATTTAACATATAGAAATTGAACATAATGGGTCTGTATAGCGTCAAGGGGAATTGAACATGGTGGGATTTTCTAGGGACAATGATGGTAGAGGGTCAAACACAACAGAGACAGAGACATACATACACTAGTACAAGCGTGAGATTTATATATAAAGCATTACCAAGACGTGAAATCTTGCTGGGGTGTTCAAAAAGTTGCATAATTGTAATGATGCTATAAATAGCTATAATCAAGGAAATGCACAACGACAAAATATCTGTGACTAAAAGTAACGCTAAAATGACGAAATTGTCCCAGAATTTAAAGGAAAATAAACATATCCCCGAAAATTAAGTTACAATGGTTTAGACTAAAATGGATAAAATTAGTAACTACTTACAATATCAACTTGTGTGACGATCGTGGATAAACGCCCATGTATCTATTTATAGCTATAATCAGCTAAAATTCCTATGAAATCCCACTATCTATTTATACTACAACTTGTGGGTTATTCCTTTGGAAAACCCCACTATCTTTTTATAGCCTCAGCTTGAGTGACGTTCCTGTTTATGAACTCTAGTACATATGTATAGCTACAACCTGTGGAAATCCCCAAGTCCATATTTATAGCCTCGAAATTTCCAGCGTCAGTGTACTGAACACTAGGGGATAAGTGTCAACAGTGTTGCAAGTGGCCGACCTGAATACACACTACTGCAGGTAGGTAGGTAGAGTGTATCTGATAGGGATAAAGTGAGTTTTATAGGGACAAACAGAGACCAATACACACACACACACACACACACACACACACACACAACGTACGCGCGCAGAAACACACACACACACACACATACACACACACACACAGAGGGAAGAGGAAAAAACAAACCCCAAATATACTATCCACACAAACGTACGCAAACACATACAAACCCCAAAATATACTATCCATACAAACGTACGCAAACGCATACAAACCCCAAATATACTATGCACACAAACGTACTCAAACGCATACAAACCCCAAATATACTATCCACACAAACGTACGCGAACGCATACAAACACCAAATATACTATCCACACAAACGTACGCGAACGCATACAGACCCCAAATATACTATGCAAGGAGGAGGAGGAGGAAGGGGACGCTGACCCACGTTGAGAAGTACACCGAAATGGGGCTAGATCAAGCATTGCATGACGTCAACAAAGCAAGGCAGTGTATAAGAGCCATACAATACGTTGCCTACAAATCTCTAGACACCTTTAAACCAAGACCTTCTCAATCGGGATTTGGGGTCAGAGTTCTCCCCCCCCCCCAATTCTACAAACAAGCCTACGCTGGATATCCCCTCAGTCAACTGGTAGAAGCCGCTGCTCACGGTGTCGCCCATCATGGCTACGCATTTCCTGATATCAAGAATCATGAGACTAGGAGTGCGGGAAAGATCGTGAGGGCGAAAGAGAGACGTGGTACCTTCTAGCAGAAAAAAAACAGCCCGTTTTAGGGCTCCAAAAGATTGTCTTTTATTAAATAGGGAACCATATTTGGCTTGGTATCCCTCCTTGACTAAACTATTCTCGAAACAAACTTGACCCATTGGAACACCACAACAAACTTAACTTGTTAAACCTAACAGTGACAAAACTTGTGCATGTCGCTTAGACATATTAATTTAAATAAGATCAGTATGGCTATTTTTATGTACACTAAGTACTAATATTAGATAGATACGTTAGGAAGTAGGAAATTTAACAGACTCGTTAGATTTGAACTAATTGCACAGGTGGTTAACACATTATTGGTACTTTTTATTGTCCATTAGCAAAAACGGGACTTGATTTGAAATAAGCACGGGCTGTCGTTTTGGGGAGTACTTAACATCCATGGATTGCTGAGCACCTTTTTCCTCCTTTACCACGCTCGGACATCGTACACGTGGCAGAATGTGGAACGATGTCCACCTGCCACACGCCCATGTGTCCTAATGTGACGTCATAGCTGCCGACCAATCGTAGCGGGCTTTACATACTACTTGGGTTGACACCTGAGGCATTTCAAACCAACTAAGAAAAATGAGTGTGTGGTGAGACTATTCCCACTCATGTTTAAAGCCTTTCAGTCAGGTTGTTAAGGACTAGTTAGTCCTACACCTGAGTGGCTAAATTTAAAAGTAGTCTGTGAGTACATAAAAGCCTGGGGGATGAGGTTCTCTTTCCTTCCCCAGGAGTAATTAAAAATCACGCGATGCGTGATTAAACCAGTGATACATGCTCCATTGGAGCGAAAATCACTTTAATTCAAGTAAGCAAGCAAGCAAGTTCGGGTACCGTCTCTAGCACTCTTGATGACACCAACTGTCTGGGTTATTTTCTTTCTTGCAAGCCCCTATGTTCCACTTCTGTTTGTGATAATGACTTGTGATACTTCACATTTTCTAAAGTAGAAATCTTTACAAGCCGTACAAAATACAAAAGTTATATGACTTTGGCTTTTGACACTTGCACAGACTCTTCACTTTATAAGTGTCACGAAAAAATTGTATATCCAATTTTTACCATTTTCCAAAACACGCACACACTTGCAGCTTGACCAGAAATATGTACATCTTGTTTTGTGAATAAGTCACAGACAAGTCCAAGCATATATAGGTGGTTATGAACATTAGGAATATCCCTCATTTTTCAGAAATATCAAAGCTTGTATGTGCATTTTCCCTTTTCCACTCTATATTAGTGCTTAGATTTGTTCCAAAAAAGAAAAAAGAAACGAAACAATTTTGAAAGAAAAACAACTGAATTTTCAATTCAGATTTCTCTCTGTTTATAATTTTTTTTCAAGTTGACGGTGCATGACAGATTACAATCGCCTACCTTTCCAAAGTGAGAGACATTTCTTCACATGTCATTGCCTTTGTTAAATTCGGTTTCATTGGTTAGTTATCGTTAATCTTTAATTTTTTGATGCATTTCTTTTTGATGGAAGATTTAAGGCTTTCTAGTGTTGTAACGGTATTTATGTTGTTTAGTCTTTTGATGAAATTATTTATAGCAAAGTGCTTAAGATTTTTCAGTTTTTTTTTTTATTTCAAGCCCTACAAAAGGAGACCAAGTTCGTCTTGAAAGAGGATTGAAACTCTAAATTACACGGGCGTGAAGGAAAACATCTTTGTGTTCATTCTAATCATGCTTGCCGTATCTCTTTGTGTTTTAGAGGTCATATTTCTTCTTAAGAAAATACATGCATCAATAGACAGACAGGTTGGGTCATCATCCTCGAGGTTCACTGTACTTTCGGTTCTTTACTTCATACAAACCCCAAATTTATTAGTTTGAAGAAAAAAAAAAGATAACATGCCCCTCAATACTGTAACACGTCTGTTCTGACTCTACCGATGTGAGTGTGAGTGTTTATGTTAAAATGTTTAAGTGAAATATAAAAAAATGGTCAGCTTGAAAACGCGAACCAATACCGTGACGCTCAGTATTTTGATGTGGTAAGAAGAAATGATACAATACACAAAGAGGGCTTGTAAGTTCACATTTCAGTCTGTCTGCATTGTAATGGTAACAACGCAAAAGCATAGGGATTATTATGCCACACAGTCCTAGAATAAAACAATGCATCACCCGTTGTAAGCCATTTCATTGGCTATACTTATTTTCTTACCGCGTTCACTTCGAATTGACTTGAGTTGCTATTCACACAGTGACGAGAATGGCAATGCTTTACTGGGTCTATCCTATAGGCGATTTATATAAAAAAATATTTAAAAAAATTAAACTAATGCACGAACAATGGTACCATGGGCGATCCCATTGAAATTGTGTCCGTCTTATTGCAAAATACATCAACATTTAATTTAACCGTGCAGATCGCTAGAACAAACCTCTGATAATATACATTTTGAAAAGTGTTGTGTGACACGGATCGCCATTGTCGCTTGGTGTCTGCTTTCTTGTTCGAAAAGAGATCGTTTTGTCTTGACTATAAAAAATTAATTTGACTAAGTTTTACGCACTACTCGAACTCATAAATTTACGTTGTAGGTGTAAGCCGTCGTTCTCAGTTTTCTGGAAGTTCGTTTTTGCGTTTCTCAGATGTGATACTATTTTTTATGGACCGAACGAAATTTCTTTTGGCGTGAATTAGGACTCGTGGTTTTGTGGCATAAATGGAGAGCATTTATGAAAGCTCAGTTATGTCGTCTTCGAAATCGTTGACACGGATTTGAACTAACACTTCAGGTTTTGTGTGAGGCGATACGGTAATCGTTGCCTTTTACTTTCTTAATGAAATCTTTTCATCGTATTGCAAAATTACATTTGACTAGGTTTCATACGCAGCAGGTCCCTCTATATAGGGAGAGTGTCTTAGCGTCAGAGTATTCATTCCACTCTCAAACGATCAAGAAGATGGAAGAGTCAGCACAGATCGACCTGCTGGTCAAATATTTGCTAAAAGTCATACGAAAGCATAATTCACAGGTGAAAGTGGCAACAAAACTTACTCTTTTGGTCGTTGATTTGATGAGAGTCATACGAAAGTGTGTAAGTGTTAATGAAGTTTGCTATATCTGCAAAGGTAAATGGGTATTTGTCTCCAGAATACCTGCTTCGTCTAAGAAAGAGAGACAAAAGTTAAGATACCTAATATCGTTGTCGGGAGAAAGGACACTGGGATTCAGAGTGCCCTACGAGAAAAGAGAAGAAACAGAAACAAGACGAAAAAGAGAAGAGGGATTCAGAAGAAGAAGAAATTGAAGACGAGGAAGAACTTGTGCCAGTGAAGACATGGAAATGAAAAAAAATTGACAGTGTTAGCCGATGCATTGGCCCTGATGTGAAATTTCATACTACCTTCTAAAAGAGAATAGACCAGAAAGAAAACGTAAGTGTCTCGTGTCTTGACATTGTATAATAAGGATAGCGTGTTTTGTTTTTACTCACACTTTATGAAATTGTGCTCTTTCACCTCTCTCTATCCCTCTGGATCATGTTTTAGTTAGACTTGAAATGGAAGGATGTTTTTCTTCACGCACGCTCTTTAGGCATGCAAGTCGGTAAACAATAGTCAGTCTGTTCATCCATCATTTTGTGTCTTGATGTTTCCTAAATCACACACTGATGCCATAAAATAACGGGTTAAATGGGTTTTGTAGTGTTGGGGTGGGGTGGGGTGTAGGTGTTTCGCAGAGTTGGTCATTGCAGGTGAGGGCTTAGGTGCTTAGGTGCTTTTCTTCTTCACTCTGTGTTGATGGAATATAATGGGTTATTTTCTTCACTCTCTGTTGATAGTATATATAAAGGGTCATTTCTTCACTCATTGTGGATAGTGTATAATGATTTTCTTCTTCTCTCTGTGTGGTTAGTATATTATGGCTTTTTCCTCT
Source organism: Sinohyriopsis cumingii (assembly GCA_028554795.2). Taxonomy (NCBI): domain Eukaryota; kingdom Metazoa; phylum Mollusca; class Bivalvia; order Unionida; family Unionidae; genus Sinohyriopsis; species Sinohyriopsis cumingii. The sequence continues at coordinate 46,576,253 of CM068828.1, read as the reverse complement.
TCCCTCTTTGAGGATAGTGTATATTGGGTTATTTATTTCTTCTTTCCTCTGCGTGGAGTGTAGATATGGGGTTTATTTTTTTATATCTCACCTACGTGTGGTTAGTAGGTATGGGATTTGTATTCTTCCTCTTCCATGTGCAGATAGTATATTTGGGGTTTGTATTGTCTCCCTTCTGTGTGGATAGTATATTTGGGGTTTGTTATTTCTTCTTCACTGTGTGTGTGTGTGTGTGTGTGTGTGTGTGTGTGTCTTCGCGTACGTTGTGTAGATCGTATATTTGGTTGTTTTTTTTCTTCTTCCTCCCGAGTGTGGATAGTATATTTGGTGTTCGTATGCGTTAGCGACGTTGTGTGGATAGTATATTTGGGGTTTATACGCGTTAGCGACGTTGTATGCATAGTATATTTGGGGTTTGTATGCGTTCGCGTACGTTTGTGTGGATAGTATATTTGGTGTTTGTATGCGTTCGCGTACGTTTGTATGGATAGTATATTTGGGGTTTGTATGCGTTCGCGTACGTTTGTATGGATAATATATTTGGGGTTTGTATTATCTCCCTTCTGTGTGGATAGTATATTTGGGGTTTGTTCTTTCCTCTTCCCTCTGTGTGTGTGTGTGTGTCTGTGCGTGTGTCTCTGTGTGTGTGTGTATTCGCGTACGTTGTGTAGATCGTATATTTGGTTGTTTTTTTCTTCTTCCTCCCGAGTGTAGATCGTATATTTGGGGTTTGTCCGCGTTAGCGATGTTGTGTGGATAGTATATTTGGGAATTGTATGCGTTCGGGTACGTTTGTATGGAAAGTATATTTGGGGTTTGTATGCGTTCGCGTACGTTTGTATGGATAGTATATTTGGGGTTTGTATGCGTTCGCGTACGTTTGTATGGATAGTATATTTTGGGGTTTGTATGCGTTTGCGTACGTTTGTGTGGATAGCATATTTGGGGTTTGTATGCGTTTGCGTACGTTTGTGTGGATAGTATATTTGGGGTTTGTATGCGTTTGCGTACGTTTGTGTGGATAGTTTATTTGGGGTTTGTATTATCTCCCCTCTGTGTTGATAGTATATTTGGGGTTTGTATTTTCCTCTTCCCTCTGTGTGTGTGTGTATGTGTGTGTGTGCGTGTGTCTGCGCGCGTACGTTGTGTGTGTGTGTGTGTGTGTGTCTTTGTATTGGTCTCTGTTTGTCCCTTTAAAACTCACTTATCCCTATCAGATACAGTCTACCTGTTGACACTGTTGACACTTATCCCCTAGTGTTCAGTACAGTGACGTCACTGACGCTGGAAATTTCGAGACTATAAATATGGACTTGGGGATTTCCACAGGTTGTAGCTATACATATGTACTAGAGTGCATAAACAGGAACGTCACTCAAGCTGAGGCTATAAAAAGATAGTGGGGTTTTCCAAAGGAATAACCCACAAGTTGTAGTATAAATAGATAGTGGGATTTCATAGGAATTTTAGCTGATTATAGCTATAAATAGATACATGGGTGTTTTTCCTTTAAATTCTGGGACAATTTCGTCATTTTAGTGTTACTTTTATTCACATCCATTTTGTCGTTCAGCATTTCCTTGATTATAGCTATTTATAGCATCATTACAATTATGCAACTTTTTGAACACCCCAGCAAGATTTCACGTCTTGGTAATGCTTTATATATAAATCTCACGCTTGTACTAGTGTATGTATGTCTCTGTCTCTGTTGTGTTTGACCCTCTACCATCATTGTCCCTAGACAATCCCACCATGTTCAATTCCCCTTGACGCTATACAGACCCACCATGTTCAATTTCTATATGTTAAATTCCCCTTGACGCTAGACAGTCCCACGATTTATTCCCATGTTAAATTTCCCCTTGTCCCTAGACAGTCCCACGATTTATTCCCCATGTTAAATTCCCATTGTCCCCAGATTGTCCCATGATTTTTCCCCATGTTAAATTTCCATTGTCTCCAGATTGTCCCATGAGTTTTCCCCATGTCAAATTTCCATTGTCTCCAGATTGTCCCAAGGGGTCCTATAATGGTAATTCCCATTGTCGCTAGGGTATCCCACTTCACTACTTACGTATGATGGTAATTATATTTTACTTATGATCGAAATTAATGATACTTATAATGGACATTAATGATTCATATAATGGCAATTGATCTTGTCTATTGTGTGGTAATTGCTGACGACGGGAATAGAAGGTGTGGTTTTGTTATGTGTGGTGGTCATGTTGGTGTTGTTAGAAGTAGTTGCCAATATAGTTGCTTTTGTTGCTATTATATAACCATTATTTAGACTGTGATCGTGGTTTTGTTATTGGTAATAGTAACGGTGGTGATACTGTAAGTTATGTGATAGTAAGGGTGGTGGTAGTAATAGCAGCAGGAGCATTAGTAGCAGTAGTAGTAGTAGCTGCAGCAGTAGTGGTTGTTATTGTTGTATTGTATTCATCGCCGTTTAAATGCTTCAATTGTAGTCATATATGAATAGGTATTACTACTACTAATACTAGTACTAATACTAATATTAATAATAGTTAAATGCGGCGATTGATATGACTGATGCTACAATACTGATGGTAGTTTCTTACCGAAATGAGAACGAATAGCGATATAACTAGTACAGCCACACCCGTACGAAATCATACGCTTGTATCATAGGCGTACTACAGGCATAGCCTGCACCTAAAATATGGGTTCTCTTTGTTTTATAAGACTATGAGCAAAGTGTAATACTAGCGTATCTCTGGCGTAATACTAGCGTATCTCTGGCGTAATACTAGTGTAGCTCTGGCTTAATACTAGCGTATTTTAGGCGTACACAGAGGTGAATTATTTAAATTAGTACGCCTGTATTCAAATACATCAATGTAATAAGATGTATTAAAGGCGTAAATCACAGGCATAAAACATATTCAAGTACAGGCGTAAATCATAGGTGTAAAAAATATCAAAGTAATATTACAGAGGTAGACCATACAAAGGTACAGGCGTGAAGCAAACCCAAACTTACAGGCGTAAAATGTTGGCATAAACCAGACTTTTTGTATGTGCATAGTTTACAGTCATTTCAAACAAAGCGTATTATGCAAGAGCCATGTTATTTGAAAGATGTACATCCAGCTAATTTACTCATGAAGCAATGAACACAGACAACATAGATGAACAGTGTAGTTGATTTTAATAACATCATAACACCAATACAGTTGCTGGCAGAATCATTCATAGCAATACAACCATATTCTTTGCTGAACAAAGATGTGTTATCGTGATTCATCGAAGTTTTGTCTATATTTTCTTCTCGAATAACTAACGGTTTCAGTTACAGCGTCATTCAAATCAGTCATTAATGGGTTTATTATTCCACATTTACTACACCATGCATTCACATATTCTGAAATAAAGATATATATGTTAAGAAAATGAATTTAATTCATTTAATGAAGAAAGTAGAAATATTAATTTTTAATCTATGTATTTTATATCAATTTGTTGGAATACTTTATAACAACTAATGGTTGATTTTGCTGTTTAATGGCACATTACACATGTTATTGGCTATATTATGCCACGGAAATGGAAGCTAAGTACTTTTCCCCAAGGATACACCAGGACAGCTGACTTAGTTGATTACCGAACCTGTGACTCTTGGATTACAAGGATGACCCTCACCCATCGAGCTACAGTGGCTCGCTTTTCAAAACTAAGTCATATTTTACGCATATCAATTCTGACAAATTTTAAGTAAAAAAGTTTTGGGGTTTGGTGGTTTTACAGTACAGCAACATGTTTAATGCTATATTGTGCTGAGGGAAAAGAAAGTGCCAAGGACACTAACATGTGAATCAAACTCCCACCCTGATGTCACGAGTCCAGCACCTTAATCAATAAGCCACCATGGTTCAAAACGAAGAAATGAAATCAATTAAATCAATTATTATAATATTATTAACATATGCAGATTAAGCTTATATTATTGAATATCAGTTTCATGCATTAATTATATATGCTGCCAAATATCATTCACGGAATATGATATATTTCTAATAAAAGCAAAAATGAATTATACAAATAGAACTTGAAAAAGAAAACTTTACAAATTGTGGATAAAGATATTCATCAGTAATGCATCTCACCTTTATACGCTGATATGCGTGTTTTACCTAAGGGATACCTTAGATTTCATTCCTTAGATTTCAGCAACCCTTGACCTCGGGAAAGGGCTATTTCCTTGTCAATAAACACCAACTGTATCAATCTTCTCATGAGGGCATATCCTGGACGGCTTGCTTTCTTAGCGTGGTTCAAGGCATGTCTCAGAATGATGCTGTCCACCATGACATAAGAACTTAATAGTTTTTTCTTCTTCTGAAAATGCCAAAGAATTGTATGAAAATAGTATTAAAAAACATTTGGAAATAACTGATCAAACTTAAAAAGTATGTTATATTGTTTTACAAACTATTTATACATAGGTTAGAGACAGTATTACTTAGGTTGCAAATAATATCAAGATATTTTAAATTTTCATACTACTCTAGCATTCTTGTTAATATAAAATGTTGGAAGTCAGAGGTCATAGTGACCAAGGTTTGGTGAGTTATAAATTGTTCATCTACTGATGCTCCCAATTGTAAAAATGTGCTTTACATTAAGGCAGTTAGTGTTACTAGCTACATGTTAAGAGTTTTCCTTGAAATTTCATAAAGTACATGAAAGGGCTTGATCGGGCTGTGATGTGTATACATCGATGTGACATCAGCATATTTAAATAGTGGAAATTTGTGTGCTTCATGGGAACAATATTCTTGTGCTTAAAATGCTGCACGTCGTTGCAACACAAGCATATTTATATAGCGGAAATTTGTGTACTTCATGGGGGTAATATTATTGTGCTTAAAAGGAATCATTTGATAGTGTTTTGCATACCATTTATGTAGCAATGGTTGCCCCTGCTGGCTGAGTGGCCTAAAGCACTTGTCTTTAACAATCACAGCCATCGTACCTCTGTCTTGATATGTCTGAATCTTGGGCTCAGTCAATGTGGTTACGTAAGAAAGCTAGCCAGTATCTACCAGTGGGTCAGTGGTCCTTACTGGGGTTTTCCTCAGATCTTTGTCCACCAGTTATACTGGCTACCATTTTTAGCCTGTCTTGCGCTGACAAACCCAAAACAACAGTAACATGTACCTAATAATTAATTATTTAAGAATAACAATATTATTACACAACATTTGTTGATCTTACTTCGTTTAAGTGTTTCATCCCACAGGGTTTTATACTTCCTGCAGGCTCCTGTAAACATTAACGCTAAGTTAAATATGTTTAACCCTATGTTTAATTAAAGCCATTGGAGAAAAATGAGAGACAAATGAGCACATACATATGCTCTTTAGATGGACAAACATAGTTATCCCTGCCCACATCACAAAGTGGATAGAAAATATTAGATACTTGCTGCCATCTGACTCGTCATTATCATTCTACTTACTCCTGAAGATGAAGTCCCCAAAGCTGGTGAAACCTGTGCAGCCATGAGCTTTCGTGGTGACCTCCTTGGTGATAAATGGGTGATATTTGCTGTTGTCGACGCTATCGGTGTTGGTGGTGGCAGTAGAGGTTGCTGGTTCTCCTGGCTGCTGATTGTGTGACTTGTCATCTGACAACTGTTCATTTGCTCATAATTGCAGGAGTCCTGATAGAGGCTGATATCTTCATAGTTCCTATCCATTGTTGCATCAAGGGTTTTCTTTGCCTGTTTTACAGCAGATGGGACATTTGCACTGGGCATATTTTGGGTGTTTTGTGTAGGATTATGAAGTGATGAGGGAGCTTCTAGTGTGTAGTATGTTGGCTCTTCTGACACAAATAAATTATTTTCCCATGGAGTTGAATGCTGTGTATGATTCTCTTGAGTTTTATGCACATTGAAATTAAAAATGGAATAAGCAGGTTTATTTCACCAAGTAATCAAACATATATGAAAATCTTTGTGAAAAACAAATTTTATAACGTTTTTATGAAGAACTGCCTCATCCATGTAATTTTCTGTTTACATGATTAATGCCCTATTTGTTGACTGTATTTGTTACTTCCTTTTCTGGCAAGGTAAGTAATTCTTATAAAAAGGTATCTTACTATACAAATATAGTTGAAAGAACACATTTTTTTCAAGTTTGAAGATGATTTAAAGAAAGTGTTAATCAGTCTATATGAAATAGTGAATTTGCTCAAAATGTACAATAACTTATAGTTGTATACATCATTTTACTGCTACATGCATCCATTTAAAATTGATAACTGCACATAAAAATACCAATAACCTTGCAGAGAAAAGGAAGAAACTTGTATCGTACCAAAAGAAGGAAATGCTTAATGTCTAATCTGATCTTGCTATGTATACTCTGTTTGACTTATAAACTGGTAAGTTGCATCATCTCTTATAGCTCATATGGTACAGTACTTGTTTCAGAGTAGAGGGGTCCAAGGTTTGAAACCCAGAACATGTGTCTTGATGACCTCAGAATATACATTTTTTGAAACTGAATAAATGTGTACAAGTATGGAATCCTGTCCATGTATTTAACTGTACAAAATATAGTGATTTTACTTGTGTTTTGGCAGAGCAACATTATCATCATATCTACTAGTGAAATGAGTATATCTTTTAGGTCACTTAGTACTTGTTTATATCTACAGATCACATGTATTCTCAGCTGCTGTCTGTACGTCACTTCATTTTATACTATTTTATTATGAAATCAGAAGTCTAAGCATTACATGAAAAACTTAAGAAGATCTGAGCTGCTCACTATGGGCCTGCTTCTAAAATCAACATAACTGAATGTCCTTTCCACTTCTATATATCTTTTAAAAAACGTTATTTTGCATTATCTGTCATTTATAGAAAAATAATCACCTCAGAAAGCACTCTAAGTTTCCATGGTCACAGTTCCCATGACCATCAAAATGATTGCACATGGCAGAAAGGTAGGACTGAATTTCGGGATTTATTAAAAGGCGGAACAACTTCAGGACAATTGATGGGACTGGAGTATATATGAACTAAATGTCAAGCAAGACACACACACACACACACACACACACACACACACACATATATATATATATATATATATATATATATATATATATATATATATATATATATATATATATATATATATATAAAGAATACAAATCATATGGCGAATAACAGTCCTTCAGGTGCACTGGATCCAGCAAGGGATTACGCTTGTCAGGGATTGATTAAGATAAATGTAATAAACTGACTACGAACAGTATAAAACTAGTATTTAGCTAGCCCAATTAATGAGTCTTATTCAAAGGCAAATACAAACCATCTACAAGACAGACAAATAAAACAGACAAACTGTTGTCTTTGTAAAACTTTACATGACTTTGACTTGTTGCGGATGATGAAAGATATTTTATATTGACCTAGAAACCGGTGAGCCATAGCATCATCTGTTATTTTATGTAAATTTTTGTACGCGCTTTGTCATCTGTTATTTTATGTAAATTTATGTACGCGCAAATTAATTAATTAAGTATAATTTCTTTATGCAGTCATTTTTCAAAAGAATATATCCATTTGCGAATCGTTTCCACTATGCATTTGGGAATCGTTTCAACTATGCATTTGGGAGTCGTTTCAACAATCCGTTTAAGTGCATCTGGTCATTTGGGTCCTTTTGAGAGTTAGTAGGTGCGCCATTAGTAAATTTCAAAGAGAAAATTTCATATTTGTATGAAAACGTAAGGCGAGAATCGACAAAGTTTGCTTTCCTCGACATTTCTCCAAGACTGCAAAATGTACGGAGACGTGAAAACTTAAGAATTGTAAATGTCTTTCTGAAATCGATCAGTCTCGGTTTCAACTGAGGAATACATTTCTGAGAAACAGCAGCAGGACATTATAGGTCAGGGTGTGTCAAAATGATGGAATCCTTTACCGTAGACAATATAAAATAAACAAAGTTTAGTTCAAATCGCTTTGCATTAACTAGCAAGAAGTATTAACTCAAGTTTACTATATAGAAATATTAGCTGATTGTAGTTAGTTACCGTATAGAAACATTAGCTCATTGGAGTTATTTTACAGTATAGAAAGATTAACTCATTTGAGTTAGTTTACCATATATAAAATCATTAGCTCATTTGAACTATTTTACCATATATGATTATTAATTCATTAAAGTTATTTTACCATAAAGAAACATTCGCTCATTGAAGTTAGTTTACCATATGGAAATATTAGCTCCTTGGATATATCTTACCATATATAAACAATAAAATTGACTTTAACAATGGAAAATATACATAAATACATAAATGTATAAATACAGTTTGTAACTTGTTGCTAATTAAATATCTCGCATTTATGCCAAAAAAGATTGAAAAATTACATTTATAATTAGACATTTCATGCAATTAAATCAATTTACACGAATAGATTCTCCTCTTAAATTCGGTTCATCGTTAAAATATACACACATAATGGACATACATGCATATCACAAGCGATATAAATTGAACAGCAGTTGAGAGCATACATGGAAAACAAACACCCTAGTTAATATATAGTGACAAGCAAAACTAAAGAACTGAAAACAAAAGCACTACACACACCACATTGCTAAACTATCTTATATACATCTAAAAGGGGGAGGATAATTCCTCAAATCTAAGTGTAAGCAACATAAGTCACACTGAAGATAACTAAACTAATTATACGCATCTTAAGTCACATTGAGGATACATAAAAGTTAAGTTTAAGCAACTAAAGTGATATTGAGAACAGCTTAATCTAAGTATAAGCAATATACGTTACATTGATGACTCCTAAACCTAAGTGAAAGCAACATACGTCACAATGAGGACAACTATAACTAAGTGTAAGCAACATACGTCACATTGAGGACAACTAAAACTAAATGCAAGCAACATACGTCACATTGAGGACAACTAAAACTAAATGCAAGCAATATACGTCACATTGAAGACAACTATAACTAAGTTTACGCAAAATACGTCATAATGAGGACAAATATATCTAAGTGCAAGCAACATAAGTCACATTAAGGATACCTAAAAATTAAGTTTAAGCAACAAAAGTCATATTGAGAACAACTAAATCTAAGTATAAGCAATATACGTCACATTGATGACATCTAATACTAGGTGAAAGCAACATACGTCACATTGAGTACAATTATAACTAAGTGTTAGCAACATACGTCACACTTAGGGCAACTATAACTAAGTGCAAGCAACATACATCACATTGAGGACGGCTAAATGCTATAAGCTAAATATCTACAGGATCATAGTACTAAGTTTATCCTCAAACTGACATATGGAATATAATAGTTTGATTGGTTAAAATTAGAATTCAAACTTGCCGTACACCAACATCAGAAGGTGTCACGTACAGTATATCTTCAATGTCAAGGTTACGAGTTAACATTTTAATTTCCCATTCCATATCTCTTTCACTTTATAATTTGCAAGCTAATTGAATTAAGGGATGAAGCATAATGTAAACTTATAGGTCATTATTAGAATGTGTGGTGCGTACGACACTGAGCATATTGTCTTGAAGGTCAGCCTTGCGGCTCTATTATTCCGTCCCGTTCCGTTTCGCTCTATAACTTATTAGTCTGTTGAGATTAGGTCATGAAACTTAGTATATTTTGCACATGGTCATTAGGAGATTCTCGTGAAATATATCAGGATCCTATTTTCAAGGTCATGTCGAATGTTTTTTAAAAGCTGTCCGTCGCATTAATGTTCTGATATATAACTTTACAGCCGTTCAAAACTATTTTGAAGTGTCTCATGTAACTCAACAATGTACCTATTTGCATGGTCAAAGTCGCTGTCACTTTACGTTTCCAATTGCACTCTCCCTTCAACTCTGTTAACTAAAGAGCTGTTTGAGATTGATCAATACAAATTTGTATATTTACACGTCATCATAAGAAGTGTGACCATTTTGTTTCAGTCACACTTTCCATTCGTCTCTATAATTCTTCTTTTAAGTCACTGTTACAGTCCTGTAAACAGAATGGCCTGGGATTGGGTCATATTAAACCGAAGACACTAAAAGCAATGTCGAGGATGAGATGTTGCTATGATGTATAATACCAAAGAAGACCAAAGCCAGACCAATAATCCAGCAACTGCATGTTATACATCAATTAGAACAACCAGTGAAATTTTCACAAAACCCGATTTCTGATATACGTCGACGGAGTGAGTCAGCACTTCGGGGGAAAATAATTAGATTACAGCCATGTAAACAACCTACCTTTATGTAGTTGCTTGCACGTGTTCAGTAAGAGAAAGATTTCAAATGAGTTCATACTTTATCCCTCTCCCATTTTACAGGCTGATATAATAGTTATGTCGACATTAATATCTGACTTGTCACACTTTGTTTTTCTTGACTTGTTTCATTTGCCTTTGTCGACGCTCACACCACCATCCAGTGACCCCAAAAATTGGGGCACCTTGTTGTCATTTCACTTCGTATTTTACCAAGGCCATTGCGTGAAGTTTAGTTGCATTGCAATAACAACCAAAGTAGTGACCCAGTTTATAACTACTGCTGTGGTACATTCGGTGTTTTTTTGAATCGCTAGTTACAAGGCAGAGCATTTTCAGTTTTAATATGCATTTTATAGGGTTATCTCCCTTCGACCACAAAACGAACCTTCATCTCTTCCTTTGTATTATTATATCATTTATACATCTTGTATATTCTAAGATACGTTTCATGTAGTTGTATTATATGATTCATACATCTTGAATATTCGAAGAAAATTTACATTATTATGTCATACCTACCTTTTCTTTCAATGTTATTTTACACATGCTTTCTATTTCTAGGTTGGTCAATTTGCGTGCGTCGGATATTCAAGGTTTCGACATGACTCCTGTGTTTACCCCTACGTTATACTTGATAGACACCGTTAAAAAACTTGGTACTTTTGAATTTTATTTCTCATTTCTCCACAGCCTACCTGATATCAAAGTGTCCATGATCTTTTGTTTATCGTGAGCTGTGCAATTTCGTATATATCTCAATGATCGCTTACATATCCGCTTGTTGTTCTTTAAGACACCCTGAAGTTCAATATCAGTACTAGTCTTCTTTATGTCAGCTCTGAGAAAGTTGGGTTGTGGATGATAGCATAGGAAAAGAAAGTCTGCTTCCCATTTTCTCACAATGAAAATCCTTGCCGATTTAGAATCTAACAGTATATTATCTTGTCCAGGTGTACTATTATTATTATATTTCAGTGAAGGTTCAATTTCGCATAAAGATGTTTTGTTGAAAATCTTTTCAGCGGTTCTGCTAGGTTTCAGAGCATTGCATTGATAAGTGTTATGTATATTTGATTTAATTTTTATTTGATTTAATTTAGTTGTCTCTTTGTAAGTTTTAATTTTTTTAGTTTTCATTGCATGTTAGATGAATGTAATTTTGTTTACTGGAATTCGACATTTTCCAGAAATTAGTTTGACCTGAATGTTTTGTCGTAAACACCTAAATCTGATCTGGTTCCCGACCTTGATTAAGAAACCAGTGGGTAAAGTAACAACTTTCTATTTTTATCTTATTCTGAGAGTAAAATGATTGGTTTTGTCAAGGTCATACTGGGAATACGTGACTTTAGATGTAAACAACCTCTATTTTAAAATTCTGGTTTTACCGGAATTCCTCACTAGTCATCTGTAATACCGATGTTTATAGAGAATTTAGTTAGTTTGGGCTTTTAAACTCTTAATGTCAATGTGTTCGCTTTGTTGTGACCAGTTTGGAGTTACATTTTAATTTTTATTCAAATTATTTGGATTTGAAAGGATTAATTTTTTTCCTGGAAATATTTGAGTGCTCATACAGAATTCCTGGACGAAGACATTTCCTTACATTTTATTCGGAACTCAAACACCATAATATTATTTTCTGTGGTTCACAAAGAACTGTAAACACATCAGCGCTATATTGACTACAGTATACCTCATCGCCTTCCATTTTGGATTGTTCGTCGGGACTAGAACTTGAATTCATTAGAACACTTTATTACTACGACTTCTAATTTTAAATTATATGATTATTCTTGGATTGATTTTGGATTCGATTCTTAAAACCGTAAGTGTTTTTTCATCTTTACTTTGTCTTTCCAGGGAAATAAATTATTTGTTAAATGTTACAAAGCTTGTTGTTTTCACTTTTTCTTTATTACTTCTTTCTTATTTCTTTATTATTAGAGCCTAAACACGTAACATAAGTTAAGTCTGTCACAACACGATGTGAATTTGGGGTATAGTCTAGCCATTTAAGGACACTAGTCCTTGATCGACTGATTGATACCTATTTAAGAGATAATTTTCTTATCGGATTTCTAATCATCCATCTTGGTAATTATTGATACGTATGATGGTAATTATATTCTACTTATGATCGAAATTAATGATACTTATAATGGATATTAATGATACTTATAATGGTAATTGATCTTGCTACTGTGTAATAATTGCTGACGACGGGAATAGAATATGTGGTTGTATTATGTGTGATGGTCATGTTGGTGTTGTTAGAAGTAGTTGCCAATATAGTTGCTTTTGTTGGAATTATATAACCATGATGAAGAGTAGGGGTCGTGGTTTTGTTATTGGTAATAGTAACTGTGATGATATTGGAAGTTATGTGATATTAAGGGTGGTGGTAGTGGTAGTAGCAGCAGCAGCAGTAGTAGTATTAGTAGTAAGTGCATCGGTAGTGGTTGTTATTGTTGTACTTGTATTTAGCACCGGTAAAATGATTCAGTTGTAGTCATATATGAATAGGTATTACTACTACGAATGCTAATACTAGTACTAATACTACTAATACTACTACTACTAATAATAATAATAATAGCTAAATAAGGCGATTGATATAACTGATGCTACAATATTGATGGTAGTTTCTCACTGAAAAGAGAACGAATAACGATGGAGAGATTTGCGACGTTGCTGAAGAAATAGCTAGTACAGCCACACCCGTACGAAATCATACGCCTGTATCACAGGCGTGCTACAGGCGTAGTCGGCACCTAAAATATGGGTTCTCTTTGTTTTATGAGACTATGAGCAAAGTGTAATACTAGCCTATCTCTGGGGTAATACTAGTGTATCTCCGGCTTAATACTAGCCTATTTTAGGCGTACACAGAGGCGAATTATTTAAATTAGTACGCCTGTATTCAAATACATCAATGTAATAAGGTGTATTAAAGGCGTAAATCACAGGCATAAAACATATTCAAGTACAGGCGTAAATCACAGGCGTAAAACACATCAAAGTAATATTACAGACGTAGACCATACAAAGGTACAGGCGTGAAGCAAACCCCAAATAACAGGATTATAACATTGACATAAACCAGACCTTGAGTATGGGCATATTTTACAGTCATTTCAAACAAAGCGTACATGAATATATATATATATATATATATATATATATATATATATATATATATATATATATATATATATATATATATATAAAGACTACCAATCATATGGCGAATAACAGTTCTTTCAAGTGCAATGAATCCAGCAAGGGATCTCGTTTATCAGGGACTGATTAAGATAAATGTAATAAACTGACTAGGATGAGTGCAAGACTAGTATCTAAGCACTTTCGGCTCTTAATGAGTCTTTTTGAAAGGCAAATTCAAAACATAGACAAGACCAAACAAACCCAGACAAACCGTTGTCTTTGTAAAACCTTACATGACTATGACTTGTTGTGGATGCTAAAAGATATTTTATATTGACCTAGAATTCTTGAGCCATAGCGTCATCTGTTATTTTATGTAATTGTATGTACGGGCAAGGTCATCTGGTATTTTATATAAATATATGGACGCAGAAATTATTTAAGTATGCAGAATTTCTTTATGTAGTAATTTTTCAAAAGAATATATCCATTTGGCAATTGTTTCAACTATGCATTTGTAAATTTTAAAGTGAAGCTTTGATATCTGTATTGAAACATAAGGCGAGAATGGACAGGAGGGGGGCAACAAAGTTTGTTTTTCTCGACATTTCTCCAAGACTGCAAAATGTACGGAGACATGACAACTTTAGAATTGCAGATGTCTTTCTGAAATCGATCAGTCTCGGTTTCAATTGAGGAATACATTTCTGAGAGAGAGACACCACAACCACGAGGAACGACAACAACAACAGGAAATTATAGGCCAGGGCGTGAGAAAATGATAGAATCCTTTACCGTAGACAATGTAAAATAAACAAAGTTTAGTTCAAATGCTCTGCATTAACTAACAAGAAGCATTAACTCACTTAAGTTCGCTGTATAGAAACATTAGCTTATAGGAGTTATTTTACATATAGAAACATTAGTTCACTCGAGTTAGTTTACCCTGTATAAAATCATTAGCTCAATGGAGCTATTTTACCATATAGAATTATTAATTCATTAGAGTTTATTTACCATTTATAAACATTCATTCATTGAAGTTAGTTTACCATATGGAAATATTAGCTCCTTGGAGCTATTTTACCATATAGAAATAATAAAATTGACTTTAACAATGAGAAATAGACATAAGTACCTAAATGTATACCTATATATTTACTAAGTTTGTAAGTTGTTGTTAATTAAATATCTGGCTTTTATGCTGAATATTTATTGAAAAATTAGATTTCAAATTAGAGATTTCATGCCATGAAATCAATTTACACGAATAGATTCTCCTCTTAAATTCGGTTCATCGTTAAAATATACACGCACAATGGACATACATGCATATCACATGCGAGATAAATTTAACAGCAGTTGAGAGCATACATGGAAACAAAACACCCTAATTAATAAAAACTGAGAGCTACAGGCAAAACTACAGAACTGAAACCTAAAACACTACACACACCACAGTGCTAAAATATCTTATATACATCTAAAAGGGGGAGGATAATTCCTCAAAAACTAAGTGTAAACAACATAAGTCACCCTAAGGACAACTGAACAAAGTGTTAGCAACGTAAATCATAGCGAGAACAACAAAAGGAAGTGTAAGCAACATAAATCACCCTAAGGACAATTGAACAAAGTGTAAGCAACGTAAATCATAGCGAGGACAACAAAACTAAGTGTAAGCAGCATACGTCACACTGAAGATAACTAAACTAATTAAACGCATCTTAAGTCACATTGAAGATACCTAAAAATTAAGTTTAAGCAACAAAAGTCATATTGAGAACAACTAAATCTAAGTATAAGCAATATACGTCACATTGATGACATCTAATACTAGGTGAAAGCAACATACGTCACATTGAGTACAATTATAACTAAGTGTTAGCAACATACGTCACACTTAGGGCAACTATAACTAAGTGCAAGCAACATACATCACATTGAGGACGGCTAAATGCTATAAGCTAAATATCTACAGGTTCATAGTACTAAGTTTATCCTCAAACTGACATATGGAATATAATAGTTTGATTGGTTAAAATTAGAATTCAAACTTGCCGTACACCAACATCAGAAGGTGTCACGTACATTATATCTTCAATGTCAAGGTTACGAGTTAACATTTTAATTTCCCATTCCATATCTCTTCCGCTTTATAATTTGCAAGCTAATTCAAATAAGGAATGAAACATAATGTAAACTTATGCGTCATTATTAGAATGTGTGTCGCGTACGACACTGAGAATATGGTCTTGAAGGTCAACCTCGCGGCTCTATTATTCCGTCCCGTTCCGTTTCGCTCTATAACTTATTAGTCTGTTGAGATTAGGTCATGAAACTTAGTATATTTTGCACATGGTCATTAGGAGATTCTCGTGAAATATATCAGGATCCTATTTTCAAGGTCATGTCGAATTTTTTTTAAAAGCTATCTGTCGCATTATTGTTCTGATATATAACTTTACAGCCGTTCAAAACTATTTTGAAGTGTCTCATATATTTCAACAGTTTACTTATTTTCGTGTTCAAAGTCGCTGTTACTTTACGTTTTCCATTTGCACTCTCCCTTCGATTCTGTTAACTAAAAACTGTCTGAGATTTGTTCCAGAAGTATAAAGGTAAGTAAGCATACACTGGACACAATAAAAGAAAATGATTTTCTTTAATAAGCAAGTTGGCACATAGCATAAAATATCTTTTAGTTCTTTATATATAGATTGTCTCCTTAAATGGCGAATTAAATTCTCAGTTTACGAGATGACAGTTTGAGTTTTGCCAAGGCTGATTTATCGTTATGTTTACACAAAATGTTGAAATAATCTTCGAAGCCGAGGTCAGTTTCAATATGTTTATATAGAGATAGTTTGTCAGACTTTCCGAACTTTCTATTCGAGTCTGACAGAGAAGCACCTGAATCTTATAGCTTTTAAGAATGTAATCCAGCTCATGCTATATTGTGATTCCCTTTCGATCAATAACTTCCTACCTTCAACACTTAGCATAATATTTACATATTTTTAATCCAAAATCAATATCTAGCTAGCTTAGCTAATTAACCATAGGAATTTCAATTGTATTCTTGGTAAATTTTCGTACTGAACCCAAGTCATTAGTGGTCTAGTAAATACATGAAGTGATGAACTAACAGTAGAACAGCCCATCTAAGCTGGACTGAACATATTTTAGGGCATAATATAATGATCTGTCTTGGCTAGCAAGGTAGATAAATTAAGCAATATTGTGCGACATGATAATACTTATAATAAAATTGGGCATTGGGATATTTTTATTTCTTTTGAATATATTTGTAAAATAATTATTTTATTACCTGAGTTGATTTAAATATTTTGTTTATTAGTCCCACACCTGTCTGTTCCAGATAGGTAGAACTGAACAAATAAATCTCGATGATCATAACTCATAGTTTATACGGGAAATGAATTGTTAGTAAGTAACTTGGGTAAAGGAGTAAGATTACCCATCGGAATTTCTCTTTGTGTGTAGGATACACACACAATAGTTAATTACGCGTGTTAATATAACCTACAGTACACTTTCCTAAGCCTTTATGTGCTAATTAAATTCCAACGTTTTAAATTAGTTGTTAATTATAAAAATTAAATAGGGCATAAATGATATAAGTACACTAAACTGAGCATATTTGGAAAATAAGCATGTGGATTCATTAACATACTTCTATTGTGAAGATCAAATATATGTATAAAAATATAAATAATAGTTATTGCATCGATAGATTAATACGAAATCGATAGATTTCTAAAAATAAAATGCACCGTTTTCTAACCTGAACTGAAATTAGACCGTGACTACAAATTTCGTTTTTTTTCTTCTTCATGTAATCTATATGCCTTGTACTTTAGTTCTCTCTCGTCTCTTCAGGGTACACATTTTAAGATCTTTTTCTTGGCTTTGATATCTTTCTTAATTTGTAATAATTCTTTTTCGTCATATGTAGAATGTATGTTGTGTAGGTATATTTGTAAGAAGTGTGTTATTGTTTTTGATCTTATTAGAGAATGGTAAGTATTTTGTCTTTAAATTCAAAAAGGCAAGAAGATGGCTAAAAGCAAAAAAATGTTTGAAATTGTAAGGAAAAGAAACCGTTCCATATATTGTTTACAAGATAATCCACAGAAGTAATCGAACCATATTGGAAAATAATAAAGAATATGTTTCAAGACGCTTTTAGGACAGCAAAGGAAATATAATTGCTCTTGATATGGACGTTGAGAATAAAATAGCTTATTAATATGTATCGGCCAAATGAAGATTCTCCAACATTTTCTTGAGCAACTAAGTCATTTATCAAAGAATATGAAAATCACAAGTATGTCTTCTATGAAGACTGGAACTTAGTTCAAAATAGTGATATAAATGTATATAACTAAGGAACAATAAATACCCATAAAGCAATAAGCAGATAACTGGATCTGAAGAAAAGCAATTACTTCTCTGCAAATCAAAGACAATTTATCATTCTCAGATCACAGAGTATATCTTGATTAAAAAAAATCAATTTAAAATGGCACACTTAGATTTTTTTCTACATTAATGAAAATTGTTTACGTTTGCTTGATAGGAAGAATACACACGTGTCCCATCTTTAGGTCTGATCATTCTCCGACCTTACTCACCAGTCAATATACACAGTTTAGAAAGGGACGAGGTTTCTCGAAATACAATAATTCGATGCTAAAAGATCATTTATATGTAGAAAAGATAGAGACAGAATTAGAAGAAATAAATATACTGTATACAGCAACAACAACCACAACTAATAATAATAATGATTTCGATTATTAAGTAGTATTCGAAATCCTTTCGGGACTCTCAGCTTAGAACATTCCTCTAATAGAAGAAAGAAATGAGGAAAAGAAGAAAATAAACTATTGCAGGAAATTGAACATTTTCGAAAATGTATTAAGAAGTCAACACATTTAGTTTTCGATATGCTTGAAAGTGTGAACATTCGGCTCTAAGAAATAAGGAATGGGAAAGTAAAAGGGATGCATCTACCATCAAAACATAAATGGACAGAAAAGGGAAACTAAAGAACAAAACATTTTTAACATGGAAAACGGCATTATATCAACAAAACAATAAACAATATGAAAGATATGATACATTTTTGAGTAGATAAGATAATAACATAAATCAGATATACTAGATGAAACAGTTGGAAGATTTCAGGTTCCAAAAATTGACAAAAGATAAATAAATAAAAAATGCATCAAGAAAATTAATAATAATAACAGTCATTGCAGTAATGAATTCACTATTGAATTTCGTCAATTATTGTCGAAGGATTTATCAGCATTTCTTTAATAGTTCAATATATCAAGGATTCAAAAAGGGACTTCACCTGTACCACAGAGGGAAAGAATTATTACATTATCGCTAAGAGAAAAAACTGTAGGTAATGTTTGAAAATTTGGAGCCTCATCAGCTGTAGCTAGCAGAATAAATTAATATTTCCTTAAATGAATGCATGAAACTTAAAATAGCTTTATAAGAGTTCGATATATGGAGATAGGTAGTGAGATGGATGTACGATAATATATGCTTTACAAGAGAAAATTACATGAATATTATTATTTTCCAAGTTAGCTTTGTAAAAAGATCTTGACTCTTTCTCGTAGGAATTTATACAGAAATTCCATATACATATAAATTCTTGACTCAAAATGTATATGCCTTGTATTTGTTATAGTGGACATGCTTGTGTTGAACGGCACACTTTTTCTCTTTAATTGCTTTTATTAGTAGTAGAAATCTTTGGAATTTGTTGGCAGCAAATCGAAACCACAATGATAGTTTCATCTGAATTAGTGATGGAGGAATGAATATGCATTCTATATAAAGGATAAGGCTATTGTAACTGGAACTTTAAATGGGACATATGAATACTTACAAGAATAGCACGCAGGTCCTGGTAATTGCATTTCGTTGCAATCCAGAAGATGATGAACAAAAATACAGGGAAGATAGCCTAGAAACAAGATTGACAAAGTTGGAGATTGATTGGATTTCTCGTTGGTGTTAAGAATTTTATCTAATCTTCTGATTCAATTCTGATACAGTCCCTGACCAAAACATACAATAGCTCATACATGAAACAAACAACATATATACATACATTGGATTAATTAATTAATCCATTAAAAATTGTACATGTATGCAATTAGGTTGCAAGCTGCGCGTAGAGAAATACATATGAAGGCACGAGAAATGTCGAATTCGAAATAGTATTAGTAGAAGATTTAGTGGTGGCGGTGTTGATGTTGCATTGACATTTGCAAGATTAATAGAGTAATAAGGGATAAAATTGATGGCGAAGGATGATACTTCTGACGGTAATTAATTATCCTTAAGATGGTAATTACTGATACTTCTGATGCAAATTAATGATACTTATGATGGTAATTAATGATACCTATAATGCTAATCAATCTTGTTCGTGTGTAGTAATTACTGACGACGGGAATAGAAGAGGTGGTTGTGT
This sequence comes from Sinohyriopsis cumingii, assembly GCA_028554795.2. Taxonomy (NCBI): domain Eukaryota; kingdom Metazoa; phylum Mollusca; class Bivalvia; order Unionida; family Unionidae; genus Sinohyriopsis; species Sinohyriopsis cumingii. The sequence goes on along the minus strand of CM068828.1, from coordinate 46,556,209 downwards.
AATGTTTGGCTGTGTTGGGGGTACTGATAGAAGTAGTGTGTGTGGGTGGGTGGGTGGGGGTGATTGTGTAATTTGGATTTTAACTTAGCTTTAACAATTTTATAGTCATTTCCCTACGATGTCTGCAGTGTGGCAGTTTATAGTGATGTATAGCACTGGAGCATCATGTCGCATACATGTAGCATCATGTCCCGCCCAGTCATTATCCTCAACAGGTCCAACACTGACATTTAATGCTGAGCGCCAGTCTAGACAGCTGCTAGCGTCATTTTTATAAGTCTGTGGTATGACTCGGCCGAGGTTCGGACCCACGAATTCCCTCATCGCAGCCGGACGCTCTAACGACTTAGGCTACTGGAGTGGTTCACCACTACTAACACGACTATTACTACAACTACCACTACCAGTTAAATACGGCGATTGCCGTGACGAACGTTACAAAATTGATTTTAGTTTCTTACCGAAATGAGAATCATCAATAGCCATGGAAAGAATGGCGACACTGCTACATACATAATGATGACAACCACTGGACTAACTACATGAAGGATGTGATGTGCCACTATCGGCTTCTGTAGTGTGGGACTCATTACCATTTCTGCTCCTATTAAAAGATGGACGTTTTAGAAGAGAATAATGAGAAGTTATAGTTTTTGGACCTATACTTAAGTTTTGATATTGATCATTATTTTCACAACAGTCAGAATTGGAATCACTTCGGAAAATATCCTCAAGAAAACGACTCGATTCATAAAATTAAATACCATTGACAATTAAAATAAAGATCTTGAGAACAGTTTTGCAAAATGCGGTTGGTGTTGATTTTTGGGAGCTTAATTTTCTTCGGAAATGATAATAATTATTCAAAATGCGGAAAGAGCCGAAAAAGTCACCTGGTGTAAGTGGTCTACTACAGTGTAGTGAAGATGTTACCTTGAACGGCACATTATTTGCATTCCCAGTGTTTAATAGTTTTCAATGTAGTCACTAAACACATTATATTTAATGTACCATTATTTTCTTATTGGTTTTAATGTGACCGTGTTACAAGTCTATGGCCTAAACTGAGTAACAGAAAGAAGCAAAAGGAGCAAGTTTTCTGAAACTTAACAAAATGATTTGATTATCAAAGTTATAAACGAAAATTTTAGAGGAACGTACGGTATTATGAATTTAATCCAAAATAATCTTAATAGGTTATAATCAAGTCCAAAAGAATCGAATGAGGTTTAGTTCCTCGAATGTTCTGGTATGCCAAGAGTCCTGATGCATCAAAATGGCATTGTCCAGAACATCTTTGAATAATTCACAAAAGTCCAAGAATACTATATTAGTCTATTACGTACTTTGTAGTTCCAAAGAATAATCTAAACAAAGTTTCCATCACAAATGACATCTAAACATAACGTTAAATACGACTGAAGACTGGTGTAACAACAAGAACATAGGAATAAAAATAGAAAAGTGTTCACCTCCAAGCACAAAGGTTGGAAATGCATTTTTCTCCTTCTTGCTACGTGGCATTTGCAAATACCGTCCATAGTAAAGGAATGCACTTGACCAAACCCATCCAATGGGAAATAACTTAATTCTTCTGGAAACGAACCTGACACCACCAGTCAGTGATAAATTATACCAAACTTGTCAACGGCTTTATTATTAATATTAGTACTGTTCGTTATCACCTATTTATAGATCCAACGCAATATTCCCTCTTCATATCATAAATAGAACGTTATCCCCGTGTATCAAAGTTAGTTATATAAAATCATGATTACAGATGATCATTAAAGTATACAGTTATGAGCAAAAATTATACATAGACGCAATCATGTACCAAGAGTTACAAGAACGAAAGATATACATAACAGACAATTACCTATGACCTTTACAAAAACCTATTTGTGGGAAACGTAGTAACGCATGTCGTGAATCGGTTTGATTAATTTGCAGTCGTGATTTTACTTTTTCATTTTGCAGATTTGGGTGACTTGGATAGGATATATATTATACCTATGCAACCATAAAGTGATAAGAAGAAGATCATTTTTAGGAAAGGTTAATAAGCGGTCATACCTAGCAGACATGAAATATCGGAATCAAAATAATCACAAAATTGTGATGATATTTCTACAAATAGCTCTTACATATTCAGGTAAACGAAAATTTTCCAACTTTAAAGTGCCATCCTAGTATATATAAAGTAAATACAATTTAATATTATTTGAATAGAAAATCAAGTCTGGAAGCGGTATAAAAAACGCGATGAAAACATTCGCCATAATAACTGAGAAATAGGCTCAGGTGTGTTTTCGAAAATAATACACATCGGACCAATTTTATCGCTCGGTAATTTCAGGAGTGTGTAGATCGCCTGACGTAATATTTTGAACACACACATTACTTCCGTTTCTCTCGAAACATAAACAAAGCACTTGTTCCGTTCCATATTAGCTAGTTTGAAAAGTTTTATCATCACAGTCATGCCAAGAGGAGATCGTGGAGATACAAGCAAGGGCAGCGGAGTCAGGTGTGTTACAGCAAATTGTTGGAATTCAAATGCTGATGGTTTTCCATGCATTCCTTTCCGAAAGACCAAGCACTTCGTCGCAGGTGGACAGATTTTGTAACAATCAAAAGAGCAAACTGGGATGGTCCGACTGAGTTTTCTGCCCTCTAGGCTCTATTCCTTTCAGTTCACACCAGAATGCTTCCCATTTAGGTATAAATTTGATGTTGAGGATATGGGTAGGGCACGAAAAGAAAGTCAAACTCAGTGCTGCTGCCGCTCCGTCATTCCACTGAGTGAAGGAAACTGACAACCAAGCCAAGGTAACTGCGAATTTATCAGAAACTTCAACACCAAAGCAACAACTGTGTAGGCTTGAAATGTTGTTACCATCAGAGTTAATAACTTGTTAAGTGTCACCACCAAAGAAAATAAGAAGGGGCTATTCAAAGAGAAAAGTTGCAAGGGTGAGTTTTTAATGACAGGTACCATATTATATATATGATATTCAACAGATCAGTCACTGCAACATTTCCATTTCTACCCTATAGAACGTTTTTTCATAGTTTTCAAAACAAATGCATTAAATATCTAATTAATCAATAACTGAGATATAAACAGTGGATAAATAGTCACAATTTTCATGTTGCCTTCAACTTTGTTTGACCATGTGAATAGAAAAATCTTTCTGCTGGTAGATTTAGAAGTAAAACATATTTTTCATTGTCGGACAAATGTGTGAATCAGATTACATATAGATACTTACAAACGTGACGAGGTTTATTCCCATCCGCAATGAATAAAAATCTGACTAACACAAAATATAGTAGAAATTTTACAATATTGTTTTATGATTTTTTTCAGTGGTGGTGGTGTTGTCATGTTCAACAATTTTTCAGTTGTATCATGGCAACAATCATTTAAGTCCATCAAGTTTTTCAATTAGTAGATTTATTTCTTATTGATCAATGATATTTGGTATGCAAAAGCATCTTATGGAGCACATTTCATATAGGTATGTGACTTTGATTTAACTGTATTGGTCTAGTAATTTATTGAATTTGGAAACATTTTTGTTAGTGCACACTTTAATTTTCATGCAAGATAGCAGAAAACCAAGCTTTGGTGAATATATTTTATAACTTATAGGATCTAAAGTGTTTGACAAGCTTGAAGAGATTGTGACAGCAGACAAATGAAAAAATATGTACCAGTGCTGTCATCTGGACAACAAGCTTCAAGTATACAACTCTGTCATCAATTATTTTGCACCAAAGCTGACTGGTTTCTCCTATCATGGAATGCTTTCAAGGTAAAGCCTAAATTATTGCACACACAAAAATTCTGATTCAGGTTTTTCAGTGTTTTATTTATAGTCCAGTATATTCATATTCAAATTAAATCATATATATCAAGACCTGATCTTTTGATATCCTACAATGTAAAATTGTATAACAGTTTTTAGTGTTTTGGAATGTTTGCAAATAAAGTATCTATAAACATAAATTATCTGTATTCTGATAGAATTATATACTGTATTTTGCATCTTTATTTACTTGGAAATAGGCTTTAGCTAGCTGCATTGCATTTTAATGAAAACAGCCAAAGAGAGAAAGCATGCACTAAGGATGTGAGAGACAGATATAAAATACTGTATCCAAAGTACAAGAAAGGAGAATACATTGTCAGGAAAATCCTTGTCGACTCAACATATGGCAAGAATATACATTAGTAATTAATGAGCATAAAGGCATATATCACTTAGAAATATAAATATTGTTGTACCAAGTGTATGTACCTATATTATTTTTTTAAATTATTAAATTCAAACAGTAAAGGCAAAATATTTGTTAAAGTTGACACTCCTTTAATTTTAAAGGTCACGAATTTTCCCTGTGGTAAAATAGTAAAAATATATAAACAATTGTAAAGACAAATACTTTTAATTCATGTATTAACTTCAACAAAAGGTTGCAGTTTTTGGCTTGTACAATACAATGCATATTAAATTAAATTTGCAGATTATGTCAAATGTCTGATGAAAACAGCATTCACAATTGGACAGGTGTCTCACATGAATGATGAAGGAGTAAAACATATGGTAGATATATCACCACCAATATGTAGTCTGTATAAGAGGCTTGACAAGGATATTGTTACTCAAAATCTTCCTAGCATGTTTAATTGCTGTCAGCCTCATGAAAGCCAGTGTAGTTCAGGTTTTGATCAGGAAAGGCAGTACGGATCCTCTGAAGAACACATGATAGAATGATGACCCTCACTTCCTTGCCCAAGAAGTGCCAACACCACAGAGCAAATTGTCTATATGCTGTATACCGATGGTTTCTGAAATAATAATTTGAAAACTGAGTTGAAATAAAATATGCTTTATGCATTAGATCAAATTTGGAAATCAAAAGTTTTAGTAGATAGTATTAGTAGTGACCCAGTGTGATTTATCATTACTTTGTATATTGTATATCAATAAAGTTCAATGATTCCAGTATAATCTGCGCATATATATATATATATATATATATATATATATATATATATATATATATATATATATATATGACCATCTTATTTTGTGACACAAAAAATGAAATAAAACAATATTTGTACATGTATATGTGCTTTTTTTTATCATGATTCATCAGTATCACTGGTATAAAGGTTAGACAGTGTAGGCCTCCAGAACATGGGTTCAATCCAAGAAGATGTCATAAAATGACTTGAAAAAGTGGTTTATTTATTTGCTGTATTAATAACCCCAATACTATGCTGTCATGTATAGATCATGAAAGCAAAATTTATGAAAACAAAAGAACATGAAAAATTACTCCGATATTTTACTTACTCATTTCCTTGTTCTGGATGTTCTCCAAATTGTTGTCTATACTGGTAGTATGCAAATTTTAAAACATGGATGTCGAGACAAACTGCAGTGAACCCTGGATGGTGTGCTATACACTGTATCCCCTGGTATTCATTGCGGATACTTGTGACATTCTCTATGCCACAACAACATACACATTCCCTTGCTGTAGGCATTACCAAACAATGTCCACATTTACACGTAAAATATAGTTTTCTTCTTTAATGCATTGTGCTGTGCTTGTCAAATTTAATCTCCTATTTATGAACACATCAATAGCACAGTAGAATGACACAAACTGACTAAAGTCAGGAACAGATAAAACGTTTAGTACAGCACTGTAAAAATAAATTAGATATGAAAGAAAATAGAAGTTGCAAGAAGATGCTTACCACAGACAAAAAAGGTTTATTTCATAGTTTATCAAAATCAACTATTAGCATATATGAGAAATTCGAAATCTTAACTTATAATACAGCGTACAGAATATGAATTCAATTTTAATGTCATGAGAGTATATTATCCTGCCTATTTCAATAGTTGTACAAAAGAGAACCTCCTCTCCTTGAAATCGTAAATACTTCTAAATCATATCAACTTGTTCACAGGTTTTCAAAGCTTACAACTGTGATCCGATGTACCTTTTACTTATCAACGTATAGATACGTCTCTAACCATGAAATACTATACACTTGTGCAGCCTTTATTACAGGTGAGAAAAAATCCAAATTTGTAAAGGAACAGGAGACTGTCAATATCGTCGGATACACATATTTATCGTAACTTAGGCCGTAGACATATTCAGAAAACAATTACCATGAATTGTCCGTCAATCTATCTTGTCTTTCTTCTTCGTCATCTTCATCTGCAACTTCGGATTGTTCGGTATTGGAAATATAGGGTTCAAACTGGTACGGATTAATTTGGGTGACGATACCAACTGAGCCTTTGTTTACAACAAGTGTTCATAATGTGACGTCACGCTTTGTTTTCACTAAATACCGGAAGCCGTCGGCGGTTGCCTTCGGTTATGATCGTAAACAGGTGCAAACGCGATATTAGGTAGGCTCCCACGCAGTTATTACTGAAAATTTTTCAATCGGATTTTTTACATTCGTATTTTGAATATATAATCTCTTTTACCAAGAAATAAACTGAATAAATGTAGATACACTGTTATGGAACTTTAAGATTAAATATCTGCACATATTTTAACTGTTGCGAGTCTAAGATTTCAAACAGTGAAACATAAAAAAGGAAGACAAACAAGTTTAATAAAAATCAGCAAATAATTTATTTTCTTCGATACAAAGTGAAAATTTAAAAATAACATAGAGTATTGTGAATTCAGTCACTAATAATACTAAAGGTTCTATCAAAAAATATAAAATATTCCGAACGAATACCAGTGGCGTTTTGAATCAAGTCCAGTCTTGAATGTGTTGAGTACAAATAGTCTGAAACAGTGTTGATGTGATTAATCGAACACGTTTCTAAATGAATGTATAATTATCTCAAAATACTGACTGAATCCAAAAGTATCGATGAGCACTTTGTAAAGCCAATGAATAATTTAAATGAATAAATCATCGCAGATTAAGACTGAGCACTACTAAAAGACTAATTCCACTCGTCTGATGTAGGAATGAGTAATTCTAATGCAAACAACAATAACATCATAATCTACGACACAATAAGAGGACCGGGATCATTTCTAGAACATAATACGTTGTTAAAAAAATTAGGCGTTTTATCTAAATTTTAATAAATAACATAGCTAATATTAGGTACATTAGGAATTCCAATGCGGGAAACCAATTTCCTGAACTCAAATCCAAGTTAACATGCTTAACTAAAGCTAATAATTATCGCAATATTACGCTCTACAGTCATAGAAAAATATTAGCTATATAATACCTTCTTTATAATAAAGAACTAGTCACGTATGTCCCAAACTCCTACCTTCTATTACAGAATAGAAATCAGAGATACAAAACATAACAAACAAGGAAATTTTGCATTAAATGTCAGGTGTGATCATAAGTCTCTTCTATTTAAGAATACGATTATTTTGAAAGTATATTATAACATTATAATAATGTGAATTTATGGTTTAAAAAAATGGAGAATTTTATATTAAATTACCCAGCCCTGATATCGACTCATAATAACATGTGCCTGTTTTGAAGCAGATATATACAAATCTTTGAATTACTCTTGTGCAAACACCAATTTTGTTTTCTTCAAAGGAAAGCTACTAACTTTTATTCCTTTAAGGCATTCTATGAATAAAACATGAAATTGTGAACACTATATGGCACCTGCCAATGATGACGCTTTTGTGAAAAAAACGTGCGCTATATTTCTATATTAACAATTTGACTATCGGCAAATTGAGGATCACTTTTTATCTCTTCCTTCTTGTTGCTATTTTTAATTTGGTTTTGTATCCTTCAGATGGACTTCTTGCATTTCTAACATGAAAGTATTACAATCGGGAGAATTTGTTACCCTAGGCACCTGTTGCAGAATTATCGTACTTACGAAGAAAGTTATTCCCGGCGCTCATGCTGGTATATATATTTTACACAGCTGCCCCAATGAATAAATTAGAATCGTGGATCTGTAAAAATACAGGAATATACCATTTACTTTGATAGATTAAATAATGTTATTTTAAAGTTTTCAACATTACTAAGGAGATCATATCGAATGGATTCACTCTAAGTCATCAGCTTATGAAAGGTACGATAGGAAGAATATACACCGAATCTCTAAATAGACATAGCAGATAAATGACTTACAAATTAATTGTATGTTTACATAATCTTCTGCAGCATATTTTTAATAATTATAAAACGTTTTCTTTCTGTTTCTGCTCAGACGAAAATGCTTCAGTTTAGTAAAGTCATCTTTCTATCGATACCAATCTTAAACAATGTAATTTACATTATTTTATCTCCTTTTTTGACCTAAGAAAATCCTAATTTTTTGGTCAATTTTTGAAAAAAGGCAGTTAAACACTCAACTAATAATTTGGGTTTTGTGTCATTGCGTACTTTTGAGGAAGTTTATCAACAATTGTTTACTATGGAACCGTTTACTCAATGATACAGGTATTAAGATATGTTTAAAAATACTTAAATATATAATTATATTGGATACCAGCAATTTAATTTTCCGGGGCATGGACATCGTTTATTGTTTTTCATGTCCGGGTCTCAAATAAGTTCCAAAAATAGTTTGCTCTGATTTAAAGCCATATGACACCATGCTATCTCCATTATATTCAATATTTATATTTAGATAAAGGAAACAAACTATCTCTGCTCAAAAGAATATCGCAACCCCCTAATTAAATGGTCAGTAAATTACACTTACAGTAGACTACCTCGCTCTCTTTGTGTAAACTGTTGTATACGTTGTCATCTAAAAACTATATCGAAGTGTGGATGACTAAATAGACTACAGCTGACAACCAATAAAATTCTTTTTTCTGACATTAAAAAACTTGTTGATTAAGGGCTAATGGCTCAACGGGTGGATGGAAATAATATAGTCAAATATTACGTATAGTACGTACGGAGTTAAAAGAAATATAATATTAACTTTATAAAAATGTCATTGAAATGTTTAGGTACAGGCTGTTTTTGCGGTAAATATGATTATATGAGTTAAAATAGGCAATATGATTTTGTTTTTATACGCTGTAAATCAAGGCATTGAAATATTATTGAGCTATTGCATTGTAAGTGTCATTTTTTATGAAGACTAAGCAAGATGTAACGAGCGTTACGCTTATCATATGCATTGGGCCTTACAGACAATGAACGTGGCAAATATCACTAAACCAAGCAATGGGACTAGAATGACGTCAATATTATTACGAATTACAAGACTGCATGAAGATGTGTGTTACTGTCGTCATCATAAAATGTTGCTTATGGCCAATACAATCATTCGTACCTTGTTTTAGGAAGTACGGTCATGGTTGTTCAGGGCTGACTAGAATCAGTTTTATATGCAAACAGTATGTACCTAAAAAGAGTTCCTATTCATTGTCATTTCGTTTATATACATACAGACTCCAAATTGCTGTATACTGCATCAAAAGACTTTGGTAACAATTTATGAAATTGCTTTTTGTTATAAGTTATTCTTTCAAACTCACTGCTTAATGGCACATGATACTTAACTGAAAGAAATCGGACATTACTATTGCCACATGTTTTAGAAATTTCTTTACAATCAGAGTACCATCCGCCACCCACCTGTACTGAATTGAGCATTACCAATAGCCCTTATAATAGGAAGTGTTTATAGCGAAGCTTACAATTTACAAGTTACACTATTGATATAGCTGTTTATCAAAGAGAGAAAGAGAGAAAGAGAGATAGAGAGACAGCACGTTTCTAAACATAACGACACTCACTCAGCAAAAGAGAAATTATTTAGTGCATTTGAGAAATTAAGTAACATTCAAACAGAAGAAAACATCTCTCTAAAATCATCTGACGATTCCTGGTCTTGCAAAGGAATACATGTACTAAACACATAAACATATGCTATTAAATAAATTGTTTTTTGGATTTTGCCCAAATATGTTTCACGACATCCCATTAAGGCCGCAATGCTGGCATATTTGATACGTGTCAAATGTGATTAAAGTATAAAAAATATAATTATTTTTTTAAGATTTTAAATTAAACCGTGAGAACAAAAGTATTTCGTAAAGAAGCAAGTAATAATTTTGGCAATTATTTAGTCATGCAAAATGAAAATAGGTATTTAGTATCAGCAATTTTGTAACGAGTTTACTCGGGAATTTCCGTACATTTCTTACTGCGGAAACTACTGAAGTACCGGTACAATGAAATAAATACCGCGGTATACCGGTAATACCGCGCATTTCTACTATAAAACGTTATCAAAAACCACGGCCGAAAACCCGGTACGCTCTTTAGCATCGTAAATTTGTTTCGCCTGTTGCTAGCGATGTTAATATTATGTGGTTTTAAATTTGACGCGATTGTCCACTCATCGTTTAGGATTAGACCCAGTGAACCAATTTTGAACTTTTTTCTATAACACTAAATATAAACAAATATGGCTGTAAGCTGAGATCGAATTGACAATAATCCCATTTTACCTCTTACATTTCATTTTGCTAATACATATTTGTTTTAAGAATTGTTGATCGGTGAATTTAAGCAAAATTATCTCCGTAAATGATCTCATATACATACAAGTTCGGCTATTCAGGATATGACAGAAGATAAATACAATAACGAAATGACAGTATTTTCATTTTACCACTTTCATTTTATTTTGCTATTACATTTTGCTTTCAAGACTTGATGATTAGTGAATGTAAGAAATATTATTTCCGTTAATAATATCACATAAAAACATGCTCGACATCTTTGGAAAAAAGAGAAAATTAATACACTTACACGCAGTGCAGAATCATGAGACAGACAGACAGAGATATGAGAGCGGACACGGAGATTGTGTCAATCTACTGGCTATAAGTGAGATTGTATTGATTCATTTATATATTATGTGTTTTCATGCTCGCTTGGTTTCAAAATGGGTTCACATCGTGAACATGTATCCCTTTAACTGGATAGATCTGTCGGGTTCCGGTAGAGTTATCTCTCTAAAGCGTCGTGGGGTATATGGTTATCTACTTGGTATATAAAACGATCTAAGGCTGCTAACAATTATAAAATTTGGCCCATGCCCAATCAGATTGGAGGGGTGGCAGGAGGGCATGGCCTGGACCTCAACCCTGATTGGCCTCCAAAAGCATTATTTCAATAAATACATCTGAAAATAAGAAAGATACTTCGTTGTGTACTTAGTTGTCTTTTAAATCTGAATATAGTAAATTATGTGGGTCTGTTTGGCATTGGATCCATTTCCAAAACTGTAATATAAACAGGGCTTTGAGGCTCCAAAATCTCGAAGTGACCCGATCCTCTCTGAGTCTTGAATGGTCCTGTGTGCCATACATGCTGAACTAAAGTATACAGTTATACAGTATATTTATTTCACAAAACGTCAACATTGAGGTCTATGGAAAAGCGCTTGGCACTGTATTAGATCTTAGTTTACGTCCGACCTTATCAGGTCTTGCTTACTAACTCAAACGATACCATTGGATTAAACTAACACAAAAAGCCATCGAAGTTTAGCCGGCATAATAATGTCTATATCATATTTTCAATACTCATCTGCAATATTAACGTAGAACACATTATTTTGTATCCATTAGGCAATAGTTATTTATCAAAATTAGCGTAACATATTCTTCATAACTTTCTCTGTTTACAAGGAAACGAAATAAAGCAGCTGTGAAACGATATAAAAGTACGAATAATATAAATTAATGTCTTTCCAAATCTAGTGACTATAAAATGTTTTATGCATGATCTATACAAATCACATCACAATACCTTTAAACTTATTCGGGCAATTATATAGCCCTCGAAGGTCGTGTTGACTTCAACTTGACACTTTGAAATTTCAGTCCTGGTTCAGATGGGTCCGATTGCGTTGGGTCATGAGGATTTAGTTCCACACGTGTTTATACTTTAAGCGAAATATCATCATCATTATCAAATTCTTTTACCGGTCTCGAATCATTCCCCTATTCACTGAATCTTTTCGCATTTGTTACGTTTTACTCATACCATCGTTCAATCTACAACGACACGATTAACCATTTTGCTCACAACCTTGAAAGGATATGGGTTGAATGGAGTAGAGAGCAGACTACTCTATATGGAGGCTTAAGGACGGTATCTTCTTCCTTTAAATTACTTTCACAAGATTTTCGTATCGTATCCACATATACCTTTCCTTTTTCTTTTCTTTTGCTATCGCGATCGTGTAGTTTTGTACGATCTGAAGGCCATAATTGGATTAGGCTGGGTGGTATGTACCTCCGTACACAAACTAATACGACTGGATATCTGACTTCTAATGACGATGTTTTGCGTGCGCTACTTTTATGCAATACAATCTTTTCATTAGCTTGTGGCCACAACGGGGTTGTTTTGCGGTGAGTAATACCGTTTTGAGCCAGACGGTTTTTATAATGCTTACTTATAATCTGAGGACCGTTATCAGTTTCAACAGAAATTGGTCAACCATGAGTAAGAAATATATTTGATAACAACGATATTATATTCTCGGAAGTTATTTATTTCTTAAACTCAGTATCAAAAACATAGATTAGTTATCTGTAAAGTATCGATTTTTGAATTGTATTGAACCGTAAACTTGAATGCATTGAGAATTAAAATTTTATCACATTTTAGCCAGAAAAGTCTTTGTGAAGGGTCTCTTCGACATTTCTTCTTTTCTCACTCATGTCAGTGTTAACACTTGAAGGCTAGAACTTATGACAGAGCGAGATTGGCCATGGCATTGCTGCGCTGTCCCGATGAAGTAAACATTTGAGCTACCAACTATAACCGCTTAATAGGAACACATGTCAAATTATCATTTGCGAAGGGAAATTGATATGCCTCATACTTCACAGGTTCTATGCTGTCTGAAATCTGACGGAAGAAATGAAACTTTAGGAACCGCTGCTTGCGATTGGCAAGAGTAAATTAAGGCGTACCCTTTGAAAATAATATGAATTTAAAGTGACGATCTTAGTCGAAATTCTTTAGTCTTAATATTCCAGAGAGTAGTTTGTCTTTGAGGACGCCTAAAAAGATTAATGCTTTCCTCGTTAAACAAGAAACGGGGTCCAGATGGCTGTCTTGTAAGAAAAGACAGGGTTTATTGCTAGGACGCACAATTTCTGAAAGGGAGCAACATTAAGGTACGCAAATTTAATTTCCCACGTAATTTTCTATTGTTCGATTGTTTTTTTTGTGCAAATGTGTTTGATATGACTAGGATCAATATTATGTATCGTTTATCCAATTACATGGAAATCTGTTGATGCTAGAGTTGTTATGCAATTGATCTATTTAATTTTACATTTGCTAGTTCATTGATAGAATTGACGATTGCATGCTATCTAAGTTTTCATATGAGTAGGATTTGATAACGTTATATGAAATAATTTCTTTGCCTGTTATGACAATATTGATTATCATGAGCTAACGATAATCGCATCTTAATAACTGACTTTGCAATGTTTAAACAATCTTGTAAGTTAGAGATTGCTGTGAACTAGAATTGTGTGAGTTTTATGCAATAGTAACCGAGCATGTGGTAACCGAGGTAAAGAGATACGGTAACGTTGGATATATCGCTAACGTGTTAATTATGGCTTGTCTCTGTAAAGCGAGGGTGATGTTCTATAGAATTAGTTCAGTATTTATGCAATGTGGATAGCTAGTATGATTCTGAGTAACGTAAGTGAGAGATTTTTGTACGTGTAGAAAGTGGTACATACAGAGATTTAAGGGTAATTTTATCCTTTAAGAACAGCTTTCTTCTTGGGAGAGACGGGGCAGTCCGAAGACGGAAGTCCAAAGAAAAGAAGTGACGAATTCAGAATGAAGAACTAGGAAGTCCAGAAAGGGGTGAAGTGTGGAGAATTGGAAGGCTCGAGGAAACAGGAAGACGATGATACAAGGTCACGGAATAACGGTGATGCAATCAGTCGTAGACATTGCGCTCTTTTAACCACTCGTTATTATGGCGAAATAAATCCAAATTCGACACTGCTTATTAAATTATGTTGACGTAATTTAGATTGAATTGGAATTGCCGCTGTTAATTTGCTTTCATTAAATTTGTTATTTTTCTTGTCTAAAGGACCTCGTATTGTATTATTTCTTCCAAATATTCTTGCTCAATTCTCTGTTGAAATTCTATATTTCCACTCACAACGGTCTGTAATATCAAGGGAGATCATCCTCTAGATAACGCCAGCCCAATCAAATTAACCACCCCTCTTACTAAGAAGGCGACCTTACACTATCCTTGACTACAAATATGTACGACTGCAAATATGTAATCACCGGCGGGAAGCGGTCACAGAAAATCAGGCGCAAAATTTTGATGCAGCCTGGTTGATAGTACAGTTACATCGGTTCAGGTTTACTAATGTTTGTCACTAGCTGGAATCCATAATGACCTTTAGAAAAATTCACAAATTATTTGCTGATATTAGGCTGCAATACTTTTGGTCATAACCAATGCTTTATGCTTTCAATACCTGTGCCAACTCAAGCATCTGTTCACGCAAAGATTTTGGAATTGCAATCCGTGTTCCACATGGTGCAAGTTTGCCTACAGCATTCAGTTCACTGCGAATTGGTAAATACTCTTTGCATAATACCATTCATTGTCTGATAATCTCTCCCGAATTTCTCCCAGATTATGACCAACGCACGATGCCTTATCATTTTCATGCGTATTCATCCCTACTGGTGTAGCGTCCTGAGCTACAAGACATGTGGATTCTTCGGTACCATATCTTGCAATGAATTTCTCCGTGACTCTTTCAGCAGACGCGAAAAAGTATCCGCGATATTGTTTTCAACCGTTAATGTATTTGTCGTTACATTCTCAAAACCCGTCTTTCGATTCGTGCAAGAGGATTATGGTTTGTAATGGTCCAACTCAATTCCATATAGGAACATATGGAACGTTTCACGGGCCCAGACTAGAGCCAAAACATTTTCCATTTCGTGAATATTATTTCTCAGTATTGCTCAAAGTATGGCTTGCAGATCTTTTGAATCTGTGTTTATTTCCCTGTTGCTGAAAAGGGACTGCACCTCTTCTTACCAACGACTCATCTGCAATTAATTTTTTGTTTTGCTTTGCCGTTCTCCAAATTCTTCTCATGGTGATGCTGCACGTCCTTGTTGTATTTTCGTCATTTTGTTGCTGCTGCAATAGTTGTTGATTTGTCGTGGCATTTTTTACTGTTGTGTTTGTTATCTTGACAATTATTGTTGCTGTGTTTGTAATTCTTGATGCTGAATCATCGGTTTGGAGGGTAACAGCAGTCTCATGTAGTCTGCACATGCTTCCTCACCTTCAGTTCTTCCGTTCGTATATTCATTAAGCCTTCTTACTGTTACGAGTCTATGCTCTTAAAATAAGTAACAGAAAAGATTGATAAGCAACAAGCTTTGTAAAATTCAACAATTAATTTATTTCCCTAGAATACAGAGTGAAAATGAAAAAAGAGGAACTTACTGTATTGCGAATTAAATCCCAATATAATCAAGACACAAGTCCTAGTAATTAAGGTCCGGAATAATATTTAGTAGAAGTCCAAAATAAATCCAAAGCTGAAGGTGAAGAGGTGTCTGTGGTAGCTCGTAGAGCGTTGATATGCCAGCAGTCTGTTGTTGAGTTTGCAGGTTTGAATTCACTCTAAATTCCATTGAATGTCTCTATCAGATAATTTTATCAGAGCACTTGTAGTTCCAGAGAAAATAATCACTTGAATACAGTAATTTGAAGAAATACATTTATTGCCAACTGGACACAACATATAACACAGCTTGAAAATGCTAGATCTTAAAGCATGACTGGAAGATCCGCTGTTACAAGATTGTATATTTCTCTACTTGACCTCAGGTCACAATGTGCATTGTATCAACATAACTATTACCTGATGGAAAATAACCTAGAATGATCCAGACGTTTACAAAATAAAAATGTTAGTTATTATTAGAAACCAGAACCGTTATTATGTGAAATAAACTAAGGAAATCCAAAACCTAGGCCTAGACCATAATGAACATATTTACTTCTATTTAAATAAATATTTAATTTTATTAATACTAATTCTGATTTTAAACCCATACACATATCTAATAATTAGGCTATGTATTTGTTGTTTACAATAAAAAAGTCGATACAGGTCAAGCAGGAATAAACTCAGTTTTGAACAAGGTCATGTCCAACACACAATGATATATTATAATAGCCTGTGTGCGTATCGTTGAGTCAAAATAGATCACATCGGTGTTTTTGTGTCTGTCTCTTGAAAATATTACTCCGGGATTGATTTCTTTTTCAAGCATCACATCGTCGCAGACTACAATTGTTTTTAACTTTGAATCCAAAACATCAAAGGTAGGTGCTTCATCTATCGTTGAAAATTAATCGGTGATAGATGACACTTTGCCACCTGCGCTTTCTTTAAATCCTTGAGACCTTCATACCATGGTTGATAATCAGCCCACGCTGCAATCACGTTACAACAATTTCACGGCAGCCACCGTAAGATCATAGTCAACAACAGTTCAGTTTTTCCTGATCCAGCAGGACTAATGCGCAAACTGATTCTGGAAACACGGACTTGGTTCCACCATGTGCTAGTTGTGCAGCTAAATCGATGACCTTGACTTTCCTTTATCGTCATGCCATTGAATAATGCAATTGTTGTTATAACAACGAAAATTCTTAGTGCAAATCGTTACACGTAATTGTAGATCAGCGGTCGCTGCAATTTGTGCTTTATAAGGGGCAATGAAGATTATTTTTTTTACTGGCAAGCACGGTCGCAAACGGCAAAACCATCTTACTTTCAAGTCTATCAGTGGATGGCAAAGCCGTCTAGCTGATATATCCGGTTTAAAATATAGTCGCCAGCTGTGATGTCGCTACTGCGTTAACACAATTACCAGAAACATCATGGAGTAAATATCCTGCTGTAAAACTCACCTGACTTTCTCCAGGACATAGATCTATTTACCATGCGCCTAGTGCACAACCTGATTCTAACAACCAACGAAAAGCCCAGTGAATCACCCGTAAATCGGATCGATGCCACATGTTACCGATATGACCTTGTTTACAAATCATTCAACGTTATCCGTGCACATCAATGTGCCTATAAAGATATCAATCTTGACCTGAATGTGAGCAGGTGTCAGAGAACGAATCGCTAGATGGATCATCAAAAGCGTTATCATCACCAAACTTGATCTGTGTGGAAATTAAAGGAAAACTATATTGATTCAAACAAATATGGTTACCGAACCTATTGTATTCATATAATATTATAGTTCTTGCCATTATTATAGAGGCGAAACCCGCTGTCTAAAATTTAGCAAACAAGGCAAAGGTCACTCACAGTCCTCCTCGCAAATGGTTGGTCAAACAAGCCCTGTAGCCTACGTTACCTACCTTCGCACCGGTGTCCATATACCAAATTGCGGTTCATCAAGCTGATGTCTTTTTAGATGTTCATGGTGCAATATTAACAATACGTAACAGTTATAACTGTTTTTATGACCCTATTGAAGGTCCAGGTTTCCTTTCCCCAACCTACATCTCAACCACCACGCCTAAAATGTTCCTGGACAGTTACTTTCTATCCTGTATTGTGAATAGTTGCATGAACAACAGGAATATTTCCCATCGGAAGCAAACTGGGACAAAATTATCCCTTATTTAGGAAACAGACAGAAAGTAAACATAAATCAGACTCAGATATGAAATGCTTTAATCACTAAAAGAATTACAAGGGTATTGAGTACTTATATTGGAAATATGGGTGAGAATAAGAGCAAAAAAAGATTCATTTAAAGCAAATATATCAACATACAAATATAAGAGTGTAAAAAGAATCTTGCATGTAAAGCAAATAAATCAATGTACAAATATAACGTTTTGTAGAAAGTAGATGTGTATTAGTTAGAAAGTAGATGTGTATTAATTAGACATTAGATGCGTATTACTTAGAAAGTAGATGTATATTAAATTTGAAGAAGATGTGCATTAATTATGCAGTAGATGTGTATGAATTAGAAAGTAGATGTGTATTAGTTAGCAACAGCAAAATACATGTTGATGATTTGCGGTATTTCTGTCAGGGCGAATTCGCATCTGTGTGCCAATTAATGGAGGCATCTCTTGCCTTGCCTGTCGAATACAGAATTTAGTTTGATCTCATATAGTGTCTCTTAGTGATTCATTTTATTATTATTATTATCATTATCATTATTATTATTATTATTATTATTATTCATAAGTATTAACACCTAGCACTATGTTCAAGATGTTTTTCTTCAAACAAAACGAAACATCCTTTATTTGAGTTTCATTTCTAGCTGCCTTATGTACAGTGTTAAAGCGGCAAAACTCATAATGCTTTTATCAAGCGATGCGTTTCATCAGAAGACATCTAAGCGTTGTGTAACGTCGTGTGACCTGCTTTTCAAATGCATTTTTCATTTAATTAGTAAGGTATCTTATTTCTTCTTTCTTTTTTAAAAGTTCTATGCTTACGTTGACATTTTTGGACGGTTTTCAATGAAAGCATTATAAGGCTGCGGAGAAGGAATGTTTTCGGTTGTATATTCGTTGCTTGGGGATGGGCGGGGATGAAACAACTATCTGAATGCACTTGCTCTCTTTGTAAAAGTTTCGATATTAGTCATACAATAAAAGAAGTAACCTTGAATAATAACTTGATAGTAAGTTAGCTTCAGATGCAAATCTAAATAAACGTTGCATGAAATAACATTTCACTGACAGGCATTCCTAAATGCAGATTACAGCTCCCTCAATGCTGTGTAATCAGCTATTACATACATTCCTGAATGGAGATTACAGCTCATTCTCTGCGGAGTTGTGAGAAATTTTAAAATTCATCATCTCTGCAAACATATTTGGTTCCAAATGAAGAGAACATTAGATCATTACAATTCATGAGTAGGAAAATATACCAGGGAATGCACAAAACCAGAATAACATAAACAACAGCACCTGTGAAAAGATAGTACAGTAATATTAATAATAAGAATAGAATGTTGCAGCTCAAAAAAGTAGGTTTTACAGAATTCCTAAATTGAGTTCTCAGTTGATTACCTTGATAACGATTCAAAGTTATCTGATATATTCTTTGTCTTAAAACAAAACAACCTAAAGATTAAGAAAATGGACACAGCTGTATTTTTCAACATTAGTGCTTAAGACAAAGATAAGGTTTTCCATACAACATATGTATCTTTGTTGGCAACCATCCTTATCCAATATATCTATAATTTCAAATGGATTTTGAGTTATATAAATTCTAACGTTGTAGTTTTATTGCAGCCATGGCAGATGAAAATACGTAAAATTCTTGACAGCTTTGTATATTTTGTCTTAATTATCTAGCAGGATAAGAACAGTTCAGGATATATACCTTATCCCTAATATTTAGTTGACAAAACTCTACATATTAAAAAACAGTTCGCGAAACGTTCACTGGGAAATAGAATGTGGCGAGGGTGTATTATTTCAGTGCAAAAAATAGGATACAATGTTTTAATCACCACTCTTTATCTCTTTAAAAGTGAAAAGAAAACGTTACTAACATTTTACATTCTAGCTTGCCTGTGTAACACACGGCTGTGCTTGTAACGTTCACCCATTGGTGGAACAAAACTGAATGTCAAATTTGTGCTCAGGAATTCTACATTTAAAGGAAACATACACATCACATTCAATGCCAATATTTTTTCATCGTGCAACAAATTAATTTGCATTCGATTATCGTCACTGAATTCCTTATGAATAGCAATGGTTTGTGACCATAACCTTAATCATCATTACTTTTATAACGCTGGGGATAGGTTGATAGAAAAAAGATCGAAATTTTTATTCCAAACCATATGCATATTTCCCAGAAAAAATTATATGACATTTGGTATCGAGTTTAAAAAAACTGAACAACAAGGGTTGATATTTTCCAGTTGTTACAGGTCTCCGTATAAGTTGTAAAGCTAGTCTAAAGATGTTAAATTAAAGACTGCAATGACCTATAATCAACAAAGTATGCATTACATTTAATTAAGTATGCCTGTTTATCGTTTCGAAACAAATCAAACATAACCTTACTTAATGTTTCAGCTGACTCAGAGCTGCTTCTGAACTATGTTACCATGAAAATATATTCTCTCTGGTAGTTGTATATGCAACAAAAGCAAACTATCATTGTTAATTTGTTTTATCCACTCCTTCGTCCCATACGAAATTTTCAGATATTTTCTATAAGAATCCTGACATTTTTGGGAGGGGATATGCTGCCTTGTGGAATTATTTTCCCGGTTGACCGGATTGGGACTGTTTGCTATATCGAAATATAAGTGTTTCGTCCATACATTTTGAGAAAATTAAAATCAGTACTTGATGTTTTTCAAACTGTTAAAGACTGTGAGATTCTTTTAGTGACACTACCCGTTTGCTAACTTACTCTGCTTATATAAATTGTAAATTTGCTGCTAAACATTGAAAGTGAAAACATGCATACAGTTTAATAATTGCAATGTTTAATCAAGCCTTTGTAACAAGAATTTGGATTGGATAAAATCGCATCATGTGACTCCGGAAACTAAGCGTTTTTCATTCATATCACTGTAGAAGAACAGCGTAAGTATTCATGCGTCCATCTAGTGTGATTTGACAATAGTTGCAAGTTATTAACAATGTTTAAAATGTAGATGTATTATTTATTAGCTGATATTCAGGTGATATCTATTTACGATAATAAGAATTGAATTTCGTATTTTTGATAAGCTATTATAAAAAGGGAAAGGATAAAAGAATGAATTGAAAACTTGGAGGCCAATATCATTGCTAAATGTAGGTTACACAATTCTGAGCAAATTCCCAGCATAAAGAATCAACGGGGGAATGTAGAAAATTATGAATAACAACCAGAGTTGTTGGGATAAGGTTCGGAACATACCAAATAACATACTAGCTATCAGAACAAAATTTGGCTATATTAACATGCAAGGCAACAATGGAGCATTAGTACTATTAGACCAGGAGAAAGCATTTTACCGCCTAAAGCATAACTATATAGAATAACTGCTAAATACATTTTATTTTGGACCAAAATTTAGGAGATGGACACAAATCTTGTGCCATAAAATATTTTCCAAAGTACAGATAAATGGACCAATAACCAAATATTTTGCAGTATAGAGATCAGTACGACAGGGATGCCCCTTGCCTATGCTATTATACGTAATATCAATAGAAAGCTTGAGCTCCAAAATCAGAGATAATATGGATATAAAAGGCATTCCTATACAAAATTGTGCTAAAGAATTAAAATTGGTATAACATGCGGATGATTGTACAAATTCGTAACTGATCCAAAGTCTTCTAAACATCTACATTAAGAGTTTGAAAATTTCGGTAATGCATCAGGACCAAGAATAAATCATAATAAGACGGAAATACTACTAATAGGAAACTGGCGAGGGAAATACCCAGGGCTCCCTCCCACCCTAATTAAAGAGAAAGTAACATTGCTAGGAATCTATTGTGGGAAACAAAACATGGTATTAAACAAGAAAAAAGTATAGAAAAAGTTGAACATATCATTTCAATCTGGGCATTAAAGCCCCTATGCATAATTGAGAGGGTAAATTATGAGAAAACCTATATATGTACCAACATAAAGTACATGCCATACACAAACGATTTTGAAAATAAACTAATTCACAAACTAGACATGACTATAATAAACTACATATGGAATTAGAAACTACATTCCGCGTGAAATGACTACCTGTTTAGAGGAAGAAATAAGTAAGGGTCAATCAACACAATCACTACTACAAGCAAATATCAAATATGATAAATAGATTAAGCAAT
The DNA here is from genome assembly GCA_028554795.2 of Sinohyriopsis cumingii. Taxonomy (NCBI): domain Eukaryota; kingdom Metazoa; phylum Mollusca; class Bivalvia; order Unionida; family Unionidae; genus Sinohyriopsis; species Sinohyriopsis cumingii. Next base: position 46,534,226 of record CM068828.1, on the reverse strand, counting down.
TTAAAGGACCAACCCCAACACTCATGGTAAGTCCTTTATATATACAGGTTTGGCTTGACACTGAGAAATAAATCCGATATATACAAAACAATAAACTGATGTTAAATACAAGGACCTAGGAACATTGCATATATTAGGCTGATGATAACTAAACAGAGGGATACGAAAAATATATGACAGGAAAAGAACGACGGCAACATATATAATATAATAAAGGGTGAACCTATAAAAACAACAATAATAATGGTACAGTGGAGAAATATTAGAGTAAAGTGGGGAGAGGTATGGAAAACATGGGCACAAATTAAATCCATGAAGATACATAGTCTGATTTACAAATGCCTGCAAGACGTAACGGGGGAGGTAGCCATGCACAGACATATGATCAGAATTATGCTTAAATGCCCGCTATGTAAAAGAGATATATTTACGAAAATCCATGTACTTATAAATTCCAAAAGCAAATGAAAAAGAAAAGGGGGAGATACAAAAACACCTAGCATCTAAAGGGGGATATCATGAAAACCATTTACTGTATTTAGACGGGATACCAAATGAAGAAATATTACACGTAATAATTGAATTGATAATAAAAAAATGAGGCAATGCAGGCAAGTAATTATCCTGTAAAAACGAAATGACGCCCCTATCTAAACCCATGCTAAGAAATAAACTAAAGAATGCAAAATAGAGTATATTAATACACTGCCAGGCCACTGGCAGGGGACCACTGCTGGGGGGGGGGGGGGGCAGTTCCAGCCAGACTGCGGGCTGAATACTGTTCTCTCACATGTCATAGGGCTCGGAGGTCTCGGAGGCTGAGTTTGTTTAGTATACCCAAGTTATTAATAAAACTAACAACTAACCACACAATAGGGAAACCTGCTAATCAAATATGGATTTTAACACTAACCCAGCTAGGAACAAAAGTGCAGACGGGGACAGGGAACCTGCGTTCCGGGATAAGTATTGAGCAGGGCTATGTCACAGGGCGCTTAGCCAAGTGAACGGGCCTGTAGAGGAGCTCAAGAGAACCCCTGACGCAGTACATGGACAAAAAACAAAAGCACAGTGATAATATTAACACAATACTAATAAAAGGTTTCCCTTGGAAAAAAGACACACAGCAAACATAATACAATGACACACAGGGAAACGAACCTTTCCCTTGGGGGAGGGGTTTGGGAACTTTTGGCTATACGTTGTTTATATTATCTTCAACATTCAGAAAACGAGGGTAAAATTATACCCCAGAAAAGAGCATCAAAGTTTTACATAAAGTAATGCTTTTTACATTAGGCTAGAAAATACTCTCAATATGAGATTGAGATATCAAAAAAACATGCAGCATACAAAACATAAATACACATAATAGGTCCTTATTTTGTACATTTCATCAAAATAGAAGATACCAAAATCTCTCAGTCATTAAACTAATTTCTAAATTTACAAATTGGAATTCTCGTTATTTTTCTTTCTCAGAATATTTATAGCACACAAACAATATAGCAAATACACATATAGCAAACACAGGACATAGGAGATCTTTGGGAAAGATCGCAAAGAAACAGGGGAAGGGAAGTCGCCTTGGACAAAAAAAATACTTTGTTGGATGAACAACCCTTTAGATAGAGGAACCAGCCTGAGTTCCTCAACACTAGGACATTCCCCGCTTCGAAAATATATTTAAATATTTTTTCTCAAAATTCTGTTTAATGCAAACCAGAACACTACAGACCTTAGGGGGTACACAAAACATTTAAAAAATTCGGCAAGTGGGGGCATCTGTCTAGTGTCCCCCGCCCCCCCCCCAAAAAAAGAAAAATTACAGGATACACTAAGTCATGAAACTTGAAGGTTTGTTACATATTTTGCATAAACAACCTCCTCTTCACCACGGCCATTCGCGCAGTGTGCGATCGATTTATAATTTTCATTTTATGATTAATCCCGTAAAATAATAAATTCACTTCTTGATTAACATTTTCCTTCTTTAGAACACCATGAAATGTCTCAACTAGTTGTCCTGAGGTCTTATAATGTCTCAGCTAATTTTTATTCCATTTAACTTGAGAAACAGATGAAAGCTAAATACAAGTGGATCATATATTGAAGCAATTTGAAATGTACAATTAATTCATTTTCATGAATTAAGGCCTATATCATATAGACTTGGCCTCTGGCCATTGAAACGTTACAATTGTCACTCAGTTGGCACTGGTTTATTAAAAATGACTGGAGGCAGCCGTATGCCACGAAGGTCGTTAAATGTGACTGGTGCCTCGTATGGGGACATGTAGCGCAGATCTTGCACGGACAGCCACATTTCGAGCAGACTTCCAGATTCCGTAAGTCGCAAAAAACGGCGAGCTGAGACTCAGTATGATTAATTGTCCGTCATTGAATAGCGAACATAGGATGCAAAATGGGAAAAATACAAGGAACCACAGCGTACTGATAATGTACTATCTCAAATAGCTTTTCTTTGATGCAACTTTAGAAAAAAAGAAATTTTATACAAATGGATTAACTATTTAATCCCTCTCAAAAGTAATATTAAATTATTTTCATGATATCACATAAACTTAGTCCCTTGCCACTGAAACATTATCGTTAGCACTTATTCTATATTGGTTGAATATAATTGGCTTGAGACAGTCGTATGACATTAATTTCTGCATACGCGTCAGGTGACTCCACGTTGGACGGGATGCTACGAAGTACATCGTAGTGTTCGCGTTTGGCAAGTCTTTCACTGAGAACGACTTTTCGGGCAGACTTCCAGATTCCGTAAGTCGCAAAAAACGCCGAGCTGAGACTCAGCAAGCCGGTGATAATGGCAACCAATATGATTAATTTTCCGTCATTCAATAGCGAACATAGGATGCAAAATGGGAAAAATACAAGGAACCACAGCGTACTGAGTAGAGCGTTAAAGTGGACCTGAAATAAGATAAAATACATCACGTGCAATTTAATGTGCATGAAATAGAACTCATTTACCCTCATTAATATATTATTATACAATTTAATTGGTTATTCTCACCAGCATGCACGTGCGCATAGAGTACATGATCGAAGTATTGCGTGGTTATCAAATAATGTACGTTTAATTTTAGCCAGAAACTCAGATGTGGTAATGAACAAACGCTGCAAATGAAACAATGGGTACATTTAAATAAACTTATAATAAATGATTGAATAGAACAATCTCTCCGTTTTTAAACCCAAAAATGAATCTATTGAACGTAGTGTTTTCTTATAACTAGTAGTGTGAAGCTGAATATTCATGGATGGTTTGTTCCAGAAGTATTTTTAATTAAGTTTACAGCTACGTTAGTATACACTGGACACAATAAAATAAAATGATAACTATAGGTTACTGCATTTATATGGGAAAATATGAACGAGTTTTTCGGATGGAAATACCGCACGACCATGGTAGCGCAGTATATTCGTCGAAAAAATAGAGTTAATATTTTCCTTTACAAATGCAATAGCTTTTTTATTATATGATCATATTTGTATTCTGTCTTAGGTTTAATTGTATAAACAAAAATACACTAAATGAAACAAAGTAACTGAATGCATGCCGTATTCCATACTAAATACACATACGCAGATTCATCATTACACAGCAACAACATTATTAATGCGCACATAACTCTACCCAGATAAATTTGAACTTAGTCACGGGATAGACATCACTTTAGAAAGAAAATGGCCTTTTGGTCTACTTAAATTTGAAATTTGGACTCATATATTGAATGAATGCGAATTACATCAACTTTTCCATTTGATGTAGAATTAATAGATTTTGGTATTTTTGGCGATCCTACGAAATTTCGGATGATGGACTGGATTTATCTGTGCCAATTCTAAATGAAATACATTGGGTTGAAGCAGCGTGAGAGAAGCGTGTTAACATCTGCAAGTGTGTTTCTGTTCTGTCATTGAATGTTCGAAATCATAATGTGGGGGAAAATATGAAGTCTGTCGATTGCAATTATCACAAAGGTGCTATTGAACTTAATGTTTATTTCATTTTAGTGCAGTAAGGAGGATGTAATTGCACTTGGAATTAAGAAGAAATTACAGTACAATTTCAAAATGTGTAATCAAATTTGAGAACCCATGGCACGGTTCATGAAATTCGGGTTTGAAGAACTAAGAAAGCACATTTTGAGGAAATTCAAGATGTAAGACTGTAAGTATATATTTTGCATTCTTATTATCAACTAAGGAAGACATTTTATACCTTGTCACTTGCATGTTATTTGTAAGGACCAGTCTGGCGTTTATAGGCAACCTAGATCTAAAATATTGTATCAAAAATTTAATCAACCAAAACGAAAGCGTCTACTACGGGAGTGTAAATGATTTGTTTACATCGTAGTCCCCAATACACTATTGAGCACACGTGAGTTCAAAAATATGTTGCGCGCGAGTGCAATGTCGTAAAATACTGAACGATTCTTATTATATAAATAAAGTTAACGGAGAAAAATATGAGCATATAATAATCCTTAATGTCGTTGCTGTCACATATTATATACTATCTTTTAGATTGTTTCCATAAATACAATTTTATGTTCTCAGATTTTGTCAAAACATTTTTATCTGTATGTTTACACTTTAAAATAATCTTTCAGACGGAGGTCAGTTTCCATATGTTTATATGAAGGGAGTTTATCAGAATTTTCTAAGTTATTATTGGAGTCTGGTGGAAGAGTATCTGCATCTTGGAGATTTTAGGAATGTAACCCAATTAATACTATCATTGGATTCACTTTCGATACATATCTTTGTCTACTGTATACGTAGCATAATATTTACATAACTTTTAACCTTCACCAATATGTAGCTTAAACAAAGTGACCTTAGGAATTTTAATGGGATTCCTGGGAAGTTTTCATATTGAATCGATGTTGATCATTAGACAGTAAATAACTAAGACCAAGTGAAAATAAATCTGATTAAGCATTTAATTGCAATTTGATTTTGTCTAAATGACCGGTTGATTTTATTTACAATCTTTAACCGTTGATACTTCAATATGTTGTACTAGTCCTCATAAGGACTTTGCATGAGATCAGTTTTTAATTAAATAAAACGAAATGAAATTTATTTGTCCGAGGTCCTTTTAATTAAACTGCAACAATTGTTCTTTGCCTTTTAGTTGTCTGATTGATAGCTTGTTGTATATCTTCTTTTCTAAGGGTGGGTGTGGGTGGGGCTAATTAACTGTGAATAATATTGCGTTGATCGTAACAATATCCAGGATTTTAATGACTTGAATTTTTCGAAAATATGTTCTTTTCATAATGGGCTGGTACAAATGTCATGGCCACCACGACAGAGTTAAGATCGGTCTTCTACAACGAACGATATCTTCTTTTGTAACGACATCTTTTGGGAACTGTAAAATATTGTTGTTTCCTGTTAAAATGTAAGAACTATTACATTTCTGACTGGACTTCGTATTAATTTTCTTCTTCATGTTTAAGTAGTCTTTGGAATGTGTATTTTACTCACAGAGACATATCAATGTCTACTCTCGTGAAAAATGTTAGAAGAATTAAAGCATAACATTTCAAAAGAGACTGGTGGTCAGTGGAATGATTTGGGAAATTTACGTGAAGAAATTTTGAAACTATTTCGAAGAATCGATAAGCTGGATACAGAAAATAACATAATCAGGGAGGAAAATAATGGAATACGTTTCTCGATTGCTTCACTGAAGAAGATTAGTTGATTTTGATCAATATATCTGGAAAGAAGTTATTAATCTGTACGGGTTAGATGACTCGTACATAGATGAAACCTCTCAACAGAGTATAGAGAAGGTCATATCGTTTTGTAAAAATAAAATCAACATCGGTATTGAACCACAATATATTGCTATAGTACTTCAACTGGGTCAATTTGACGAAGACACAAATATACCGATAAAAACTGCTGATTGATGAGGCATGTGACCGAACTGTAGGTAATACTGCCTAGTAAATTGTTCAATGGATGCGGAATCCTTTTACGAAAGAACATTACCTAAGCATCTTTTGTATTCACGTTGAAAGTTGGAAAAACAAACTCCGTACAAAGTACGTGGGTAATCTGCAAAGGCGGGCACCGTTCGCCACTCTGCTACACGGGGCCCCATGAATTTAGGTGTATGTGCAAGTGATTAATGGACTAGTAAATACATGAAATGATGAACTGATAGTACAACTGTCAATCTAAGCTGGACTAACCCGGGAGGGAGGGGAGGTTGGGTATGAAAACTTTCTAGTAACTGATCAAACATATTTTACGGCTCATTAGAAATATTTATACTGGCTTACAAGGTACATAACTGTGCAATTGTTTAAATGTATAATCTGCTTCGCAGGGCATTTAACTTTTACGTGGATATCTTACGTAATATGATGCGAGGTGGTATTCTTATAATAAATTTGGACAGTGGTATATCTTTTTTTCTTTTAAAAGATATTTGTAAAATAAATTTCCTTCTTACCGTGTCAGTTCTCGATATGTAGAACTGTACAAGTAAATCTCTATTATCAGAACTCTTAATTTATCCTGTAAATGTATTGTTCGTCAGTAACTTGTGTAAATGACTCAGAGAATGAAGTACAATGTCTCTTTATGTATAAATTTGTGTATTTGGAACGGAAACATACACAATAGTTAACTATTCGCATGAGTATAACTTACAATACACTTTCTTGGCGCTTTAAGTGATATCACTCCAGTGCTAATTAAATTTCAACATTTTACAAAACTTGTTGTTCATTATAAAATTTAATATGGTGTTATGCATATTTAATTTGTATTTTTGTTTGTTATTTTTTAAGACATAGTCCAAGTTATAAATTCTTGATTTTACTCAGAGATTTAGAATAATAACTAACAATATTATTTTGTAAACATCAGCATTATTCTAGAAGGTTATTTTCCATTAAGTATATTTGTTTTAATAGAAAATGATAATCCTGATCTGAGGTCAATTAGAAAACTATATACTCTTGTAACTGAGAGTATTATTGATTCGTGCTTTAATATTTAGCACAATCAAGTAGTATTATATGTTCCAATTGGACAGAAATTTATTTTTTCAAGTTATTTAATTCAAGTGATTATTTTCTCTAGAAATATAAAAGTGCTGTCATACAGTTCTTGGACAGAGACATTCAGAGGAATTCAGATTGCACAGACACATCATCACCTTCAGCTTTGGATTTAATGAAGATTATCCTACATTTTCTAGTGCGGCCAGGCAGTTATCAAAGAATATAAAAATTCCACCTCTTTCCACTATGAAGACTGGAAATTAATTAAAATGTAGTGACATAGATGAATATAACTACGCAACTATACATAACCCTAAAGGAACAAACAGAATACTGGATCTGGAGGAAAAAAATCACAGACTATATCTGGAATCAGAAAAGCCAGTTAAAAATGGCACACTTAAATGTTTTTCTTAATAATGAAGAATGTCTAAGTTTTATTGATAGGAAGAATACAGACATGTCCCAGATGCCCTTACCCACCGTTCAATTTATACAGTTTAAAAAGAGACAAATTTTCAAGAAATCAAATAATTCTATGCTAAAAGACGACTTATATGTAGAAAAGGTAACGAAAAAGATAAGAAATAAATATACTGTATACAACAACAAGACCAACAACAACAAATAATAATAATAATAATAATAATAATAATAATATTAATAATAATAATAATTAGAATTATGAATTAGTCTTCGAAATCCTTGCATAAGAAATCGGCGTTCTCACCTCAGAACATTCCTTTTATAGAAGAAAGGACAAAGAAAAAGATAAAATGAAACTATTGAATGAAGTTGAACGTTTTTGAAAATGTATTAAAAACAATGCTAATGCATTCAGTTTGGATATACTTGAAAATGTGAACATTATGCTCGAAACAAAAGACAAAAAATGTTAAAGGGATGAATCTGGTATCAAACAGTAAATGAATACAAAAAGGATACAAAATAACAAAACATTTTAACATGGAGAAAAATGACATGATATGACTGAAACAATAACCAATATGAGATATGAATCAGAAAAAAAAGTTTTGAATCAGGTAAAGAAGTTATATGATACATTATTTACTACAGAAGATAATAATAAAAGTCAAATCAAACTAGAAAAGGCAGTTGGAAGATTTGAGGTTCACAAATTGACAGAACATGAAAAAAATGTTAGAGGGTAGCATAATATTTGCTGAAGCTTCAGAAACAATGAATAAAATTTGTAATAGAAACAGTCCTTGAAGTGATGGATTCCCTATTGCATTTTTATCAATTCGTTTTGGAAGGAATTATGGCCAGTTCTGATTAATTCAATAAATCAAGGATTCAAAAATTAATAATGGGGAATGGATATGCATTTTATATAATGGATAAAGCTATCGTTATTGGAACTTAACACGGATCAGATGAATACTTACAAGAATAGCTCGCAGGTCCTGGTAATTGCATTTAGAGGCAATCCAGAAGATGATGAATAAAAATCCAGGAACGATGGCCTTCAAAAAAGATTGACAAAGTTGAAGATTGATTGGATTTCTCATTGGTATTATGAATTGCATTTCAGCTTCTAATTTAATTTTGATACTGTCCCTGACCGATACATACAAGAACTCATACATACATACAAATATACATACATACATACATGCATACATATATACATACATACATACATACATACATACATACATACATACATACATACATACATACATTGGACGCATTCATTCAATAATTTATTCACTGTAAGTTGTTTATGGTATGGAATTAGGTTGCACTTTGCGTGTAGAAAAAATACCTATGAATACAGGAGAAATGTCAAGTGTGAAATAGTAATAATAGCAGTGTTAGTAATGGTGGTGGTGTTGCACTGAAATTGGCAAGATCAATGAAGTGAAATTTAACACAAATGATGGCGAAGGACGATCCCTATGACGGCAATTAATTATATTTATGATGGTAATTGCTTGTGCTTATGATGATAATTAATGACACTAATAGTGGTAATCATATTTTACTGGTGATGGTAATTAAAATGATACTTAAAAAGGTAATTTTTATTTTACTGATGATGGTAATTAATGACACCGAGGATGTTAATTATATTCTACTCATCATGATAATTTATGATACTTATAATGGTAATTAATCTCGGGAATGTGAAGTAATTGCTGACTACTGGAATATAAGGTATGGTTGTGTTATATGTCGCTATTTTGGTGGTGCTGGTAGAAGTAGTGTGTTTGTGTGTGTGTGTGTGTGTGTGTGTGTGTGATTGGATTTTTAACCTAACTTTAAAAACATTCAGTCATATCGCTACGATGTCTGCAGTGCGGCAGCTTACAGTGATTTCTAGCACTGGGGTAACATGCAGCAGACATGTGGCATCATGTCCCACCCAGTCACATTATCTTGACACCAGGCCGACCAGTCCTAACACTAACATCTTAATGCTGAGCGGCAAGTTAGACAGCTGTTATTAATATATTTTATAAGCTTTTGGTATGACTCGGTCAGAGTTCGAACCCACATCCTCCTTCATCCGAGGTGAATGATCTAACCACTTAGGCACCAGAGCGGACAACTACTACTGATACTACTTCTTCTAGTAGTAGTAGTAGTAGTAGTAGTAGTTAAATACAGCGATTCCTGTGACTGACGCTACAACACTGATTGTAGTTCCTTACCGAAATGAGAATCATCAATAGCCACTGAAATAATGTCGACGCTGCTGCATAAATGCTGATGACAACCAGTGGACTAACTACTTGAAGTATGTGATGTACCACTATCGCATTCTGTAATCTAGGATTCACTTCCATTTCTGCTCCTATTAAAAGATGAAAGTTTATAAAGAGAAAAAAAGAGAAGTAATAAATATGTCAGGACTTACTGTTTATGTTTTAACATTGGTTATCATTGTCATAATCGTCAGTATGGGAATCACTTCGGAAAATATCCCCAAGGAAAGACTTGATTTGTAAAATCACATGCCACAAACTGTTTAAGTAAAGATATTGAAAACAGCTATGCCGAAGGCGGTTGGTGTTGAATTTTGGGAGCTTAATTTTCTTCGAAAATGATTATGATTATTCAAAATGCGGAAACAGCCGAAAAAGTCACATGGTCTACGTGACAGGATAAGAGTAACTACTAAAGTATGGTGAAGACATTACATTGTTTGATTCCTTGTGTTTACTACATTTGAATGTAGTCACTTAACACCACATATTTAATGTATCATTATTTCCCCATTGGTCTTAATGTGACCGTGTTACTAGCCTATGGTTATAAACTGAGTAACAGAAAGAAGAGAAAGCAACAAGCATTGTAAAACTTAACAAAATAATTTAATTATTAAAGTTATAAAATGAAAATTTGAGAGGAACGAACAATATTTGGAATTGAATCCAAAATAATCGTATAAAGTTATATTCAAGTCAAAAAGAATAGAATGTTCCGAATGAAGTTCAGTTTCTTGAATGCACTGGTCTGCCAACAGTCCCCATGTGTCAAATTGGCATTGTCCAGAATTCCTTTGAATAATTCACACTTGTCCCGGAATAATAGTTTAGCTAATAAAACACTTAATAGCTCCAACGAATAATCTAACCAAATGTTGCCTCTCAAATAGCATCTAAACATTACATTAAATACATCTGCAGACTGATGTAACAACAACATAAGAAAACAAATTAGAGAGGTGGCCAGCTGAACGTACGTGGATACAAGCATGAAGGGTGAAAATGCATTTTGATCCTTCTAGCTACGCAACATTTTGCAAATATCCCATATAGTCAAAGAACTCACTTTACCAAACCCATCTAAAGGGAAGTATCTTTATTCTTATGGGAACGCACCTGACACCACCAGCCAATGAGGAATTAACCCAAACATGCCATCGGGTTTTATTATTAATATTATTAGCAATCGTAAACACTTATTTATAGATCTTACGCAATCTGCACTCATAGTATCTTAAAATAGAATATTATACCAGTGTACAAATAATAGCTATATAATATCATGATTTCTGATGATCATTAAATTTTACAATTATGAGCAAAACGTATACATAGGCACAATCATGTACCAAGAATTTTTAAAATATACAGATATAGATAACAGCCAATATACATGTGACCATTAGAAAACTATTTGTGGAAAACTAGTCACGAATATTATAAATTGGTTTAGTTTAGCTTGCAGTCGGGGTTTTCCTTTTTCATTTTGTAGAGTTGATTGACTAGGAGAGGATATGTAGCCATAAAGAGATAAGAAGAAGATCATTTTTGGGAAAAGATTTAAAAAAAGGTCAAACCTAGCGGTCATGACAAATCGGAATGAAATTAATCAATTTATTTTGATGATATTTCTAAAAATGCCTCGAACATATTTAGGTGAACGAAAATTGTCAAACTTTAAGATTAAATGTCTGGACATATTGTAATTGTTAGGACTCTATTGTCTTAAATTAAGCAACAGAAAAGAGTGAAAACAAACGAGTTTAGTAAAAAAACAAGAAATTATTTATTTTCTTTGATACAAAGCGAACATTCTGAAAGAGCATACAGTATTGTACATAAATCCAAAAGTTGTCCTGAAGGTTCTATCACATGACCAAAATTATAGAATGTTCCGAATGAATACCAGTGGCGTTCCGAATCAGTTCCAATTTTGAATGTGTTCATGTGCCAATAATCTGGAATAGTGTTGGTGTGGATATGAATTCACAATTATCTCAAAATAGTGATTGAGTCCGAAAAGTATAAATGAGCACTTTGTAAACCCAAGGAATAATTTACATAAATAATTCCGCTTAAATTAAAAAAAAAAAACAGTACTAAAGGACTAATTCTACTAGTCAGATGTAGGAATGAGTAATTCTACTGCATATTGTATTTTTTAACATTAAATTGTTAAATTACCCAGCCCTGACGTCGACTCATAAGAACGTGTGCCTTTGTTTTGAAGACGATTTGTTCAAATCTTTGAATTACGTTTGTGAAGAAATCTTTGAATTACGTTTGTGAAGATGCCAATATCGTTTTCTTCTAAAGAACGCTACTAGCTTTCATTCCTTAGGGCATTTTGTAGATAAAGCATAAATGTTTGGACACTATATGGCACCTGCGATTTAAATAAAGCCTTTGTGAAAAACATTGGCTGTTTAACTATCTTGACAATTTAAATATCAGCAAAATAAGGAATACTTTTTATCTCTTCCCTAGTGCTGCTATTTTTTATTTGGTTTTGTATTCTCTGAATGGACTTACAAAAACTATGCAAAATCGGAAGCAGTTAAGACTGCAGTTCGAACATGAAATTATAGCAAGCAGGAGAATTTGTTACACTAAACACCCATTGCAGAATTCATCGTACTTACGAAGGAAGTTATCCTGGACATTCATGTTGGTATATATTTTAATAAAGCTGCTCCAATGAATAGACTATAATCGTGGATCTGTAAAAATACATCAATATGCTATTTACTTTGAAAGATTAAGTAATGCTATTTTAAAGTTTTCAACGTAACTGAAAAAGATAATATCGAATCACTAAGAGATCATATCGAATCATTAATGGGTTCACTCTTTGTCACCAGTTTATGAAAGGTAAGAGTACTATAGATTGCGTCTGTAGATAGACAAAACAGACAAAATTGCTATGAAATTAATTTTAATTTAAAAATCGTCTTCAGCACATTTGTAATAATTTTAAAAACTTTTGTTTCGTGTTACTACTCTGGCAAAAATGCCTCGGTTTAGTAAAGTCATCTTTGCATCGATAATATTCTTAAGGAATGTAATTTACATTATTTTATCATATTTTTGTTTAATAAAATCCTCATTCCTTGACAACGTTTCATAAAAAGGCAGTTAAACTCTCAAATAAAACTTTGGATTTTGGGTCATATTGCACGCTTTTGAGGACGTTTATCAACAATTGTTTAGTGTTGAACCATTTATTCGATGATACAGGTGTTATCAAGATACATCGTATTTGTAAATGAGTCCATTCACTATCAAGTAAATATGTGTACCCTGAAGAATTTTGTACCGCGTTATATTTGAATATACTGCGATATGTACCACAATATACCGCACTTATATCGGGGACAAGCAATTTAATTTTCTGGGGCAGAGGCATCGCATTTTGTTTTTAACTATCTCCATCATATTAGTTGAAGAAAAATAAGTATCTTGTAATGAAGGAACATAAACTATCAATGCTCAAAAGAATATTGCAACAACACCACCCCCTAAAATTAAATGGTCAATACATTACACTTACAGTAGAAGAATTCGCTCTGTGTATTGTAACTGTTGTATAAGTTGTCATCTAAATATTATACCGAAATGTGGATGATTAAATAGGCCACAGCTGACACCCAGTCAAAGGAGTTGTGCTGACATTACAAAACTTGTTGATTAAGGGTTGTTGGTAATGCGAAATGGCTTAACGGGTAGGTGGGTTTAGTATAGTCAAATATCACGTAAAGTATGTTAACAATTAGATAATATTAATTTTGAAAAACATTGAAATGTTTAAGTAGTATCTGTTTTGCGGAAAGTATATTTATTTGAGCTAAAATAGGCAACATGATATTGTATTTTACGTCCAATAGATCAAGGCATTAAGATAGTATTGAGCTATTGCATTGTAACAATCAAGTTGTATGAAGACCAATCAAGATCCATGGAGCATTATGTTGTTCATAAACATTGGGCCTTACGTACAATGTACGTGGCAAATATCACTAAGCCGAGCAATTGTGGTTAACATATTGGTCTTCTGCCAGTCAACCCGGTACCTTGATTGACAGTCATATTACACGCATACATGTAACCCTATGGCTATCAAACTTTCCGTGTTATAGTTGGTACCGTTATTATCAAAATTAATCGAAAAACATTTCTGATATACATACTATAAATGATTGATTTGCTTTTTTACATTTTACTTCTGTTCATCACAGTTTTCACGTCATGTACCTCTTTAAGTATTAATCCCTCAAAGTTATATTATTCCTTTGTTTTTAATACCAATCTAAAGTTAATGAAAAATAATTGCCATTAGCTAGGTATCCTAAATAAACCTTTAATGTATGTATAAATGGAATGTATATGGAATTTAATTTCAGTTATAAGAACTATTCTAGTTGTGGTATGCGTTTCCGCTAGTGTGTGAGAAGGCACTTCCCACAAAACAAGGGCGTGAATCAAATTAAGAAAAACACAAATTTGAAAAACAAGTTACAAGATGATCAGGTAAGATACATCAGCAGCTGCATACTTTACAAGATGTTTGAGTTCTGTTGTCTGTCACGATTATCACTAATCGTTAAGGTTCAACGAAGTATATCGTAACATGTTTAATAACGGTGAATCTGACATGTATTCATGTAGATACCAATGTGCGTTAATTCTACGCTGTGTTGAATAAGCCACGTATAGGAAAATAGTTTACACCTGCATGTACAAATATGCTTACATATTAGGGGCGATTTTGTGATATTTTTATGCATTTGTGATAACTAGTTATCGTTTTGTATGACATGTGAACACTTGACTGGATATTGTAGTTATCGTTTTACAGTCTAGTCATTTGCAGAGACATGAGTACCGTAGAAACCAGGATACAATGAGGCAGTTTACTGTGGATGGAGGTCTACATAAAGGGAACATATTAGACCAACATTTTAGAATTCGTACCTTAGGCCTTTAACCCAATTTAAGGTGAGAAATTTAAATTAAAAATTATTTAATTAATTTAGATTAAAAAACTTAATTACCAACTGTTGTACAATATATAGTTCAGCAGAATCAGAAAGACATGTGAGTAGAAAATATGAATATTCTTGCCTCTTGATTGTGGGGAACATGATAATGTTTTGGACTAAAATTATATCAAAATGCATGAAGAAATGTGTTATTATCGTCATCATAAAGTGCTGCTTTTGGCAAACATAATCCTTCGGACCTTTGTTTTAGAAAATGGTGTCAAGTTTGTTTAGTAATGACTAGAATCCATTTTATTTGCAAACAATGTGTGCAGAAAACGAGTTCATATTTCATTTCACCAAAGTTTGTTAAAAATTCACTTCTCCTTGCCACTATATTGATTATTCAACAGTGTGATGGACATTTCATTTTCATCACATATATACTCCATATTGCTGTAGACTGCATCAGTCTGTGAAGAAAAAAGTGCTTGAATTTGTTTTTATTATAAACTTTTCTTTCACACACTTACTTTTAAATGGTGCATGATACTTAACTAAAACTAACCGGATATCAATATTGCCATAAGTTTTAGTCATATTTTCACCATCAGAATACCATCCCCCACCCACTTGTACTGAATTGAGCATTACCAAGAGCCCTTGTAATAGGAAGTGTACATAGTAAAGCTTGCAATTTACATGCTACACTACTGATATAATTGGCAGGGAAGCTTTAACTGGGACGCTTACATCCGGAGCTAGCTGTTTATCAGAGAGAGAGAGAGAGAGAGAGAGAGAGAGAGAGAGAGAGAATAAACATAACAACAATCACTCAACATAAGAGAAATTACCTAGTACATTTGAGGCATTAAGATTTAAAACAAAAACAGGACACCTATGCTAAAAAATACAGGATGATTGTTGGTCTTGCAAACGAATACATGTACTAAACACATAGACATATGCTATTAAATATTACATTTTCTTCTTCTTCCTTTTAGTTCGGTTTACTTCCAATATTTGTCACAGCATCCCATCCAGCCGCCATGTTGGCATATTTAATACGTGTCAAATGTGATTAAAGGTTAATAAATATAATTATATTTCTAGTATTTGAAATCAATCCGTGACAAGAACAAGAAGCAAGTAATAATTTTGGCAAATATTTAGTCACGAAAAATGAAAATATGTTTTTAATAACATTACATTGGTAACGAGTTTACTCGGTAATTTTAGTACATTCCTTACTGACGGAAACTACCGAAGTACCAGTACAGTAAACATGTACCGTACTATGTTACACCAGAAATACATACCACTGTATACCAGTAATACCGCGTACCTCTACCATACAGCATTATCAGAAGCCACAGGCGAAAACCAGGTACGCTGTTTAGCATCGTAAATGGGTTTCGCATGTTGCTAGTGATGATAATAGCATGTGGTTTTATTTTTGAAGAAATTTCCCCCTCACCGTTTAAGATCAGACGCAGTGGACCGATTTGAACTATTTTTACAGCTCTAAATGCGAACAAATATGGTTGGAGGCCGAGTTTGTATTGACATTCAACCCTTGGGGGCCTCCAACAGTGTTTTCTAAATAAATATTCCTGTAAAGAAAAATTACACTTCGTTGTGTACTTAGTTGTCTTTTAAATATGTATATATTAAACTTTTTGGGTTTGTTTTGGCATTCAATCAATTTCCAAATTAAAATTGAAACATGGCTTAGGGCTTCAAACACTTGAAGTGACCCGTGCCTCTCTGAGCTTCTGAAAGGGTCTGAGTGTCACAATTGCTAAACTGAAGTATACGTTATATTTATTTCACAAAACTTCAGCATTAAAATATATTGAGAAATACTTGGCACTGTGATGGAAGCTTAGTTGAAGTGGGACCTTAAAACGTCTGGTTTTCTATGAACTGAATCGATATATTCGGATTAAACCAACACAAAGTGAGATAGAAGTTTAGCCGACATGGCAACAACTATATTATATTTCAATACGCTTCCGCAATATTGACAGAAAAGACTTTATTTTATATCCATTAGACAATACTTATTTATCAAAATTAGCGTAACAGATTTTACATGACATCCTCTGTTAAGAATGAAACGAAATAAAGCATCTGTGAAAACGGTATAAAAGCACGAATGATAGAAATGAATGACTATCCAAAACTAGTAACTATAACAATTTGTTTGCTTTGTTACAAGTTATGACTAGGTAATAGAAGAATGCCATAAATGTTCCTCATTTCACTCATCATTAATATATACAAATCACATCACAATGCTTTTAAACTATTCGGGTAATTGAAGGTCGGGTTGACTTCAACTTGTCACTTTGAAAATTCAATCATGGGACAAATGGGTCTGAATACGTTGGTTCATGAGGAGTTTATTCCTCACGTGTGTATACTTTAACCGAAATCTCATCCTCAATATCAACTTCATTTCCCGATCTCGAATCAATCTCCTCTTTATGAATCTTTTCGCATTTGTTAGTTTTTGCTCATATCGGCATTCGATTATATAATAACACGATTGCCGTTTTGCTCACCATCTTGAATTGATATGGGTTGAATGGAGATGAGAGCGAACTTCTTTATAGTGAGCATTAAGATCAGTATCCTGTCTTTAAATTACGTTCACAAGCTTTCGTACCGCATCAGCATATACTTTTCATTTTTCTTTTCTTTTACTATCGCGATCGTGAAGTTTTCCTCGAATTTTACGACCGTCATGGATATTGGCATGGCTAATGCTTCTCGTTGAGCAGCGAGGTGTAAGTCTCTACATAAGCGAAAATACGATTCAATATCTGACATCTAATCACGATGTTTCGCTTGCTCAATTCTTATATAATTTAAGATACTGCGCATTCATCTCTCACCATTTCCATTATCCTGTGGCTACAATGGAGTTCTTTTATGGTGAGTAACACAGATTTCGTCCAGACAAATGTTGAAATGCTCACTTAAAACTGAAGAATGTTAACGGTTTCAACAGAAATTGGTAAACCACGAGTAAGGTATATCTTGGATAAGAACAATGTTATATTCTCGGAAGTTATTTATTTTGTTAATCTCAGTCTCAAAAATCATAGAATAGTCATCCGTAACTACAAACTTATAATCACCGGAGGAAAGCGGTCCAAGGAAATCAGCAGCTTACTGTAGTTACTTCAGTTCGTGCCATTCGTTCAAGTTTACTCATGTTCGACACTAGCTGGAACCCATAACAACCTTTAGAAAAATTCACGAATTATTTGCTGATATTGGGCTACAATACGTTTGATCATAACCAATGCTTTTTGCTTTCAATACCTGTGCCAACTCAAGAATCTGTTCACGCAAATTGTTTGGAATTGCAATCCGTGTTCCACATGGTACGAATTTTTGTACAGCATTCAGTTCACTGCGAATTGGTAAATACTCTTTGCATTATACCATTTACTGTATGGTATTCTGTCTCGAATTTCCCCCAGATAATGACTTTCGTACGATGCCTTATCATTTTCATGCGTATTCATCACTACTGGCGTAGCTTCCTGAGCTACAAGACGTGTGGATTCTTCGGTAACATCCCTTACCGTGAATGTCTCCTCGACTCTTTCAACAGACGCGAAAAAGAATCCGAAATATTGTTTTGAACCGTTAACGTATTTGTCTTTATACCTGTAAGGTTACATTCTCAAAACCCGTCTTTCGATTCATGCAAGAGGATTATGGTTTGTAATGGTCCAACTCAATTCCATATAGGTACATATGGAACGTTTCACAGGCCCAATGGCTCATTTGCAATTTTTTTTTTTTGTTTTGCTCTGTCGTTCTCCAAATTTTTCCCATGGTGATGCTACACGTGCTGGTAGTATTTTCGTCCTCTTGATAATTTATATTGTTGTTTTTGTTGTTGCTGCCATAGTTGCTGACTTGTCGTGGCATTTTTTACTGTTGCGTTTGTTATCTTAACAATTATTGCTGCTGTGTTTGTAATTCTTAATGCTGAATCATGGGTTGGGAGGGTAAGAGCAGTCTCAGATATTCTGCACATGCTTCCTCACCTTCATTTCTTCCGATCGTATATTCATTAAGCGTTGTTACTGTTACGAATCTATGCTCTTAAAATAAGTAACATAAAATAGTGAAAAGCAACCAGCTTTGTAAAATTCAACAATGAATTTATTTCCCTAGAATAGAAAGTGAAAATGAAAAAGAGGAACTTGCTGTATTGCGAATTAAATCCCAATATAACCCTAGAATTACAGACACAAGTCCTAGTAATTAAGGTCTGGAATAATATTCAGTAGAAGTCCAAAATAAATCCAAAGCTGAAGGTGAAGAGGTGTCTGTGGTAGCTCGTAGAGCGTTGATATGCCAACAGTCTGTTGTTGAGTTTGCAGATTTGAATTCCATCTAAATTTCAGTGATTGTCTCTATCCAATAAATTTATCAGAGCACTTTGTAGTTCCAGAGAAAATAATCACTTTAATACAATAATTTGAAGAAATAAGTTTATTGCTAACTGGACAACACAGCTAGAAAATGTTAGATCTTAAAGCATGACTGAAAAATCCGCTGTTACAAGATTGTATATTTCTCTACTTGACCTCAAGTCACAATTTGCTATATAAACTAGAATGATCCTGATGTTTACAAAATAAAAATATTAGTTATTATCAGAAACCAGAACTGGGATTATGTCAAAAAAAACTAAGGAAATTCCAAAACCTAGGCCTAGACTCGAAAGAACATATTTACTTCTATTAATACTAATTCTGATTTTAAACTCATACACATAGATAATAATTAAGCTATGTATTAGTTGTTTACAGCTAAAAAGTCAATTCAGGTCAAGCAGGAACTAAGTCAATTTCGGACAAGGTCAGGTCCAACATACAATGATATATTACAATAGCATGTAATGAAATAAAAAATATTTTTAAAAAGCCTAAATAACAAACAATGCAAATTAAATACACATACAATTATGTTACGAATCATTTCCTGGTGTTCAATAGTGGCTTTACGGCGTCACTTTGCATTCTCTTCTAAGACATCACCGCCAGAAAGCGGAGGTTTATCGAGAAGAGCTCTCTCAAGACACATTTTAAATGATTATTATTTGGATTAAGTTCGTGTCAAACATTTTATCCAAGCCCGTAAACAATAGGTATGTATGTATATATATTGGTATGTATGAATGTATGTACGTATGCATATATGTCCTTATGTATGTATGTATGTATGTATGTATGTATGTATATATATATATATATATATATATATATATATATATATATATATATATATATATATATATATATATATATATATATATATATATGTATATACATACATACTTACATTCATACATACTAATATATCTACATACATACATACATACTTCACATACACACATACATACATACGTGCATATATATATTTATTCATACAAAAGTATGTACGTACGTACATACAAACATACATGCTTACATGCATTAATTCATGCATATATACATACGTATATACATACATACATTCATACATACATAAATACATACGTACGTACATACATATATTCATACATAAGTTGGATAACATCCAAAACTTTTGCAATAGAGAGGGATGCCCCCGTCTTTGCTATTATACGTAATAGCAAGATAAATCTTGAGCTCCAAAATCAGAGATAATATGGATATAAAAGGCATTCCTATACAAAATTGGGCTAAAGAATTAAAATTAGTACAACATGCGGATGATTGTACAAATTCATAACTGATCCAAAGTCTTCTAAACATCTACATTAAGAGTTTTAAAAAAAACTTCGGTAAATCATCAATGTCAAGAATAAATCATGATACGACGGAAATACTACTAATAGGAACTGGCGAGGGAACCACCCAGGTCTCCCTCCACACCTTATTAAAGAGAAAGTAGTAATACTAGGAATCCATAGTGGGAAAATGACATGGTAGAAAACAACAAATAAGTAAAAGGAAAAGTTGAAAGTAGCATTTCAATCTGGGCATTAAAGCCCTTATGCATAATTGAGAGGGTACAGGATGCAAAAGCCTATATATGTAGCAACATAACCTTCATCCTATACACAAACAATTTTGAAGATAAACTAATTCACAAACTAGACATGACTATAATAAACTACATATGGAATTAGAAACTATGAAATGATTACCTGCTTAGAGGAAGAAATAAGTGATGGGTCAATCAACACAATCATTACTACAAAACAATGTCAAATATGATAAATAGGTTAAGGAATTTAAATAAAGGGCCAACCCAATCACTCATGGGAAGCCCTTTATATACTGTTTGGCTTGACGCTGAGAAATAAATCTGATATATAAAAAACATATACTGACGCGTTAAATACAAAGACCCAAAAAATTTGCATATATTAGGCTAATGATAACTAAATATAGGGATGAGAAAAATATATGAGAAGAAAAGAACGACCGCAACATATATAATAGAATAAAGTGTGAACTTAAAAAGCAACAATAATAAAGGTAGAGTGGAGAAATATTATAGTAAAGTGGGGTGAGGTATGGAAAACATGGGCACAAATTAAATCCATGAAGATACATAGTCTGATTTACAAATACCTGCATGACGAAACGGGGGAGGTAGCCATGCACAGACATATGATCAGAATTATGCTTAAATGCCGGCTATGTTAAAGAGATATATCTACGAAAAACCATGTACTTATAAATTCCAAAAGCAAATGAAACAGAAAAAGGGGAGATACAAAAACACCTAGCACCTAAAGGGGGATATCATGAAAACCATTTACTGTATTTACACAGCATACCAAATAAAGAAATGCTACACGTAATAATTGACTTCATAACAATAAAAATGAGGTACTGCAGGCAAGTAATTATCCTGTAAAAACGAAATGATGCCCCTATATAAACCCATGCTAAGAAATAAACTAAAGAAAGCAAAATAGAGTATATTAATACACTGCCAGGCCACTGGCAGGGAACCACTCCTGAGAAGGGGGGGGGCGGTTCCAGCCACACCGCGGGCTGAATACTGCTCTCTCACATGTCATAGGGCTCGGAGGTCTCGGAGGCTGAGTTTGGTTAGTAATCAAGTTGTTAATAAAACTAACAACTAACCACACAATATGGATTTTATCACTAACCCAGCTAGGAACACAACTGCTGACGGGGACAGGGAACCTGCATTCCGGAAGAAGTATTGAGCGTAGATAATGCAGGGCTATGTCACAGGGCGCTTCGCCAGTTGAACAGGTCTTTAGACGAACTCAAGAAAACCCTTGACGCAGTAAATGGACAAATAAACAAAAGCACAGGGATAATATTAACACAATACTGATGAAAGGTTTCCCTTAAAAGAAGACACACAGCAAACATAATACAATGCCACACAGGGAAACAAACCTTTCCCTTGGGGAAGGGGTTTTGGAATCGTTGGCTACTTGTTGTTTATATTATCTTCAAAATTTCGGGAAAACGATGTTCACATTATGCTCAAAATAGAGCAGCAAAGTTTCAAATAAAGTAGTGCTGCTTTTTACATCAGGCTAGACATTACTCTCAATATAAGATAGAGAGATCAAAAAAACATACAGCATACAAAACATAAATACACACAATAGCTTCTTGTTTTGTACATTTAATCAAAATAGAAGATACCAAAATCTCTCACTCATTAAACAAACTTCTAAATTTGCAAAGTGGAATTCTCGCTTTTTTTGTTTTTTTTTCTTCTGTTTCTTTCTCAGAATATTTCTAGCACACAAACAATATAGCAAATGGCGACGAATATGATTAAATTTCCGTCATTCAAAAGCGAACATACGATGCAAAATGGAAAAAATATAAGGAACCACAGCGTACTGAGGAGAGCGTTAAAATGGACCTGAAATAAGATAAAATACATCACGTGCAAATTAATGTGCATGAAACAGAACTCCTTTACCCTCATTATTATATTAAAATACAATTTAATTGGTTATTCTCACCAGCATGCACGTGCGAATAGGGTACATAATCAAAGTATTGTGTGGTTATGAAATACAGAAAGTATAATTTTAGTCAGAAACTCAGATTTGGTCATGAACAAAAGCTGGAAAGGAAACAATGGACACATTTAAATAAACTTATAATAAATGACTGAATAGAGCAATCTCTTAGTTTTTAAACCCAAAACTGAATCTACTGAACGTAAAGTTTTCATAGAACTAGTAGTGTGATGCTGAATATTCATGGATGGTTTGTTCCAGAAGTATTTTTAATTAAGTTTACAGCTAAATAATAATAATAATAATAATAATAATAATAATAATAATAATGATAATAATAATAATAATAATAATGTTGTTGTTTTTGTAGTGTTTAACGCCATTTTTCAGCACACGATAGGCTATACATGGCGGCCAGTATTAATGGTGGAGGAAGAACCCGGGAAAACCCCAGAAAGAACCACCGACCCACGAGAAGCTACTGACAAGCTTTCTCACATACCGACATTGGCTGAATCCGAGACTCGAACACACGCAGGCAGAGGTGAGATGGCAGTGATCTGTAACGGAGAGCGCTTTAGACCACTCGGCCACTCGGGGCCGCTAATAATAATAATAATAATAATAATTTCGATTATTCATTAGTATTCGAAATCCTTTCGTAAGAAATAGGGACTCTAAGCTTAGAACATTCCTCTAATAGAAGAGAGAATGAGGAAAACAATAAAATAAACTATTGTAGGAAATTGAACATTTTGGAAAATGTATTAATAAATTCAGTTTGCGATATACTTGAAAGTGTGAACATTCGGCTCGAAGAAATTAGCAATGAGAAAGTAAAAGGGATGCATCTACCATCAAAACGTTAAGGGACAGAAAAGGGAAACTAAAGAACATAACATTTTTAACATGGAATACGACATTATATCAACAAAACAACAACCTATATGAAAGATATGATACATTTTTAGTAGATAAGATAATAGCAAAAATCATATAATACTAGATGAAGCAGTTGGAAGATTCCAGGTTCAAAAAATTGACAAAAGATAAATAAAAAAATGCATAAAGAAAATCAATATAAATAACAGTCATTGCAGTGATGGCTTCACGATTGAATTTCGTCAATTCTTTTCGAAGGAATTATGAGCATTTGTTTTATTAACTCAATACATCAAGGATTCAAAAAGGGACTTCACCTGTGCCACAGAGGGAGAGAATTATTACATTATCGAGAAGAGAAAAAACTGTAGCTAATGTTTGAAAATTTGGAGCCTCATCAGCTATAGCTAGCAGACTCAAATAATATTTCCTTAAATGAATGCATGAAAATTAAAATAGCTTTATAAAAGTTCGATATATGGAGATAGGTAGTAAGACTGATGTACGATATTATATACTTTACAAGAGAAAATTACATGAATATTATTATTTCCAAGTTAACTTTGAAAAAGATCTTGACTCTGTCCCGTGTGAATTTATACAGAAATTCCTTATACATATAAACTTTTGACTCAAAATGTACATGCCTTGCATTTGTTATAGTGGACATGACTGTGGTGAACGGCACACATTTTCTCTTTATTTGCTTTTATTAGTAATATAAATCTTCGGAATTTGTTGGCAGCAAATATAAACCACAATGATAGTTTCATCTAAATTAGTGATGGAGGAATGAATATGCATTCTATATAAATGATAGTGCTATCGTTACTGGAACTTAACGTGGAACATATGAATAATTACAAGAATAGCACGCAGGTCCATGTAATTGCATTTCGATGCAATCCAGAACATGATGAACAAAAATACAGGGACGATCGCCTAGAAAAAAGATTGACAAAGTTGGAGATTGATTGGATTTCTCGTTGGTGTTATGAATTTCATCTTATCTTCTGATTCAATTAAGATACAGTCCCTGACCAATACAGACAACAGCTCATACATAAAACAAATATACATATCTACAAAAATAAATACATTGGAGTAATTAATTAATCCAGTGAAAATTGTACATGTATGCAATTAGGTTTCAAGCTGCGGTTAGAGAAATATGTATAAAGGTAAGAAAAAAGTCGAATTCGAAATAATATTAGTAGCAGATTTAGTGGTGGCGGTGTTGATGTTGCACTGCAATTTCCAAGATCAATAGAGTAATAAGGGACAAAACTGATGGCGAAGGGTGATACTTATGACGGTAATTAATTACCCTTATGATGGTAATTACTGATACTTCTGATGTAAATTAATGATACTTATGATGGTAATTAATGATACTTATAATGCTAAATAATCTTGTTCGTGTGTAGTAATTGTTGACGACGTGAATAGAAGAGGTGGTTGTGTAATGTGTGGCTGTGTTGGTGGTACTGATAGAAGTAGTGTGTGTGGGTGTGGGTTTGGGTTTGGGTGTGGGGATTAGGTGTGTGTGTAATTTGGATTTTAACTTAGCTTTAACAATTTTTCAGTCATTTCCCTACGATGTCTGCAGTGTGGCAGTTGATAGTGATGTATAGCAATGAGGCATCATGTCTCATACATGTAGCATCATGTCCCGCCCAGTCACATTATCCTCAACAGGTCCAACACTGACTTTTAATCCTGAGCGCCAGTCAAGACAGCTGCTAGCGTCATTTTTATAAGTTTTTGGTATGACACGGCCGAGGTTCGAACCCACGAACTCCCTCATCTCAGGTGGACGCTCTAACCACTTAGGCCACCGGAGCGGTTCACCACTACTGACACGCCTACTATTAGAACTACTACTACTGCTATTACTGGTTAAATACGGCGATTGCGGTGATTCACGTCACAACATTGACTGTAGTTTCTTACCGAAATGAGAATCATCAATAGCTATAGAAGGAATGGCGACACTGCTACATACATAATGATGACAACCACTGGACCAACTACATGAAGGATGTGATGTGCCACTATCGCCTCTATAGTGTGGGACTCACTTCCATTTCTGCTCCTATTAAAAGATGAACGTTTTTGAAGAGAATAATGAGAAGTTATAGTTTTTGGACCTATACTTAAGTTTTGATATTGATCATTATTCTCACGACAGTCAGGATGGGAATCGCTTCAGAAAATATCCTCAAGAAAACGACTCGATTCATAAAATTAAATACCATTGACAATTAAAATAAAGATCTTGAGAACAGTTTTGCAAAATGCGGTTGGTGTTGATTTTTGGGAGCTTAATTTTCTTCGGAAATGATAATAATTATTCAAAATGCGGAAAGAGCCGAAAAAGTCACCTGGTGTAAGTGGTCTACTACAGTGTAGTGAAGATGTTACCTTGAACGGCACATTATTTGCACACCCCGTATTTAACAGTTTTCAATGTAGTCACTAAACACAATATATTCAATGTACCATTATTTTCTTATTGGTTTTAATGTGTCCGTGTTACAAGTCTATGGCCTAAACTGAGGAACAGAAAGAAGCAAAAGAAACAAGTTTTGTAAAACTTCACAAAATTATTTGAATATCAAAGTTATAAATGAAAATTTAAGAGTAACGTACAGTATTATGAATTTAATACAAAATAAACTTAATAGGTTATAATAAAGTCCAAAAGAATCGAATGAAGTTCAGTTCCTCCAATGTTCTGGTCCGTCAAGAGTCCTGATGCATCAAAATGGCATTATCTAGAATATCTTTGAATAATTCACAAAAGTCCAAGAATACTATATTAGTCCAATGAGCACTTTGTAGTTCCAAAGAGTAATCTAAACAAAGTTTCCATCACAAATAATATCCAAACATAACGTTAAATACGTCTGAAGACTGATGTAACAACAAGATCATAAGAAATAAAAATAGAAAAGTGTTCACCTCCAAGCATAAGGGATGAAAATGCATTTTTCTCTTTCATGCTACGTGGCATTTACAAATATCGCCCATCGTAAAATAATGCACTTGACCAAATCCATCCAATGGGAAATAACTTACTTCTTCTGGAGACGAACCGGACACCACCAGCCAGTGATAAAGTATCACAAACTTGTCAACGGCTTTGATTATTAATATTAGTACTAATCATAAGTACCTATTTAAAGATCCAACGGATTCTTCCCTCTTCATATCATAAATAGAATGTTATGCCCGTGTACCAAAATTAGTTATATAAAATCATGATTACAGATGATCATTAAAATTTACACTTATGAGCAAAAATTATACATAGACGCAATCATGTACCAAGTGTTACAAGAACTACAGATATACATAACAGACGATTACCTATGACCATTAGAAAAAAAAAATATTTGTAGGAAACTTAGTCACGAATGTCGTGAATCGGTTTGATTAATTTGCAGTCGTGATTTTACTTTTTCATTTTGCAGATTTGGTTGACTTGGATAGGATATATATTCTACCTATGCAACCATAAAGAGACAAGATGAATCCGTTTTAAGAAAGGTTAATAAATGGTCACACCTAGATGACATGAAATATCAGAATCAAAATAAGCACAAAATTGTGATGATATTTCTACAAATAGCTCATACATATTTAGGTAAACGAAAATTTTCCAACTTTAAGATTAAATGTCTGCACATATTTTAACTGTTACGAGTCTAAGGTTTCAAACCGAGCAACACAAAAAGGAAAATAAATAAGTTTAGTAATGATCAGCAAATAATTTATTTTCTTCGATACAAAGTGAAAATTTGAAAAGAACATACAGTATTATGAATTCAATCACTAATATTCCTAAAGGTTCTATCAAAAGTGCAAAATTATAAAATATTCTGAATGAATACCAGTGGTATTTTGAATATATTCCAATCTTGAATGTCTTGATGTACCAATAGTCTGGAATAGTCCTGATGTGTTGATGTGGTGATGTGTTTAATCCAAGAAGTTTCTAAATTAATTTATAATTATCTCAAAATAGTGACCGAGTCCGAAAAGTATCGATGAGCACTTTGTAAAGCTAATGAATAATTAAATTGAATAAACCCTCTCAGATTAAGAATGAGCACTACTAAAGGACTAATTCCACTCGTCTGATGTAGGAATGAGTAATTCTAATCTACGGCACAATAAGAGGACCGGGATCATTTCTAGAACGTAATACGTTGTCAACCTAAATTTTAATAATGAACATATACTAGGTACATTAGGAATTCCAATGGGAAAACAAATGTCCTGAACTCAAATCCAAGTTAACTTGTTTAACTACAGCTAATAATTATCTCAATATTACACTCCAAAATCATAGAAAATATTAGCTATATAATACCTTCTTTACCAAAAAGAACTAGTCAGGCATGTCCCAAATTCCTACCTTCTATGGACAAAAGTCAATTACAGAATACAAATCGAAGATACAAAACATAACAAACAAGGAAATTTTGCATTAAAGGTCAGGCGTGATCACAAGTCTCTTCTATTTAAGAAAACGATTACTTTGAAAGTATATTATAACAGTATACTAATGTAAACGTTTGATTACAAAAAATGGAGAATTTTGTATTAAATTACCCAGTCCTGATATCGACTCATACGGGTGCCTGTTTTGAAGCAGGTATATACAAATCTTTGACTTACGCTTGTGCAGACACCAATTTTGCTTTCTTCAAAAGAAAGCTACTAACATTTATTCCATTTAGGCACTCTATGTATAAAACATGAAAGTGTGAACACTGTATGGCACCTGCGAATGATAAAGCTTTTGTGAAACATATGGGCTGTTTTTCTGTACTGACATTTTGACTATCAGCAAAATGAGGATCACTTTTTATATCTTCTTTCTTGCTGATATTTTGAATTCGGTTTCGTATCCATCAGATAGAATTCTTGTAATTCTAACATGAAAGTATGACAATCAGGAGAATTTGTTACCCTAGACACCTGTTGCAGAATTCATCGTACAAAAGAAGACATTTATTCCCAGCACTCATGTTGGTATATATTTTTTATACAGCTGCTCCAATGAATAAATTAGGATCGTCGATCTGTAAAAATACAGTAATATACCATTTACTTTGAAAGATTAAGTAATGTTATTTTAAGTTTTCAACATTACTAAGGAGATCATATCGAATCGCTAATTGATTCACCCAATGTCATCAGTTTATGAAAGGTACGAAGAATATACATGGAGTGTCTAAATAGACATATCAGATAAATGACTTACAAATTAATTGTACTTTTTTTTAAACTTATAAAACGTTTTCTTTCCTGTTTCTACTCAGGCGAGAATGCCTCAGTTTAGTAAAGTCATCTTTGCATCGATTCTGATCTTAAACACTGTAGTTTACATTATTTTCTCTTCTTTTTTGATCTAATAAAATCCTCATTTTTTGTCAACTTTTCATAAAAGGCAGTTAAACACTTAATCAATAATTTGGGTTTTGTGTCATATTGCGTACTTTTGAGGAAATTATTCAACAATTGTTTACTATGGAACCATTTACTCAATGATACAGGTATTAAGATATGTTTAAATAGACTGCGATATGTACCATAATATATCGCAATTATATTGGGCAACAGCAATTTAATTTTCCGGGGCAGGGACATCGTTTGTTGTTTTGCATTTCCGGGTCTCAAATCACTCCCAAAAGTAGCTTGCTCTGATTTAAAGCCAAATGACACCATACTGTCTCCATTATATTCAATATTTATATTTAAAACAAGGAAAGAAACTATCTCTGCTCAAATAATATCGTAAGCCCCTAGCTTCTCGTGGGTCGGTTGTTCTTTCTCGGATTTTCCCAGGTTCTTCCTCCGCTATTAATACTGGCGACAATGAATAGCCTACCGTGTGCTGAAAATGGCGTTAACCCCAACAACAACAACAACAATACTTACAGTAGACTAATTCTCTTTGTTTACGTAAACTGTTGTATATGTTGTCATCTAAATACTATACCGAAATGTGGATGACGAAATAGACTACAGCTGACAGCCGGTAAAAGGCTTTTCTCTGACATTACAAAACTTGTTGATTAAGGGCTATTGGCTCAACGGGTGGATGGGAATAGTATAGTCATATATCACGTATAGTACGTACTAAGTTAAAAGGAATATAATATTAACTTTTAAAAAATGTCATTGAAATGTTTAGGCACAGTCTGTTTTGCGGAAAATATAATTATGAGTTAAAATAGGCATTATGTTTTTGTTTTTACACGCTGTAGATCAAGGCATTGAAATAATATTGAGCTATTGCATTGCAACTAACATTATGTATGAAGACTAAGTAAGATAAAACCAGCGTTACGTTTCTCATATGCATTGGACCTTACAGACAATGCACGTGGCAAATATCACTTAGAAAAGGAATGGGACTAAGGTTACGTCATTATTACGAATTACAAGACTGCATGAAGATGTGTGTTACTGTCGTCATCATAAAATGTTGCTTATGGCCAATACAATCATTCGTACCTTGTTTTAGGAAGTACGGTCATGGTTGTTCAGGGCTGACTAGAATCAGTTTTAAATGCAAACAGTATGTGCCTAAAACGAGTTCCTATTCAATTTCTCAAAGTTTTATTGAAAATTTGATTCTCCTTGCCACTAAATTGATTATTTATGAGTGTCATTGTCATTTCGTTTATATACATACAGACTCCAAATTGCTGTACACTGCATCAAATCACGTTGATAAAAACGTATGAAATTGTTTTTATTATAAGTTATTCTTTCACAATCACTGCTTAATAGTACATGACGTTTAACTGAAATAAATCGGACATTACTATTGCCACACGTTTTAGCAATTTCTTCACAATCAGTGTACCATCCCCACCCACCTGTACAGAATGGAGCATTACCAATAATCCTTATTATAGGAAGTGTTTACAGCGAAGCATACAATTTTCAAGTTACACTATGGATATAGCTGTTTATCAGAGAGAGAGAGAGAGAGAGAGAGAGAGAGAGAACGCCTCTAAACATAACGACGCATTCAGCTAAAGAGAAATTATTTAGTGCATTTGAGAAATTAAGTAACATTCAAACAGAAGATAACAGCTCTAAAAAAATCATCTGACGATTCCTGGTCTTGCAAAGGAATACATGTACTAAACACATAAACATATGCTATTAAATAAATGACCTTTTCTTCTTTTCTCATCCTATTTCTAAAAGTTGGATTTTGCTCAAATATTTTTCACCACATCAATTCGGTCGCAATGCTGGAATATTTGATACGTGTCAAATGTGATTAAATGTTAATAAATAGAACCATATTTTTTTTAAGATTTTAAATTAAAGCGTGATAACAAAAGTATTTGGTAAAGAAACACGTAATAATTTTGGCAATTATTTAGTGATGAAAAATGAAAATAGGTTTTTAATATATGTAATGTTGTAACGAGTTTACTCCGGAATTTCCGTACAATTCTTACTGACGGAAACTACTGAAGTACCAGTACAATGAAATAAAGACCGCGGTATACTGGTAATACCGCGCATTTCTACTATAAAATATTATCAGAAACCACGGCCGAAAACCCGGTACGCTCTTTAGCGTCGTAAATGGGTTTCACCTGTTGCTAGCGATAATAATATTATGTGGTTTTAATTTTGACGCGATTTTCCACTCACCCTTTAGGATTAGACCCAAATGGACCGATCTTGAACTTTTTTTTATAACACTAAATACAAACAAATATGGCTGAAAGCCGAGATCGAATTGACAATAGTCCCATTCTACCTCTTACATTTCATTTTGCTAATACATATTTGTTTTAAGAATTGTTAGACGAATTTAAGCAAAATTATCTCCGTGAATGATACATGTACATACAAGTTCGGTTTTTCAGGATCTGACAGAAGAGAATTACAATAACGAAATGACAATATTTCCATTTTACTACTTTCAGTTCATTTTGCTAGTACAGTTTGCTTTCAAGAATTGATGATTGGTGATGGTAAGAAGAAAAATAAATTCCGATACTAATATCACATAAAAACAAGATCGGCTTATTTGGAAATAAAAGAAAATTAGTACACTTACCAGTGTCTCCTTATTGCTGCTATGGGTTTCTTCTACCTTTTCACATGTGTACTGCGTATATAACCAGGATTTCGAAGAATAGGCCCAATAAAATTGCAGTTGAGGTAAAATTGCAGCAATAAAAACACACAACAAACAATGTCTAAATAAATGAACAAACCCAATATAATTCGTGGTCTTTTTGTAAACTTTAGTTGAAACTTTGATAATATTTAGATTTCTTTCTTCAATTTTTTCGGGTTTGTTTACATGTACGGAAAGGACGATACAAAATGATGTCATTGAATATCAATTTTGCCTTTTCTTTACCTCAAATTCCTGTTGATTTTGTTTACAGGCAATGCGTCACGTATATGATTTATTCGATTTTGTACAAGGTAGTACGTAGGCAAGCTGTAGTAAACAAAACATATCTCCGCTGCATTCAGGCACCACGATCAATGTATGCACTTTGTGCTTAATGTGATGATTTTTTACAGACATTTAGAAAAACATATGTTACCTTTGCTGTGCAGAATCAGGAGACAGACAGACAGAGAGATAAATTGGGACATGGAGCTTTTATCCAGTCTATTGACTATAAGGAAGATCGTTTTGATCATTTATAGATAATGATTTTTCATGCTCGTTTGTTTTCAAAAGGGATTCACATCGGGAACATGTATCCCTTTGACTGGATAGAATTGTAGGGTTCCGGTAGAGTATCTCTCTCAAGCACAGTGAGGTATATGGTTATCTACTTGTTATATAAAACGATCTAAGGCTGCTCACAATGATAAAATTTGGCCCATGCCCAATCAGGTTGGAGGGGTGGCAGGAGGGCACGGACCTCAACCCTGATTGGCCTCCTAAAGCATTGTTTCAATGAATAATTCTGAAAATAAGAAATGTACTTCGTTGTGTACTTAGTTGTCTTTTAAATCTCAATATAGTAAATTGTATGGGTCTGTTTGGCATTCGATCCGTTTCCAAAATTGTAATATAAACATGGGTTAGAGGCTCCAAACTCTCGAAGTGACCCGATCCTCTCTGAGTCTTGAATAGGCCTGTGTGTCATGCATGCTGTACTAAAGTATACAGTTATACAGTATATTTATTTCACAAAACGTCAACATTGAGGTCTATGGAAAAGCGCTTGGCACTGTATTAGATGTTAGTGTACGTCCGACCTTATCACGTCTGGCTTGCGAACTGAAACGATACCTTCGGATTAAACTAATACGAAGAGCCATCGAAGTTTAGCCGGCATGATAATGTCTTAATTATATTTTCAATACGCATCCGCAATATTGACGGAGAAAACACTTTTTTGTTGTATCCGTTAGGCAATAGTAGTTTATCAAAATTGGCGTAAGAGATTCTCCTTAAATTTCTCTTTTTATTATTAGAAACCAGAACTAAGGAAATTCTAAAACCTAGACCTAGACCCGAATGAAAATATTTAATTTTATTAATACTAATTCTGATTTTAAACCCATAAACATAGATAATAATTAAGCTATGTATTAATTGTTTACAGCTTAAAAGTCAATTCAGGTCAAGCAGGAATCAACTCAGTTTTTGACAATGTCAGGTCCAACATACAATGATATATTACAATAGCATGTAATGAAATAAAAATATTTTTTAAAGGCCTAAATAAAAAACAATGCAAATTAAATGCACATAAAATTACAAAATGAGTCCACTGATCACAAGTACAATTTCTCTTTCCAGTAAACTCCCTAACTATAGTTTTAGGCTATTAACTGCTGATGTGTTTATAATATATTGGTGGTAGTAATTTGATCGGGAAATATTTCCAGTTGTAGGGTCTGTTGCGAAAATATATGCAGGTTTTAACTGTAACATATCTTTGCCACTCTTACGACTGACTATAATCAGTTCCTGATGTTCAATAGTGGCTTTACGGATCACTTTGCATTCTCTTCTATGACATCACCTCCAGAAAGCGGAGTTTTATCAACAAGAGCTATCTCAAGACACATTCAAATGGTTATTATTTGGATTAAGTGTCGTGTCAAACATTTTATCCAAGCCCATAAACAATAGGATTCTTAGTTGTTGATGCAAACATGTCACTTAATTCATGATATGAATAGTCAGCGGCATACCAAATCAAATAAATGTTTGGCAGGCCATCCGCTTCAATGCCATGAAATATAATCGACATATTGCAGTTGTCAGGGATCACGTTAGGCTTGTGTGCGTATCGTTCAGTAAAAATATATCACATCGGTGTTTTTGTGTCTGTCTCTTTAAAATATTATTCCGGGATTGATTTCTTTTTCAAGCATCACATCGTCGTACACTACAAGATTATTTTTACTTGAATCCAAAACATCAAAAGGTAGGTGCTTCATCAATCGCTGAAAATTAATCAATGATAGATGACACTTTGCCACCTGCGCTTGTTTAAATCCTTGAGAACTTCATACCATGGTTGCTAATCAGTCTACGGTGCAAACACGTTACAACTATCTCACGGCAGCCATCGTAAGATCATAGTCAACAACAATTTAGTTTTTCCTGATCCAGCAGGACTAATGCGCAAAATGAGTCTGGAAACACGGACTTGGTTCCACCATGTGCTAGTTGTGCAGCTAAATCGATGACCTTGACTTTCCTTTATCGTCATGCCATTGAATAATGCAATTGTTGTTATCACAACGAAAATTCTTAGTTCAAATCGTTACACGTGATTGTAGATCAGCGGTCGCTGCAATTTGTGCTTTATTAGGGGCAATGAAGATTATTTTTTTTTACTGGCAAGCACGGTCGCAAACGGCAAAACCATCTTACTTTCAAGTCTATCAGTGGATGGCAAAGCCGTCTAGCTGATATATCCGGTTTAAAATATAGTCGCCGGCTGTGTTGTCGCTGCTGCGTTAACAAAATTACCAGGAACATCATGGAGTAAATATCATGCTGTTAAGCTCATCTGACTTTCTCCGGGACATATATATATATATATATATATATATATATATATATATATATATATATATATATATATATATATATATATATATATATATATATATTTACTATGGGCCTGGTGAACGGCTTGATTCTAACAACCAACAAAAAGCCTAGTGAAACACCCATAAATTGTGTTGATTCCGCATGTTACCTATATGACCGTGTTTACAAATCATTCAAAGATATCCGTGCACATCAAGGTGCCGATATAGATATCAACGTTGACCTGAATGTGAGCAGGTGTCAGAGAACGAATCGCTAGATGGATCATCAAAAGCGTTATCATCACCAAACTTGATCTGTGTGGAAATTAAAGGAAAACTATATTGATACAAACAAATATCGTCACCGAACCTATTGTATTCATATGATATTACACTTCTTGCCACTATTGTAGAAGCGAAAGCCGCTGTTGAAAATTTAGCAAACAAGGCAAATGTCACTCACAGGCTCCTCGCAAATGGTTGGTCAAACAAGCCCTGTGGCCCACGTTACCAACTACGTACCGGTGACCATATACCAAATTGCGGTTCATCAAGCTGATGTCTTTTTAGATGTCCATTGTGTAATATTAACAAAACGTAACAGTTATAATTGTTTTCTTTTACTAAGAGTTGCAGATATAGCTAGATTTCTATTTGATAATTATTTAGTTTTTCATAAAGCTCAATATACGACCCGGATGATCTAAATGAACATGTGTTATAAAAAGGTTTTAAAATGTTGACAGTTCTAATTTTTTACACAATATACAAGTGTTTTGTATATCTAATTTGTATGGTTTGTTGGCTCGTTTCTTCATGACTATATGTTTTGTATAATTGTGTTTTGTAACTAACCTTTGTAACAGAAATCAAGTCCATCTGATACCTGACTAGGGATATTGATTTTATAGACAATTTACTACGTTGTTAATATTTCTCTGTGAGTAGAGAATTAATAGTATAATCATTATCAATGACAATGAGTCTAGGACATTACAACTCGCACATCTATAAACCTGGTGTACCTGATGTTTGCAATGTTCTATATTATAGTTTTAGACCTTATCTTGTTGACAGTTTAGAATGTTCTAGAAATGAACTTTTGACCTTCATCCTTTTTCTATTTTTGTGTCTTATATATTGTTGTTCAAAAGAAATTGCTCATTTTTCCCTTTCCTTCTTTGGTGGCATTATTCATTTAAATTATAATTCATTAGAAAGACGAAGTGCTTGTCAAATATTATTCTTGAACATTAATCTGGAATTATAGTGTATTCGATGTTATTGTTTTATATCAATTTATATTTATATTTTAAAACGGCATTTGAATTATAGAAGTTCTAAAGTTGTAGTTCTTTTGCCACCGTAACAATCGAAAATACGTACTATCAGGATAAGGACAGTTTAGGAAATGCGTAAGATGCATAACACTCAGTTCACGAAAACTAAACGTAGAAGGGTAGTTCGTGTCTACATCACTTTTTTCTCCATGTATAAAATAGCATATATGATCATGGTTTATTGGAGAATTTAATGTGTTAAGGATGTGTTCATTCGGTGGAAAAACGTTGACATTTTGTATTTTATCATTTGGAACAAGTTTGCTTTGAAAATGACGAAAAGAAAACATCGATAATTTTGACATTATACCTTGTCCATAAAACACGTATCCCTGCTTGTAAAACTAAGTCATTCGTCGTACAAAATGAATGCCATATTTTCTTATAGTAATTGTAAATTTAAGAAGAAGGAAAAAAAAGCAAAGACAAACATACAAAGCGCATTCAGTTCACTTCACTGCACACTTTTCTGGAGCTAGTTCAGTACATATTTTTCAATCGTGCATGTTAATTAGTATGTTTGAAAGAATCTTCAATAAATTCCTTATAAATGCCAACATTATTTAACCGGCATTATAATTCATCGGTTATTTAACGACCTCCAATTCACCACGGCCATTCGTACCGTGGGTAATTTTTTTTTCATGCTCCATGACTTTATCAATTCTGTAACATATCCCTAGTTAGCATATCTTTCCTTAAAAGACCTTGTAATGTTTCAGCTGGCTTATCTTTGATCTCAAAATGTCTCAACAAATTTTTCATGGATCTTGTAACGTCTCAACTAGTTTTACTTGGACCTTGCAATATCTCAAGTAATGTTTCATGGATCTTGTAACGTCTCAAATAGTTTGTCATGGATCTTCTAATGATTAATCCCTTTAATTGAAAAATTAAATCCTTTTCATGAACTGGGGCCTCTATCACATGGGCCTGGTCCCTGAGAAATGTAACGTTGGCTATGGTTGAGTTTTATGTCAGCTACTTGCAGTACTAGCTATTAAATTTTTCATTGTATCCATTGTAAGCATGTATGCAGGTGCGGCAAAAAGACAGATGACTTTATGATGGATGGATGATTGATTGCATGGACGAATAGATAAATGAATAAACGGACAGAAATACATATAAATTCATAACTAGACAGGTAAGTAGGCTGATAAGTATGTAGGAAGATAAATGCACAACTCTGCAGACGCCCATATAAATATGCATATATGCAGACGTACAGCTCTTACATACATGCATGCATACATACATACATACATACATACATACATACATATTTACATGCATTCATACATACATATCTACATATATACCTATATACATACATACATTCATACATAAGTATATACGTACGTACGTACGTACATACATACATACCTACCTAACTACATTCATACATGCATACATTGATAAATACATACATACATATATACATACCTACCTACTTACATGTATTCATACATACATATATACATATGCACATACATGCATACATTCATACATAAGTATGCACGTACGTACATACCTTTCTACTTTCATACATGCATTCATTGATAAATACACACATACATACATACATACATACATACATACATACATACAGGAGATGAGGGATTGATTGATGAAAGGAAGGACCGGTGGATGTCTTGTGTTCAAGCTCTAGTAAATTATGGACGCCTATAAGAGAAAATAGAAGTGTTTTTCATTCCAGTGTTGAAATTCTGCTGTGTGAATACTTTGACAACAGAATGGTATGTATACCATAGTTTTATAAAAACTACATTTGAAGAAAATTCGATGAAATTCAATTTTCCTTTCATATTTTTTCGCGCCATGTTGATGTATCAGGATATGAAAGGGTGTGTTGTTATCGTGTATTTTCGAAGTTTCTGTTGAATCTTATGTGCTGTTGGAGATAGGTTGAGAGACATGTACTGTTGGAGACATGTTGAGAGGCTACATAAATTATGTTTGATGCTACTGTGTTTATGGATGCTGAAGCTTGATGGGTTTTTGTTTTCCAGTTTGTGTGTCTAATGCATATAATAAACAATATACTCTATAAATACATGAGTATATATTTTTCATCTGTCGTAAGTTGAGTTGACTAAACTGTTCAGTGGATTAGTAGCCTGATTAGTAACCTGTTCTATCGATAGTATATGCTCGAGTAGTTCATTACCTGTGTCATTAGCTGGGACAAGTGCATCAGCATGTGCTAATGCTAATATGAACACATAACAATTTAAGTAAAGAGTACCTACCATGTCCAGCATTGTATATATTATTCTGACTAATTTCCTACAAATTAGTGTTGATAAATGAATATAGTGACACAATTAATACCAGTGATACCCAGAATACTCAGGATACCCAAGATTCTGATAGTGATTTACCGTGCGCTTCTCAATTAGAACGCTGTATTCTTGCAGAATTAAGAGAAAAATATGGCAAACTGGACAAACAGTCATTCAAGCGAGAGTTATCGAGTAGTCTTGACGTAACGTCCCTTCGTCATATTCGTAGTTCTTTGCATGACATTGGTAGGCTCAGCTATCAAAGTTATCCTTCTGGTCGACTGGTGGAGAAGTCATCGCGTTCTGATAGTGCTCCGGTGAAGGAAAAAATAGCAGACGACATATATGCAATATTTCATTTTCTAGAGGGAGATGGTAACACTAGCGAAGTAAAGGTATGTATGTCTAGGTATGGAAGAGTCTGCAAGAAACTAGTTAAGAAATTGGTCAGTCGAGTGACATGGATCAGTCAAGAGGTAATATATCAATCGGTGATTGTGGAATTAATAGTCAAGTGGAGAGAGTTGAAACCAGCACTCCCATATTGCAATATGAAATTTTTTTGATCTGAAACAATATGTTAAAGATAAACTACACGGCAATTGTATAATTATTATGGAAGAAATGAAAAGAATGAGGAAGGACATCGTTCGTTTGGATGGGATGATACAAAGTAAGGAGAAAATTAAAAGACTGGAATCGAGCATTGACAAGGAAAGGGAGTCGGAATTGCGTTTGGAATCTGACCTACATGCAATCGCAGATGTAATAAAGAGTCAGGCAATAACAATCGAAAAGCTGCAAGTTGTAAACGAGAAGCAAATTGAGACAGTACGTGTACAGATGTATGGAATTCAGCTCTAACTTGCAAACTTTATACAGCTTTCTTTGCTCCTATGCAAATATGACCAGATCTTCTTGCCCATCTTCAAATACATCTGGTACACCAAATACAGCTCCGAATACAATTGTAATTCATAGCCATCATCTAGAATCCTGAAATAGGATTATGTCAGATCAACAAGAATATAAAAGTACCGGCTTAAGCATTTCCAGGCTGCCAACATACAAGATTCGTACTGAAGGTGTGATGCAATCTCAAGTAGCACAAACCCTTAACACTACATCACCTACTGTACATGTGAAGCAAGTAAAGGAAGAACATTTGAAAAGAAAATTGTTGAGAAAGAAAATCACACTAATCACACTAAACAGAATCAATTATCGGATGCTAGAAATTCTCCACTGAAAAACAATGACATGAATGATGTGAATAATAAGAATTCGAAACCAATCCAGGTACGAATCAGTACTATGCCATTCAGTGGAATGAAGAGGAGTTCGAAAACGAAATCTTTGTTGTTATCTCGAATTAATGCAGACTATGGCCCAGAATAGCTAAATCATGTAATACGCAGACATGCATACAATCGAGGAGTAAAGATCACAAATATTATGATTCTTAAAAAGTGGTCAAATATGAATGGAGAAACATACCATTCGTGTCACTGTTCCGGAAAATCTGCTTACCAAATCTTTACAGCAGGGATTTTGGCCGGAATTTGTATTAGCCAGAGAATGGTATGAGAGATAAATGATCCCGTGTCTCTAAATTGCATGTGGAAAAGATTTTGTTTACTTTTTGAATGACTACTCTAAACATAATGACTTGGTATGCGAAGGGCCTTATGACAGGAACGCCCTATCTTTGTTCATTACTTCCTACGGTAGATATTGTATGCATACAAGAGCATTGGCTATATCCAGAGCAATTGCAATTTTTTCAAAGCATTGACAGGACATTTACTGCCTTTCGAGACCGGATAACATAATTGATACATGTCCATGGGAAAGAAAGCGTCCCTCTGGATTTTGAGGAACTGCAATTTTCTATCGGAAATCATTACCGGTTCGTCCCATGAATAATATCGGGAACGACAGAGTTATTGCAGTTGAAATTAGCCTGCGCGCTATCAAATTGTTTTTGTTCTGTGTGTGGTTTCGTTCCACAAACGCCTCAATAAGTGATTATAAAGAAATAATGCAAACTGTGGAATGCCTTTATGATGAATATAGTCAATAAGATTTAGTAATTATCTGCGGTGACTTTAATGCAGAGCTACACAAAAAAGTGATTTCCAAAAGTACAAATGGTAAAGGTTACATCCTTCAACCATTTCTTAAAAATAGGCATCATATTTTCCCTTCTGGAATACCGGGTTATATATATTGCTCATCAGACGGCAAACACTCGTCATTGATTGACTACATTTTGATACCCTCCTCCAAAATAGATTTAGTACGTAGTGCCAATATTGAAGATGACCATCATCTCAATCTATCTGATCATTTACCTGCACGAACAGAGCTGTTAGTTCCAGACGAACTCCTAGAATCAACATTTTCCAGATATCCAGTTACAATCGACTGGCGCAAAGCTTCTTCAGAACAGCAGGAGTGGTACAGAAGTGAAACCAACGAGCACTTAAATTCAGTGGAGCTATTTTTACACAACATTTCAGATGTACAAAACGCCCTAGTTACTGTTGCGACTGTTTTACGCAATACAGCTGACAAAATTCTTCCAAAGAAAGCCTTCCTGCCACACTTAAAACCATACTGGAAATTTATTAATGTGGCTGAACTAAATAAATAGATGAGAGGAAAACTAGCGTTATGGATAAAAGAAGAACGGCCACGTGGTATACAATTTAAAATTTATGCAGAATATAAAAATGCGAAAAGAAAATTCAGAAACCAATTAAACAAGGCAAAAGACCAATACGAACAGGAACAATTAAATGAGCTGGAAACATCAGCAGAACTGGATGTAAGGAAATTCTACAGACTAGTAAGACTTCATAAGAAGGGACAGAGACAAGATATTTCAGATCTAAAAGTGGAAGGAGAAATAATACGGGACGCTGATTTGATTCGTGACGCGTGGCGCCAGCATTTTAAAATTTTAGGTACTGAAATACCAGATATTCATTTTAACGAATCGTTTGCAACTGAAATTAGTAACAAAATGAAGAATATTGTGGATTCAAATATTGAAGACGGAGCATATAAGGATATGTGTGAAACCATATTATAGAAAGACATTGAAGATGCTGTACGAGAGCTGAAGAAAAATAAATCATGTGGACATGATAAAATATATGCAGAGCATTTAATGTCTGCCTGTCAATCGATTAGTTCTGTTTTGTGCAAAGTGTATAATAGCATAGTTTCCTTGGAAACCTATCCTGACTACTTCAAAACTGTAAATGTTATACCTATCTTTAAAGGTGGGAAAAAAGACAGACTAGATATGATTAACGTAAAGAGATATCTCAATTGTTCCAGTTTTTCAAAAAGTATTTGAAAAAATATTGCTGAAAAGGCTAATTCTTTTTAGTGAAAGGATCAATTTCCCTCATCCTTTACAACAGGGATTTCGAAGCGAATGCAGTAGCATCACTGCAGCCTTTATTATAAAAGAGGGAATAGCCCATTATTTAGAAGGTCAACCAAACGTTTATGCTGCATTCCTGGATAATGCGAAGACCTTTAATACGGTATGGCATGATGGCCTCTTTTATAAACTATTCTATCTCGGAGTTAAAGGAAAACTGTGGAGATTGATTAAAAATTCTTTTCGAGAAGTTAAGGCCCTTGTTCTGCTTAACGGGCATCATTCGAAACCATACTCAGTCAATCAAGGTGTAGGACAAGGAAGAACGCTATCAGCATGGCTATTCTTAGTCATGATAAATGACCTAATATCCTTGTTGGAGTCAACAAAATCTGGAATACAAGTTGGTACCTTAAATATCCCTTGTGTTTTACTAGCGGATGACACGTCCTTGTTTTCTTCGTCATTTAATGGTATGTGTGTTTTACTTCGCAACCTCCATGACTATGCATCGAAATGGAGACTCCGGTATAAGGCTGATAAAAGCAATATTGTCATTTTTTTCGAAGACAAGAATCATGCAAAAATATAAGTTCATGCTCGGAGATAAAAGGATTCCAATAGTCTCTTCTAGGACCTATGCTGGGGTTACTCTCTCCACAGATCTTTCTAATACTGCTGCAGTGAAAAATGCTTGTGATAAAGGGAGATCAGTATTTTATTCCCTTGTTGGGACTGGCATTGGAAAGGATGGAATGAATCCAGTTAATAGTACTAAAATATGGTCAATCATAGTACTACCTGCAATGACATATGCATGCGAATTATGATCCAACTTGAGCCAGTCAAGGTATATGATCTAGAAGTATGTCAAAGAAAAGCTGCAAGAAGAATTATAGGGCTTGATCAGCGCTCTTCTACAGAAACAACAATTAGCAGTCTTGGACTGTGGTCAGTCGAGGGATACGTAGATAAAATCAAATTGGGTTTCTTCAATAAAATCTGCAGAGCTAATGGTTCACTAGCATGGAAAAGTATGTTCAACAGAAGAATTCTTAACTTCTTGATGCACGAGAGCGAGAGCGTAGGTTTTGTTAAAGACATATATCGTGTTCTTTTGAAATACCAGCTTGGCGGTTTTTTCCACCTATACGTAAGCACCCTATATTGTGTCCCGAAACCAGTCTGGAGGAGGAATATTGAAACGTCAGTTCACTGCTGCGAAGAATCATTGTGGAGATATAAACTTGAAATGAGACCTGAACTTTTACATTATGCAAGTGTCCATGCTAGTCTTCAACAACTCGCTGTCTGGAAGCTTGGTAAATGTTTTCCTAATAAAACTTGGACTTTCGCTAACATTGCCTATTTAACTATGTTTTCAATTTCAACAGAGAATGAATATAAATGTAAACTCTGCAAAAGATTAACTACAGACAGAGCCAAGCATATGTTACTATACTGCCAAGCCCTGAACGACGAACGTAATACTATGTTTGAAAAGCTAATAGATGCAATGGACATTCTAGACTCGCACTGGCTTTCTAGTCAGGAGAATCACTCATTACTTCATATCCTTTTTAGCAAGAGAGTGGATATCTTAGATTCTATGGATGAGCATTCATGGCAGGCATTCATGTGTGCGGTGGCAATTGGAATATACAAAATGTACATATAAATAAATGACCTTGAAAACGATTTATGATACTATGCTTGTTCAGCAAATTAGGGAAATGGACCCATTTCATTTTGATCTTATAAATTATCTACATGTGTTCAAAGTGAGAGAGAACATGATAATCCATTTAAATCGTTACAGTCGAATGTAAATAATTCCAATTTATTTTTCTCTCTTAATCTATGTTGCATATATGTATGTGTATGTGTATATATATGTATATATGTGTATGTATGTGCATGTATGT
Source organism: Sinohyriopsis cumingii (assembly GCA_028554795.2). NCBI lineage: Eukaryota > Metazoa > Mollusca > Bivalvia > Unionida > Unionidae > Sinohyriopsis > Sinohyriopsis cumingii. The sequence goes on along the minus strand of CM068828.1, from coordinate 46,490,496 downwards.
TTATATATATAGATTATATTTGTGTATATGTGTATGTATCTGTGTGTTGTATATATATGTGTGTATGCATGTATGTATGTGTGTCTGAATATGTGTGTATGTGTGTGCATATGTGTGTATGTATTCATATATAGGTATGTGCATATATGTATGTATATATATGTATATCTATAGTGTACTGTACGTCCATTAATGTCAAGCTATGTTCCTATCTCTTCTGTATTAACGAAAAATTAACTGAACGAAATCTCATCTGAAGAGGAAATAAAGTCAGTCAGTCAGTCATACATACATACATACATATATACATACATACATACATACATAAATACATACATACATACATGCATACATACATACATGCATACATACATGCATACATACATACATACATACATACATACATACATACATACATGCAGGAGATGAGGGATTGATTGATGAAAGGAAGGACCGGTAAATTAAATAATTATTTAGAAGAAGGATAATAATGACCCTATTCAAGGTCCACGTTTCCTTTACCCAACCTACATTTCAACCACCAGGCCTAAAATTTTCCTGCACAGTTACTTTCCATCCTTGTACTGTGAATAGTTGTATGAGCTACAGGAATATTTCCCGTCGGTAGAAAACTGGGACAAAATTATCCCTTATTTAGGAAACAGACAGAAAGTAAACATAAATCAGTCTCAGATATGAAATGCTTTAATTACTAAAAGAATTACAAGGGTATTGTGCAATTTTATTGGGAATATAGGAAAGAATAAGAGCAAAAAGATTCATTTAAAGCAAATATATCAACAAACAAATATAAGAGTATAAAAAAGAAACTTGCAAGTAAAGCAAATAAATCAGTGTACAAATATAATTTTTTTAGAAAGGAGATGTGTATTAAATAGAAAGTAGATCTGTATTAAATAGAAAGTAAATGTGTATTAATTATACATTAGATGCCTATTAAGTAGAAAGTAGATGTATATTAATTAGCAACAGTAAACAAATGTTGAGGATTTGCGGTATTTCTGTCAGGGCGAATTCGCATCTATGTACCAATTAATGCAGGCATCTCTTGCCTTGCCTGTCGAATACAGACTTTAGTTTGATCTCATATAGTGTCTCTTAGTGATTCATTTTATTATTATTATTATTATTATTCATAAGTATTAACACCTAGCACTATCTTCAGAATGTTTTTCCTCAAACAAAACGAAACATCTTTTGTTGGGGTTTCATTTCTAGCTGCCTTATGTATAGTGTTAAAGCAGCAAAACTTATAATGATTTTATCAAACGATGAGTTTTATCAGAAGGCATCTTAGTGTCGTGTAACATCGTGTGACCTGCTTTTCATATGCATTTCTGATTTAATTTGCTAGGGATCTTATTTTTTCTTTCTTTTTTAAAAGTCCTATGCTTAAGTTGACATTTTCGGACGGTTTTCAATGAAAGCATGATAAGGCTGCGGAGAAGGAAAATTTTCGATTGTATATTCGTTGCTTGGGGGTGGGTGGGAATGAAACAACTATCTGAATGCATTTGCTCTCTTTGTAGAAGTTTCGATATTAGTTATACAATAAAAGAAGTAACCTTGAATAATAACTTGATACTAAGTTAGCTTCAGATATAAATCTGAATAAACGTTGCATGAAATTACATTTCACCTACAGCCATTCCCAAATGCAGATTACAGCTCCCTCCATGCGGTGTAATGAACTATTACATACATTTCTGAGTGGAGACTACAGCTCCCTCTATGCGGTGTAATGAGCTATTACAGACATTCCTAATTGGAGATTACAGCTCATTCTCTACGGTGTTGTGAGATATTTTAAAGTTCACCATCTCTGCAAACAGACTTGGTTCTAAATGAAGAGAACATTAGATCATTACAATTCATGAGTAGGAAAATATACAAGTGAATGCACAAAAGCAGAATAACATAAACAACAGCACCTGTGAATAGATAGTACAGTAATATTGATAATAACAATAGAATGTTGCAGCTCAAAGAAGTAGGTGTTTACAGCATTCCTAAATTGAGTTCTAAGATTATTGCCTCCATAACGATTCAAAGTTATCTGATATAGCCTTTGTCTTAAAACAAAACTACCTAAATATTTAAGAAAATGGATACAGCTGTATTTTTAAGCATTAGTGTTTAAGACAAAGATAGGGTTTTCCATACAACATATGTATCTTTGTCGGCAACCATCCTTATCCAATATCTCTATAATTTCAAATGGATTTTGAATTATATTAATTCTAACGTTGTAGTTCTATTGCAGCCATAGCAGATAAAAATACGTAAAATTCTCGAAAGATTTGTATATTTCGTTCTAATTAACTAGCAGGATAAGAACAGTTCAGGATATACACCTTATCCCAAATATGTAGTTGACAAGACTCTCTAAATATTAAAAAAAAGTTCGCGAAACGTTGACTGAGCAATTGAATGTTGCTAGGGTGTATTATTTCAGTGCAAAAAAACTGGATACACTGTTTTCATCACCAGTAACAATTTCTCTTTACAAAAATGAAAAGAAAAAGTCACTAACATTTTACATTCTAGCTTGCCTATGTAACACACATCTTTGCATGTAACGTTCACTCATTGCTGGAACAAAACTGAACGCCAAATTTGTCCACAGGAATTCTACATTTAAAGAAAACCTACACATCACATTCAATGCAAATATTTTTCCATCGTGCAATTAATTTGCATGCGAGTATCGTCACTGAATTCCTTATGAATAGCAATGGTTTGTGACCAAAATCTTAAGCATCATTACGTTTATAACGCTGAGGATAGGTTGATAGAAAGAAATGTCGAAATTTCTAGTCTAATCCATATGCATACTTCCCAGAAAACATTATATGACATTTGGTATCGAGTTTAAAAAACTGAACAACAGGGGTTGATATTTTCCAGTTGTTACAGGTCTCCGTATACGTTGTAAAGTTAATCGAAAGATGTTATATTAAAGACTGCAATGGCAAATAATCAACAAAGTATGCATTATATTTAATTAAGTATGCCTGTTTATCGTTTTGAAACAAAACAAACATAACCTTACTTAATGTTTCATCTGACTCTCATATGCTTCTGAACTATGTTACCATGAAAATATATTCCCTCTGGTAGTTTTATATGCACAAAAGCAAACTCTCGTTGTTAATAGGTTTTGTCCACTCCTTCGTCCCATACGAAAATTTCAGATATTTTCTATAAGAATCCTGACATTTTTTGGAGGGGATAAGCTGCCTTGTGGAATCAGTTTTCTTGTTGACTTAATTGAGACTGTTTGCTATATTGAAATATATAAATGTTTCGTCTATACATGTTGAGAAAATTAAGATCACTACTTGATGTTTTTCAAACTTTTAAAGACTGTGATATTCTTTTAGTGATACTACCCGTTTGTTAACGTTACTCCGCTGTTATAAATTGTAATTTTGCTGCTAAACATCGAAAGTCTAAACATGCATGCAGCTTAAATTGCAATGTTTAATCAAGCTTTGTAAAAAAGAATTTAGATTGGATAAAATCGCATCATGTTACTCCGGATACTAAGCGTTTTCCGTTCATATTACTATAGAAGAACAGCGTATGTATGCATGCGTCCATCTAGTGTGCTTTGACACTAGTTGCAAGTTAAAATCAAAATAGAACATATTAAAATCTCTCACTCATTATACTAACTTCTAAATTTACAAAATGGAATTCTCGTGTTGTTTTTTTTGTTTTTTTTTTTGTTCTTCTCGGAATATTTGTAGCACACAAACAATATAACCAATACACATATAGCAAACAGAGGACTTAGGAGATCTTTGGGAAAGATCGCAAAAAAACAACAGGGAAAGGGAATTCGCCTTGGACAAAACTTCCTTTGTTGGATGAACAACCTCTTAGATAGAGGAACCAGCCTGAGTTCATCAACACAAGAAAATACCCCGCTTGAAAATTATTTTTAAATAATTTTTCTCAAAATTCTGTTTAATGCAAGGGTACACAAACACATACAAAAATTAAATTTCGGCAAGGGGGGCATCTGTCTGGTTCCCCCCCCCCAAAAAAAAAAATAAAGGAAATTTGCAGGATACACGAAGTTATGAAATTAGAAGGTTTGTTACATATTATGCATAAACAAGCTCCTCTTCACTACGGCCATTCACGAAGTGTATAATCAATTTATATTTTTCATTACATGATTAATTCAATCAAATAATAAATTCAATTCTTGATTAACATTTTCTTCTTTCGAACACCTTGAAATGTCTCAACTAGTTGATCTGGGGACTTGTAATTTTTATTCCATCTAACTAATGAAAGCTAAATACAAGTGGATCATATATGTAAGCAATCTGAAATGTACAATTAAATCATTTTCCTGAATTAAGGCCTATATCATATAAACTTGGTCTCTGGCCATTGAAACGCTACCGTTGTCACTCAGTTGGCACTGGTTGATTATAAGTGACTGAAGAAAGCTGTTTGCCACGAAGGTCGGTTAACTTGAATGTTGCCTCGTATGGAGACATGAAGCGCCCAAGTGCATTGTCATGTTTATCTTTGGCAGGTCTTGCACGGAGAGCCACATTTCGGGCAGACTTCCAGATTCCGTAACTCGCACAAAACGCCGAGCTGAGACTAAGGAAGCCGGTGGTAATGGTGATCCATATGAATACTTCTCCGTCATTCAATAGCGAACATAGGACGCAAAATGGAAAAAATATAAGGAACCACAGCGTACTGAGGAGAACGTTAAAGTGGACCTGAAATAAGATAAAATACATCACGTGCAATTTATGTGCATGAAACAGAACTCCTTTACCTTCATTAATATATCATAATACAATTTAATTGGTTATTCTCACCAATATACACGTGCGCGTATAGAGTACATGTTCAAAGTAATGCGTGGTTATCAAATAATGTACGTATAATTTTAGCCAAAAACTCAGATTTGGTAATAAACAAAAGCTGGATAGGAAACAATGGACAAATTTAAATAAACTTATAATAAATGACTGAATAAAATAATTTCTCCGTTTTTTAACCCAAAACTGAATCTATTGAACGTAGTGTTTTCTTTTCCTCTTCTCATATGCACCATAGAGCTTTCTGCCTGGTTTAGGTGATCCATACTTCTCTGGTGACAGAAGGGGTTTCTTCTTATATTCGACAATCTCTGGGAAAATTGTAGGCACTGCCGTCATTAACAGTTCAATTTCATTTGAACATTAATTGATTTTATCACGGAAGTAGGGTGCAAAAAGCAACTGTCCTCAAAATGCCGTTTGCACAGGCGGAAAGTTGCAGTTGGTATAAACGGTACAACTTTCCCATCCCTCAATCTATTGGACCCAACAGCTTCAATCCATTTTTTTATTTCGGTAAACATGGTATTTCGGAAAAAGAAAGAACCCTTTTGTCCCATCATCGCTCTTTTGGTTACATCCATAGGCAACATAATGCACCATATTTGTTGTTGAAAACCACGATCATTACATGTATCACATAGATATTTACGCGGGGAAATTCAACGCATGAATGGATAGGTTGAACCCAAGGGATAAATGTACGTCATATCCGCCTTTGTCAGGCGGAAATTACTGATTGTTCACTGAGATTGCCGAGTACTTGTTTTCATTAGACAAACGAATATTTTAGTCTAATTAAACATCTGTACGGTGTACATATCTAACAACTGCGTTTCTATTTTGATTATTGCACTTTTATACAAAATAAGTGACAGGTGACCTTTAACTAGTAGTGTGAAGCTGAATAGTCATGGATGGTTTGTTCCAGAAGTATTTTTGATTAAGTTTACAGATAAGTTAGTATATACTGGACACAATAAAATAAAATGATAATTATATGTTACTGCATTTGTATGAGAAAATATGAACAAGTTTTTCTGATGGAAATACTGCACGACCTTGGGTGCGCAGTACATTCATCGGATAAAAAGAGTTAATATTTTCCTACACAAATGCAGTAATCTTTTTATACTATGCTCATTTTTATAACCAACCTTAGACTTAATTGTATCAACTAAAATACACTACAAGAAAGAAAGTAACTGAATACATGCCGTATTCCATACTAAATACACAAACGCAGGTTCATCATTATACAGCAACAACATTATTAATGAGCACATAACTCCACCCAAATAAATTTGAACTTAGTCGTGTGCTGGACATCACTTTCGGAAGAAAATGGAGTTTTGAGCTACTTAAAATTGAAATTTGGACTCATATTGTGAATGAATGCGCATTGCAACAATTTTTCCATTTGATCTGGAATGAATAGATTTTGGTATTTTTGTCGATTCTATGAAATTTCGAGATTATGGACTGGATTCATCTGAGCCAATTCTAAATGAAATACATTGGATTGAAGCAGCGAGGGAGAAGCGTATTTACATCTGCAGGTGTGTTTCTGTTCTGTCATTGAATATTTGAAATCATAATGTGCGGAAAATATGAATTCTCTCGATTGCAGCTATCAAAAAAATGTTTATTTAATCTTGAGTGCAGTAAGGAGTATCTAATTGCACCTGGAATATAGTCGAAATTGCAGTACAATTTCGAAATGTACAATCAAACTTGAGAACCCATTGCATGGCTCATGTAATTCGGGTTTGCAGGACTAAGAAAGTACATTTTGAGGAAATTCAGGATGAAAAACTGTAACTTTATTTTTAGCCATTCTTATTATCAGCTAAAGACGACAGCTTATGCCATGTCACTTGCATGTTATTTGTAAGGACATGTATGGCGTCTATAGGTAACCTAGATCCAAAACATTGTATTAAAAACGTTAACACCGAATGTGACAAAACAGCTGGTATGTGGCAGTCCACGAAACATCTCATTTAGTTTATTCAGAAACAAATTTAATTAACCAAACGTAAAGCGTCTACTACGAGAGTGTAAATGATTTGTTTACATAGTAGTTCCCAATACACTATTGAGCACACGTTAGTTCAATATGAAGTTGAGCGCGAGTGCAATGTCGTAAAATACTGAAGGATTCTGATAATATAAAGTTGACGGAGAAAAAAATTAACATATAATAATCTTTAACTTTGTCGTTGTCGCATATTATACACTATCTTTTAAATTGTTTCCATAAATAAAGTTTTAAATTCTCAGATTTTGTGAAAACAGATTTATCTGTATGTTTCAGGGAGATGTCAGTTTCCATATGCTTATATGAAGGGAGTTTATCAGAAGTTATTATTCGAGTCTGATGGAAGAGTATCAGTATCTTGGAGGTTTTATGAATGTAACCCAATTAATGCTATCGTTGGATTCACTTTTGATAATAACTTTATCTACTGCATACTTAGCATAATAGTTATATAATTTTTAACCTTAACCAATATGTAGCATAAACTAACTGACCTTAGGAACTTAAATGGGATTCCTGGGAAGTTTTTATACTGAATCCACGTTGATCATTAGACTATAAATAACTACGACCTAGTGAAATAAATAGGAATTTGCATTCAATTGCAATTTGGTTTTATCTAATTGACCGGTTGATTTTATTTACAATCTCTAACCATTAATACTTCAATATGTTGTACTAGTCCTCATAACGATTTTGCATGAGATCAGTTTTTAAGCAAATAAAAGAAAATTAAATTCATTTGTCCGCGGTCCCTTAAATTAATCTGCAACAATTGTTCTTTGCCTTTAAGTTGTCTGTTTGATAGCTTTTTGTTATTCTTCTTTTCTCGCGGTTGGGGGTGGGGCTAAATAACTGAATAATATTGCGTTGATAGTAACAAAATACAGGATTTTGATGACTTGAACCTTGAAGTGATATCACATTTTTCGAAAATATGTTCTTTTCATAATGGGCTGGTACGAAGGCCAGGGCCACCACGACATAGTAAAGATTGGTCTTCTACAAAGAAGGATATCTTCTTTTGTAAAGAAATATTTTGGGAACTGTAAAATATTTTTTTCTGTGAAAATGTAAGAAGTGTCATATTTTCTGACTGGACTTCGTATTAATTTTCTTCTTCATGTTGAAGTAGTCTTTGGAACGTGTACTTTTTCTGACAGAAATATCAGTGTCTACTCTCTTGAAAAATATTAGAAGAATTAAAGCTAAACATTTCAAAAGAGACTGGTGGTCAGTGGAATTATTTGGGAAATTTACCTGAAGAAATTTGAAGCTATTTCGAAGAATCTGTAACCTGGATACAGAAAATAACATAATCAGGGAGGAAAATAATGGAATACGTTTCTCGATTGGTTCACTGAAGATTTGTTGATTTTTATCAATATATATGGAAAGAAATTATTAATCTTTGTGGGGTAGATGACTCTAACATAGATGAAAATCCTCAACATAGTATTGAGAAGGTCATACCGTTTTGTAAAAATAAAACCGACATCGGTATTGAGCCACAAGATATTGGTATAGTACTTCAAATGGGTCATTTTGACGAAGACGCAAATAGACCGATAACATCTGCCAATTCATGAGGCATGTGACCTAACTGTAGGTACTATTAAATCTTTCAATGGATCCGGGATCCTTTTACTAAAGAACATTCTCAAAGCATCTTCTGTATTCACGTTGAAAGTTGGAAAAACAAACTCCGTACAAAGTACGTGGGTGATCTATAAAGGCAAGCACCGTTCGCCACTCGGCCACACGGGGCCGCATTAATTTAGGTGTATGTGCAAGTGATTAATGGACTAGTAAATACATGAAATGATGAAGTGATAGTACAACTGTCAATCAAAGCTGGACTGACCCGGTAAGGACGGGAGGTTGGGTATGAAAACTTTCTCGTAACTGATCGAACATATTTTAGGGCTCATTAGAATTATCTATCTTGACTTACAAGGTACATAACTCTGCAATTGTTTAAATTTATGATCTGCTTCGCGGGATATTTAACTTTTACGTGGATATCTTACATAATATGTTGCGAAGTGTTATGCTTATGATGAAACTAGACAGTGGTATATCTTTATTTCCTTTAAAAAATATTTGTGAAATAAAATTCCATATTACCGTGTCCGTTCCCGATATGCAGAACTGTACAAGTAAATCTCTATTATCAGAACTCTTAATTTATCCTGGAAATTTATTGTTAGGACGTAACTTGTGTAAATGAGTCATAGAATGAAGTACAATGTATCTTTGTGTCTAAATTTCTATATTTGGAACGGAGACATACACAATAGTTAATTATCCGCATGAATATAACTTACAATACTCTTTCTTGACGCTTTATGTGCTATCACTCCAGGGCTAATTAAATTTCAAAATCTTAAAAAAAAATTGTTGTTATTAGAAAAGTTAATCTGCTGTTCTGTATATTTAATTTGCATTGTTTGTTTGTTATTTTTAAGACATAGTCCAAGTTATAAATTGTTGATTTTTGAAATAGATTTATAATAATAACTAACAATATTATTTTGTAAACATCACCATCATTCTAGAAGGTTATTTTCCCTTAAGTAATATATTTCTTTAATAGAAAATGCTAATTGTGATCTGAGGTCAATTAATAATAATAATAATGACTTTGTATAGCGCCTAATCTTTAGAAGCTCTAAGCGCTTTACAACATTAGACAAGACATATAAGATAAAAAAAAGACATATAATGCTATGATTACAAAAACAAACACCATGAAACTAGAAAACATTAAAAAACATGCTGAGAATATCTAAGGTAAGAAACATTATTCAGAGTCTAAGTTTGTTCTTGCAGTCGAAATAAGTGACCTACGAGAGCCCTATTGAATGTGATCACTGTGTCTTTGTGTCTAAGTTCAGTGGGCAATTCATTCCACGTTGTGGGACCCTAAATTGCAAAAGAACGCTGTCCATATGACTTTGTTTTCATAGTGGGAATAATGAGTATACGATTGTCAGAAGAAGAGCGTAAGTATCTTGCTGCTGTGTACACATGGGTGAGATCGGATAGCTATGTTACGTTAGAGTCCGACAGTGAATCGTAGCACAGAGTATAAATTTTGTGTTTGATTCTGGATCGAATGGATAGTCAGTGTAGGGTACAGAGCAGCGGGAAGGTGTGCTCTGATCGTGGTACTCTAAGTATGATCCGAGCAGTTGTTCTTTTAAGTTTCTGGAGCAGATAGATATTGAGAGATATTGAGACGAACCAGACAGAACTGAGTTACAATAGTCCAGTCTTGAAAGTAAGAATGAACACACTAGTGCTTTAGTGGCATCAACTGAAATATATTCGCGAATTGAGATGATGCGTCTCAGCTCAAGATATGCAGCCTTGCATACGTTCATGACATGTTGGTGCAATGTAAGAGTACTGTCCAGAGTAACACAAAGGTTTTGTACTGAATGTGTAAATTTAATCTTGGTGTTGCTGATATTTATTCTTTGAGGTAAAGGATATGAATGAGAAAGTCTTTGTGTTGTGATCAGAATGGCCTCAGTTTTATCATCATTCATCTGCAGCTTGTTACATGTCATCCATGATTTCACATCAGAATTGCACCTCTTTACACCTTGGATGGTAGCATCAACTTCAGTTGGGTGGCTAGATTTGTATATTTGGGTGTCATCAGCGTACAATTGGTGAGACAGTGGATGATGATATATGATACTTGAAAGCGACTGAGTATACATAATGAAAAGAACGGGTCCAACAACAGACCCCTGTGAAACGCCACAACAAGCTGCCAATCTTCCAGGCTCACAATTAGTGAAAATATGGATAAAAAGTCGTGAATTTGTACATGAGTTAGTAAAACATACCATGACAATAACTCCATTCACTCTGACCGTCAATACTACACTATATCAAGTTCGCAATATAAAACTAAAACACTATACATATGCAGAAATATATATTTATCAAGATATGATACTGTGGCAGACAATGACTTCCTCAAATTGCTGACAAATTTTCTGCAGCTAAGGAGGCCCTAAAGTCTGAATAATCTTTCCTCACTAGACAAAATACTCTTTCGCTGTCACTGCTGCTGTGCGGAATGCACAGGAGCTGCAGCACTTTTGGTTCTTCCACAGGAAAATTTGGAAATGATTTTCGAATCCGGTAACCTTTGTCCGAACAAATGTTTAGCATGGTATCCAGCTGATAAAGGTAGATTGTGTTCGACAAGAAAACTCACAAATAATTCTTCAGCATTGTTAGCATGCAGGTCCTCCGCCGAAAGCTTAAAATATTCTAGAGCTGAAATCTGCGGATTCTTAATTTTCCCAACTTCTATTTTATTTTATTTTTTTTGCAACCGACGTACTTCCTCACATCGTCTCTGCGATGGCACACTGAATGCAAAAATAATAATGAATATCAATGTTTAATGGCAGAATGCACGGCCAATTTTCGATATAGTCCCAATTAAACTTCACTTTTTGAGTAATACGTTTCTTTTTCCTTGGTGGTGAAGACATTTCCAAACTCGTTCTCCTCTATGTAGCCTTTTGTTAGCTGAATCATATGCACCAGAACCAAACCCGGGTCCAAGAACCATCAAGTTTCCTTGCGGGGTCTGCAACAAAGCCTGTAAATGGACGACACCTTGTGTGTGCTGTGACTCGTGCGAAGTATGGTATCATCAAGAGTGTATTGGTATGCCAGATGCCGTTTTCAAAACCTTCCACAATGTAAGCTGGGATTGTATTCAGTGTGGTTTGCCAAACTTCTCCACTGGAATATTTGACACTTTTATCTTCCATACCAGTAATATTTACCAATTCCTTAGTGACAGTACCCAAGCAGACAGTGAGATAAGTTGTAACAAACCAACTGCTACTTCATCTCCACACAAGCAGAGAAGCACCTCTACAACACATGGTCCCACTGGAATTAGAACTGACTTACCCATGAGAATCCTAGTAATTAATTGTCAGTCTATAAAGGGGCCCGGGAAGAAGGGACTACTAAGCAATATGATCTCCTCTACCAAAGCCACCATTGTTATTGGTACGGAATCGTGGCTAGACAGCAGCATAAATTCATCTGAAGTATTCCCAGCAAATTTCAGGTCCTATCGCAAAGATCGTCCAGAGGGATCCCATGGGGGTGGTGTATTTGTCCTCGTACCAGACCAGTATTCCAGCTGCGAGCCAGAAGAACTTAAGGCAGATAATAACTTTGAGTTAGTTTGGGCCAAAATCAAGGTTAAAGGGGCATCAGACCTATACGTTGGTGCCTTCTGCAAACCTCCATCCTTAACTGAACCAAACTACTTAGATCAGCTTCACCCAAGTCTTTCGAGAATCCCACGAGGTGCGCATGTATGGCTAGGAGGAGACTTCAACCTGCAGATATTGATTGGGAGAATGAGTGTCCACTACCACAAGCCACAAACAATGCACAATGCCAACCTCTACTAAATAAACAAACAACAAAACAAAAATCAACAAGTGTGATGTCATACCGGGAATTGCTGACCATGAAGCAGCTTACATAGAGTCCAGCCTACGACAAATGAAAGTGAAGAAAGCAGCTCGTAAAGTTTTCCAATACAGGAATGCAGACTATGGCCAGTTACGTGAAGAATTTAAGTCATTACAAGAATCTTTCATACGTGAAACAGATAACCTTTCTGCAAATGACACATGGAAAATGTTTGAGGAGAACATCAAACTGTTAATGGATTCATTTATACCATCTAAGACCTTATCTGGAAACAAAACAAACAAACCTTAGATACACAAATCCATTAGAGCCCAACACAGAAGACGGAACAAATTGTTTGCAAGACAGAAAACAACAGAAAAACAAGAGATCGGAAACTATACAAAGAAGCTAAAGCAAGATCACAACTCTTAGAACGGCAGGCTTACTGGAGATATATTGAAAACTTGATAGAAGTCGGTAACCCTCATCAAGAACAACAACGAAACAAGCAGAAGAGATTTTGGAACTACATTAAGTCCTTACGTAGAGACAGCTGTGGTGTGGCACCACTCAAAGAAGACGGGAAACTACATTCAGAGGCATCCGACAAGGCTAACATACTGAATCGTCAATACCAGTCAGTCTTCACACAAGATTATAAGGGTGATCTACCAAGTCTTCATGGAGATCGTTACCCACCAATGCCTGACATCCAAGTTACTGTAGAAGGTGTATACAGCTTGTTGCGGAAAATTAAGCCACAGAAAGCTACAGGACCAGACATGATTCCAGCAAGGATCCTGAAAGATCTAGCAGAAGAGTGTGCACCATACCTGAGTTATATTTACCAGAGGTGCCTCTAAACAGGTTATGTCCCTGATGTCTGGAAAACAGCAAACGTTACAGCTACCTTCAAAAATGGAGAAAGATTCAAGGCCAGCAATTATAGACCGGTCTCCCTTACATGTATCTGCTGCAAAATGCTTGAACACATCATAGTCAGCAACATGGTGCAACATCTAGATCGCTACAACATTCTAACAGACTGCTAGCATGGTTTCCGTGCCAGACGAAGCTGTGAAACACAGCTATAACCCTAGTGGATGAGCTCGCCAAATCCTTAGACAGAGGGAAGCAGTATGACCTTGCAATCCTTGACTTCAGTAAGGCTTTCGATCGTGACCCCCATGAAAGACTCCTCAGTAAGTTGGACCACTATGGCATCAGGGGTTACACACAGAAATGGATCAGAGATTTCCTATCAGGCAGATCGCAGAGAGTTATAGTAGATGGAGCAACGTCAGACCCAGCACCAGTTGTTAGTGGGGTACCCAGGGGAGTGTTTTGGGTCCCATACTCTTCCTGATATTCATCAATGATCTACCTACAAGTGTCAAATCCAACACAAGACTTTTTGCAGATGACTGTATAGTCTACCGGGAAATAAACGTCTCCAAGGACTGTGTGATCCTTCAAGAAGACCTGAACCAACTGGCCCTCTGGGAAAGAACTTGGGGTATGTTGTTCCATCCAGAAAAATGCATCATTATAAGAGTTTACAGGAAAAAATCACCAATCTTGTCCGCATATACTCTTAAGGGGCAGAAGTTAGCCATTGAGCAGGCAACAAAATATCTCGGGGTGGAATTGTCTAGAGATCTCTCTTGGAAAAGGCACATAGACAAGATAGTGAAAAAAGGGAACAATAATCTTGGTTTCCTGCACCGCAACCTCCAAATCAACAATGAAGAAGTAAAAGATGCGGCATATTTCACTCTGGTTCGACCAGGTCTTGAGTATTGCTCGACTGTGTGGAACACACATAGTAAAGATCTAACAAAAAAGATAGAGATGGTTCAGAGGAGAGCGGCTAGGTTTACCACAAATAAATATCGTAACACTTGCAGTGTCAGTGCGATGCTTAACCATCTCCTGTGGGAATCACTCGAATCCAGGCGAACCAAGGCCCAGCTAACCATGATGTACAAGATTGCGAACAACCTATTGGACACACCAGCAGACAAATACCTGACAATGGGATATAGCCAAACTAGGGCAAACCACAGGAAAAAGTTCCAGTTAAAGTCAGCATCGACAAATTGTTTCAAGTTCAGCTTCTTCCCATGTACAAAAGGGACTTGGAACAAATTACCATCATAATTGCAGAAGTATCTCACAAGCAGGAGCTTTTCAGAATCACATTCTAATGAACTAGTCAGCTACAAGTAAGACCTAGTGATTCTCAGGGCTATGCCGGTTGAGGTTCCATATCTCATTGCCGCTACGGTAGCCTGATTGGTCTGAAGTATGAAGGCACGAAAACGTACACTGACACACTTTTACTTATTTCTACCTTTCCTATCATTACTCTTCTGACTGTCCTATCACTTCCATCTTTACTTGATCTTTAACCACGTACCACCCGTTGCTTAATAGTCAAGTGTGACTGCGTCAACGTATTTATAGATAGATAGATCTTACATGTGATGCTGAACGGAAACTCAAATCAGTGTTGGTGACGCATGCGCGGAGGAAAATTCCGGTTAGGCCCCAGTTTTTCTCAAAAGCATTTGTAAAACTACTCTTAAACATATAGATTAAAATAGGCTAAAATGCTTGCTACGGGGCCAACCGTACTAATTGGCTGTAGATCTACTAATATTGCGACCAGCAGTACCGAACCGTTTCGGCAACTGCGAATATCACGACAAGCGCTTAACAGGAAATCGGTTATTTTATTAAAGATTTAAAATAATTGAGGATTGGTTAATTCGTGAATTTTGGCTTGCAGCGTGGATCCGTGAAACGCTGAAAAAGTCTTGAAATTCACACAAAATTCGTGAGGGTTGGCAACATAGATCAACTGGGCTGGAGTGTATTCCATTGTAGCTACAATCAGTGTCATGTTCACCAAGTAGGACTTGAACCACAGTAAGGATGTATCATGAATGCCAAATACATGCTGGATACGGTGAAGTAATATATCATCATTCATGGTATATTGTTGAAAATGCTGCCTACAAATCAAGAGGGAGAGGACCGTAATCTTTCCGCTATCAAACGCAGAGAGAATGTCATTAACTAATTTTATAAGAGTAGTTTCAGTACTGTGGCAAGGGCGATATGCAAATTGTACATTGCTAAAAAGACTGTTTGAATTAGATGAGATACAAGCTGGGATAGAACAACCTTTTCTAAGATTTTTTTTAAATGAATGGGATATTAGAAACTGGGCGGTAGTTCTTTAAATCGTTATGGTCTAGTGTTCGTTTTTTCAGCAGAGGCGTTACAATGGCAGTTTTGAAAAATGATGGGAATTCCCCGCATGAGAGAGAGAGAGGTTATTATAACATGAGTTAGTGAATGCAATACTGGATCTAAGCACTCAAGCAGCAGTGATGTTGGAATTGGATCAAGTTGACATGACTTTGGTGCACTCTTCATCAGGATTGTACGTACGAAATCCATAGAGACAGGTTCAAATGCTGCTAATGGTTGCCGCTCAAATTATGTATCCCAACTGTTTGGTGACGATGATTCAATTGAAATTGTGGTGTCAAGCTTATGTCTAATGGTTTGTACTTCGTCACGGAAGAAATTTGCAAACATGTCCGGAAGGTCGACTGTAGAGAAGATAGTTGCAAGTGGTGTAGATTTGTTCCTTGATATTAGCTTGTCGTAATCTCGACGAGCTTATGCAGCTGGAACTTTCCATTATCTTAGTAGTGTAGTGTGGTGATATCGCTGCATGGACTATATTTGTGACATTCGTCTTAGCGGCTTCATAGATTTGCTTATGAGCAGTGAGTCTGGTGGAAAGCCAAAGCCTCTCAGCTTTACGGCGGTCTCTTAGCAGCGTGAAGCTGCTCCCTAACACTGCTATACAATGGAGAACACTTTTGCATTGATGCTCTGCACTTGGTAGCTGGTGCATGTTTGTCAAGCAATGATAGCAGGCAGTTATCGAGTTGTTCTGCGGTAGGAGGTAAGCAAGTTGTTAGATTAGCTTGGATGTCGTGCATTAGTTAGGTTCTGTTTATCACACGGAGGTTTTTCTTAGTAGCAGATAAAGGTTGAGGGTTAGGGACTGATAACAAGACCCCATGGAGCTCCTTCACATCAAAACCAAGCAATACAAATATGACCCAACAAAACAAATGACCCTACCAATACATATAATAAATTAAAAGATGTGATAATTCAAATCAATATTCAGAATTCAAAAAATCCATCTACAAATAAGGGCGGGATGCCATGTGAGAAATCATAATTAACACCCGAAAAGGGACTCACATCGACTCACCCTCCCTTATATTTCTCTTTTCATAAATATGAACTAGTAAATATTTAGGTCAATATGAAGATATCTATCCAATAAAGACGGGGCGTGATTTATTCGCAAACCTCTTCTTTATAAACAATTCAAATAAAATTGAACACCAAAATAAGAATTATACTTTAATAAAGAAATAATACAGTACTAACTGAACATTAAAATTTCGGACGTAACTTACTAGATGAACGATGAATGTGGCAGGGGTTCCACCTCAGACGGTTATTAAAGTTGCTGATGCTGGAATCTATGCCACAGTCGTATAACCATCTTATTCAAAATTAAAAGTCTAAGGAAATAATTATATATACATGAACAAGCCTAATGGACGAGCAGAAAAACCTCCAGACAGACCCAGAAATACCCACTACAGAGCATCCCGCTGCTTGATGGCAGGAAAATGTTTGCCTCAACACCCAATTGACATAGAGCGCCAGGAGGTCAATTTGCCCACGGATCATTTCATGAAGAATGACCCCGGGCAAATTCTTCAGCGAGATGTCATGAAACCAGCTTTGAGCAAATAATATACACACTCGAGTAACACATTAAGATCTACCAAAGGTACATAAGACCTACAAAATAAACAATTTGACCCAGCCAAATAAGAAACTAAAGTCCACATAATGATTAGAAATACAAGAGTACCACGGTACATCAATTAAAACCTAATAAAGCTCTCATCTCCCTGTTTAACAAACGGGGAAAGAGAACTACACCGAATTAAGATATACGCACTAAAAAGTGGCAAAATTGAACTATACGAAAAACCAACAACCTGCTAAAATCTATATAATATGCGAAGACGCAATACAACCCCCCACAAGATACACATACACACAAACATATATACACACTTTATTATTCTTATTTACTTACCTAAGAGAAAGACTGGAACCATTTGACATAGATAAGCCAATACAAAAAAAAAAAAAAAAAAAAAAAAGGATATATGTATATATATGTATGCATGTACATATATAGGTACATATATGCACAAAATAAATATATGTATAACAGGGGATAAATAACTATGGCAAAGTCAACTATATAAGAAAACAATATAAAGAAAACAAGGGGGAGGAATTTGGCCCATGACGTTAATATGTCACTGGGACAATAGTACGACCCTAAATCGGAAGTCCAAACTTATGGAACTCGGACTCCAAAAAGTCCTAACGGGGTCGGAAAGTATATACAATTTGGACTTCATGGGATTTAAAAAAACTTACAAATATGATGATAAAAAAGAAATTAACCCTGCAAAATTCAAAATCAACATTATTGTTTTTATACAATGAACATACACAGATAATTTATGGGAGGACAGGGTCAACCCACAATAAAATACACTTTTAGATATAATCAGGGTGTCACTTCTACGTTCTAACCAGCTATATATGCTGGGAAGGAGCTAAGATGTGTCAACAATAGGGACTGATACGTCAGGATGGCATAAAATGCAGAGGTATCTGATGCAAGTTCATGGGATACCAGGGAGGACCGTAGAATGTTATCATCAGGCCTATGAAGAATCCTGTCTAAAATGTGACCATGTTTATTGGTGGGTTGGTTAACTCACTGGAATGGAATCTATTAGTTTTTTTAAAATGTATTTTGGGTTTCCGTGACAATAAAAGTGAAAGTTGAAATCTCCAAGAATAATCAGGTTGACACCTATCGAATTTTAATAGTCCAGGAGATTCGGAAAATGCTCCGAAAAGAGAGAGTCAGCCAGCTGGTGTTTTCTGCTAGGAGGAGGGCGGTATAGGCAGAATAAATGGATTGACCTTTGCTCCAGTGTGAGTGTGGTTTGGACTAGTTCAAACGATATGTGGTCGAAAATGAATGTTGTGGTGTGGTTAGGACGTTTTATCATGGAGTTCTTTGTGATGACATCAATTCCACCTCCGCGAGAATTACGGGGGAGCGACATGATGGAGCAGCCAGTGGGTGATAGATCCGCACACTTGGGCTAGTCGCCTGATGATTTTATCCATGTTTCTGTCAAGAAAATGACGTCAATATTCGTTGATAAAATTAACTATTTCTGTGCACTTTTCCGGTGGTCCTACTGACTGGGCATTGAATAATGCAATACGCAGAGGTATATTTTGGATGGTTGACACAAAGGTTGACGAATTAATAGGGATTTGAATTATATTATCTAAATTAAAGGTCAATTTATTTTAAATTGTTGAGCCGAAATAAGGGAGATAACTGGAATTTTTCTTCCTGTTCTACGCCGGCCAGCTTTGAAACAACGTATCTTTTTTCGCTTCTGTTTACATTTAGGTAATGATGAATGTAGTCCCAGTTCGTTTAGTCTAGAGCACAATGTAGTGTGTAGAGCGAAGGTGCGATCATTTAAAGCAATTAATGAGGTTCCATCGTAGTATAAACGGGTTGACTGGTTAGTATCACGTGGATCAAGACTGCTGAGAAAAAGTCTAATTGTTCTCATTTCCAAAACAAGGAGAAGAAACACGCATGAATTTAACAGGCAATACATACCAACACAATAACTTAGATGAGAACAGGCAACAAGCACAAATATCACAAAAACGGCACTAAAAAACAAACAGCTGCTTCAAACCGGTTAAGCGATAGTGGACATCTTGTATATATATATATATATATATATATATATATATATATATATATATATATATATATATATATATATATATGTATGTATGTATGTATATATACAACTATATGATCTTGTAACTGAGAGGATTATTCATTCGTGCTTTCATATCTAGCACAATCAATTAGTATTATATGTTCCAGTTGGACAGAAATTTATTTTTTCAAGTTATTGAATTAAAGTGATTAAATTCTCTGGAATTATAAAAGTGCTCTGATAAAATTCTTGGACAGAGACATTCAGTGGAATTTATAGTAAATTCAAACCTGGAATTATATTACTGTGTTTCAACAGAAGACTGTTAACAAATCAACACTCTACGAGTTTGCAGAGACAAATCATCACCTTCAGCTTTGGATTTAATTTGGACTTCTACTGTATATTATTCGGGACTTTCAATTATTAGGACTTGTGTTTGATTCTATGATTATTAGGGATTTAATTGCTTTTTATTATATTTTGAATTTTTATTTTAGGGAAATAAATTTTTTGTTGATTTTTACAAAGCTCGTTGCTTTTAGATCTTTGCTGTTACTTATTTTAAAAGCATAAACTCGTAGCAATGGCGTAAATTATATAAGTACTCTAAACTAAGTATACATTTACATAAGAATCATGTTGATGCATTGCAATGTATCTCCTGTGGAGATCAAATATTATGAATAATAGTCATTGCCTAGATGGATTATTAAATGGATTATTTTAAAAATAATAATTCACTATGCTTCTTTTTCTAAAATGAAATGAAATTAGACCGAGACTATACATTTTGGTTTGTTTTTAGTACTTTAATATTCTCATTCTCACGCCTCTTCAGTGTAAAAATTTTAAAATCTTTTTCTTGCGTCTTTCTCTCACAATGTATAATTCTTTTTCGAAAATTATATCATGTATCTTGTATGGGTTTATTTGTAATCACTGTGCTATTCTTTTTCCTTTTTTTTTGTGAAAATGGTTAATAGTTTGTCTTTAAATGCAAGAGGACCAAAAGCAAAACAATGTTTTGGAATTTGAAAGCAAAAACAAGTTCCATAAATTGTTTCACAATTTGGAATGTCTTTTTGCTGTTATTCTTTATCAGACTGTTCTCCATTTCATATTTTCGGATTTTCTTGTTTATTTCTCGGTACTCCGCTGCCCCTGTTGTGTGTCTGTGTTTTTGAGGTCTCTGCGGGCATCACACAACTTCAGAATCTCTTCTGTAACCCAGGGTTTTTACTTCGGGCGATGGAGGCCAATGATGTCCTTGGCAGCTGCTGTCATGACTGTGTTGAAGGCGTCTGTCATCTCATTGACATCACCATCCATCACAAGGGGTGGAGCAAATTTTCCTCCAATTGTGGCTTGGAATGACCTGCAGATGTTAGGGTCCTTCAGTTGTTCAAGGTTGAATTTGAGCCTGTGTTCTTCGGCTTGTTAATTTTCTTCAGCCTCACTCGGAAGTTCATGATCACGAGGTCGTGATCACTCCCAACATGAGCACCTGGGAATGTCCTTGTTTTTCCTCTATTGATGCCAGATCGGTAACAGTTTTGAACCAGTATGTAGTCGATCTGGCTGTGATGGGTTCCATTTGGTGAGTGCCATGTCCGGCATCGTGAAGCTTTATGTTGTCACAGGGTGTTGGCTAGTACCTAGTTGTTGTAGCTTGCGAACTCGAGCAGCCGTCTCCCTCTTTCATTGGTAAGCTCATTGCAAGAAGGTCCATAATGTACTTCCCAGTCTTTTAGAGCATCTTTACCAACTTTGGCATTCCAGTCTTCTTGGACGATGAAGATGTCTTACTGACCATGTTTAGAATACCCTGTAGTTTGTTGTAAGACTACTCTATTTTTTCATCATCATGATCGGTAGTTGGAGCATAGACTTGGATAATTGTGATATTAAAGGGAGATGCTTTCAGACGAATGGAAATGATTCTGCTAGATATGGGGCAGCATTCAAGCACAGATCCCTTGATGACTTTGTTTACAAGGAAGCCTACTCCATTTATGGAATTATCAGACTCTGCACTATAGTATGATATATGCAGATGTTCGGTTTGGTGTTCTCCTAGGTATTTCTATCTAACTTCACGGAGTCCCAGAGTAACAGTAAAAAGGCATTCCAAATTGTGAAAGACCTCACCAGACAGAAACAGCCAATAGTCAGTACCATTCAAGACAAAAATGGAATATGCCTCACATAAGCGAGTGACATTGCAGAAAGATGGACTGAGTATTGCAAACAATTCCACAACCATCAATCCACAGGAGACCCAGAGGTGCTTGAAGTTCCTAACTCCTCAAATGATGATGACTTCCCTATTCTCAAAGAAGAGGTGGAGTCAGCAATAAGAGCACTGAAGAATGGAAAGGCAGCTGGTGTAGACAACATCCCAGCTGAACTTATCAAGAATGTGGGAGAATCAGTGAAAGCTACTAACAAAAATCTTCAACAAGATCTGGCAGACAAGTGAATGGCCAACACAATGGACCCAGTCACTGATTATAACATTTCCCAAAAAAGGCAATCTCCAGCTGTGCCAAAATTACAGAACTATCAGTTTGATCAGCCCTGCTAGTAAGTTAATGTTGAAGATCATCTTGAACAGACTGAAACCACGAGCAGAAGAAATAATCGCAGAAGAATAGGCCGGGTTCCGGCTTGGAAGAAGCACAACAGAACAAATATTCAATCTCAGGGTTCTGTGCGAAAATTACTCGCAACACCAACACGACATCTAGCATGTGTTCATAGATTTCAAAAAGGCCTTTGACAGAGTATGGCATGAGGCATTGTGGGCCACAGTGAAGAAGTATAACATGGGTCAAAGGTTAACCAATACCATCAAGCAGCTATACACCAAGGCTACCAGTGCAGTAATTGCCCACGGTTCTGTGGGGGGACTGGTTCCAGACAACAGTGGGAGTGGTCAAGGCTGTCTCCTGTCACCCACGCTTTTCAACATCTACTTAGAGCTCATCATGAGTGAAGCCCTGGAAAACCACTGTGGGACAGTCAGCATTGGCGGGCGTAACATCACCAACCTCCACTTTGCAGACGACATTGATGGGCTGACAGGCAGTGAAGACAAGCTAGCCACCTTAGTGAAGAACCTGGATGAAACATCTTCCAGATTTGACATGGAGATAAGTGCTGAGAAGACAAAGCTGGTGACAAATTGTGGCAACAAATTTCAGCCAAGATTAAAGTCAGAGGAGATGAACTGGAAACAGTGAGCCAGTTCAAATATCTTGGTTCCATAATCACTGAAGAGGGATCAAGAGCAGAAATTTTGTCAATAGCAGTACAAACAATGGCAGCTATGTCAAAGCTAAGACCCATCTGGAGAGACAAAAATATCTGTCTGAAAACTAAAATCAGACTATTGCGAGCTCTTGTCATCTCAGTGTTTTTGTACGCATGTGAGGCATGGACCCTGACAGCAGAATTACAACGAAGAATCCAGTCACTTGAAATGAGATGCTACGGAACCATCCATGGCATCTCTTACATGGACCACATCACAAATGGAGAAGTGCGTAACACCATCAGACGCGAAGTAGGCCAATATGAGGACCTCCTCACCACCGTCAAAAAGAGAAAGCTGAAACGGTATGGCCATGTCACTAGAGCCAACAGTATATCCACAACAGTCCTACAGGGCAGCGTCCAGGGTGGCAGAAGGAGAGGTAGACAGAGAGACAAGTGGACTGACAACATCACAGCATGGACCAGGAAAAGGTCTGCGGAGACACAGGCATTGGCACATGATCGAGACAAGTGGAGGGAACTGTTCAGATGTTCATTAGCACAGTGCCTCGACGACAACACTAGGTCATGAGACTAATGATGATGATGATGATACATTGTTTACAAAAAGTAATCGGGGCCCCGAGTGGCCGAGTGGTCTAAAGCGCTCTCCGTTACGGATCACTGCCATCTCACCTCTGTCTGCTTGGGTTCGAGTCTCGGATTCGGCTAATGTGGGTATGTGAGAAAGCCTGCCAGTAGCTTCTCGTGGGTCGGTGGTTCTTTCCGGGGTTTTCCCGGGTTCTTCCTCCACCATTAATACTGGCCGCCATGTATAGCCAATCGCGTGCTGAAAAATGGCGTTAAACCCTACAACAACAACAACAACAACAACAAAAAGTAATCAAAACATATATTGAAGCAAAGAAGGGATTTCTAAGTTTATAGATGCTTTCAGGATGCTAGGTATAACTGCTCTTGATAACAACATTGAGAATAAAATCGCTTACTAATATGCATTGGGAAAATGAAGATTATCCAATATTTTCTATTGCGGCCAGTCGGTTATCAAAGAATATAAAATTCCCACGTCTGTCCTCTATGCTGACTGGAACTTAGTTCAAAATAGTGACATAGATGCATATAACTACAGAACAATAAATAACCCTAAAGCAACAGACAGAATACTGGATCTGGAGGAATAAAATCACATACTATATCTGGATTCAGAAAAGCCAGTTAAAAATGGCACACTTACATTTTTTTCTTAATAATGAAGAATGTCTAAGTTTTATTGATAGGAAGAATACACACATGTCCCAGCTGCCCTTACCCACTGTTCAATTTATACAGTTAAAAAAGAGAAAACATTTCTAGAAATCCAATAATTTGATGCTAAAAGACCACTTATATGTAGAAAAGGTAAAGAAAATGATACGAAATAAATATATTGTATACAACAACACCAAGAAAGAAAGAAAAAAGAAATAATAATAATAATAATAATAATAATAATAACTTGGATTATGAATTAGTCTTCAAAATCCTTGTGTAAGAAATCAGCGCTGTCACCTCAGAATATTCCTTTCATAGAAGAAAGTATGAAGAAAAATAAAAAAAGAAACTATTGAAGGAAGTTGAACATTTCAGTTTGGATTGAAAATGTGAACATACGGCTCGAACTTAATAGACAAAACAAAGTTAAAGGGATGAATCTAGTAGCATCAAAAAGAAAATGAATAGAAAAAGGGGACTAAATAACAAAACATTTTTAACATGGAATAAAAAGACATAATATGAACGAAACAATAACGAATAAGAGAGATGAATCAGGGAAAGTTTTGAATGAGGCAAAGAGGTTAGATGATACATTATTTAATACAGAAGATAATAATATAAGTCAAATAAAACTAGAAGAGGCAGTTGGAAGATCTGAGGTTCACAAATTGACAGAAGATGAAAAAATGTTAGAGGGTAGAATAATATTTGCTGAAGCTTTAGAATCCATGAATAAAATAAGTAATAGAAACATTCCTTGAAGCGATGGATTCACTAATGAATTTTTATCAATTCTTTTTGGAAGGATTTATGGCCAGTTCTGATTATTTCAATAAATCAAGGATTCAAAAATTGATGATGGGGAATGGATATGCATTCTATATAACGGATATAGCTATCGTTACTGGAACTTAACATGGATCAGATGAATACTTACAAGAATAGCACGCAGGTCCTTGTAATTGCATTTCGATGCAATCCAGAAGATTATGAACACAAATATAGGGACAAAGGCCTACAAAAAAAATTGACAAAGTTGAAGATTGATTAGATTCCTCACTGATATTATGAACTGCATTTCAGCTTCTGATTTAATTTTGTTACAGTCGTTTACCGATATATACAACAGCTCATACATACATACATACATACATACATACATACATACATACATACATACATTGGACGCATTCATTAATTTATTCACTGTAAGTTGTTTATAGTATGCAATTAGGTTGCACTTTGCGTCTAGAGAATTATGTGTGAATACAGAATAAATGTCAAATTGGAAATAGTAATAGTAGCAGTATTAGTAGTGGTGGTGGTGTTGCACTGAAATTGGCAACATCAATGGAGTGAAAATGGGTAAATTGATGGTGAAGGATGATACTTATGATGGTAATTAATTATACTTATGATGGTAATTGCTTGTACTTATGATGATAATTAATGACATTGAGGATGGTAATTATATTTTATTGATGATGGTAGTTAATGACTTATAATGGTAAGTAATCTCGGTAATGTGTAGTAATTGCTGACTACTGGAATAGAAGGTATGGTTGTGTTATATGTCACTATTTTGGTGGTGCTGGTAGAAATAGTGTGTGTGTGTGTGATGGGATTTTTAACCTAACTTTAAAAAAATTCAGTCATATCGCTACGATGTCTGCAGTGCGGCAGTTTACAGTGATGTCTAGCACTGGGGTAACATGCAGCAGACATGTGGCATTATGTCCCACCCAGTCACATTATCTTGACACCAAGCCGACCAGTCCTAACACTAACCTCATAACGCTGAGCGCCAATTAAGGCAGCTGTTATTAATGTTTTTATAAGCTTTTGGTATGAGTCAGTCAGAGTTCGAACCCGCGACCTCCTGCATCCGAGGTGAATGCTCTAACCATGTAGGCCACCAGAGCGGACAACTACTACTGATATTACTAGTACTACTACTAGTAGTAATACTAGTGGTAGTAGTAGCATTAGTTAAATACAGCGATTCATGTGACTGACGCTACAACACTGACTGTAGTTTCTTACCAAAATGAAAATCATCAATAGCCATGCATAAAATCCCGACGATAATGCATAAATGACGATGACAACCACTGAACTAACTACTTGAATTATGTGATGTACCACTATCGCATTCTGTAATCTGGGATTCTCTTCCATTTCTGCTCCTATTAAAAGATGAAAGCTTTTAAAGAGAAAAAAGAGAAGCTATAAATAATTTGAGGACCTACTGTTTGTTTTACTATAGAAACAGAAAGAAGCAAAAGCAACAAGTTTTGTAAAACTTAACAAAATAATTTAATTATCAAAATTATAAAATGAAAATTTGAGAGGAACGAACAGTATTAGGAACTGAATCCAAAATGATCGTATAAAGTTATATTCAAGTCAAATAGAATAGAATGCTCCGAATGAAGTTCAGTTCCTCGAATGCACTGGTCTGCCAACAGTCCCCATGTGTCAAATTGGCATTGTACAGAACTCCTCTGAATAATTCACGCTTGTCCCAGAATAATAGTTTAGCTAAAAAGAAGCACTTAATAGCTACAACTAATAGTCTAAACAAATGTTGCCTCTCAAATAATATCCAAACATTACATTAAATACGTTTGCAGACTGATGTAACAACAACATAAGAAATAAAATTAGAGAAGTAAAAAAGGGGTGAAAATGCATTTTTCTCCTTCTAGCTACGCAACATTTGGCAAATACCCCATACAGTCAAAGAACCCACTTGAGCAAACCAATATAAAGGGAAATACCTTTATTCTTCTGAGAACGCACCTGACACCAGCAGCCAGTGAGGAATTACCCCAAACTTGTAAACGGATTTTATTATTAATATTACCAATCATAAACACTTATTTATAGATCTTACGCAATCTGCACTCTCAATATCTTAAAATAGAATGGTATACCCGTGTACAAATAATAGCTATAGCTATCTTGATTACAGATGATCAATACATTTTACAGTTATGAGCAAAACTTATACACAGACACAATCAGGTACCAAGATTTTACAAAAAAATACAGATGTAGATAACAGACAATATACATGTGGAAAACTAGCCACGAATATTATACATTGATTTCGGGTAGCTTGCAGTCGGGATTTTGTTTTTCCTTTTGAAGAGTTGGGTGACTTGGAGAGGATATCTTCTCCCTATGTAACCATAAAGAGATAAGATCATGTTTGAGAAACATTTAAACAAAATGTCCAACTTAGCAGTCAGGAAAAGTCAGAATCAAATTATTCAACAAATCTTGACGATATTTCTACAATTGCCTCGTACATATTTCGGTGAACGAAAATTGTCAAACTTTAAGATTAAATCTCTGTGTACATATTATAATTGTTATGATTCTATTGTCCTAAATTAAGCAAAAGAAAAGAGCGAAAACAAACAAGTTTAGTAAAACCAACAAATTATTTTTTTCTTTGATACAAAGCGAACATTCTAAAAGAGCATACATTATTGTGACCTAAATCCCAAGTTGTCCTAAAAGTTATATCACATGCCCAAAATTATAGAATGTTCCGAATGAATACCAGTAGTGTTCCGAATCAATTCCAATTTTGAATGAGTAATTCTAATGCATATTGTATACTTTAAGATGAAATTGTTAAATTACCCGGCCTTGACATAGACTCAGAAGAACGCGTGCCTTTGTTTTGAAGCCGATATGAACACTTTTTTTAATTACTTTTGTGCAGATGCCAATATCGTTTTCTTCTAAAGAAAGCTACTAACTTTTATTCCTTAGCGCATTTGGTAGATAAAGCATAAAAAGACATAAAAACTATGCAAAAGAGGAAGCAGTTAAGAATGCATTTCTAACATGAAATTATAGCAACCGGGAGAATTCGTTACACTAGACACCCGTTGCAGAATTCATCGTACTTACGAAGGACGTTATCCCGGACACTCATGCTCGTACAAATTTTAATATAGCTGCTCCAATAAATAGACTAGAATCATGGATCTGTAAAAATACAGTAATATGCCATTTACTTTGAAAGATTAAGTAATGTTATTTTAAAAGTTTTCAACATAGCTGAATGAGATCATATCGAATCACTTAGAGATCATATCGAATCACTTAGAGATCATATCGAATCTCTAAGAGATCATATCGAATCAGTAAGAGATCCCGTCTTAGTCCTCAGTTTATGAAAGGTAAGAATGCTATAGACTGAGTCTGTAGGTAGACATATCAGACAAAATCACTATGAAATTAATTGCATTTTAAAAATCGTCTCAACATTTTTTCATAATTTTAAAACCTTTTCTTGCGTGTTACTACTCTAGCAAAAATGACTCAGTTTAGTAATGTCCTCTTTGCACCGATAATAACCTTAAGCAATATAATCTACATTATTTTATCTTATTTGTATTTAATAAAATTATCATTCCTTGACAACTTTTCATAAAAAAGGCAGTTAAACACACAAATAAAACTTTGGATTTTGGGACGTATTGCATGCTTTTGAGGGAGTTTATCAACAATTGTTTAGTGTTCAACCATTTACTCAATGATACAGGTGCTATCAAGATACATTGCCTTTGTAAATGAGTCCAGTCACTATTAAGTAAAAATGTGTACCCTGAACAATTTTGTACCACGTTATATTTGAATATACTGCGATATGTACCACAATATACTGCAATTATATCGGGGACCAGCAATTTAATTTTCTGGGGCAGAGACATTGCATTTTGTTTTCCATTTCCGGATCTCAAATAACTTCCAAAAATAGCTTACTATGGTTTAAATCAAAATGACACCATACTATCTCCATTATATTAGTTGAAGAAAAATAATTATCTTGAAATAAAGGAAGAAAACTATCTCTGCTCAAAAAAGAATATTGCAACTACCCCACCCCTAAAATTAAATGGTCAGTAAATTACACTTACAGTAGAGGAATTCGTTCTGTGTATGTTAACTGTTGTATAAAGTGTCATCTACAAACTATACCCAAATGTGGATGATTAAATAGGACACAGCTGAGAGCCAGTCAAAGAATTGTGCTGACATTTCAAAACGTGTTGATTAAGGGTTGTTGGTAATGCGAATTGGCTTAACAGGTAGGTGGGTTTAGTATAGTCAAATATCATGTATAGTATGTACTGAGTTAACAGTTAGATAATATTAATTTTAAAAAACATTGAAATGTCTAAGGACGGTCTGTTTTGCGGAAAGTGTATTTATTTGAGCTAAAATAGGCAATATGATATTGTATTTTACGCTCAGTAGATCATGTTGTCGTTGGTGTTGCAGGGTTTAATGCCATTTTCAGTACATGATAGGCTATACATGGCGGCCAGTATTAATGGTGGCCGAAGAACCCTGGAAAACCCTGGAAAGAACCACCGACCCACGAGAAGCTACTGCCAAGCTTTTCACATGCCCACATTGGCTGAATCTGAGACTCAAATCCATGCAGACAGAGGTGAGATGGCAGTGATCCGTAACAGAGAGCCCTTTAGACCACTCAGCCACTTGCCCCCCCCCCCCCCCCCCCCCCCCCGCAATAGATCAAGGCATTGAGATAGTATTGAGCTATTGCATTGTAACAATCATGTTGTATGAAGACCAATCAAGATCCATGGATCATTATGTTTTTCATATACACTGGGCTTTACGTACAATGTACGTGGTAAATATCACTAAGCCGAGCAATGGTGGTTAACATACTGGTCTTCTGCCAGTCAACCCGGTAGCTTGACTGACAGTCATATTACACACATACATGTAACCCAATGGCTATCAAATTTTCCGTGTTATAGTTGGTACCGTTATTATCAAAATTAATTGAAAAATATTTCTGATATACATACTATAAAATAATTGATCTGCTTTTTTACATTTTACTTCTGTTCATCACATTTTTCACGGCATGTACCTCTTTAAGAATTAACCCCAAACAGTTATATTATTCCTTCCTTCTATATATCAATCCAACGTTAATGAAAAATACTTGCCATTAGCTAGGTATCCTAAATAAACCTTTAATGTATGTATAAATGGGATGTATATGGAATTTAATTTCAGTTATAAGAACTATTCTAATTGTGGTATGCGTTTCCGCTAGTGTGTGAGAAGGCACTTCCCACAAAACAAGACTGTGAATCAAATTAAGAAAACCACAAATCTGAAAAACGAAGTTACAAGATGATCAGATAAGATATATCAGCAGCTGCATACTTTACAAGATGTTTAAGTTCTGCTGTCTGTCTCGATTATCACAAATCGTTAAGGTTCAACGACGTATATCGCAACATGTTTAATGACGGCGAATCTGACATCTATTCATGTATATACCCATGTGATTTCTAATATTGGATTCTACGCTGTGTATAAATATGCTTACATATTAGTGGTGTTTTTGTAATATTTTTATGTATTTGTGATAACTAGTTATCTTTTTGTATGACATGTGAACGCTGGACTGGATATTTTAGTTGTTATCATTATACAGTGTTGTCATTTGCCGAGACATGAGTACCATAGAAACCAGGATACAATTAGGCAGTTTACTGTGGATGGAGGTCTACATAAAGGGAATATACTAGATCAACATATTAGAATTCGTACCTTTGACCGTGAACCTATTTTTTGGCAAAAATTTTAAATAAAAAATTGATTAATTAATCAAGATTAAAAAAATTAATTGCCAACTGTTGTACAATATATAGTTAAGCAAGTTCAGAAAGACATGTGAGCAGAAAATATGAATATTCTTGCCTCTTGATTTTGGGGAACATGATAATGTTTTGGACTAAAATTATATCAAAATGCATGAAGAAATATGTTATTGTCGTCATCATAAAATGCTGCTTTTGGCCAGTATAAACCTCCGGACCATGTTTTAAGAAATACTGTCAAGGTTGTTTAGTACTGACTAGAATCAATTTTATTTGCAAAACAGTGTGTGCAGAAAAAGAGTTAATATTCCATTTCTCCAAAGTTTGTTCAAAATCCACTTCTCCTTGCCACTAAATTGATTATTCAACAGTGTCAGTGGCATTTTATTTTCATCACATATATGCTCCATATTGCAGGGCCCAGAGTGGCCGAGTGGTCTAAAGCGCTCTCCGTTACGGATCACTGCTATCTCACCTCTGTCTGCGAAGGTTCGAATCTCGCATTCGGCCAATGTGGGTATGTGAGAAAGCTTGCCAGTAGCTTCTCGAGGGTCGTTGGTTCTTTCCGCTGTTTTCCCGGGTTCTTCCTCCACCATTAATACTGGCCGCCATGTATAGCCTATCGTGTGCTGAAAAATGGTGTTAAACCCTACAAGAACAACTCCATATTGCTGTACGCTGCATCAGTCTGTGAATAAAAAAGTGTTTGAAATTTGTTTTTATTATGAGCTATTCTTTCACACACTTACTTCTATAATGGTGCATGATACTTAACTGATACAACCCGGATATCAATACTGCCATAAGTTTTAGCCATGTTTTCACAATCAGAATAAAATCCCCCGCCCACCTGTTCTGAATTTTGCATTACCAATAGCCCTTATAATAGGAAGTGTACACAGCGAAGCTTACAATTTACATGCTACACTATTGCTATAATAGCCTATTAAATATGCAGGGAAGCTTTAACTGGGACGCTTACATCCGGGAGTAGCTGTTTATGAGAGAGAGAGAGAGAGAGAGAGAGAGAGAGAGAGAGAATAAACATAACAACACTCACTCAGCAGAAAAGAAATTATCTAGTGCATTTGAGGCATTACGATTAAAAAAGAACAGAACACCTATGCTAAAAAATCCTGAATGATTCTTGGTCTTGCAAAGGAATACATGTATTAAACCCATACACATATGCTATTAAAAAATGACATTTTCTTCTTCTTCTTTTTAGTCCGATTTGCTTCCAATATTTTTCCCAACATCCCATCCGGCCGCCATGTTGGCATATTTAATACGTGTCAAATGTGATTAAACTTAAAGGTTAATAAATATAATTATATTTCTAATATTTGAAATTAATCCTTGACCAGAACAATATTTCGTAAGGAAGCAAGTAATAATTTTGGCAATTATTTAGTCACGAAAAATGAAAATATGTTTTTAATAACATTACATTGGTAACGAGTTTACTTGGTAATTTCAGTACATTCCTTACTGATGGAAACTACTAAGTACCAGTACAGTAAACATCTACTGTGCTACGTTCAACCAGATATAAATACCACTCTATGCCAGCAATACCGCGCACCTCTACCATACAAAATTATGAGAAGCTACGGGCGAAAGCTAGGTACGCTGTTTAGCAGCGTAAATACGTTTCGCAGGTTGCTAGTGATGATAATATCATGAGGTCTTTTTTTTTTTGAACAAATTTTCCCCTCATCCTTAAAGATTAAACTCAGTGGACCGATTTGAACTTTTTTTTTATAGCTCTAAATGCAAACAATAATGGCTGGAAGCTGAGTTTGAATTGACATTAGTACATTTCCTTTTCTTAATACATATTTGTTTTAAGAATTGGTGATTCGTAAGCAGCATAAATAATATCCCATAAATTCAAGTTCGGCTTCTCTGGATATGAGAGAAAAGTAATACATAAACGAAATGACGTAATTCCCATTCTACCCCATACATTTCATTTTGCAAATACATTTTGCTTTTTAGGATTGGTATCTGATGAATGTAAGGAAAACTATTTCCGAAAAAGTAATATCACATATATACAAGATCGGCATATTTGAAAATGAAAGAAAATTAATATACGTACTGCGTAATGAACCAGGATGTCGAAGACGAAGCCCAATAAAGGTTTTGTTGATGTATTACTACAACAGTAACACTGATTTCTGCTGTATTCAGTCACTGTTATCAATGTATGCTCTTTGTACTGGAAGAGAGGACTATTTATAGAACAAAAACAAGATCAGGCTGCTAGTACTTGTATAATAGCATTCAGGAAACGGCGATCAGCCTTGGATATCAGCCTTGCTTAATTAAACTCAAATAATCCATTGAATACGACAACTAGTACGTAAAAATTGACGTAAATAAGTCAGATAAAAGAATTAATGATCAATATGTTTTATTTTAAATTAAATGTAAAAGCTATTTATCAAATTTATTATCAGCTTCTCCAGCTAAGGGCCGGTCATTGTAATGTCATCTTTTGAAAGCGTCTGTCGACCATGATCAGTCCTATAATTTGAATGTATTACCGAATAAGATGGATAGTAACTTACCAGATAAATATTTGTTACTTGCTGGGGCTTAGACGACGACACGAGAAGACATTCGAATTTAACAAAATAGAGCGCCTCTTCAGGAGCATGATGTATGAACCTATTGTATTTTGAAGCAATAATTGATAGGCTGAGTTCAAATCCTAGGACATGTAGGCATTCAGCACCAACTATTTCGGTCTCCCTAAACACAGTAATGGACAGTAATGGACAGTAATGAACAGTAATGGAGAGCAGTGGACAGTAATATGATGTAAAGGACAGTAATGGAGACAAAAATACTATAATGTAAGAGAAATTACAGGATTGGAGTAAATTACTGGAACTAGTTTTATAAGATTTATATGCAGAAATTGATTATTATTTTTGTTCCATCACGATTGTTATTTACAATTTTACATTCCAGACCACATGAATCACTATCCCTCTGACTTTATCATTATTTCATCCCTCTCATCTAATTCTATGTATGTATGTCAACTGGTAAGTTGAAAAACTTATGTCCAATCCATTTGCTCTGTATACGCACAAGTGATCTTCTGGGGTAGCAGCAGAGGGGGCGAATCGGACATTTTGTCCAATCGTTATTTTGCTTAATTATTACTTTCTGCACTCAACGATCTAGTGTCGTCAGCGCCTGGTAAAAAAAAAACGACGACGTCGTTGGGGGATCGTCCAAACGTCATTTGGTTTAATTAACACCTTCTGCGCGTTGATCCCCAGCGTCGTCAGCGTCCGGTAAGCACATCGACGACCGCGTGGATGTCATCGCCCCCTCTGCTGCTAAGTGGCTACTTGCAATTTAACCGAATATTTGGTCAAGTCCGATACGATATCGTGTCCGAGGATCATGTAAATTTATCGTTACAAATCCATGTGGGGTCGACTGAGCATGACTAAAAAAGTTTCGAAAACCATTAAAGTCCATGTCACCGCCGCACCATGTCTGCCAAATATTTCGTAGCGTGTGTGTATCAACGCCGTTGAATACAGCAAGAATATTACAGTTGTCTCTAATTACTTTTGGAATCTGAGTGTATCGTTGAGTGACATATATCACGTCAGTGTTTTTATGCCTGCCTCTGGAAAATATCCTAGCTGGGTTTTTTTGATTGTCTAACATAACATCATCGTACACGACTAGATTGTTAACGTCGCCATCAATATCATCAATACCTGGTGCATCATTGATATCTGTAATAAACTCAATAACATTTTTTTTAGCGATCGCTGATGCATTCTCGTTGAAATCTTTCAACACCTCGTAGCATCGTTGATCATCTACGCTAGGAGCAACCAAATACAACTTATCCCACTTCATCCATCTCATTATTAAATTGAGTAACAATTGCGTCTTGCCGGATCCAGATGGTCCGATGATAATCATCCGGATCGAGTTTGGTAACGCTGCAACATGCTTAACTGGTTCTCTTGTTTTAGTCGCCGAAAAATCAATTATATTCATATCTCTATACATAAATTATGGATCTATATTGTGTGAAGTGTAGAGTACGTACTGGCACAAATGATATGACAACCGCTACAACAAGAAATAACAGATCGGCCCTTACTGGCAAGTGTGTACAATGCGGTACAAAGAAATTTAGATTTATTTCTATTAGACCCGGAGATGTTTTAAAAAAAAGCGAGGAGGTGACATCGCAGCCAAGTTATCAAAACTCCCCGGAACCCCGTGGGCAAAGTATCCAGGAGAAAAACACCTTCCAGGATATAACTACTGTGGCCCCGGAACACGATTAGATATCAGACTCGATGATCAAAATCAGCCCCGGCCCGGTGAGTACCCAATAAACGCTATCGATAAGGCGTGTCATGCTCATGATGTTGCTTACAAAAGTAGCGATCTGCAACAGCGTCATATCGCGGATGTAAAATTAATTCACGCATTGAATGCTATTCCTGATAAATCCGTCAAAGAAAAATTGGCCTCATGGTTGGTAAAATCGGCTATGAAAGGTAAATTAATGATTGGAAGCGGAGCTTCTGGCGCTGGTAATTGAAAACGATAGCGTTTATAATAACAACATGGAATCCATCTATTATTCTCCGAGAGGATACTGGAAGGGGAAGGCCGCAATTGGTAAGCTTGCAAGCGCTGCAAAGGTAACAAAGACCACTGCGGCTAATTGGTTATCCAAACAGGCTATATGGCAAATCTATCTACCACCGCCTAAACAAATCAACTTCTCGCGCTTTGATGTCAGCGTACCTAATGAAGTTCATCAGGCTGATATACTATTTTTGCCTCATGACAACGGTTACAAATACGCGCTAACCGTAGTTGATGTTGCGAGTCGATACAAACAAGCGGAGCCGTTAAAAACAAAGTCAGCAACTGAAGTAGCCGCTGCGTTTGAAAGAATTTATCGAACAGGTCCTCTGCGCTGGCCAAATCTATTACAAGTTGATCCTGGTAGTGAATTTCGCGGCGTTGTTTTATCAACGCTGAAACATCATAGCGTCGCGATACGACGAGGTCATACTGCGCTACATCGTGATCAGGCAATTGTTGAACGATTCAATCGGACTCTTGCTGAACGGTTATTTGGATATCAATACGCGAAGGAATTCATCCAAGAAAAACGATCTCGTGAATGGGTCAAAAGGTTGCCAGGCGTAATTGCAGCGTTAAATAACGAGATTACCCGAGCAATCAACATGAAGCCCAGCGACGCGATTAAATACGAGTATATACCCGGAAAATCAAAAATAAATAGCGTTTCCAAGCCGATTCTCGGCGATGTTACCGTGAGATATCTGTATGAACCAGGAGAGCTTGAAGGCGGTAAAAAAAGGGCTACCGATCCTATTTGGAGTGTTACCACACATAACATATCAACGATAACACGATCAACTGGTAGACCACCGATCTATAGACTGGATTCAACTGCTCCTCAGCGCGGATTTACACGCGAGCAACTACAAGTGATACCTAACGATACTCAATTGCCCCCACGTGGTCTTAACTAGCGCCGTTGCGTCTATTGCACTCAAGACAGGTCAACCTCACATTGTTTTTGACATGACCGAGACTGTTATCGATCCTATCCACGGTAAATTGGCGAGTGTCTTTATCCGAATAACGCCAACTCATTATACAATTGCAACTCGCGCAGTGATTATTCTGTTGTTGTCGTAGCGAGATTATTAATTCGGCATCAATATCAAAACGCCGCTGTTTTTTTTTATCCTGTTGGCGGTAACCCGAGAGTTTTCTATTAATGACGCTTGCATCGATAATGTCGTTGTCGTTGGTGACTCCGTCACTGACTTCGTCAACAACAATTCTTCGAAGCTGATTTATTCTCCGTACTCGGGACACTGCAAGATAGACTAGATTCGACCATTCGATGCGATTATCAACTATCCAAACAACTGTGTCCGTGATGGTTAGTCCCTGCGAGGAATGTATTGTCGTTGCGTATCCTAGCGTCCACGGGGATTTATCAGCACGTAGCGCGTCTTCGACGACGCTGATATCAACGAGCACAATATCATTCAGCACAAGAATTTGTTTTTCTGTCCGGCCCGGGATTTCAACTTCAATGTTCTGCCGCCGTGTGTCCGCGGGTCTATAACACAACGGCACTGGACGCGTTGGAAACTTTTCCTTATGCAACGCAAACAATTTCCGCTGAAGTGTGTCTCTGACTATCTTTCTACTCGCTACAATCAAATCGTTTGGTCTCCATGTTTCCCAGAATTCATTTAACGGCGTTTCCGGAATCACCTCGCGGATTATTTCACATTGAACTCTATCCGGCTGTAATCTGATTAATTTTTTAACCTCGCGCAGTTGTTCATCAAGTGCTCGGTAATCAGTATCGGTTTCTTCATAATAGTCCACGAACCCGCTCAACCAATCATGTGGACCCTCGCCGACAAATGGTGGTGGTTGGCCATGGTCGCCACACATGATTACCGCTGTATTCGCGCGCAGCAACCACTCAAGAAACATTTGTAAAGTATCTAACGAAACAGTACATATCTCGTCCCAAATGATAACCTCAGGAATAAATTTTTCCCCCATTCGATCAGGAGTCCACTCACCGCCGCTGTATCGAAAAAAGCTGTGATAAGTAACGGCGTCAACATTTCATTGTTTTATCTCTCGCGCTAGTCTATGGGTCGGTGTAAGCACGATTATACTTGCCCGCGTTCGAAATAATTCAATTGCCCGAGTCGTCTTTCCTGACCCGCCACAGCCGCTTAAATAAACCGTCTTGTGTCTACAAATTGGATCAGAACACGATGGTGCATTAGACCATTCTGACAATTTATCACCGCGTAAGTAGTTGTTCTCAACGGTGACATCTGCTGACGGGGAATAATCGCGTCGTATTTCATTTTTAATTCTCCATGTACCCCAACTCTCGTCCGGACTAGTAAACTCGGCTACGTTTCCCTTATACGCTACGTCAACATAAAACGAATCAACGGCTACTCTAACCGCGGTGTCGGGAAATCTATTTATCATCGAGAATAAATTGATAGCGGCATAACCCAGCATAGACGCCCTCAAATGTGGATACGCCGGGCTGTCTCCATCGCTGTAGGTAACAACTGTACCCAACCTCGTTCCATTGGACAAGAAAGCTGTTTTGCAGTTCACGTATCTATTTTTTGCCACTGCGTCCTTGATTACGAAATCATATTCTGCGTCATCTATAATCAGCCGTGAGCAATATCGTTTGTAGTCGTGGTTTTTTCCACCTTGTGTGAACTTACCAATTATTCTTCTACCGAGATCTTTTGCCTCGCGGTTTCGTTGGTTAAATATCCTCCTGGACCATTCGATGATATATTCCTCGTCGGCATCAATGTTTTTTCTGGACTCGTCAATTATGCTGTCTAGACGCTCCGGTTCTGGTAACCAGACTTCAGTCTGCGCCCGGTATGATATAATCGCGTCACTGACAATCAACGAAACTAGCATGCTACAATCAATCATATACCGTAGCAGCGCTATTGGCAGCCACTTCTTTTCAGCCATGTGTCTACCGATCCAAATATAGCAACAGCGATGGAGTCCTGCCGCGAATTCAAATGATACTATGCGAGCGAATCCGGTTAAATCAAAATCAGGCAGTGGTCCATTAATAGCAACACGAGTCATTTCATGACTGGGGTGTCCAAATCGTTTGAAATACTCAGCGGCGGATCCATACCCGAGAAAACTCGCTGGATAACAGGCAACCATATCAACCGAGATCATAGCGTCGCGGTTGTATTCAGTGTTCCATAGTCCACCGTGATAGTATTCCAAACAACTGGATTGTACATCCGGTAGAAATTCCTTGCGCGTTGGTCTCCACGCATTTTTCCTTGCTGCAACATGAGCTACAACCGATGGAATCGTAAAACAATTTGTTAGCAGTTGTTCATCATGCTCCTCAAATTCTATGGCGGTTTTTTTCATCCTGTTGTGAAATGCTTCAGTGCGATGTAATTCGCCGTTTGGTCTTACAAACTGATCAAAGGTATCCGCATCGTTTTCAGCGCTGCGAAGTAACCACACTGATACAGGGTCGTTTTTACACAAGTAGGCAATAGCATCAAATAGTTTCCTCTCCGCGAGAAAACCGTCCTTGGAGAATTGTTCTCCCAGGAATTCTTCGGGTATATACTTTACTGTTCTATCCCGTGGAAATATTGTGATCACGGGCGTCCATGCGTGTTCGTTATGATCAATAATTTTGATTGGGGCTCCCTTCGATTTATACTTCGTTGTAACGGTTATTGGAAATCTCAGCGATGTTTCTAATCTCGCTATGTCGCTGATGGTTGCTCCACGCTCTTTTACGGTTAGTTCCCACTGGTTGATTTTGCTACGTCGTAAATCAGTCAATTTGTTTCCTCGACATGCATTTGTAAAATGCTCTATTATTCGTTCTGCTACACAATTTATCCCAGTTGACTGTTTCATCGGTTTCAGTTTTCCGATATCAGGTTTCTTATTTAACGGGTATATTCCATAAACAACTGCTGTTTCAGGATACGCTCGTTCATAGTATGGTTTGTCAATTCCGGTTAACAACCCCGGCTTGGAGTCGCGGCTGACAGTGACTGTTTTCTTGTCGCTGAGAACTGGTTCAAATTTATCACGCATGATCCAATCGCCTGATTCCACCCGGACAATGAATTTTACTCTGAAGAAATACCTTTTACCGTCAAGTTGTGATATTATCGTTGCTGCGCGGTTGTCGTTCATGGTAGCATCAACAATGCCATCAATTCGAAATGTTGACCAACTATGAGATGCGCCATCACGCTTGAATTCATTGATACAATCGCGTATTTTACTCAACAGGGTTTTATCGTTTATTAACGCTTTTGGTGTGTCCTTGAGGACTCTATCGAGATTGAACTTAATATTTTTCCAGGGCTTAATTACTGCTAATCTCTCAAACTCATCCATATAATTAAAACAAGTATTTAAATGAAAGAATATAGTATAATGAATAAATGCAAATGGTTGATGATTGGGTCGACAACCCCGTGCAATAAATCATGTAGAGGTGAATTCTGCGGGTATCATTTACAAAGCGTTCGTAATGGTTCTCTTGGCCCCCTCCCGTGCTTGGTTTGCCACGTCGGTGTAAGAGGAAAATCACAGTTGTGTATCAATTGTGGCGGAAAGCGATACAGGGAACTAAAACGCTATTACGATAAACGAATAAAAAACGCCGTCATCAACCCCACCGCCGACTTCGTCATCAAAACCCCCCAAGACTACGTTGAAAGATTCATAATTAAACCAAATAATAAATTAGACAAGTAGTATTATTATACAAATGGACCAAGAATTTCAGCCGCATCCCCTGCTCGTCAATTACGAGGCATCTCGCGACGGCATTGTTAGAAATCGTAGACTGAAGAAGCCGGTTGGATGGAAAAACAATCACGGATATTTGATGTTTACTGCTGGAGGGAAAAAATATCTCTGTCACAGAATCATCTATGAATGTTTCCACGGATTGATCAAAGATCGTCTCGTTATTGATCATATTGATGGATGTCCTCAAAATAACAGACTGTGTAATCTGCAAGCCATCTCTCAGAGTGAAAATAGTAAAAAAGGCCAAACTGGTAAATGCTCAAAAAAAGCAAAAAGCGTAAAATCATTTGATACAACAACTCACGAGGAAAAAATATTTCAGTCGATGAATGAGGCAGGAAAATATTTCGATATTTGTAGAGCTTCAATACAATTTGTTGCAGAACGAGTATATCAAACAGCGATCTCAAAAAAGACGGGTCACAGAATTCGATTTTCATATATAACATCAAAGGGAGATAACTCGTTTTGTGATAGCGTCGCATGACAAGAGTTACGTCCCTTGAAGTCCAATTAATGTTGCGATTAATTAATCATTTTACGATGAAAACTAATGAAATACACGCTGTTATCTAACAGCTGTATTCTTTTTTTTAATGTTTTATTTGAGTATTTGGTTCCATTTATATGCCGTGAAACACCATTAATAAGTATTTAAGGATTTAACGATTCAAGGGAATTCAAATTAACACACACCTTGTGACTGACGCCGCTGTATTAGTCACTTTATATACAAGATGACTCGTTATAAGCCTGGGGCTTTCGAAAGCCAATTCAACTAATCAAAACTAACCCACGCTCTTGACCCGGGCGTGTGGTTGTCTTTTGTTCACAATCATGCAACCGGGTTAATTTAATTGGGTTGCTTTTGATTGGTTGAATTGGCCGTAGAGTTCCGCCCCGCCGTTTTATGTTTGTGCTGTCTTGTGCCGTCCCATCATCCATCAATCATTTCATTGTAAATATATTCATCCTTAATTAAGTACATGTAGTGATGTCCCCCAAGCATATCTTCTGGGCGGTCTACGATGACGTTTGTCACCCTAGGCCTCCCTCTCGGAGATGTATGCTTTGGGGTTCCAAGATATGAATGTCCTTAATTAAGTATATGCCTGTAATCTGCCACAACACTCGAGTGGAGATCTACGGCATTGTACTGTCCATGTATGCCTGCAATCTGCCACAAAACTCGAGTGGAGATCTACGGCATTGTACTGTCCATACAAAAAACGGGGTCAAAAATGACCCCCAATAATTTTATTAAAATTTTTGATATTAGAAATAAGATGTTTTATAAGAATAATGAATATCGAAGACATCAATAATATATTAGCCGAGATTTCAAAATTAAAAAATCAAGGAATTGAATTATCTGATGGTCTCGACAGTGAAAAAATATTATCCGATTATGAGATTATTAACGAACAGTCGAAACGGGGGCGTTTTACCCTGGCCCGCGAGTATTTTTTTATAAAACGATTACAACATACGATTAATGAGAACCTGTACCACAATGACGCAAATGCATTCATTGGACTATTTACTGCCGTTGAAATAATACGAAAAAAACTCGGACGTGTTTATGAACGACGCCGGGAGATTTCTAGTAAGATCAAAAACATTAGAAGGATTATAGACGAAAACTCCGTGGAGCCCCCGATGGTACACTCGGCGGAAAATTAGAAAATTGCGGATCAATTTACAATAATGGTAGGTGAATCACTTACTACTCGGCTAGCCAGAGAGCGACTAGCAGCGCTTAGAAAGTTTATACCGTTACGAGACAGAGTGAGAGAGAAACTTCAAACGCGACAACAAATGCAAACTGATTTTGCTGTTGGAAGTGAACAGTTATTTGCCCCGGTAACTAAAGCGACTAAGGATGTTACGGCGGTAACTGTACCCGTTCTTGGTGCGCTTG
Organism: Sinohyriopsis cumingii; assembly: GCA_028554795.2. Lineage (NCBI taxonomy): Eukaryota > Metazoa > Mollusca > Bivalvia > Unionida > Unionidae > Sinohyriopsis > Sinohyriopsis cumingii. The sequence continues at coordinate 46,448,584 of CM068828.1, read as the reverse complement.
AAAAGATAGCGGCAGAGACAAAACAAACAAAAAGGTCTTTAGAAACACTCCCTGCAAAAATAGCGGCTGCTACAACACGGAGGCCACCACCACTCGCTATAACCGAACCACAAGAACCTTATGTTACAATGGCCGACGAGGAAGAACTAGGCGCTACTGCGAAAGAACCAGAAGAAGAAATACCAGAAGAAGAAATACCGGAAGAAGAAATACCGGAAGAAAAAGAGGGGAATATACCCCGTATTGTACTCAAGAAGAGCACAATAGATCAAATTAGAGACTTCAGCAACAGGAAAGAATTAATTAATTTTACTGCCAACAATTTTGCTAAGAACATACGAGATAAGAAGCATATCAATAGCGGTTACGAGAAAAATATAAAGTCGTTAAAGGACTGGGCAAGAATAGTGTATTTAGCAAGTAAACATAAAGATGCATTACCACATCGTAGTAAATCCGATTACGACGCATTCCACAAAGAAGTTAAGAGTATAACACCAAAAAAAGGAAAAGGATACTCTGTTGGTAAAGAATCCTACGGCGTTACCTGTCCTAATAGTGTTCTCAGTGATATATCACGGCTGGAAGTACTAATCGGAGGAAAACGAGCCGGAAATAACTCTACGGAAATAATCAATGAGGCCGCTGATATTTGCAAGCGGTTATTTACAGGCGGTATTATGGACATTAATGCATATCGAACGCTCATAGACGAGCTCGTGGATGATTAATTGGAAAACTGGTGTTTTTAATAAGGATGATCATACACTACAACCATGATAAACCAGTACTCGTCTACGTGGTAAACTCGCGATTGCCTGTTTACCGTGCGTACTATGGAGATGGTCTCGGTAGCACCATTGCGGGGTTATTTACAAGAATGGCTCCAAAAGTAGCGCCGTTAGCCAAACAATTAGGAATGAAGGCTATTGATGTTATTCGTGATAAGGGTATTAGTGCCATTGGAGATGTTGCCGGAAAGGCGCTTTCAGCCGCGCGGGACAAACTAATGTCGTTGGTGAAATCCAAGAGATTCTCAAAAAGAAAACAGATGCCATCAACGACAGTGATGCCTGCAAATGTCAGTAAAGTAATAAATAACGCCGTGGAAGAAAAATTAGAGTCGTTGGCGACGACTCAGTCGTTGGCGACTTCGCCATCCGCCGATGCGGCAACCAACGCGCTCATGAACGCGATAGCGGGGAGTGGTTTAAATTCGAAGAATTTACGACGAAAACGACGTTGATGGATTTCAATTGAAAACATCAACATGATAAATAATAGAATGTTTGCGCGAACCGCTGATCCCGCGTTTGATATGGACGCCCCAGTGCGCAGGGATGATTCTGTCCGTGATTATCAATATTATTCTTATTATGCAGCGCAACCCGACCTACGATCGCGAATTGAACTTCAGGTCCAAGATACCAGTAAATACTTTCTGCCGTGTGAAGCGTTTATCGAAATCGAGGGAGAACTCGTGACAAATGCCGCCGATAATGCACCATACGCAGATGACCCTCGTGTTCGAGTTGGTTTCGTCAACAACGGTATCATGGCGTTATTTGAGAGCGCCAGATATCTTATTGACGGGCGAGAAATTGAATCAATAGAACGCGAGGTTGATGTTGCAACAACGATAATTGGGTTGGCGAGATACTCGGATGATTATACAAGATTGGCGGGCCCATCTATGATGTTTGCGAAGGACACCGACGATAACGCTGACCATATTCAGTACATCAACGTGCTGGCGGAAAGAGATACCGCAACTGACCCACAGGCTGAAGCAGCTAACCCAGACCGCAGAGCAAGACCAGGCGCTAATTTCAATATTATAAAAAGTACTAACGATAATTTTAATCTAGGATTCGCAACACGAGTAGGGATGTTGCAAGGACCACGCCGAAAGTTTTCATGCGCGATTCCACTCCATCACATATTTGGATTCTGCAGAAATGTCAGGAAGGTTATCTATGGGGCTAAGCATACAATCGCGCTGACGCGAAGGGGCGATGATAACAATGCAATATGGCGTGCTGCTGGCGTCGCTGCCGGTAAAGTCGTTTTAACTAAAATGGCATTGTGGATGCCGGTGCTGACTCCATCAGTTACCACGGAAGCACGATTGTTAGCATTTATGGAACAGGGAGGGAAATCGTTGTTGAGTTGGCTAGCGGTAACAACTGATGCTAAAGAGGATAACGTCGCCGATACGTTTACATGGCACCTGGCATCAAAACAGGGTGTTTCAGCCCCGCGTCATATATTCATAGCGCTGCAGAATAGGAATCGATTGGGTAATCAAGAACACAGCCATATGATATTTGATAAATTAGGAGTCAGGGATGTTTCGCTGAGAATAAACGGACAACAGGAACCGTCCGAGGACATACAGCTTAATTACGACGACAACCATATCGCACGTGTGTACCATCGATTGCTGTCGTATATGGGTCGTGATCAAAACGTCGACACTGGTTTGCAAATATCACAACTTGATTTTAAAAAACTGTATCCGATTTATTATTTTTCGCTGGAACATCTTGATTTAACGAGACAATCCGTCGTTGATATACACTTCCGAGCTCGTATAGCCCCGGGTGGTGTTAATTATAGAGCGGTTGCTGTCATTCTCAGCGATAAATCAATGCTGCTAGAAGGTGTTGGTGGACGAATGAGAATCGTTGATGCGCCAGTGGAAAACATGTAATTGAAAGCACAAAACGCGTTTACAATAAAATGTCGTATAGTGTCGTCAGTGTAGAGTTGACCGATGGTCAAGTCAAGAAATTACGATCAAAGTCGGCTAAACAATGCGGAACCACAATAACGCTGAAGCCGTCGCAGATGGCGGGTGGTAATCATAAGATATCGTTGACGGCGCGTCAAATAAAACATTTCAATGATGCGATGAAGAATAAAAAGGGTGTTCAAATAGATTTTTCGGCCGCAGCAATTAAAAACATGGAAAAGACCGGTGGGATATTTCCGCTGTTAGCTGCGATTCCGGCATTGATTGCCGCGGCCGCACCAGCAGTGGCTAAGGCGGCGGCGTTGGGGGCCGTTGGTACCGCGGCGGGGATGGCATTGAAGAAGGCAACCGGGAAAGGCTACAAAAAAAAACGACCCGTAGCCGGAAAGGGTCTAAGACTACCGGGAACCCCGTATTCATGGTACTCGGGAAAGGGTCTAAGACTACCGGGAACCGTTTATTAACTCGGGAGTCAATGACTCCTGAGTCTATGACTCCAATGTCTAATTTTGATTTAATAGACGCCGCAAACGCGCTAGCGATAAAAAACTTCAGAGGTGTTTTTATGAGGGATCAATTACCGGCGGCACCAAGGAATATTGAAACCGGCATAATTAACCTCGATGGATCCTCCGGAGCGGGAACTCATTGGGTTGCGTACGCGATTGAACCGCGTGCGATCGTCTATTTTGATTCATACGGGTTAGCCCCACCAAACGAATTCATGCGGTATATCCGGGCGTGTTCAGCCCGGGTTTTTTATTCCACGCTGCCAACACAGCGATTAAGTGACCCACCGATATGTGGCCGTGAGGTATTGAACGTACTTGCGGAGATTTCATCATCGCGAAAACCACCTCATGTGGTTGTAAACGAATACACTAGTGGTGTCGTAGAAGCTCAACGGATTTTAGAGAATAACATTTACAATAATAATGATTGATATCTGGGGGCGACCGGTTTCGGCGCTGAAAGAATCCACGGAAACGACCGCCGCCGACATAAAAAAACTAATTGAGGATGAAATCGCTGATATGTTGAATCTAACAAGTGTTGACCCGGGCGAAATAGTTGTATTTCAAGACCGCCAGGGTAAATTGAAATCCGGTAATGTGTCACTGAATGACGTTTTAATACGACAGCGTGATGCCGCCGAGGACACTATCGCGCTGTATACCAGCGACGGACGACTCAAACCGGGTGAATCCATCTTGACGATAAATGGAAAAATAAGTACACTTGGCGACAATTATATAACCATGTCAAATTTGTTAAAAGGTTTACGTAGTGAAATTAACTTGCATGAAGAACGGCTCAGGTTGACGCTAACGCATTTCGTCGATGTACAAGACATTATCAATAGTTTTTTTCGGGGACCCCCGACGGCAACCGAACTGAATTTTGTAATGATAAAAAATGCTATTTCGGATCTTATGATGCTGCCGGGCCAATTTACCTCGTTACGAAAAAATGTTAACAGGATCGATGACAACTTTGATAAATTCTTTGGTAAAAAAAATACCAAGCCGGATGAGATCACAATAACTATAAATGATATCACTGCGTATAGACAGGAAATAGAAACAATCAAAACTGATGTTGCAACGAACAAAAAGAGTGTAGACTCGCATGAACGGGAAATAGAAACAATCGGCGCTAATGTTGCAACGATCATAAATAATGTAGACTCGCATGGACGGAAAATAGAAACAATCAAAACTGATGTTACAACGATCATAAATAATATGGACGCACATACACAGGAAATAGGAACAATCAAAACTGATATTGAAGCGAACAAAAAGAGTGTGGACGCGCATACACAGGAAATAGGAACAATCAAAACTGATATTGAAGCGAACAAAAAAAATGTAGACGCGTATTGGCGGGGAATAGGATTAATCAAAACTGATGTTGCAGCGAACAAAAAAGGTATAGACGTGCATACATATGAAATAGAAACAATCAAACTTGATGTTGCGGCGAACAAAAAAAGTATGACCGAGAATACACGGGAAATAGAAACAATCAAAACTAATGTTGTAACGATCATAAATAATGTAGACGCGCATAGACAGAGAATAGAAACAATTAACACTAATGCTATAGCGAGCAAAAAAAGTATAGACGTGCATGAAGGGGAAATAGAAGTACTCAAAATTAATGTTATAGCGAACAAAAAAAGTATAGACACGCATATACAGGAAATAAATACACTCATTACTAGGGTTGCAGCGAACAAAAAAGATGTGGACACGCATATACAGGAAATAGGAACGATTAAAACTGATGTTGAAGCGATTAAAGACGGACTACCGAGAGTAGCAGAGCAATTCGAAAAAATAAAAATCCCTCATGAGAACATCATCAACACAGTATACACAATTCGGCATGGATCATTCGATTGGACTCCTACACAGAATACAGTAAATATTACCGCAACTGTTAAGGGTATTTATCGATTGACACTGGTTTCAATGATGCAGTTTAATATATTATCGTCGAGTTCATCCGGGTTTAACAATACAATATCAACAATTATAGACAGGAACGCAACTGAACAGTTTACAATTTATGCCGTTGATAGAAATCTAGCCCGGGCAAACATTACATGGTATGTGGAATTTGCAGCGAATCTAAGTAATTAAAAACACTAGCTCTTTTAAAATAAAAATGACCACCAAGGAAGTTGAATCAGAGGTATCACCGACGTCACATCAATATCGATTCGATACCGCAAAAGAATTTTCCGCGAACTTGAAAACGCTTTCCGAACAATACCGTGTAAAAATAAAAAAATACCGTCGTAAAATAACCGCCATCGACGCGGTCGTGTACTCGGTGTCGGGTATAGTAGCTGGCGCCGGTGTTATTTTATCCACGGTGACCACGATAACCCCGATCGCTGTTCCAATCGCTGTCTCCGCGATGACAACACTTGCTGAAATTGCCAACGCAATCACTAGGAAGATATCATCGTGTTTTCAGAAAAAACTCAACGAGTATACAGTAAAACATCAAATAGTATCCGACGCATACTCGAAATTATCCGGGTTGATCTCGTTATCGATTGATAATTTGTTCGTATCCGATGTTGAATTCTCCACGATGGTCCAGTTGTATAGCTCCGCGATGTCAAAAATCGAGGATTTTCAACTGGAAGCCGAAACCACCTGGTTGTTGAAATTAGACACTAAAGACAACGAATAATAATAATGTCGCTGAACCCCGAAGGGTTTCAATTACTTCAGCGGATCGCGGAGAACACCACTCCGGTACAAACAAATATGATATCAATAACGTCAACGAAACCCGAATTCAGTGTAAACTTTCCATCACCGGTTCCAGTAAAGGAAATAGCACTGGCAAAATTGCGAGTATATCACAGTTGGCCTAATATCCGAGCGGACGCATTTAACGGACAACAACCTAATAACTCGCTGGTTTTTGCACGGACAAATAAACCCGATGGGACCCCAGACTGGGAGGAGGTTACAATACCAACTGGGTCATACCAAATAAAACAAATCAATAAAGAATTCCAACGCAGGATAAAATCGATCACAGGAAAGGAATCAAAAATCGCTATTACGGTTCATGAACCGACGTTATCGTCGACGATTGAAATAAGCACACCGTGGTATATGGTTGATATTTATAACAGTTCAATAAGAACCATACTAGGATGGCCTGAGAATCCACCCGCGGACACCCCCCCATCAACTATCCTCAGACACGATAACCCAGATGGTGGTAGGCATATTGCTCCATACAACGTAAATATTGCATCGGTGATAGCGATTAATCTAGTGTGTGATGCCAACAGCCCCTCCGGGATTTTTAATCGTTGAGAGTCCGATTAATCCGGTCTATATGCGATGCCATGATCGGTTTTTAACGAGAATTAATTTTAGAATTACCGATCAGTCAAATAACCTAACTGATCTGCAAGAGGAGGAGTTAGTGATCACTCTGTTTGTAAGATCATAAAGACTTTCATTGTAAATAACCACTTAGCAGCAGAGGGGGCGATGACATCGACGCGGTCGTCGATGTGCTTACCGGACGCTGACGACGCTGGGGATCAACGCGCAGAAGGTGTTAATTAAACCAAATGACGTTTGGACGATCCCCCAACGACGTCGTCGTTTTTTTTTTACCAGGCGCTGACGACACTAGATCGTTGAGTGCAGAAAGTAATAATTAAGCAAAATAACGATTGGACAAAATGTCCGATTCGCCCCCTCTGCTGCTGGGGTAATCAAATATGTATAACAAAACAAAATATATATGTTGGCACTTGTGAACGGTATATACTAATCTATGTTTTCAAATAATAATAACATCCAATAGACATATATTCCTTATATAAGAAGGTGGCAGTCAAACCAAAAAACAATTTTCTATTCACCGTGTTAAAGTTTTCAATTTTGTGGACGTTTGTGATATCTTGGATGTTATCAAAATGGAAAAAGGAAAGAGCAAGAAACAGTTTCCTTGCGGTGATGTAAAAAAAACTTGTTAGTCGGGCTGTCTTTTATGTGAGGTACATCATCTTTTGAATTGCTTATATATTGTTTAGTTTCCATTTAATGATCTTTAATATATATCATTATTATTATATCATCCCTGCAAATTCTTTGAGCTGTCTGTACAATCATTGAATATCAAACCTCCTGTTGTCTGTGTTTAACTTTAAACAGTATCTACATAAATTACATAATTGCCAATAGAATGTGTCAGTTGTTGCCGTTTGTAATAAAAAGAGTGATTCAATAATATACTTTCATATGTTAAAAAGAAAGATGAAAGAAGCGATTAGAATTATAAATAAAATGTTCCCAAGCGTATATATGTCCTGTTTGTGTAATGTTAACAACATCACATGTAAGAAATAATTAATAACAGTACCTTTCTTAAATTGAATTACAATTGGTAATATTAATTGCATTTTATCATTAGCTTTTTTATCGGATTGATTTTTGTATATCACTGATCGCAAAATATGAGTTTTAGTCTTTAAATTAGCATTCCATCTTTCCGTCTTATAAATGAGTCTTTGGTAAGAAAATTTGACCAATTCGATGTAATTTTTTGCCGATTGTATACCGGTATGTATCTTGAAAATGGTCAGTGTAATGTAGTAAAATCAGTTTAAAAGAAGAAAATGTATTGAATGTCATAATAACATTTTGGGTGATGAATTCATTACCTCGATAATGCATGTTTTCTCTCTCTCTCTCTCTCGGAATGGTATTCATACATCTCAGCAACTTTATTGCCAGATGATACATGATAAGCATATTAGGTATTTTACTGTAGTAATGTAGTATGCTGTTTCTGTTGTGTTTTTTTTTTTTTTTTTTCATTGTTGTGCAAATCATCCATGTTGTAATGACTCAAGCCATTTTTAAATTATGTCGGTAATATGCTCCCTGGAATTATTGTTGAATTGTTGTTTTTCGTCAGGCCGTTAAATAAATCATATTTTATCTTTCTCATATAGTATTATATTTAAACTCCCAAAATTATCCCCTGGAAATATTACAAGAAAAGATTATCTATCTTCTCATTTATTCTTTCTGTATATCTATATTATGTATATTATTTTCAACATACTTGATTCTTTTAAGAGCCCACATCACAAATTACTTTTTTATGTTTATGCCAAATCTTAAACCATCTTATATATCTAAATTAGATACACCCACACCTTCCTAGAACTAATTGTATTAGCATTATAAAATAAAGTTATTATTATTATTATTATTATTGTTATTATTATTTTACATACATATAAACGTAAATAGTTTACCCATTTCAGTTTGTGACTGCCGGGAATTTGCATCTATACATTTTGATTCAGGTATGTGATTCTTGGTTCCACTCTACGTGCAAAGTGATAACAACCAAAGACTTTAAGACCTCGTCTTCCATTGACGAGGGATACATCTGTCGTCAGTGTCGTTTGTTAGGAGGTAAATGTGATTACTTGATGGGTATCACACGACTTCAAAAAGTAATGAATTTATTTCTAAGGATTTAATTGTTTATTTTCTAGGCTATTTGATAAGTTTCTCCCAAACATTTATAATGGTCCTATTATTAGACTTCTAATTATATAACCTCGATTTCAATTTCTTGCAACTTTTCAGGACACCAAATATATTTTTGATTGTAATGATCTGTAATTTTAGGAATCTGTAAAGTTACTGAGACTTACTGAAATTTGATTTTTAGTCTATGTGTTTACTTAAATATAGTTATATGTGTACATGTCTTATATTTATTATTGTGGAGTACATGTTGGATTGTTTCGTTTTAATCAAAATATCTACTGTTTAAAAATGATACAATTACCAGTATATTAGATATCTGGTTGACTTGAACTATTTCATTTTTATTGGTACAGTTATTAAATTTAATTTTGATCGTTAAATAACGAGAACCAATATTTAGAAAGTTTCTCAAAGACAAGGGTACAAATAAGTTAACAGTAAGGTCGACAAATGGTAAAATCACTATACCAAAGACACCTTCAGGAGGGAAAAAACCTCACCAGAGAAAAAGGATGAGATCTGACCGGAGTCAGACTAGAACAAAATAATAAAGGTGGACAGTCTTAGTAAAGAATCTCTCTCTCTCTCTCTCTCTCTCTCTCTCTATATATATATATATATATATAGAGAGAGAGAGAGAGAGAGAGAGAGTTGTTCAAGTTTTGGCAATATTTGAATTAAAGCGTATTATGTGCACTAATAAAACAATATCACAATCACATTTGTTATTTATGATTTATGTATTCAAGTCCGTACAATAAAACTTATAATATTTAATGTACATTAGTATAATTTCTTTTGCAATATTCTTTTTTTGTCCTCATTACTCTCCATTACTGTCCATTACAGCCCATTACTGTCCATCACAGTCCATTACTGTCCATTACTCCCCATTACTGTCCATTACAGCCCATTACTGTCCATTACTCTCCATTACTGTCCATTACAGCTCATTACTGTCCATTACTCTCCATTACTGTCCATTACAGCCCATTACTCTCCATTACTGTCCATTACAGCCCATTACTGTCCATTACTCTCCATTACTGTACATTACTGTGTTTAGGGAGACCCCAACTATTTCATTAATGGGTGTCATTTTTTATAATTTGATTCTACATACCTCTGAGTAGAAAGTATTCACTTCATTTGGATTCTTATAGATACATATTCCTATGGAAGGTCATTATTTTGATGCCCCGAGAGGTCCCAACGGCAAAATCGGTATTAAAATACGTAGATATTTTGACAAAATGAACCTAAAGGTGTGATCCAGTACAATCTGGATTGAATGCCGCGCAATGTGATGTCACAATGAAAGCTACACATATTGATAAACAAATTTGTACTACCCTCGATTGTGATGATTACACTGGACATGCTCTTATTTTGACCCAAGTTCAGTACATGGCCATCATTGTAAAGGTCCATAGCGATAGATATTTGTCTGGAAGATTCATGGAGACAGTTAAGGTGCAGAGCATTCAGTAGTCAGGATTGAATAGACTTGGGTTAAATCAAATTAGTGTTAAATTTTAAAAGAACAATTTTTATTTAATTAAAAATGAGTAAATACGCATACATGGCCCATGTGACTTGTACTATAGTAATGTCACTATTGTGTGGTGTTATATCATATCAGACTTGTTTGTTTGAAAGTTACCAAAAACAAGATGACATAATAATCTTTGTGGTATCCTAGATAGTAAAAACTTAAAGTGCAGCCTCATTTATTTCAGCATATATCTGATTATTTTAAGGTTTCCTATTTTACCTCATAAGCTTTGTCTCCATCCCAAAAAAACATTGTAACTGTCTGTTTAACTATTTATTTTAAATGATCCCAATTATTTTCATTGGGATTTAATATTTGCCTCATATTTTTAGTAATAATGAAATTATATCACCAAAAACCCTTTTTTATAGAAACAAACCTGGGTTAGAATAACTTAAATATGAGTATATGATGGCTTCCCTTCGTCTGTTTGTCCACTAACTTCACAGATGTGCATCAGCACCCCTACCCCTCAATCAGCTATGTAAGATGGTTTTTGAGGTGTAAAATCCAGTGCTTTTTTATTTCTACATGCAATGTTACCTACATTTTAAGCTTCACCTGCTGGAGCTTATGCAACTGGTACATGAAGCAAATTGGTGATAACTATGCCAGTATTTATTGACAATTTTATCTTCTTTGAGAACTGATATTATTAATGATAACTGATTGATTTCTTTGTGAACACTTAAGGTATAAATTTGACAGTTTTAATCAGTATACAAGTAAGCTCTCTCACTTCTCCAGAGAAGCGCTCTAACTCTTATCTCTCTCTCTCTCTCTCTCTCTCTCTCTCTTCAGTCAGCCTGGAGTGAATTCACCAACCATCCTAGGGCTAGTTTTCCCTAAGCGAGTTCTCCATAGGTGAGTTCTCCATTTGCCAAATACATGCCACTTAACATAAGATGCGACATTTAGTCCAGGGTATATAAATGGATCATTTTTGATGTCCCTGTATTATTAATATTTGCATATTTACTATATTTTATTTCTTTCAAACACATATTATCTGCAATAATATACTTATAAGTAATAATTACAAAAATTATCCCCCAAAAATGACAATACAATACTTAGTGAAGTTTTTTAAAGATTTTTTTTTGTTGCAAAGAGATGTTTTCCCCTTAGATTAAAATATTTAAATGAAAGATTTCATTCTGTATAGTTTTCAATTAGATTAATTATTCCTAAACTATTTGCATATCCGCCCATATGTAGAGATGTCAGAAGTTTGGGAAATTACTACCAGGTACCTCTCAGTCCTAACAATCGGTTAGCTGGGTACCCGATCAGATGAAAATTGTATTAAATGTTAACCTGAACTGCTTTGCTGTAGGTTCACAGGTGCTAACCCCCTATAAAGGTATAAGCATAATTATTACTAATATAAGCAGCAAAAATGCATAATCTGAGCATAAAAAGAGCAATATACACCACTCCCTTGACAACTCGTGCACCACAGGTCCAAAAAACAGACTGCGCTATAGGCATGGGTGTAATTTATTGAGGGACCTCCATAACTATATGAAATGATGCCATCCTTGCATGACACTGTGAAAGCCTCTAAGAGGGGTAGGACTAGCTGGTCTGTTTAATGGCTGAATACTCATTTTAAAATCTCGTTGGCAATAACTGTCAATAAAGTGCTTTTTCTAATTAAGTTATTTGCTTTTATGTAAAAATGACCTTTATATTTAAGATGCCCAACAACTCAGAGATCGATAACAATTCCAACAGGTTTCAAACAATATATGATGGTTTCAATTACCAACTTTGATCACGATTTCCTTCATGTTCAACAAATGCGGGTCAGATCTTTTGGTACTTTTTAGTAAAATAAAATGGGCTCTACAACTGACCCCATATTATAAGCGGGTCTGTTTCTTACCTGGATCAGTGGTTAAAAGTTTCGTCTCAAATCATCTAAATTCATTTGGATTAGTAGCTATACTGTATTTACAGTTTGTTTTTGGACACCATTGGGGGGGGGGGGGGAGCGGGCAAATATAACATTTATATGCCTTGTAATTTTCGGATCTTGCTCCACTATAATTTTTTTCTTCAACTTATACTAACAGCTGCCTCGCTTGGCGCTCAGCATTAAGAGGTTAGTGTGTAAGGACTGGTCTGCCTGGTGTCAGGATAATGTGACTGGTTGGGACATCATGCTACCTGTCAGCGGCATGATGCCCTAGTGCTAAACATCACTATAAACTGTCACACTGCAGATATCATAATGATATGACTGAATTTTGTTAAAGCTATGTTAAAAATCCAAATGACTCCCCCCCCGTTTTTCATCATTATCCTTTCCGTGGTATTGGACAAAATACTTATTTTTCTTTATGGCAGCATGTAATCATGTGAGCTAACGGTAATTTCATTATGGCTTGGAGGGGGGGGGGGCACACATTTATCTTCCCCTGTTTGTTTTCAGACACCTAATTAAAGAATTTAATGTCTTCGGACGACAAAAAAAGTAATTATTTGTTGTCGTCTGAAAACATACTGTAAATACCGTAGTCAATAGTAGAGAGACAAAAGAAATTGATAGATTATTTATGCGTAACACTCACTTTAACTAGTCTACATGTCTACAGTAACTTTCGTGAACAGTTGTAAAGTCCAAATGATGATTGTTGTATTCTACTCGACCTGCCATGGTTCGGCCCCCAACGACAGTCCAGTGCAACATGTTTTAAGTTTAACAAAATCCTCTCCTAACATTTTTCAATCGTATAACATCCATCATTCACATCTATTCATCCCAGTTTTGGGGTTTATTTTATTAATTTCTGGCACCATTTATTTTCAATCTAGGCTGGTTCACTATGTATGCAGTATGAAAATAGAATGAATCTGACAAGTTGTTTCGATACGAGAAACCCGTCTGTTTTCTTGGAACTGTTTCATATAAAAAAATCATATTGTAAAATAACAACAAAAAAAATTCCCTTATATTTAAACATTTCAGTGAAAAATTTCATTCTGTATAGTTTGTTCAATTTTTCCTAACATGATATAAGAAGTGTATGATATGGTAACCACATCTTTGTGTTACATTTGCCGTGACAAAAAATTTCTGACTTAGGTTTCCTGGTATAAAAAAACCCACAGTAAACATATGAGCAGCGTCCCTGACTTGAACAGCTAACACTCACTCCAGGGCCACAAACTTGAGGCAATAATGGCATTTAGTTAAACTGGGCATTTCTATTGTGCTTTCTTTAGTTTGAATTGTAGTACGTATTGTAATTTTATTTCATCAAATATTTCTTAATCAGTACTTACTGTATCTGTTGATGAAAGGTGTTGACGAGTTGATTCATCTGGAACTCAAAACAGGTGCATTTAGGTCGTGAGAAAAATGGCACACAATCTGAAATATCAGCGTTGATTCTTAAATAAGTCGCACGAGAAAGGAGAGAAGTGTCTTCCCTTGTATTGTTATATAGCACATGTATGATAAGTAAATTGTTAAGAACCATACGAGCCCCTTTGATGAATTAATGAGCACACAACACGATTTGAAAACTTCTTTTTTAATGGGTACCCGGTTGTACATTATTTTACCTGGGTTATTATCAACGGGTGAATACCTGGGTACCCGTTAGCATCTTTACCTATTTGTTTGTAACCTCTACCAATTTTAAAAACAAAAAGCATCAAGGATATAAAAAATTCACAAAAGTTTGTCATTTCATTCAATGTTTTATAATTTCTAACCTGATTGACACCAAAGGGTCCCTAACACTGTCCGATTATTGGTATTTCAATGCAAACAGGAGCTTCTGAGGTAAACAAACAGACTGGTCGGTGTCCATTTCTTATTTCTAGAATAGTCTATTTCAGCCAAAACTGTGTCTGTATCCAATATTTGTAATTTCTAGTTTTAATATTTCTAAAACAAACTGAATACGTAAATATGAAGAACTCTTGTATACATTTGTTCAAAGAGATGTAATTCCAAAATTTACGGAATTATTTGATTTCAAAGAGAATTAACTACATCACATACATTGCTTGAGAACATCGACTGGCATAAGAAGATATGGTGACCATGTTGCTAGAGATTCAAAATGCGTGTGTGTGTGATTTGGATTTTTAACGTAGCTTTAACAATTTTTCAGTCATCACTACGATGTCTGCAGTGTGACAGTTTATAGTGATGTCTAGCACTGGGGCATCATGCTGCAGACATGCAGCATGATGTCCCACCCAGTCACATTATCCTGACACCAGGCCAACCAGTGCGAACACTAACCTCTCAATGCTGAGCGCCAAGCGAGGCAACTGTTTGTACCATTTTTTAAGTCTTTGGTATGACTCGGCTGGGAATCGAATCCATGACCTCCCGCATCCGGGGCGGACGCTCTAACCGCTAGGCCACCGGAGCGGTGATTCAAAATGCCAATAAGTTGACTGTTTCGGAACCCCTAGTGATAATCAGATTAAAAATTATAAATCAGTGAATGAAATGACTACGTTCTGTACATTTTTTATATTATTGATGCCTTCTGTTTGTAAAGTTAAAAGGTAGAAACAAATGGGATGGTGTAAGAATACTATAACACTGTTTAAAAAGTGTATGTTATAGTAACCAAGTTTTGCTTTGCCTTTGCCTTCAAAACAATATTCGTCATGGCTTTCCTCAAATAAAAAGATAAAGAAAACCAACACAACCATATGTCCTGACTTAAATAGCCAACACTCACTCCAGAGCAACAAGCTTGTTGCAAATATGGCATTAGTTAAACTGGACATTTCCATTTTGTTTTCTATTATTGCAATCATGGTACATATTTATATTTTATTTTGTCAAATATTTCTTAATCAGCATTTACTATCAGTATTTATAAAAAGGTATTGATTCAGTTGGTGACATAATGATTTTGAAACAGGGATGTAAGTTTGTGAGAGAAATGGGTGACAAATCAAGGACTGGTGCAAAGTTAAGACAGGCGATGATACTGTGCAGATATACACAAAACACTGCAGGAACTAAACAGTAAACAGGTGACACTATGTAAGAAATCCACTTTCAAACTTCTAATACAGTTTTTTGCCAACGAGTTGGAATATAACGTAAAAAGATTTGTTTGTTTTGAGTGAAGAACAGAAAAAGATCATCGATTGGATTTGTTACCTATTATATTTACTCAATATCTATTTTAAAATGTCTGCTTTTGGAGGAGATAAAGGACTGTAACATTGTGCAAGTTTTAACAACAGTGACCTGCAGAAACCTGAAAGACTAACATGCTTAAGCAATTAAGCCGGTTTCATGATCATCCAGATGTAGTGGGCAAAAGCTAAGATAGGTCCGAATTTAGCATTTAGTATTTGGATAATCACATTACTGAAATAATCATGCAAAACAAAGCTACATATTAAGTCTGCCTTTTTCCATTAGCAAGGTGTAACAGCATTGTCTTACCAGAGGTCTCTGTTCTATCACATCAGTTGGCCATTTTAATGCATGGTTTTTTGTTTTTTACAGTATGTGTCTTGCAGTATTACTGTATGTCTTTGTGCAAACATTTAGAGATAGAAACAGAACTATTGGATATTATGATTATAAAAAGGGATTTCTCAGATATTGAAAATGTGTAGCTGTAAAAGGTAATCATTTTCAACAATTAGTATATTCGCAGTTCAGGTATGTGGTAGCCATGCAGATAGCTTTACGTAAATTATATACTTGGTGGCCAGTTCAGTAGACTTTCTAAATAAGGCGTGAATTGTCTTTTCCAATTAAATTGAAAAGGAACTATTGAATAGCCTTGGTGAATAAATATAAATATATATAATAAAACAATATTAGTCCTACATTCCTTTGTCAAACTATCCAGATATCAGCCATGGTATCAATATTGTGGCCATACATTGATTTAACTATAAGACGGACAATGTATGTATCTTTTTTCTCCATTAATGATCAAGATGTTCATGTATTACAATTTGTTTTTATTTAGCTGAACACTGGCAGTTTGTTTTGGGAGAATATCCCCTGGGCTGACAGTGTCCACCATTGTGCTGAATCTGCAAGTGGATTTAAAGTTCTGTTATGGCAGGTTAGTGAAAAACCTATCAACAACAATTTTATTTTAATGCTGATGGATCTCACTTTATTAAAATGATAGTTTTATTTCCTTTTCTTATTCGTTTTAAAAACATTGAATATACCATATTAATTTGACAGTATACATTGGGACAGTTTACATTAATTTTTAAAAAAAATGTTTTGGTGAAATGTAATTTTTTTACGAGTTTTAGGTTGTGGGACAACTTTTAAATCATTCAAAAAGTACATGTCAGCAAACGCACTCAAATTTAAAATGTATTAAAGTGTGTTCTTGAGATAAAACACTTTTATCCACTGCATCGTCTTCTCATCAACACAACCATTCTCCTATACTCATACGATCCATGCTTTCGATGCATTAATGTTTTTAAGCTTCCTTATGCTGTTAACAATTACCATTGGTGACAACTCATCTTCTGAAGTGGAAACTGCAAAGCTAAAGTAAGACATTTTGTCTGCGCAATTCATGCAAATTTTCACACTTTTAAAACTGGCCTGATTGCTGCGAAACTGACGGGTTTCTTGTCACTGTTCTTGAATTAAATATGTTGAGAATTATGTGTTCTTTTTGTATCTGTCTTTCATTTAATATTATTGAATTTTTGTACAACAACATTAAAAAGAAATTTGTTGTTGATATCAGATGACTATTGGACTTCTGATATCATGGATGGAGTTGTGAAGTCATCTGACAAGTAACACAAATGGCTGAATTCATCTGACTAGTAACACAAATGGCAAGTACCGGGTCATGTTTCACCTATGGGGTAGTTTTGTCTAGTCTGTCGGCGGATTAAAGACATAATGATTATAATACTTGCCATATTTGCCATTTTTGAGAAAATATATCATTTTCCTATCGATTATATAACATAGTTTAAATTTGCTAGGCCTGCTGGTAAGTGACTACCATATGCCGCTGCCGCACTGTGGCAGCAAATTCCTAATTTTTTTTAATGCAATTACTCTGACCTCACACCAGAACCTAGGAAACCAAATGTGAAAAATAGGATCTATATATTCATAGGAAATCCAGATTAGAAAACGGATCGCTTTTCATTTTAAGCCAAATTTTATTGTCCAAAATATTGAATTGCTTAGCTGAACTTTGGTGTGAAACTGTTACACAGTGACATGTGGCTTGAAGCATTGGTTTCAGATCTTAAATAGAACACATGAGAAATGGGAAATTGTCATCCCTTTTATTATATAATATTCAAAAACAAAACGAGCCCCTGTATCATTACAGGTTTGGGGACTGGTTTATCAATTACAAGAAGACAATTTGATTTTAAAGAAATTCAGCTGTCGTTTATGCAGCAGTTATCCTTTTGAAGGCTTTTTTGTCAAAATTTAAATCAACCCTTTTTGTTAATTTTTTTTATGTGATTGATGTTAAACCAGATCATCTTAATGAGTTTAGGTCGTTTGAAAAATTTTGTTTGGGTTTTGGCACAGATAAATTTAAAATTACACTGTTTTCGTTTCAAGAAAAGATTCTAATGCTCAGTTTTTATTTTATTTTTCTACTGTGATAGAAAACGTTTACATTGTACAACATGCATATGTTCGTTATGTTGTTTCCACATAACATAATGGTGGCCCCGAGTGGCCGAGTGGTCTAACGCGCTCTCCGTTACGGATCACTGCCATTTCACCTCTGTCTGCGTGGGTTCGAGTCTCAGATTCAGCCAATGTGGGTATGTGAGAAAGCTTGCCAGTAGCTTCTCGTGGGTCGCTAGTTCTTTCCGGAGTTTTCTCGGGTTCTTCCTCCACCATAAATACTGGCCACCAAATATAGCCTATCGTGTGCTGAAAAATGGCGTTAAACCCTACAACAACAACAACAACAACAACAACATAACATAATGCAGGTCAGCTTGGTAAAATTAGAATTTGTATTCTGTACGTTGAAATGACTTTACATGCCAATTTATATGAGTATAGTCAAACTTGTTTTGTGTGATAACTTTTATGGTTTTTCACATGATCATCTTTTCTGGCAATTTTGGAGAGTCTTGAACGATAAACAGCTTTAGATTTAGAAAATTCATGTTTTATGATCCAAAATGTTATTTAATTCCATTCAGTAATGGTCATATGTGAATCTTAAACAAGGTAATTTCATCCCGGAAATGACCTGAACATTTATCTTTTGAAAAGCATGGGAACCATGTTTGTAACTACTGCTTTTACAGTTGACCAGTGAAGGTAAAATCTTATATTTAGATTTGATCAATTTTTCCATCACAATTCTAGAATAATTATAAATATTAAGCTATTATTTTTTTTAAATGCAGCATGGGTAACATATATATACTTTTCCTTTTGCAGTAACATTATAACTGTTGAAACTGTTCTTTCATTGTAGGTATTCTGCTGTCATGGTTGTCCCGTGAAATTCACTAATGAAGACTTTATTTTGAACCATTAATTGTGCAGACATGTTCCTTATAGAAAGAAAATGGAGATAATTTGTATGTTTCTTGAAGCATTTATTGCAAAATCTGAAATAACTGCAGACCTATTTACCCATCCATATTTTACTGTATTTGTGCAGAATAAAGTCCCTCGGTATGGTCATTAATCTGAAAATACAATTTGAGGATGCATTTATTTATTAATTTTTTTAAGTGGTTTTTATTCTGTTTTGTTTTGTTGCATCATCTCTTCAATCCGCATCCGTGTCTGCAGTCTGTGTCACATCATTGATTTTAACATTCTCAGCAGCCAGTTGTTTAAACAAAGAAAATTGTCGATGATAAGAAAGTTTCAGCATGAAAATGGAAAGTCTAAAAATAGAAAGCAGCATTTTCTACAAGTCTATAGTACTTTGTGGCCATGCCTTAAACCATTGTCTGAAAGAAAACTTAGACTCTTCCTGTGCACATGGTGGATGGAATGACTTCACGGCATGTGGAATCAGAAAATCATGCAAAATTGGAATCATTAGTGAAGGGAAATAGAAATGTTTTGTCAATGATGAAAGGAAAGGAAGTCAGTGATGAACACATATTTCAAAAGTAAATAACATGTGCTGAGGCAATCCTCTGTGAGTTTATCATACATATGAATTTGTCATTGAGCACAGCTGACAAGTTAACAGAAGCAATGACATATATGTTCGCAGATTCCAAAATTGCACAAGGTATTTAGAAGCAATCCATTACTGTAAATGTTAACAAAGCTGATTTCAATTTTTTTAAAAATAAGATTGCCTTCACCTATCTAGATGAACTTATTATTTTCTGAGAGGATGGGTGGTGGTAACAATTTATGTCATAATGTTTTGTATTAAGTCTTCCTTAACCATGTAAAATGTAGAGATTTGCTTTATTTTAAATGTTACGGATATGTAGGAAGCTGAGAAAACATATTTACTAGAGAAAGTAACAGAGGTAAATAACAGTATGAATTTGGGTGTGTGAATGTATTCCTTTGTGGGTTTTTATCATTGTAATATAAACATGTTTAAGTCAATGGTCAATATCTGCAGATTTTGCTTAGAACACAGAGTTGCATGAATATCAGTGTCTTAACAAACTATGAATTATTTACAAAATAGTGTGGGACGCCGAGTGGTCTAAAGTGTTCTCCGTTATGGATCACTGCCATCTCACCTCTGTCTGCGTGGGTTCAAGTCTCGGATTCAGCCAATGTTGGTATGTGAGAAAGCTTGCCAGTAGCTTCTTGTGGGTCGGTGGTTCTTTCCTGGGTTTTCCCGGATTCTTCCTCCACCATTAATACTGGCCGCCTTGTATAGCCTATCTTGTGCTGAAAAATGGCGTTAAACCCTACAATAACAACAGAATAGTGTATCATCAGTATGTCGTGCAATACTACATAATGGTAATTATAGTGTATTTATAGTGTCTACAGTTTGTGCCCTGTTTCATTGGTGATATGGGCTAAAATGCTAGAAACACTGAATTAAAATACTGACAATAAAATGTATGGGAAAACAGGTCTGTAACTGTTCAAATTTAGCCCAATTATTTTGCTTCTTCTGGGCACCATCAATGCATTAGAATTTATTGTATTATATATTTGGGGTTTTCTGTGATACAAAGTTGTATTGGTTGCATTTTTGAGTATAAGGGCTGTTCCAGTAAAACATATACCCCGCCTCCCGGATGGCACTTAAAAAAACTAATGTAGGAGGTTGTGTTTCAAACTATTTTGATTCTGACAGTGGAAGGTTGGTTAGGAAAATCACTTCTGTCGTCGGTTGTGCTAACAAAATGAGAAATCGCTGGTGGGGTTGTCAGAAAGAAGAAAAAATGAATATATATTTAAAATTGCATCTACCCCGCTCCTAGCGGTCTAACGTGAATGAAACATTGGGTCAGAAAATGATGCCAGTACACGGGAGTGCATGTAATTTGTACGAATTCGCATACTTTTAAAGCAGTGATACACATTCGGCAAATTACGTCAACGCTGCGGATATAAAAATTTTTTATTAAACTTTTAACTTTAAATTTAAAAGTGCGTAATTCGCGCTGCCGCAGCTATCCAACAGCACTTGATGAGACATCCAGATATCTGGATACTTCCGTTCGACATGAATGGCTGTTAAACTAAATTTGATTCGTTCCTTGGCCCTAGAACAAGCATTTTATGGAGTTTTAGCCTTACGTTCATCGTGGAAGTTTTACAAATGCGTGTTTCCAATAAGGGCCACACAGGAAACCAAAATGGTTGAACACAACACGGTTTGTCTTCAGACGACGTTTTCGTCGGCAAATACTTGTTGGTGATAGCTATGATGACAATGAATTTCATATATATCGGTCTGTTGGACATTGGAAAAATGTCACTGGAAATACCAGTGTGTGATTTTGAGCCTAAAATTGATGTTGAGTGCGAGTCCGATGTA
Organism: Sinohyriopsis cumingii; assembly: GCA_028554795.2. NCBI lineage: Eukaryota > Metazoa > Mollusca > Bivalvia > Unionida > Unionidae > Sinohyriopsis > Sinohyriopsis cumingii. The sequence continues at coordinate 46,427,251 of CM068828.1, read as the reverse complement.
GGTGTTGGATGGACAATATGCCGGTTATATTTATTAAATATACCCATGTCTAAACAAACAGACTATGGGAGTGTTGGACTTAAAACCCTAATACAGCATTATGGAAGAGAAAAATCTGGCGTAAGAGGCAGCAAAAACACTGATTCAAAGAAGTGAATCTTTGGCAGGGTTCATGTTAGTAAAAACTGACAGAGGTCTTGGAAACGCTTATAATCACGCGTATTTGCACGCCAATTTTTTTTTTATTTAGGTGGGCGGTAAAATTCAAAGACTTGCCAGTCCTGCTTCAGACATCTGCATAGTGGGAAAATGTGATGATATTTACAATGACAGAATTTAGTGGTTGAAAGCCCCCCCCCCCCCCGTCATCACCTTTAACATTACATCAAAAGAACATGCTGCAATAGCTAAGAGGTGAGATCAAAGGCCTTGACTGGCAGCTGGGTGGGAAAAACTACTGATATTTACAGTGCTTGAATTCAGAGGCAGAAATACCCAGAGATGTACATGTGGTCATTTATAACAGTACATCAAATAAACAACTTTAGATTTCATTCTTGTGTTCATTTCTGAGTGTAACGGAATAAGCAGTGCACGTGACCTCGGAATCATGACATGTTGAGACATAGACTTGAATGAGTATTTTGGGGTTCAACGGCAAACTGACGAAGATTGTGAGATTCAGGAGAGGGCTAAAGTTGCTAGAAGTGATAGTTTGAAAGAGACATTAGCCAAGTGTAAATAAGTGTGTGACGCCTAGCTTAGTGCTTTGAATACGATCTTCCTTGGATCAAAAAAAAATTCAGACTCACTCTGATGGACAAGCAAGAGCTATATCAGTGTTTTAAAGAATGTAGAAATTAAACTCTATGGCAACCAATAGTTCTTATAATTGGCATAGCTTTCTGAGAGGGGACTGCAACTTTTCCTGATAGGACTCATATTTTTACCAAAATGGGAGCCATGGACTCTTAGTTTTAAAATCCTAACGAGACCTCTGGTTCAAAACATTTCTTTTTGGGACAGAGATATCCAAGAGAGAATACCCATGGGGCCATACATGTGAGATGTTGAAAATTGCACAACCATAAATAACAGTAACTTGTTCAAGCTAGTTATGCATATGCGTTTCAGACAGCAGGCAATGAAAGGAGTTCACAGCACAGAATAATATTTGTACACCGAAGAGGAGGATCATATTAAATTCAGAAACAATTAACAGATTAATGCTCATAGGGAACATCAGAGAATCCCCATACAACATAATTAAGTGTGTGTAGATCTAAAGTTGGCAGAACCACTGAGCAACAAAAGAAGAGAAAGACAAACTTTTGTATCATGCAGATGTATGACCAAATGATGTGCACGCTCTCTATGTGCAAAAATTAAATGACATTAAACATAAGAGACTGACTGTGTAAACTCAAAGCAAGATGGATAAAAATTTGTCCTGTTTGTGTTCGGTTCTTCCTATGTATATTTTGATCATGGTTGTATTTTCTGCATACTTTTTGGCACTTAGTTCCAAGCCATCATTTGGAATTTGTATTGCAAAATGGATAACTAAAAATGTCTATTATCTAGTACAATACAGTTTTAAGCAGTATCATAAACTGATGGTGAAATTGATGAAAAAATACTTGATGTCATTCTGATATATGGATTCTTTACTACACTACTAATCTGTTCATTCTTATTCTTTTTTTTTTAACCATCTCCTTTGGTCTTACTGGTGCCAGTGCTTTTAATAAAATTGTAACTTCTATTTTCTTGCAATCTAAATATTTGTAATGATGTGTTATTGTAAAAAAGTAAAATGTGCTTAGTGTTGTAAAATCTAAAACTGTTAATTAGCAAGGGACCAAAGTAAAATGTGGACAGAAAATATTGCCATATTACAGTGCTGTTAGAAATAACAGAATAGTTGCACAAGAAGTATTTTGCACAAAGTTGTAGAACTAGTGCTCGTATTGTCACCACATATTCTACTTAAATAATTATATCATTATTTCTGTATATTCCTATCAGTATTTTCGCAGTGGTAGTAATTTTCTGATCTGACGTTCATTTCTTGTACAATTTTTACGCATCAAGAATTCTCACCGCATCATTAAAAACAATGTAATCTGCACCAAATTGAGTTGTTTGAGAAGAAATTAACTTTTTTAACCCAAAAATCACTGAAGCTACAAGTTCTTGCATTAAAGTCTCACATTAAATAACATCTGAAGTAGCCACCATATTAGTTTAGGATGCAACTGTACCAATTTCACTTTTGGTATATCCAAATCTTGAATGTGATGGAGGAACATAGCTCCAAATTAAACACATCAATTTTAGAACCTGTTCATTGACTATGAATCAAGTATCCGAGTCCAACTGAATTGCTAGAAATTTTTGAATTCTTTTGAGAACATCATAATTAGCTGTCAAATATGGAGTAAGCCTATAGTCTTTATGCCATCCCAACCAAGACCCCACCACAACCACGTGATCATGCCCAATGACATCACAGTAATAATCGCTATACAACTAGAGATGACATCTCTTCGAGAATTTTGATTTCAGTAGTGGAACAGTAAGAAAGAGTGACAGATATTTAAGTGTTAGGGAGATATTTAACAATGGCTATTCCCACCACCACCACTTCCTCATTGGAGATGACACACACACACAAAACTTAGAGTACATCCTGAAATCCTGGCAGCATCCCTGCAGAGGAGATAACTTGACTATTCAATTTTATTAGTCTCTGGTTATCCCATATTATTTCTGTTACTTGAACATTATCTTACAATGTGTCCATTCAGCATGGTCGAAAAAGGCTCACAACCATTGAGAGTTGTTCAAGGACTCACATTACTACAGATGTGAAAGAGCGAGAACCATACTATAAATCAGTGAAGATAAAATAGAGTATATATGCGTTTGACTGTCCCCTGATTGGTTGATAATGAAAGTAAGTTTTAGTAAAAACAATAATTTGAGAGCTTGTCCTCCTAATTGAGGGACATTGTTTTATTAACATAATTTCAATCCCTTTACAGACCCGAGTTTGGACGACTCATTACTGAAATCAGCATCTGACTCTTTGGTGCAGTATTGAAAGCACACATTTCAAATTTGTATAGATCCAGAAAATGGTGCGGCTGTTATGTTTTTTTTTCTTCACAAAAGCTGTTGTCATAGATGTGTCTATACTGATATAAATTTGATCATGAGCACTCAAAATTTTAAGTTACTGACTTTTAATATCGTGGTGTTTGCACAAATTTACAGTGGGAACTGAATTAGTGCAGAGTCCTGAACTCTTGAGTTTTGTGCAGAAATATGGAATCCAAGCAGAATACATCCACAAATGTAGAGGTTTTCAATCTTGGATTTAGTCTCCCCATTGTGTTTCACACTGATATGCATATTCACAGAACATGTGTACAGTAGTCGGAAAAGTAAGTGAGAAATTTAGATACATATCATAAACAGGACAAACAGTATGTGGGGGGAGAAGATCATAAGAACAGGCTGGAATGGAGAAGTATAATAAAAACAATAATGAGTAGAAGTGTGACTCTTTTTTATGTGTGCAACATTATTTTCTTAGCATCAGTAAGAACTTTCATCAACAGGAAGACAATAAAGGGTGTACAGTTAACTAAATCCATATGAATTTAGCTACTTAAAAGCTGTATCAAATTGATTTTAACCTTCTGGTCTGTTTCTGTCTATTCTGGTGATATGTGTACTGAATCAGTATGGTTGGAAAAAATATTTGGCAAGTTTAAAAAATTAAAAATCTTTTGGCAGATTATGATTATACCCTACTTCTGCCTGAGAGATGTGAATAATTTTATTTCTTGGTTTGTTGATTGTGGTTGTTGCTCATTTCAAATGCATCATTGAAAAACATTGATGCATTCTCATACTTTGTCACAAATATTTATTACAGATGAATATCATCAGATATTGGTGAATATAGCTTGAATAAGTTATAACAGTTCTAGCTGGAACAATGAACATTGTTAAGAGAAAATCTAAGTGAGCTAAAACGTAAACCTTTCGGCAGTGTGTGATGCAGGATTGCTCAAGACTTTTCCATCTCATATGCTCACCATGAAAAATCCATTTGCACCAACTGATGATGACTTTTAGGTAACTGTCAGAAAGGCATAATTGAGGATATTTGACGATATTCTAAGGTCTAAAAAAATTACTTGAGTCAAAAGTTATAAACTCATACAGATGTGGCAAAAATGATTGACTAGTACCTTTGTTGCTGTTGCCATGGTTTATTAGTTGGTTGAGTCAGTGTGGTTTGATTTTGGGGGTTTTGGTGATTTTTTTTACAATATATTAGGTGGAGGAAGAACCCCGAAAGACCACCAGCCTAAATTGGTTGATCTGTGACACAAACTCACTCTGTGAGATGTTTAAGTGATGTAAAAGCAAGCACCTTAGTACACTTTGACACATGGAGCCTCTGTTGATTTGACGTTTATCTCCAACAGCTGAAGTCATTTAGACATCTTGGGGTTTCAGTAGATCATTATGGCCTTTACACTATTTTCAGATGAAGAGAATCTATATATGGCAGCGAGTTTTACTGCTGAAGAAAATCCAAGTCCTTTTGAGACACCATACACCACTTATGTAGAACCACTGACCTTCCACAAATAACTGGCAACATTCTCATTTACATATTGGAGGCAAGTAATTACATGACAAGCATCTAGTACCACTGCCATCTAAGCCCCTCAGATCTGTATAACAAGACAAGCATCTTACACCACTCTGCCATGAAATCCCCTGAGGCCATAGGTATAAGTCTCATATGAAAGACTAGAAGTGGGAGATAGAACCCGTGACAAGTGGATTGAAAAACAAACAAACAAAAGGACAAAAGACTGATTATAATGAATGAATACAAATACAAATATGCAGTAGATTATATGATGTATATGAATTCAGTAGATTTCCTCCAGCCAGCTGTCATTTCAATCGCTTCTGTCCCCAACCCAATATTAAAATCGCTTCTACCGCCCACTAACCCATAGCCAGAAATTATGTTAAAAAATATACTTCTGTAAGGGGCAGTGTTTCTCGATTAAAACACATCTGACGGTGGATCATAAGCTTTTAAATTGCTTCTGTTGTGGGTTGGTTGAATTTGAAAGTGCCTTCCCCCCCGGGGGTGGGGGTGGTATATGTTGTATGGAACAGCCCTAAGTACAAAAGTATTGTTTTTTCTTAAAGTACTAATCAGCTCTTTGTTCCATGTAAGCTATTTTGAATAGAATGTAAATGAAACAATACAATATCAATGTATTATATATATATATATATATATATATATATATATATATATATATATATATATATATATATATATATATATATATATATTTGTGTTACATAAAAATGTGAACTTAAAATACTTATTTTGGGTCCTTGGGTTATGGCTGTCATCACCAGTTTTGAATGAGCAAAACTTGTACTACTTCACTATTTTCCTATTTTTACTGAAAACCCTACTTAACTAATTCAATTGTAGATTTTTTTTAATTAATTAAACAGATTCTTGTAAAACTCAGTTTGGCTCACATTGTATTTATTGATCACTCAATCTAAATCACCCACAACATCTTTATCAGATTTGACTTTTTCACTATAACATTTTAATTGACATGTATTGTGCTGTGCACTTTTTGGTTTGTAAACAGTGCATCTTTCCTTGTGATAACCTGTCCTGCAAACAATCTGCTGGTATTTGTTGGTATCAGGGCCATCTCTTACATGCATTACAAGCTGCAATTGTTTGATCTTCATTGGCATCATGCCACAGAAACGTCTGCAGCCAAGAATCTTTGAAGTTCCATTTCTTTATTTATCATATTCCATGTTATAGTCAGGTTTAGTTTTAAGCCTTATATATATATATATATATATATATATATATATATATATATATATATATATATATATATATAACATTTTATTCAACTTTTCTCATCTTGCACAGGCTTTATAAGAAAACAATCCATCCAGATGCATTCTGTGGAAAGGCCATCATAGTCGCACATAAAATGGTTTCAAGGAATCAATTGACTGGTTCAAAACAGCAGATTCCTTGGTGGAAACCCTATCCTCCAGTCAGTGAAATTTGTTCTTGTGTAAAACAGCACTGTCTGCTTCCATTGTTTGTATCTACAAAACCTTTTGGCTGCTTTCAGCCTTAATCAATACACTTCAGTAAATAGACAATGCACTGGCAGTGTACATGCTGGTAAGAATGAATGACATTTGACCAAGTCATATCAGAGACTTATAAAAATGGTACTAGCAGCTGCCTCGCTTGGCACTTAGCATTAAGAGTTTAGTGCTGGGTCTGGTCGGCTTGGTGACAGGATAATGTGACTGGGTGGGGCACGATACTACATGTCTGTGGCATGATGCCCCAGTGCTTGATATCACTACAAAATGTCACACTGCAGATATTATAGCGATATGACTGAAAAATTGCTAATGATGCGTTAAAAATCTAAAACACATACACAAATACACTTAATGTCTTTTTTTCATTTATTTGCGTGATTGTTAACTGACACAACAGTTGTGGTATTAATCAACAAAAAACTTAATAGAGAGTCAAAAATCTTTTCATTTCTTTGATGTAATAAATTTGATAGCTGTTCCAGTTTAGAATATTTCCGTATATTGGACAGTTTGTTTTCCTTTTATTTATTATTTTCTTCCAATACTAATTCTAGAGTGACTGCATGTCAGTTCCTACTGGACATGATGACATAGTTAATGGGTCTCACTGCTGGCTCCTTACACTGCAGGTAGTCTACACAGTATTAGGTATTTTTCCCCCCTTCTTTCATCATGGTATATAGTAATTCTTTTGTTAACCCCAACTTTTATGTACATTTCAATCGCATAAATAATTGGGTCTTGATTTTGCTATGTTATATGATGTCCAAATGAAACTGACCAGAGCTATTTGCCCTTTAAATATTGACCCACTATTTCTTTTTCATGTTATCAGCTGTTGTCTATTGTATCGGTTTTTAGTGAAACTCATCAAACGTCTTCATGAGATGAATATTTGTAAAACTTTATTTTCAATATTTGTATTTGAACCGCTCTATTGATGTTACCATTGTTGAAAATTATTAATGTTCTATAAATTCTTTTATGCTGTTTGTGTGTCTGGGAATACATAATAAAAGTTTCAAACGGCTATTATTTGTTTTTCTCACCCATGCAGCAGAAAAATATAGCTGTTTTGCTAACCTTACTTTTCTTATCTCAGACCAGTCGTCTCAGTCAAGGTGTCCACGTGCTCAGAACTACTTTTCAAAAAAAAGAAACCCTTGTTGTCTTCTGCTGTGCCTGACGTAGTTGTTTTAAAATCAAACAACAAATATATAACAACAAATATATAACAACAAATATATAACAAAAAACATAGTAACTTATGTCAATCCATCTTTGAGAACACACCATACAAAAACATTTTGAGAGAGACAGAGATACACATGCATATGATGTCGATCTTTTTGATATTATGCTAGATCGTTCCACACAGCATGGACAGTTTTATCCTATATGCAGGCATTGCTCTGTACATTTTCAGGCCAGCGTCATTAAATGTAGCTTAAGCTACCTAACTAGTTTTAGATATTGCGTGTGAAACAATATACTTTATGCAACAATTAATGACGCTGACCTGAAAATTTACTGTGATACAGGTAGGACAAAATTTTCAATGCTGTGTGAAATGAACTTTGACAGAAAACATTGATCTGTGCACACAGACTATAGGTCTATACACTTCATAGCCTCCCAACAATCTTAACAACTACGGAAAAGTTGGTAACAGCCAGAAATGTGTTGTGAAAAACATGCTTTATTCTAATTTTGTTAAGCATATCCGTTGTGCCTCAGTTAAACTAAAAATAATTTTGCAATATTTAATGACAAATATTGCACTTACCCGTCAGAAGGAATCATTTATCCGTCGACACATCCATAAGCAAATTTCACTATAGCACTTACTATATTTCCAAGACAAAAAAATAAATTTTCAAAGAATCCGTGAACTCGAAAGTTTAGCACATGGTTATCTGCTTGGGTCCGTATTTGGAGGGTGTTTTATGCACGGGGGTAATTTTACAATCAATATTAAGGACAATACAAGTATGTCACCAACAGTTTCACCTCCTCCAAAGAAAAGAAGAGTTATATACCACAGTGACACAGATCACTAATTATCCGCGAATAATCCAAGCATGAACACATGTTACATGTAACTTTTCATTATAATAATAGCCTCTACTACTACAACAGAGGTATAGGCCCAGTATCGTTCCATTATTTACAACGTAATTTTCTAAATCGGATCTGATGTAAATGAAACATTCTCTTGTAATAAATATTAGCTATTTCTTGTTAATGTCATATAACATCCATATGTTAAATGTAATAATACCTCAATCCTATGCAAGGTTTTATGTTATTATTGGGGGGGGGGGGCCTCAGGCATAACTACTGTGTACTTAGGATGACACGGTCACGCCACAGTCCTCATAAACATGTTTATATTAATGCAACACATGTAAATATTTGCGCGTAAATGATATTTCAAAAGTGAGAAGTTCTTTTTTACTTTAATAGAAATTATTGCGTGAGAAAAAAATCTACATTGGGTTATGGACCGAGACAAGGAAATCCCAATCATAGGGTTACATTATATTGTCCCCCCCTCAGCAAGCCTCGTAGGGAAACAAATAAGGTAACCCCTTGACTGGGATTTCCTTGTCTCGGTCCAAACCCTAACATAGATTCTATATGTCTTTTTCTCACTCTGTTTCCATATGTATGTCTAGCGCTCTCGCTATATCTGTCTCTTTCGCTCTCTATCTTGTGCTCTGTCTCTCTTGTTCAATCCCTCTGTCACACTTGCTCTTTCTGTCCGTCTTCTCCATGTATCACTCTTGTCTCATGCTTTCTCTCGTTCTGTCACGCTCGCTCTAACGATCTCGTTTTCTCGCTCTCTGTCTCTCGTGATCTGCGACTCGCTCGCTCATTCTCTGCATCTGTCTCACGCTCGCTGTCTTTCACTCGCTCCCTTGCTCTGTCTCAAGCTTTCTTTCGCTGTCTTTCGCTCTCTCTCGTGCTGTCTCTCTCACACACATTGTGTCTCGTTCGCTCTGTATCACACTGTCTCTCTGCTCTTCTGTTATCTACATTTTGAGCGTCTGTGTACTGTATGCTGTGTCCTGTTAGTTCTAGTGTATGTGCACATTGGTTTTGGTTTTATCTTTATCCGTATGACCCAGAAAAACATAGTTGACACCAATTTTTCCCTAATTGCGTTGCACCTAGGTAAATACCAGTTCACGCCTTCCAAGTTATAAGGTGCGTAGACAAACATTGCAAGCACGTACGTTCTTTAAAGGACCATCATCCAACCTGTATTCGTACCCTTTATTGGCGAATGTGCCCCCCCCCCCCATAAACCCCGGTCACTTTTCTAGCCGCATGGCCACAAAGAACCGTTTTCAATTCAACAGACGGGTAATCTCAAGGTCTAAGCCCCTGTACACTAATCATTTACAAATTCTCCAATAAGTAATTATTTGCATTTATTCAATAAAATAATTATATTTGTTCATAAGTAATATCGATACAACAAACATCCGATCAATAATGTATTTTAAATTTAATTTCCTTACAAACCCGCATAAATATATACACATATGTCCAAGCACTATATATATATATATATATATATATATATATATATATATATATATATATATATATATATATATATATATATATATGAAAGTAACCGATACAATAATTTTCTTAACAACATCGTATTCCTGAGTCCTGGGTTTGTTGAAGATGTTAGCAGAAGACAACATTTAATGGTCATTATCTGTATGATACATAATTTTCAATAAGAATTATCAACTGCAGATTAATTGAAAGTTTATAAAACAAAAACTTTGCATACGTGTAACTGGTGTGAACTCCACCAAGCAAGGCTAGTACTTGACGTGTTATCGATACCAGGGATAAAACTTAGTTCCATATGATTAACTATGATTACAGATTTACCTTTATCCAGCATAGGAAACCTCTTATGACAAAAGGGGCATATGTATCGTAGAACTCCGATGATCCGTCTACCAGATACAGCACCAAACACTCATTTCACATTATAGGGGCGCTGTACCGACATACAGACGAACCAGGTCTCGCCAAGGCTGATCATGCAAAGCCAACCGCATGACAAAATCCCATGAGTTACCGAAATAGTGATGTTACTTCACAGATAACCCTAACTCTAAATGACAAAATATATTTTCTTACCCAACTTCTGGACTGATTTTCATGAGGTAACTATCTATCCATCAGGCTCCGTGAGACATGTATCGTAGTGAAAACTGCATCCAGATTACCCCATCCGTTCATAGGCTGTTAACAGAAAACTGTAACCCTAACCATAACCTATGCTACATCTGTGGGAAATCACAGGAATCCGAATTTCTCCCACACTACTAAAAACAATTTTCATGAACCAAGTACTGATCTTTCCAGGCTCCATGAAACACGTATTGCTGTAAAAAGTGCATTCAAATCGTATTGTCTGTTCTTGCGTTATTACCAGAAGCACATAACCCTAACTATAAACCTTAACACTAAGTCACAAGAATCCGATTTTATAACGAATGCATCGACCGGTTCTCACCAACAAGGTATCGTTGGATTACTCTCATGATGACGCATCTTTGGACATAGGTATCATAGAATTCCGATGATCCGTCCGCTACCTTAGTACCAAACACTAATTTCACATTATGGGGGCATTATATGTCGCAGACAGGCGGACGAACTATCCTTATGTTTGTTTCACCAAGGCCGATCTAGCAAAGCAAACTGCATGTCAAAATTCCCAGGCGGTATCGAGATAATCAGAAAATAGGGATGTGGCAACTTGGTCATTTTACCTCAAGCAGACTGTCTTACGGTGCTAGTTTGGAAGACTGGATTTATTCATATTTATGCCGTACAGGGTCTGTTTTGTCACTCGAATCCAAGTAACTCCATAAGCCCTCAAGCTACCTTCATATGCTAGGTGTCTGAGCATGCGTCTTTACCGGGCTCAACTGGTAGGGCCAAAGGCACAAAATATTCACCGAAAAAGACAATATTCATCTAAAAACGACGCAGTCAAAATTTTATTGGAAAGGCTATAACTTAGCAAAAATATCAAGCTCTCTATCTCAACAAAGTATTATTAGATTTATCTCCTTAAGATCCGTATTTGGATACAGGTATCATAAAACTCCGATGATCCGTCTGCTCACTATAATACCAAACACTCATTTCGCATTATAATGGGTGCTGCAAGTCGCAGAAAGACATACGCACCATCTTTGCATAGGTTTACTCAAGGCAGATCAAGCAAAGCAAACTGCATGAAAAATTCCCAAGATCTTGAGAAAATAGTTACTTCGTGGGTAACCCTAAATCTTAACACATCATGACCAAAAAATTAATTTTTGCTCCAAAATCTCTCGACCGATTTTCATGAACCAATTACCTATCTATCGGTCTCCATAAGACACGTATTGCAGTGAAAAGACCATACAAATCGCCGGGTCCATTCTTACGTATTACCATAAAACTGCAACACTAACCCTAACCTATGATAAACATAAGGGAAATCACAAGAATCCAGTTTTCTCCCAAAGCACTTAACCGATTTTCATGAAAGAAATACATATCTATTGGGCTATATGACACACGTACTGCAGCAAAAAGGGCATCAGAATTGCCGGGTCTATTCCTACGTTATACCAGAAAACCGTAATCTTAACAATAACCTAGATAAACATAATAGGAAATCACAAGAATTCAATTTTCTCATAAACCACTAGACCGATTTTCATGAACGAAAACCTATCTATCGGACTCCATGAGACAACTATTTCAGTGAATACGGTATCCTAAACGACACTATCTGTTCCGAAAACCGTAAACCTAACCCTAAGTCACAAGAACACAATTTTCTCACAAATGCTTCAATTGATTTTTATCAACGAGGTATCATTGGATTTGTCTCCTTAAGATGCATCTTTACATTATAAACACTATACTTGATTATTTCGATTCCAGTCTTTCTGCTTTTACCCAAGTACATAGTAAAAAATAAAAATGAATAGGTGCAAAATGCTCCTTATTTTGTCAGTGAATTCCTATCAGTGAGTACTTATCTTCTATGTGTGGCCTCCTTGACAGGTTTCTGGTTATATCATGGATTAAATAAAAAGTGACTTCTTTGTTACACCATTTTTAAAATGTCAAACCCTAAGTACATTGTTGAGTTCATCGTGTATGCACAATTTCCAGAGACTTGCACTCATCTCCTGTATTCATATCATCATTATTCCCAATGTTAGATTAAAATACTTTGAAAAGCATAATTTTGATTACCAGGGCCCAAATTTCTGGAATAGTCTGCCTCTTCAACTTAATCATAATGTACCTGCAACACGATTCAAGAAAGCTCAGAAAACTCACCTTTTCTGCAGTGAATCGACTTGAGCTATTTTTCACCTGTATTCTTTTTCTTAAGTATTTTTGTCTCAGTATGTGGTATTTTCCATTGATACATTTATTCAGACTATACTAATGCTTGGATTTAAATTATTATTATTATTATTATTATTATTATTATTATTATTATTTTATTATTAGTAGTAGTAGTACTTGTGTATAATACTTACCTTTCTGCTTTGCATTGTACGTGTCCTTTACATTTTACACTGTTATCTTATTTTGTGTATAATGTAATTTTTTGTGTTTATTTAACAAGATCTTAAATGGAACTAATTGTCATTTGGTTTATGTTAAATTTCTAATTAGATTAAAAGAGATGTTTTATTATTGGAAGATGATTTATGTATCCTTTCAAAACCTCTTCTCTGCTTAACCACTAATGTCTTTATTAGTACAGTGGTAACACACCATGAAGTGTATTACGTGTTTTGAAGGAAAGATGTAAGCCTTCCTCTTTAAGTCAATGCAAACACTGATGGGACTGAACTTTGGCCACATGTGTCCCAGTTAAATATTAATATTTTATGCAGATACTGAAAGAAATATTAAATAATCTGTCTTCCCCGAATCATGTGGACATTTAAGGCAACTTTTTTCCATTAGATGTGTTACATCAATTAAAACACACATGGAGTTGAACTTAAAATTCAGGATATATATATATATATATATATATATATATATATATATATATATATATATATATATATATATAAGTAAAGCCAAACTTGCGTGTTACACACAAACATAGCATTAGTTCTATGAAACATTTAGTTTGTTGAATAACTCGTCAAGCCTCTTTCAGTTAACAAATAACCACAATTGCTTGTTCTACTTGACTGATATTAATGTCATTGTCATTCACATAGTCAACAAATAATATTTTCTCAATCTTAAGTATGTTAGCATGATGTGTGCCTTCATGTTTGAGTCATTCTCCTGTTCTCACCATGAAAGTAGGACAGAATATATATACATTGTATGAAGCTGCTGAAATAGACAACGTATTTTCATCAATACAGGACCCGCACTTGGGAGAAGTAGACAGTTAAGGTTTCGAAGTTTCAACTCTGGGGTGGGATTGGGAAAGGCGTGTGCTGTTCTTTTAGCCATTTCTTCATTTGTAACTACTGAACTGGAGAGGAAAAAACAAACGCAGTTATTGTCTGTGAATTTAGCATGGATTTTTTTTTTTTTATAGTTATGCATGCCGACTACCAATCCAACATAATGCAAGAAATTATTTTGTCAAAAAACTTTCTATGAAGTGCCAGTTGGGGTGGGGTGGGGAATAGAAACAATAATGGTAGAATGATATGCGAGAAGGTAAAGAAATCATATGAGGATCTCACTCCAATAATTCAGAACCCTTTATTTACCATAATTTCTCTGATACAAATGTAGGAATTGAATACCGATGGAATACAGAGTTACCCGGGTTTCTGTGAGTTATTAGGGTTTCTGTAGCTTTATGGGCTTTACGTGTTGGTAATATTAATGAGAGTGTATAAACCCAGAGCTTGTATGGTGATGTCTTAAAGCAATCAGCCACGGGGGGGGGGGGGGGGGTTATTGTGGTGTCAAGCACCGGGGCATCACAGTCACGTTATCTTGACACTGGGCAACCAGACCACCAGAGTAGTCTGAGAAAATAGTAGTCTTGTAATATCTAAAAATACACACACACACACACACACACACACACACACACATATCTCCTAAAATGGAAAATAATTTAACGAAAGGAAATTATTTTGCCCTAATTATCATTTCCCATTAGTAATTTTATGTCTTGGCCTGTGCACTGTAGTGACTAATACATATTTTGATTTTGATGATAAAAATGCATTTGATAATTGTGAGAAAATAGTAGATATACAATCTAAAATGAAAACAGATAATTCAAAGAAATTTTTTTTTTTATTCAATTGTTTCCCTATTTGAAGAAACATATTGTGGATGCTTAGAATTATGACAATGTGTGGTCTATAAGTATGGTCGTATGAACAGGCAAGTAATAAAAGAAATATCGTATGATGTTAAATGTTTTATTAATTTTGATTTCACACAGAAACACTAAAGACCACAACATCTGAATGCAAAATGAATTTGAAATCATGCAATGAAAAAGATTTCAAATATAACTAAGACAGACTTTACTATTTGCTACTTTTTTCATTTCTTTCCTTAATACTTATTACAAGACCTCTTAACTTGTGAAACAAGTCTTTATTTAAATGCAAAAGCTCAAGTACCAAAAATGCAACTTCTTAGTATATAACTTTTAATTATGGTTGCAATGAAATTAATGCTGTTTACAAATCACAATATAACTCATACACTCGTCAGAGGCTGTCCAGGTGCGTAAATTCTTGAATAACATTCGGGACACAATGGGGGTCAATGGAGGTGGGAGACTGATAAAAAGGTTTTGAAAATTAAGACATCTTTTATGTACAGCATCTTATCTACTTGAAAACATTATTAAAGCATATACTGAATGAAATGGTAGCAAATTATGAAGAACGCAGTACAACTTGCCATTCATACAGATCACTGTTGTAGACCTAAAGGACAGATATGGTATGCATTTGTAGGCTGGGAAAAAGCCTTTCATAGTGTCCAGGGAAACCATATAATGGTGGCTGTGACAAAAAGCCAATTCTAAATATTTCTAATTATAAAATTGGAGTATAGCTTCTGCATTTATTGGGTATAAATTTTGTAAGCCTAATTCCTCAATTATTCATTTGCAAACACTCAGTGTAACTTTCACTGCATTAGTGTGTAGATATTTAAAGTCTATAAAGCAATTAAAAGCCTAATACTGTATACTTACTGAAAAGAAAATTTACACTTACAATGAATGTATCTCAATAATTTAAATCTGCACACACGTTTTTGTTTTTTTGTTTGCAGAGGTACATTGTACCATTACTTAAAAAGTTCAGTCAAACACTTAACACGTATACTGTACTCTTACATTAAAGAACTGTACAATTTGCAATTGCAAATGGCCTGGAGTCACGATTAGAAAATCTCAATGAAAATGTTAGGACTGAATACAGAAAATATATACAGTTAAAAACATATTAAACTAGGTGAGTAAATTATAAAACAACTGTGTACATGTTTTATACACAATTGATTTTTGTTACCAAAAGAACAATTTTTCTAGGAAGTTCATCAAACTAAATTTTCACCATGAAATGTCGGTCATTTTGATGTCATTTTTCTATAAAATCAATAAATCAAAATGTATGGTATCCAAAAGTGGTTTACTGTTGCAAATGCAACGTTCTATCATGCATGTACAAATTGTTCACTGTATTACTTGACAGGAGGAACACATCCACTACCCACTGTTTCGTGCCCATAGGCAACAAATTTCTACCTAGATAGCCACCAAAATATTTTATGTGAAAATTCTTTGGACAACAATTATTGCCCATGGTTTGATGCCTGTTCATGTTTCATATATTTATGAACATATATACATATTTAGTGCTTTAAGCCAATTACTGACACAAGTAGAAGATATAAAGCATGCCCATATGATAATCTAACTATTTGAATAATGGAGCTCTCCCCCAACCCAAGATTCTTTCAAATTTAGCTTATTCACTATATGTTCCATATTTGTAAGCTTTGCGTTTAGGGCTGTTTCATTTAAACACGCATAGTACCCAGGGAAGGCAGTTTAAAAAAAATTATATGTACATTGATTTCACAGATTTCATATTAAAATGATGAGAAAGTTCTAAACTGAATCAATGGGTGAGTATCCCACTTTGAAAGTGCCTTCCTGTGTTGTCCCATGTATGTTTAATTGGAATAGTCGTTAATCTGGCTGCCATCATTTAAGTACAATCAGCAATGAGAAGCAATCTGTAATGTTTGTTTTTTTTTACATTTCCCTTACTTTTTTAACATGCTGAAATAATAAGCAACATCTTAACCATTGCTCAATAACACAATCATGTAAAATACAGTTGGAGCAGATGCTAAACAAGAAAGGTAAACAATAATGAAAAAGGGAGGTCTATTAACTGCTCTTGCAACAGAGCAACATTATAACATGAGTAAACCAGTATTGCTTTGCTAGGAGTGAAATCATGGGAACAACAGAAATGTACATCCCTTTCAGCATTACTGTATATTGAATTAGCAATACAAATAACATGTTTAGTACTAATAATTGGCGATTCTTGAAAATTTGTGCTGTTTAAGACTTTAGAATTCTGCTTGTGCTCTGACAGACATAGTAGAGGTCACATTCTCTGTGTAAATCTGCAATCTGTAGCAGGTACATGGATTTCAGTGGAGCATAACCTTGTTGCTATCAATCATGAGAATGACATTCAGCACTGGATCGGAAAGATAAACCTACAATATTTCATGACAAATAATGCACTTACCAGCCAGAAGGAATCATTAATCCATAAGCAGATTTACTGTATCACTTGCCACATTTTCAAGACAGAAGAATAAATTTTCAAAAAATCCATGAACTTGAAAGTTTTGGAGGATCTTTTATACATGGGGTAATTTTACAATATATACTAAGAACAACACATGTCACAAACAATTTCACCTCCTCCAAAGAAAAGGAGAGTTATATACGATAGTGACACAGATTTCTAATTACCCATGAATAATCTAAATCAAGATGTTGCTCTTCGTTACAGCTTGTACTTAGTATAACTACAGTAGAGCAGAGTTGCCATTATCGTTTATTTATTTACAATATAACTTTTCAAAATTGAAACTGATGAAAATGAAAGTTTCGTGTAATAAATATTAATTATTTATTGTCAATTTCACATAACATCCATATATTAAATGTGATAATACCTCATTACTATGTGACATTTTATGTTGTTATTTTTCTTTGCTCACGCGCATAACTGTGTACTTTGGATGCACTGGTCACACCACGCCCCTCATTAACATATTTGTATTAATGATCCAGGAAAATATTGGGTGAGAAAAATAATTTACATTGGGGTTTGGACCGAGATAAGGAAATTCCAGTTGCAAGGTTACATTATATGTCTCCCCACTTGGCAAGCCTTGTGGGGAGACAAATAATGTAACCCTTAGACTAGGATTTATTTGTCTCGGTTAAAATCATAACATAGATTTTATATATATTTCCCAGAAAAGAGGACTGGATGGGTGAAAATAATGTGAACGAAGTAAGAATGATTTTATTTAGCAAACTGAAAATCAATTTCTTTTTTCTGAATTTCTATGAAGGAATGAATCAATTTAAATAATTTTTTCTCCCCCCTAATCATTCCAGAATAGTTGTTCATTTAAAAATATCATAATAAATGGAAAAATTTATGGCAATTAACATTTCAGATGAAATGTTACTATTAGAAGTTTGTATGTTAATAGATTTTAGTGTGGATTTCATCAAAAAAAGGAAAAACATTTTTTTCTGCAGTATAATTGCAGCAACAATTGTTTTCTTCACTTCTGGAAATTTTGGTGAAATTTGTAACAGTTATAGAGATTAGTGAACTGCAAAGTGTGTTGAAAAAATCAATTTCCTGCTGCCAAATAATAATATTAAGATCATGAAATAAATATATCACTCTTTAAATGTGTCCTTTTTTAAATCCATTGCAGCATCATCTCATTAACCCAACCCTTCTCCTGCACATATATGATCCATTCTTCAGCGCATGAATATCTTTTTAGCTTTGTTATACAGTGAAAATTTATTGTTGGAGGCAACACATCTCCTTAAGCAGAAACTGCATGGACTAAAGTCATTTTATTTAAGATCTGCAACAGTCATGCTAATTCTCACATTTTCAACCACCATTTTATTGACAGTCCGTCCAGGAAGGAGATCAGATAATCCCAATTCCCAAACGAATCTTATACAGAAAAAGAAGCTAATTATCTCAAAATATGTTCATATAACGTACCGAAGTGGTAATGATTTTGTGCACCCAATCAAGGTTCGGAACCAGGCCCGGGTTTGTGTTTTAGAGTCCAGTAGTAAATATGTTAGAGGCACACTCTGGAACCGGATGTTAATTGTATGTCGCGTATGTTGGCTGAGGGGGCAGGGACCAGTTTTATATATTAAAACAAAGCATAAAAACAGTATTCACTTGACCAGAGAAGTCAATGGCAGTTCATAGCAGAAGTTTATGCACCCCAACCCCTATTTTATACATGCATTTTTCACATCCAAAGGCCATTTTTGACAGCATGTGGTGCTCACATTGCAAACGCAAGCTCTTTCCCTGGATGAAAATTTTGAAAAACATTGTCTACTAAATAGTTTGATGCAATTCATAACAGTTGTCATCCAAGTCGTTTTTGAGATACTCTACTTGCCTTGAACCCACGTGTCTACTGCTATGGGAGGCTAGCTCTTCTTCCCAGCCGACTATTGGTATTTAACTATGAACATACTGTAGAGCAACTATGGAATGTGTACATGCCTGACATCAATTTCAAGAACAACACAAGCCCGAAACACCTAGTTCACAAATATATCCATATCTATAAATAGTAACAATAATAGCTGAAAACGTCACACCATAGCCTTAAGTTAAGAAATTTGCCATGGGCCAATTTACGAAACTGGACCCTGCCACCTGAGACACAGTGTGTCGTTTTGAGCGATACAGTCTGAAACCGATGTCGATAGTGTGTCGCTTGAGTTGAATGCGACAATGTGTGTCGTTTTGAGCGACACAGTGTGTCGTTGTGCCGGGTATATTATTTCGACAACTAAATGACACAACCACTACAAAATGGATTGAAATTTGTGATTTCAAAATGTTACATGAAACTGAGTGGGAATTTCGATAATGCCAATCGGAATATTAAATTTCCAATGGATAGCAGACGGCTGTGTTGATAACGACACAGTGACAGTGTCGTCAGCTAAATCCCTCTATGGGAGTTTTTCTCTTATATAACGAGCGATTTCAGAGAAACTTTATAGTAGTCATTATGAGTACTAAATTTAATGTGGTCTAGTAACTAGTCTACCTTACTTTTAAGGCTTGAAATTATCAGTTGAGACTTTTTGCTTGGTCTTGAGACCTTTACTGGAATCCACTAGAACCACAAGTGCCAAAACGGCGGATCTCACCCCTATTTTTAGGTTTTGGGAACACACTCGGGAAATTCATGACAAAGTTTTCACGAATATGACTAAATATGGAAGAATTCGGAAAGATTAACCTAAGCGCCTCCTAGTGGAAAGCCGAGCGCCCAATGCACACAGTAGTAAAAATGGCGCCCGATTTCAAATGACAAAAATAGCAATCATTTCACAATAAATTATACAAAGATTCAACATTGATGAAGAACGGTTTCATCACAATGGTGACGAAAAATTATGAACATACACGAGTCTTACCTTAATCCTGGAGTATAATGGATACATTTGCCTATTTCTCTCACAAAATAGAAGATAAGTGACAACAGTTTACAATCCTGTCATATACACACTGGGCTTCAAAAATCGGTACCCAGATGATAAATATTTAAACAAATCATTGGTATATGATTTACATATTGTACCGAATTACTTTTCCTTTGTCCAAGCGTCATATTACAAAAAACGGATACTACAGTTACTATTATTTGCATTGGAAACAGAGGTACGGCTTTCTAACATGAAATGAATGCAAACAATACATGGAGATTATAAAATATCTCCAACATTAATGATATGTACAAATGCACTTTATAAAAATACAAGTTGACAGGAAGTCAGGTGGGGTGGCAATGGTTAGAGGAAACTCGGACTAATGTACTATATAATAACTACTATGTAGCACATGTATGACAGGTCAATTATAAGTAATGATACGAGCCCCTGTGGGTTTTTCTATGAATTTTTTTTCTTTTTTACAGTCCTCGAAAAATAATAACGGTAATAAACTTAAAGTGGATTGATCGGAAAGAAATGTAATTGCCAGTATCCAAATAAAATGTTTAAAGCATGATAATTTGATTTGTAAACAGGTGATAATAAAAGTTATACAAATGTCTTCACTCACCTTAATTAGACATCTTACATGTTTGTACCTTATGAAGTTCCCATGTTTCTTCATGCAACCTTTTAATTACAGTTACCTCATCATGTACAAAATGATGAATATTGTTTTAGGACTTGTTAATGAGTAATGCAGTGTTAATACTTACTCTTTTGTTATCATTGACTGTTATCTTGTGAGACAAATCACAAATCGGTAAGTCAACCTATTTTATTTCAGTCTACAATTTAAAATTGTTAAAATTGTGCCTGTTTAAATGAATGTAAATATTTAATTTCAAGTTAATTGTAAATAATTTTAAATTTGATTTTTGAATATAGCATATGTAAAGCCAGCATTCTTGATATATGTCAGCATATTAATTAGTAATGTCATTTGATTATTTTAGTTTACTAATTAAATTTAAAGAAAGAAAGTGATATCATGATACATACTGATACTGATGTAAGGTTGCAAGAAAAAAAGTAATGTTATGCGCTAATTCAAATATGTTTCTTGTTGTATCATTTTTGGATAGTTGTAAATAATTGTTTACTCATTGTTACAAATGCATTCTTCTTCTTCTTATTCTTCCGTTTTCTTAGTACGTTTACGGGTGCATAATGCATATTAGTTACCTCAAAAGAAGATTACTAAGCTAGAATGATCGGTCCCTCATCCAATACGAGAACTCGCGAGACAAATCTAGCTAAGGCTGATCGTTCGAGGCTGATCGCCAGAAATGAGTTGATATTATATACCTCATTTTGTGAAACCAGATCTCATTTCATCTTTGCAGTGCAGATTATGAAGGGGGGGGGGGGGCGGGTGTTTGAGGTTTTGGCAGCCTTACAAAAACGTTCGGTCTCTTGGCTATAAGTGAGACTATATCAGTTCATACCTAAGTAATATTTTCCCATACACTTTTGGTTTGAAAATGGATATACGTCGTGAACATGTATTTTTTTCAACAGGGTAGCTCTGTCGAATTCCGGCAGAGTTGTCTATGTAAAGCGTTGTGGTGTATATGGTTATCTACTTGTCATATTAAAAATCTGAGGTTACTCACTATGGGACAGTGTGGCACTAGACCTAAATATATTGGGGACCGGGGGTAGGAGGTCATATGACCCTGGTCTCAACACTTGGGGGCCTCCAAAAGTGTTTTCTAAATAAATATTCCTGTAAAGAAAAATTATACTTCGTTGTGTTCTTAGTGATCTTTTAAATCTTTATATATTTAACTTGTTGGATTTGTTTTGGCATTCAATTAATTTCCAAATTAAAATACAAACATGGCTTAGGACCTCAAACTATTGAAGTGACCCATGCCTCTCTGAGATTCTGAAGGGGTCTGTGTGTCACAATTGCTGAACTGAAGTATACGTTATATTTATTTCACAAAGCTTTAGCATTAAGGTCTATTGAGAAACATTTGACAATGTGATCGAAATTTAGGACCTTAAAACGTCTGGTTTTCTATGAATTCAATCGATATAATCGGATTAAACCAACACAAAGTGAGATCGAAGTTTAGCCGACATGACAACGGCTATATTATATTTTCAATACCCATCCGCAATATTGACGGAAAAGACTTTATTTTATATCCATTAGGCAATACTTATTTATCAAAATTCTACATGATATCCTCTGAAGAAAGGAGAGGAAACGAAATAAAGCATCTGTGAAAACCATATAAAAGCACGAATAATAGAAATTAATGACTATCCAAAACTAGTAACTATAACAATTTGTTTGCTTTGTTACAAGTTATGACTAGGTACTAGAAGAATGCCATAAATGTTCGTCAGTAGTATAGTGGGGACGATATAGGGACAATTGGAAATTTAACATGGGTGGGACTATACAGGGACAAAACAGTATTGGGTCTGTATAGGGAAAAGGGAAAGAGAGAGCGTCTGACGTCACAGTATTGGAGATTGGTAACACTGTAGCAACTAGGGGCAGTTGACGTCATAGGACTGAGCAAAGAGCTGGGTGTATAGAGAGTATACAGACAAGACTTTCATTATACATAGACAACATTTTTTTTATAAAAATGTCTGGGGGTGATGCAAGAAAGTCAATTTCTTTTCTAGATCAATGAGGGGCCCTGAAAAGAGCCTTTTAATGGCTTCTTCTATTTCCTCCACTTCTTTAACCATTGCCTGGCTTTATCAATGTTTCCTTTCTTCTTCTTTTCCATGTCTGGCATCCAGTCTGGATGACCCATTGCTCTAAACTTGTCTTGTATCTTCATCCAGTTGTTATTCAGTTGGTCAAAGTCCAATTTCTTCTTTATATTTTCTTCTTCCTTTCTTTATTTTGACCATTTTCTTTAATCTTCTTTACCTCTACCTCCATCACTTTTCTCATTAATACCTCTCCTTTCTTCAGCCTGTCCAGACCCCTCTTCTTATAATAACACTCGGTCCCATACAACATATCTTCCAGAAAGCACTTGACTTTGCTTACATTGCCAAGTGCTCCCTTTAAGCTTCCCACTCTCACATGGGGGGAATTCATCACACCTCTCAACCTCTTTTCCTCCTCTTCTATCATCCCTTCTACCAGGTCTTTTGCTACGTTTAGGCTATTAGTATAGTCCAGGTACTCTGCTAACTTCCATTTGTTTTCTAACCTCTCCACTACATAGATAGCATCCATTATCCAATAGTATCTATTTACCAAGTTGTTGAACAAGGCTGTCGCTGCCACCACCTTCTTTTTCTTTATTCCGTAGAATGGCGCAAATTGATTGATTAATTAGTTGGATTATAGTGGTGTGCGCATGTTGTGTATGTACCACTGTTAATGGTCGCACAGCGACCTGATAATTGATCCTGGGGGAAGGAAAAAGAGCCTCATCCCCCAGACGTTTGTTGAACACTAGTAATTATAGTCTTCAGTCGCGGGTCCGTTTGGTTCCCATTGCGGTTTGATTGGAGGGCTGTTTCTTGAGTGGGAATGGACCTACGCACTCATGATACTAAAGTAAATTTTCTGTTTACCAATCAGTGTGGTGTCAACCAATGCAGTTGTAACGTTAGTCGCGATTGGTTGGGACATCAATTTTAGGCGGGTGGAAATCGTTCCGCATCTTCACCCTTTGTACGAATGTCCGGACGTGGAAAGTGGAGGGGAGTTCCGGCATCAAACAAAACACCCGTACTTAGCCAAATTATATCCAGTTGTTTGTAAATTGACCCTAACAACCAATATTGTGTGAGCCACCTGTGCAACTGAGTCAAATTCAAATCAGTCTGATACTGTTCCTAACTCCTAACAATTGAAATAGTACTAGTACATAGCGTGCATAGTGAGATGCCCTAACAATTTTGCTTTTCTAATTGCCTAAGCGACAAATAAAAGTTTGGTCGCTGTTAGGTAATTGGGTTTAGATTTTGATGTAGGCAACCGAAACGATCAAGTCAGTTTTGTGTGGTTTTATCGAATTGGGAAACCAAGCCAAACTGGTCCCCTTAGATAATTGACAATTTGTAGCCCTAAAAGGGGCTGTTATTTCTCCCCATGCGGGAAGGAGCCTCGGCTAACTTCTTCCAAGCATATTGCTTCCGCTTTCCATGTTTCCCTTCGCTTTCTGGCTGGAAAACCTTCGAAGACATGTAATCCGCTTAAAACTTCGGCTGCTTCTATCAGTTTATTCACGGGATGTTGAGCGTAGGCAACGTTTAACCTTTTCCCGAGGATGTGAGGCGCGAATGACGAACGCTGTGAGTTCTTATATGTAAAGGACGTAGGTGAAGGAAAACATCCACTAATTTTGTCATCTCATATTATATACTTTTCACATAGAGGTGATGAGCGATAAAAACTAACCTCATTATATACTATCCTCACACGGGAAGCAGCAAAATACAAACCCCAAAATACTATTCACACACGGGAAGCAGCAGAAAACAAAGCCATAAACATCTATCCACACACGAGAAGCAGCATACACATAACATTAATATACTATCCACACACGCGAAGCAGCAAAATCAAACCCAAAATATACTATCCACACACGGACGGGAAGCAGCAAAAACTAAACCATAATCTACTATCCACACACGTGAAGCACCAAAAAACAAAACCATGATATACTATCCACACACGCGAAGCAGCCAAAAACCAAAAACCAAAACCCAAACATACCATCCACACAGAAAAAATATGTTTAATAACAACACGCTACTATCTACACTAACGTACTTGAGCGCTTACAAAAACCAATAATCTACCATCCACACAAACGTACTCGAGCACACACACACACACTCACACATTGGCAAATTGATTACTGTTTCTTTTCTAGAGATTTGGTTAGCCCTGAAAAGGGCTGGTTTTTTTTAACTCCAGAGGCACCTGGCTAATGCTGGCATCTCCCAGTCTGGCACCACACACACATCTTCTACTCCAATCTTTCTTCCAGTTGACTCTATTAGATGGGAATGCAGAGTCTGGATGGTTAGCCTCAGCACCCTAATCTTCAGTTTCTGGGATTCTGAACTCTTGTTGTTGTTGTTCCCTCTGTATTCTCCTGCTTCGCCATACCCGAGGGTGCTGCCCTTGCAGTGGCTCCCGCTGTCTCTCTAATTCCTCCTCCCAGTTTTCCATTTGGGGGACAGCAGCTCTTTGTACTGGTGGAAAAGGTTGTGTCTGTGGCTGTGGTTCAGCTACTGGTTGTGGTATTCGAAGTGGTTGTGGAGGTACCAATGGCTTTACCTCACACCTAGGTCTCGTCATTATTTGACATTTGATCCCCCTCTTCTTTTCATCATCTTCTTTCTTCTTATTTTCCTTCTCCTCTTCTATTTTCGCTTCTTCGGATATGGCTTCCATAGCAACTCATCCAACAGGCGCCTGTCGTATTCCTTATGCATCTGGGGTTCAAGAAGTTTTGCAATTGTGGTACTCATTGTTTTGTTGTTAACGAATCAACAGGGTAACCAGACTGATGAGTGTTTCCATATTTATATCAAAAGCACGGACGTGAAGGAAAACATCCCCATAGAGCCAAATCTTACATTACCCACTAAATCACCCAAAACGCGCAGACCTAAAAGAAAAACTCACTCACTTTTTTACAAACCACTTAAAGAAAATGCATATGCACGCACTTTATAACCAAGATAAAGAAATCATGTGCTTATACACGCACTTCTAATTTTTTCTAACATATCATAGGCAATGGAATGTTATTTCTTTTCTAGAGTATGGGGTAGCCCTGGAAAGGGCTGTTTTTTGTGTGAATGAGGAGCTATGGCAATCTTTTAGGTTCTAAGAGTGTGCCCTCCTCTGACGACAAGCTTTCTGACAGGAAAAGGTCTGCTTCTTCGAAAAGAGAAGGAGAACTCTTTGGTGTCGACACGACAGTCGACAAAACCTCTGTCAGGTTAGTGCTGCTGCTGTTGATGTTGTCGCTCTCTCTCTGTTCTCCTTGCTGTTTCTGAAGTTTGTACTTCTCAGTCCATTCTTCTTTCTTCCTGTTAATTTCTTCTCTGAAGAGCTCTTCTATCAGGACTTCAGTGCCTTTTAACATTCTAACATTTTTTATCTCTTCATGCTTCGGTATCAGACTTTGTCTGACACGACGAAAATTCAGTAGGCTTCGTTCAACTTGGCTTATCTTGAGCATATCTTCGTAGGAGGATGAGTCAACAATGGATGGTCAGACTTACTTACTTACTTAGTTGGATTAAAGCGATTTTCGCTCCAATGGAGCATGTATCACTGTTTAATGCACGTACAGCTTGCTATTTAATTACTCCTGGAGGAAGGAAGGAAAGCCACATCCCTCAGGCATTTGTGTTCATGGAACACTTATTAATTAGGCCGTCAGATCGAGGTACTATTTAGTTCCTAGCGATCTGGATGTATGGCCAAAGTGAGTGGGATTGGACCCAGCACGCACTCATTTATAAGGTTGCATTGCTTTGCTGATTGAGGCGAGCGGGATAGGACCCAACGCGCACTCGTGTATTTGGCTATGGGGGCGTGCACTGCACGCGAAATGTTTGATGTCCGGTCGTGGTAGAGGAGGAAGACGCTTATGGATCGGGAGGCGGTTCGTGGCACAGTTTTTATCGTTTTTAAGTTCCAGGGTATAGTACTAAAAGTGTCGTCCTGCATAGTTTGGAGGATAACTCTGTGCTGTTTTAGAATAGGTTAAAGATAGCTAGACAGGTTGACATCCATGGGTTTTGATGTTGCTAACTTGTGTAGCGGGCCCTGATGGTCTTGGCTATTTTGAACCACCTTGATTGGTATTGGTTTTTAGGGTCTTAGTATTCTAATAAGTGCTGTTTTCGTTGCAGCTTTGTGCTGCTGGATCTGATGGTCGTTGGGTTTTAGACCACCTTATACGTGTTAATTTGGGGTTATACTTCCTTATGCATAGAGCTTTTTTATTTTGCAGCCTTGTGTTGCGGGATCTGACACTCTTTGGAGTTTAGACCACCTTATATATTGATAATTTGGGGTATTTTAATTCCTAATCTGTTTTAGTCTGGACGATCCTGATGGTCTGGGTTCAAGACCACCTTATACAATCTGGTTTTGGGTCCTGTCGGTAACTCTAGATATTTATTGATGGCTGTCACCATGGGTTTGTGTGAGTGAGTTCGTAGAGTTGTTAATTTTCATTCCAGATGTAGTTTAAGAGACAAGGAGACGGTTAAGTGTAGAGCAGGAAGGCAGTATAGATAAAAAAGATTTTTTTATATATTATTTTCATAAATTGTATTATTGGTTTGGAGTGACAACTTGTTTTATGGTTGTTTGTATGTTATTATGTAGTCCTGTTTTAATTAATTCCTATTTTCCTATTTAATTTTTTTGTGGCCATAATTGGTTCTTATTATTCGGGCTATGAACGGCTGTGTCAGTCTGTGAACCCACGAGACCTAGCAGGCCGTCATAATTCCCAAACAGTGATTTTGTAATATTCGTCCTTAATTGGTTTTTATTATTCGGGCTATGGACGTCTGTGTCAGTCTGTGAACCCACGAGACCCAGCAGGCCATCATAATTCCCAAACTGATTTTGTAATATTTTTGAATGGTCACTGATTTACTTTCTTAGATTTTTTGATTAGATTGGATTCGTGTATAAAACATGATATTTTCGAATGTTAGATTAATATTGGCGTTTGTGTTCATCAAGAATTATAGGTATGTTGCAGGGGATCCAATATTATGCTGAATAATTTTAAACGTAGTCCTTTCCTTTTCAAGTGTGTGTCAGTTTTTAAAAATATGCTCTAGGTCTTCTGGGACCATGCAGTGGTAGTAGTTAGGGTTATGTGGTTGTGGTCCTATGTACTGTCCGAAGCTGTTAGCCAGCTTGGTTTTGCCTGTGAGTATTCTATTTATGCAATTTTGTTCATTGCCTTTTGTTTTGGGTGGTTTCTTATTTCAACAGACTTCTTTAATGATGGCTTTTAGTTTTCTGCCTTGTGTGCTTGTGTTCCATAATTCATGCCATTTATGGTCAATGAGGTTTTTAGATATGCTATTGAGTTCGCATATGCTATAATCTAGGTTGATGTGAGTGGTTTCGTTTAGTTTTTGTTTAGCTGTTATATCTTGCATATCGTTACCTGGTATGTTAATATGGGATGGTATCCACATAAAGTCTACTTGTAAGTTATTATTGTTCAGTTTTTTTTAACAATAAATTGGTTTGCCTAAGATAGTTTTCTCTTGATTTGGTGTTGTTATTAAGTACTGAGTTTATGACGCTTAGCAAGTCACT
This sequence comes from Sinohyriopsis cumingii, assembly GCA_028554795.2. NCBI lineage: Eukaryota > Metazoa > Mollusca > Bivalvia > Unionida > Unionidae > Sinohyriopsis > Sinohyriopsis cumingii. Next base: position 46,398,833 of record CM068828.1, on the reverse strand, counting down.
TATTATTACCGCTTGGGGTATTTTGTTCTCTTTGATCCATTTGAGTGCTTCAGGTATGGCCCAGAATTCAGCTGTGTATATGGAGCAGAGGTTATGTAGTCTTCGTCCTACTTTAATGTTAAGTTCGAGGATTACGTAAGCTGCTGATGTTCTGGGTGGTTCTGTTATTTTGGATCCATCAGTGTAAGTCTTGCAATTTCTGCTTGGAGGTTGTCTATAGGAAGTTGTTCAGACTGCAGACTGCCCCATTTTTATGGTAAAGCGCGGACGCGAAGGAAAACACCCCTACACGGTTTTGTAGTCGGACCGCTAAATTAGTGTCATGTGAGGGATAGAGAGAAGTCAAAGAGCATGAATCATGATACCTATAGCAAAACAAACTAAAATTGCATATTTTTTCAAAACACAAGATTTTTATTCAAATAACTCATAACTAACAAGTACCACATTTTCTCAAAATTGACCATTCAATTTAATTAAAAAACATTTTTTTTTCAACTAACTATCTAGTTAGGACATGGCTGACAGCGTTGTGAATGAAATTGTGATTTCCACTGGAAATCATTGGGCCATTGATGTACACTACGTTTCCTAGCAAAAGACAAAAGATCAGCATCATGATCACAAAACCATCGATCTACTTTCTCATCGTTTCTAGAAGAATGACGATCAAAATAAGTCGCTAAATGTTCTAATGAATATCCCAGACTGCGATGATGCAGAATATACACGCAATATTGTCCACACACCAATGAATATGTGCCTTGTAATTTCACATTATTGAATCGTGTGGTCGCAGCATTTCTTCTCATTAAGTCAATTACATCGTCTTCCAAAGGGGGCAATCCATATAAATCAAAATAGTCCACACATCCTTATTGAGGAAAGTAGACGGCTACTCAGTGGGTTCCTGGAAGATGACTGTCGTCCGTGTTTATCAAATAGGCTTGATGGTCTTGAGGTTTGCGATGAGGGAGTTCATCTTTAGCACATACGACAGGATTCCAAGAAGCGGTGTACGAACTTTGGCTCAAAAGTTAATAAAGTTCTCAGGTATCCATTTTTGTGTTTGTTTCTTCACAGGTGATAATAAGTTATCACTTCGATCCTGACTTTCTCTTGGAAAATTTCTGACAAGTAAAAGTGTGTTAGCTCCGACTTTGTACCCTTGTCCAAGAGAGTTTCGATGCGACGGATCTGTAGAGGTGTTAATGGAGGACAAGAATATTTATGCAAGCACTTATACCACTCATCCAACACGAATTCTCCCGAGATGAAACTCCAAGCTTTTTCCAGATACTCGTCCAAATTTTCTTCTTGACGCAGCATCATACATATATCATGTTGAATTTGACTGGGATGATCGTTTTGACATCAATGGCAATCTTTCTTGATCAATTGCTTAAGTTTTTCTCCCAAACAGCCGACTGAAGGTGCTTCTTGTTCGGGCCATCGCGATGTCATCATTATGACTTCTTCCTCTTTGTCTTAGGATTCATCTGTCATGGTCAACTCACTTTAAATGTCCGAAGTTTCTCCAGTACGTAAAGAGGGATAAGTCTTCAATGGCTTTTAATAGTCTAGAATGACTTCTCTCAAACTGTTGATTTCTGTGGTATTATCCAATTCTGCATAAAGGATGACGTTGACCGTGTGGGGTAGAGGTTCTGCAAACTGAATCTAGCCGGATTTTATAGGGTGGAAATGTCTCTAGTCGATGCCTTGGTCTGGAGTGAAATCAAAAGCACACAAAACATTGCCTCCTGCATAATCTTCGTATGTAATACAGTGAGTGGTGTTGGTTCCTAACAGTCCGGTGGCTTCGTACAGGGACAAGTACGATCTCAAGTAATTCTTCTTCTCGAAGTTCGGTTTGAAGGGTCTGGTAAACAAAGTTTTGCCATCGCGACTGACTTCGATTTTCTTCACGTTGAAGTGTTGAAAGTTGAAAGGATTTTCCGTGAAAGCTCCGTTGAAGGCTGAATCCGACTTGAACAGGAGCAAGACTATCGGCGCGTCATTTTTCTGTTTCTCAATAATTTAATAACCAAAAACGTCTTAGTCTCGGACAGTTCTTCTTTTCTTTGTCTTTCTAGCTTTTACAAGTGTGAAGTCTAGTGAAGGCGTGTTTTCTTCGTCGTCTCTTTCTGCCTTGTCCTTGCTGTGGCTTCAAGGAAGCGGGAATGCCTGACTCGGTAGCGTTCGGGGCAATTAGAGGCGTTTCTCGTCGCCCCAAAATGCATTTACCCGTTTACAGCAAGACATTTTAACCTGCTCTCAAGAATGCTTCTTTAGAGTTTTGTTTGTCGATGATGACATTTTGGAGAAATTCTTTAACGTGTGTCAATGCCACATCTTTCAATGCATACAATCCTCGTGTCACCATCGGTTTCAACACCGGAGCCACCGAACGAAAGGCTGATTTCAACATATCTCCTAAACCGTGTCCTCGCTGTCGAGCAACGCCTCGGTACACTGGATAAATGACTTACGAGTCGTTAGAGAACCGTTTTCGAAAATGGAGTTTCACCGTGACTTTCCCTTTGGTGAATGAAATAGTTTGTCCCAGATCTCCTTTTATAGCAAGTTGACAGTGTCCAAATAAGATTTACTGACGGGTAAATAGTAAGGATGTACAAATTCGCGGTGAACGTGATAAGTGTTTACACCTTCCTTGTCATGGGTCGTGGCAGAATCCACTTCGAAAGGAATGACACGCAGTAATGGTATGGAGGTGTGTGCCACCACGTTATACTCCACCACATCGAAGTACACAAAGATCAAGTTTAGTCCTTGGTTCAGTTCTACCGGGAAACTAAAATATCTCGCAAAATGCACGTTGTTGCTAATGTCTGCTATGTTAATCCTTTCGGTCTGCTTATCCGTGACCATATTGAGGTCTCCACCCAAAATGTCATACAATTCAGGGTAAAATGTAATACGTATACTTTTTTCCTCACTTTCAAATTTGATCAGTCGACGATTTGACACTTTATAGTACTCGATGGTGACACGATTTTTTTAGCGTGGCCAGAACTTTGTCAAATGCTGCATGGACTTTGTCAGCAATTGCCTCCACCAGATGTTGACCACTAAAATAATAGCCTGAGGTAATTTTAAATTGATACGTGAACAAAGGAGGAGATGTGTCACTGTTGCTGTGGAATACTGTGTCCTTTGGAAGTGATTTATGTTGATTAGTGGTAATCATGGTTTGTTGCACTGTTTGGTCCAGACTTTCGACGTCAAAAGTGTTTTGAGTTTCAGTGATGTGTTTGATTTGTGTTGGGTACATCATTTGCACTAAAGCCAGTCCCGAATGGGCTTCGTGATCTAATTGAATGGCCTGAGTTAATTTGGCCGTGTAACACCACAACGTGTTTAGGGGAAACACCTCCATGGAACCGTCACTGGGTAAGGTTAAGTAAAATTGGTTATGGTGGCTCATAATTCCAGAGTTATGTGGCTGTCAGAGGGGTTTCTGGAACTCAGTGGAATGTCTCCGCTCAAAATAGGGTTGGAGCACAGGCGATCAGAAACCAGCACTTCGTTATCGAGAGTCACCTCTTGGGCGGCACGTCGAATGCTTCGATGGGAAGATTGGTTCTACGCATGCACCAGGTGCGGTAAGATGTCGATGTACTTGAGAGTGTGGTGATGCGTAAAATATTTCAACATGCGTTCTTTCAAGTTACGTTGAGAACGCTCCACGATGCTGGCTTTGGTTTCAGGATTCTCGACGGTAAAAAAAATAAATGTCACGTTTTTTTAATTCCTTTTGGAAAGCTTGGTTCAGAAATTCTGTACCTTTGTCCGTTTGTCATCAGAGAGGGTGACGACCGCATTGTTTCAACACACGATTGTATTCCATCCATCGTTTGTAAGGCACTAAAGCTAGTTTTCGTCCTTACATTCGATGTCAAGGGTTACGTCTGAGATTTAGGACTTCAGAGGTCCTTTTTATCTTGCTCCCACGAGTCCTCCCAACATGGTTCCTAATACTCCTTTCAGTAATGGGCCTAACAAGAGGGCTAAAATTCCTCCACGTTGGACCAACATCTTCTTCTTTTGACGAATGGGAATGTTCTTTTAAACCATTTGGCGAAGAACGTGACGATATTTGCCTAAGCATTGTTTCTGGTGCTTGGACCAAGGGGTCGTACCTTTCAAAACGTTCAAACAACATTCGCACACGGTATCGATGGCCTCTTTGGAGGTTTTTTTCGCATGGGTGGACAAGATTTGGACAGGACAGAGAACATATCCCCATGTTTGACTAAACGAAGAGGCAGTCCTTTCCTTTTCTTTCCTTGGGGTTTAGAAGAGGGATGTTTTCTGGAGGATGACATCTTTTCTTGTTGGTTCCTGGACATTCACCAAAAATACACTAACGTCAATGTCTAATCACAAGCAATTTTATCTTCATTATTTTGGACTATCACTTTGTCATAAAGGTGACAATGTGTTTTCCAAAATCGCCAAGGAATCCTCCCCTTTGACGACTCCTCTTTCTCTTTGAATGGTTGTGTCTTTTCTTAGGGTAACGTCGATGCTTGGCTAAGTGCTTTGTCGGATGATGAGACAGTATTTGTGTCTTTCTTTCTTGAACAGGAGAATAACGATAGTGACGGCGTGCACTTCTTTGAGGTGACATCTTTTGGGAGTTCACTAATACCCCTACTTTGTTGCATGCCTTTTTATATTGGAATGCGACGCCACTGATTGTCTTTACGACGTATCAACTTGAGGACAGGCAACACTCATCGTGCAGGGGTACGCAACGGACTAAATCGAGCCAGTTCTTGCTTGGACAAATCCAGTAAACTCTGTTAGATGCCCGATCTCTCTTGGACTTTGGGAGCAGGCACTTTGTGAGTAGCTGCCACTGTCACTAACGATGAGAGTCCAGCCACTGGAGAAGTTATTGGAGACACAGGCTTCCATCGGGTCATCAGTGGAGAAGTGGATGAACCTACGGCTACCGGAGACGCAGTCACCGTCGTTGCAGGCCGTGGTTTGCAAATGTAAGGTTGCGTCCTGGCTGAAGTGCCCGTCTTGTGATTAGTTTTCTGTAGGCTTTTCTTTTTCTGGAGTTGTGACCTGGTCTTGACATCGTTTCTCTTTTTCTTCTTGGAACTTCGTTTGACTTTTTGATTGGGGAGAACTTTGAGGGCATTTGGGTCCCATCTTAAGAGGGAGCGAATGATGAAACCTCCTAGAGTGCCGCTACCTCCAGGTTTCAAAATGATTTGCTTTTTGGTTTGAGTGTCGATGCGGAGATCGGCCAGTTGGGTCAACGCTACATTGTTTCGATGAAAAAAGCGCTTGGTTTATGAGGATTCTGAATGATGCCTTACAGTAATTCACGTGCTGTCACCGTGAACCATCGTAAGACTTCTTTGAGACTGGCTTCTAAGACAAGAGCGCGTATTTGTTGATTTTGTTCGTCACTAATGCCATGCAAGGCACGAATCAATTTGACGGGAAGATGAGAATGAAGAGACCTCATGTTCAGACTGTGTGAGACAGACAAAAAGTGACTGAGGTTTTTATATATTTTTGGGGGGATTAAGTCGAGGACGGAGACGTGTACAGGACAGGTCCTCCGTCTTGACACCAGTCGTGAAACAATTGGGTACGAAATCGCAAATAATCGGGGGTAGTGGGTTTCAAATCAACGAGTAAATCGGCGCGTGGAGTTTTTGAGTGGCATCGTCGTACGCCTGAGTGAGTCAAGGTGTTCCTAACTGTTTGGCTAAGACTTGCAATTGCTATTTATCTCGAGGGCTTTTAAACAAAACCACGTAATGACAATTTATATTGATGGTGCGATGGGCTTTACATTGTTGAAACAAATTTTGAGTGATGTAAATGACACTGGCCTTACGATGATGCCCTTTGCGCGTAAACCACAGTTTAATTTCTTCTTCGTCTTTTCCTAACATGTTTTCGAAAATGACCAAATGGGTTTGATGGGAGTCAGACATTATTCCATTCTCTTCATTAAGAATGCCTTCCACTCTTTGTAACTCCACACGATGAGTTGAGGTGGACGATCTATCAGATGATGTTTATGTTCGATCAAACGTTTGAAAAATTCGGTTTTGCCTGAACCGCCAGGTCCAGCAATGATCATGTTAAAGGGATGGCGAAGATACAAGGCCTCCCAACTGGCACGATCTAAGTATTTGTCTATGACTTTGAAAGTGGAGGAAGAGGGAGCAGAGACAGCAGAGGCAGCCATAGTGTCAGGAATGTCACTTGTGACAAGAAAATAGACAGGATAAGAGTATTTATACTTTTTTCAGGACACGTTTATTGCTTTTTTAAAAATGAACACGAAAGAATAAAATGCTTAAAAGTCAAAGGCTTGAGTACAACTATAAAATGCACATGAAAACGATCGACGTGGGATAGAAACAAGTTTCTGTACAACATGTTTCGGGTAATGTTCTGACACGTTCAACAGGGGGTAATGTCACACAGTTGTCATCCCGAAAGAGTCTTTCAGAAAGTTCCATGACAATCCTGTCCTCGGTGACGGGTTTTCTGGTACTGTCACCAACACAGGTTGAAAAGTGACTTTTTTCTTTCGACGTTGATTAGAAGGATCACAACACTCGAGCATACTGGGCCACTTCTTGGGTCCAAGCCTCAAAACCCCATTTTTATCAGGCACGTACATCTATCCAATGGGGATGTAAGTCACAAGGTACACACACATCGTCATACACGTGTTCGGTAGCTGAAAGTTGACGAATCTTTTTTTCCCGTAGAGATCGAGCAGTATCCAGATGAAAATGCAAGGCTTTGAGCAAAATGAGTCTCTCGTAAACATTTAAGGCCATTTCTGTGGTAAGTACTGTTTGTAAAGAGCCCACAAGGAATCGGCTGGTAAACAAAATCCTAGAAATCAAGTCACTAAGACACACACCACTTGTCGACCCCAATTGAACGGAAACAGTTCTTGTAATAATTGATATTAATGATCCACGGTTTGAATATTGTTATTGAGTTCCTTCCACGGAATCTGTTCAATCACTATTGATAAAAGTCGTGGCATGGCAGCCTGTTTGTACACTCTCTTTTTTCTCGGATGCAATAAATGTACTTTCTAGCCAGAGATCTTCGTTCTCCAGTAGGGAATTTAAATGTTGCATACGGTAACCTACCGTTCAGAGTTTGTTTAGAAGTTTCCTTTTCCACTAAGCAGAATCCACGTAGAATATGTTGGTAATCCTTTAACTCTTGTTCCTCAGTTAGTTGCACTAGGTGAATCTCGAAGTAACCAAAATCATGAACATGTTGATCATTTGCGACCTGGAAGTATTGAACATGGTCTGACCACTGGAACAATTTCTTACGAATCAGTTCTCTTATACCATTCAAGTACCAGTGGTTCAAACACCGGTGACGTAACGGATGCAATTGTTCTTTACTTTTAACTTGTATTTTAACCAGTTCTCGGTAAACGCGTTCTCTCAATTCCACAGGCAAACCACGAATGTTCTTTTGTAAAATATCCATGAATAGGTCATACTAAATCCTCTTTTGTCTGACACAATAAATGTACTGTTTGCACAGACATGGCTTTACTTCAGTGTCGAATCTAAATCGTCTAGTCACTAATTTGCATATCACAGTTCGTTCAGAAGTTTCCTCTTTCACTAAGTTGGCATTGTGTAAAAGATTTTGGTAGTTCTTTAACTCTTCCTCTGGAATTTGATGCAGTAAGTTTACAATGTAGTACATAGAATCATCAATAGCAAACCAATCCTTTTTTAAACCAAGGGGTAGTTGATGCATGTTTGTCCTATGGAACACTTTCTACTGAATCAGACCTTGTATTGCATTCAGGTAACAGTGGTTTAAAAACTGGTGACGTAACGAATGCAATTGTTGTTTACGTTTTACTTGTATTTTGACCAGTTCTCGGTAAATGCGTTTTCTCAACTCCACATGCAAACCACGAATGTTCTCTTGTAAAGCATTCATTCAGGGATTACTGATATCGTCCTACTAAAGGTAAATAGTGACAACTGGGAGACCATCGGGCATGTTCCAGGTAGGCCGAATCTTGTGGTTCCCAGTGGTGAAGTGAAACACCGCAACTGAAGCACTTCACTTTATCCCCTTCGCCCAAATACTTCTCTGGCTAATTCTTCAGGGGTTACTTAGGCCATTTTCCTTTGAACGATTGAAAATGATTTTCAAAGTTGCAGTATTCAGACAAGCCCACAAGGAAATTATATTCGTCTTTCACAGGGTTCGTTTCGATGCATGCAGGGTGGCATCGAAAGGAGTTTGCTCTGGGCTGTATGAAATCCGTAGGGTGGTAGACGTGAAGGTTGACATCCACATTTACGATGAAACCTAGTAAAGTGTCCATGATAAGGAGCAGAATCGCTTTCGCATCCATGAGGTTTGACACGCACATCATCACTTTCCATGATAGGTGTAGTGAGAACAAAGTTCCCATGATGCTTTACTGCAACACTGAGGTCACAGCGTACAGCATCGCTCACATCGCAAGGCTCCATGTCGCATTCCACTTCAGAGGCCCCAAACTTGAAGTGTGCCTGTCTGAACTTGTTTTGCGTTTCTCTGAAAGTATTAATCTTGTTCGCTTGGTCATGGTAGTCACAATGATCTATAGATCTTGCCTATGGTCCCTTTTTATACTATTTGCAATGAAGTCTCGAGCTTGTACATCATTCCTTTTTTATGTCTAGTTGTTTTCGAAGTTACCGTCTCTAAGTTCGCGTCATAATTGTACCGTAGTTTATTGGGTGGAAAGGCCATAGAAAGGTAAGGACAGTGCGGAGACCATTGAGTATGTTCCAGAATAGCTGAATCTTTATAGATACATCGATCCATTCGCAACTTCAGACCACAACTGAAACACTGTACTTCGTATCCGAATCCAGTCTCAGGTCCCAAGCAGACTAATCCTGTTCTAGCAAAAACATTCAAAGTAGGTAATCATTCCCTATCCTTGGGCTATTTTTTAAACGTTTCCAATCGACGGGCATGATTACAATAGTCAGGCAAGATGACCGGAAAATGGTAGGGCTTGAACTTGGAGTTCTCATTGGGTCTCTCACTCGATTCTTGCTGTGGCGAAGTCATTCTTCTGGTGAGTGGCTATCCTCTTGCAACCAATGTTTTATACCAAATGTCCATAAGGAAAAGTAAAGTGATTGAAAAGACGCAATCGCTTCTGGTACACGATTTGAAAGACATTTTCCAAGAGTCGACTGACGATTTGGTGAGTGGATAAACGTACAATCTTAAGTGGTTCACATGTTGTCACTTTAAAGTTTGCAACCTCTCCAGATTGCAAGACATCTTTCAATACGCCAAAGTTGACCACTCAACTGGTGCGATAATTCAGAGTCAATCCTTTCACTTTACACTCCATGTGCAAGACAACGACGATATTTGCACACCTAGGGATACAGAGAGCACACGTCCAAATATTTGATTTCTTCTCCTTTCTCTTCGTCGGCTTGGTATAACAAACAGGTGGCATTGGTCTGTCCTCCGTACAAATTATTGCTCGGGTTCAGGGGGTCCATCAACTGGTAACCTTCCATGATGCGTTTAAACTCGGGATCGATTTTCAAACGGTGATCGTACTTGTGTTCCCACATTTCCACCACTTGGTATCCTTGCTGTTCTAACTTCAAACGTCGCGAGCAAGTGGCATGGTACAAGTGTTCCATGGTTCGTAGGAAAAACTGTTTTTTAGTGCCACGATCAGGGTAGCAGACTGGACATCCGTGAAATAATATACCGTTAAACTCATAAACGATCTTGGGGTTTCCTAATTCCCAGCCATCTACTGAATACGTTCCGATAGTCTTTTCACCCCCTCCGTTGCGGGCATGCTGAATCCATTTGTCTTCTTTGTCGTACAAGTAATGTAACCAACGTAGGGTTTTGACTGAATATTGACTTTTGACATAGTTGGTCGTTTGAGGGCTGATGACAGCAAGGGTGTTTTCAGGCATGAACCGTTGTCGGTACACTAAGGAATACACTTTGGCAATGGTGCAAGCTTCTTTCAAAGGATCGACCCCTCCGTGTTCCATGAACAGTTCTCGAAATTTTCCACAGGAACGCCGAAAAATGTCCACGTCGGAACGACAATATTTTAACATTTCTTCCTGAAAGGGTCAGAGGCATGGGCCTGGAATCAAGCGTAGAAAGCTTCTCGTTGTTCGGTACGCATGTTGTCGGAGTCATATCTTTAGCCTCAGGTTTATGGGGTAGAACGGCATGTTCAATGGCTTCGGTATTGAAAAAGTAGCCTTTGGCCATTTCTCTCATTCCAAACGTTTTAGGCATTCGACTCAAAGGCATGGCCAAATAGCTCATCGAATCTTTAAACTGTACTTGTCCCACTTGCATGGAAATGATTTTTGGTCCGTTCAAAATGACTTTCGGACGTTCGGTGCCTTGTTCCGTATAGTATCTGAGAAGAAACTGTCCATCGTATCCCGTATCGTTCGATGTCCACTTGGCTCCATGTTTCGTCGATGGCGTCTAAGATACATTGAGCGAAATCGGCTAGCGTGTTCGGTCCTCGAAAGGTTTTTTCATGCCCTCCAGGAATCTTGCTGCAGTGAGGGCAATGACTATAGGTTCTTGAATGCACTTCGCACACGCTTGATGAGCCACACAGACCTTAGGAACGTGAATACCAGTCTCTTGCATGCATTCGAAATCGCAAAAGATGAAATTTCCTTTCTTCTTTTGGTTATCATCTTTCTCTTATTATGGTTGGTTATTTGTCATGTAGCATTCGTGTTCCAATTCCACGATTTGGTGACAAATGTGACATTTTTTCTTTTCTTGACATACGTGTGTCTTGGCATTATTGGTACGTATGCCTTGTCCACACGTAGGACATAATCTCAGCAGTTGACAAGCACATTTCTGCGTTGTCCGGTCCCTTGAACAGTGTGGCTTTTTCATCGATGATGTCAAACGGGTCATTGGATTGTTGCACGTGTTGAATCTTGTCAATGACTTTGGAACGGTTCAATTCTGCGGGGCTGCTAAACTCGATCCAAACATGGAATTTCAAGCCGTCGTGTTGTATGGAAAGTCTCAAGCGATCGTCTTCTTTGGCTTGACATTGTCGCTTTATTGTGGTGAGCAAAGAATCCCACATCTCGGCGATGAACCATTCGGCTTTCTCCAAAGGTATGTCGGACTTTAAATCTTTAAATTTCACTGTGTAGGTGTAAGCCGTGGTTCTAAATTTTCTAGAGGAACGCTTTTCCGTCTCTCGAATGTGATAGTACTTTTCAGGGTTAACAAAGGGTGGTAACCTTTGGTTAGATGAAGACTCTCTGGGTCTGGATTCTGGTTCACTCTTGTCATCTTCAAAATCACTTGCATGAATTTGTGCCAAGACTTCAGCTATGGTGCGAGGCGATAGATCACGTTTATGCTTCTTACTTTCTTCTTCTCTCTTCTTGATTGGATTTGATCGTTTCATCTTTACTGAAAAAAGTAAAATGACTACATGTGATACACCATGGATCACTTGATATCTATGACAGACCAGCGTATATATAAAAGGTGTGTGACTTGCCTTCCACTACTCATTTCACTCTCAAACTTAGCGAAACGATGGAAGAACCTACACAGATCGAACTTTTCATCAGAGCTGCGCGAGGGGTCATAAGAAAACTTTCTTCAGACAAGTCGACGGACTACTCTCCTTTCTTTCGATATAAAAGTCAAGATGCTTGCTATATTTGTAAGAATAAAGAGCATTGGTCTTCAGAGTGTCCCGACCGTCAAAAAAGCAAAACAAGGACTAGAAGAGACAAAAGTCAAGATACCTGTTATCATTTTCGAGAAAAAAGGACATTGTTTTTCAGATTGCCCTAAGAAACAACAAGAGCAAGAAGAAGAAGAGATGAATTATGAAGAGGAAGAAGAAGAGGTAGACTCCCCCAAGGAAGAACCCAGACATATGCAGAAAGAGAAACAGGAGAAAAAAGGAAGAAGGGGAGAAAGTGAAGAAGAAATGGATGACAAAACTGTGAAAGTGAAGAAATTTAAAAAAAAAACAGAGAGTGAACAAAGACAGAGAAGAAGACAATGAACTTTTTTTTTTAAAAGTGATATGTTGTGTTGTGAATTGGGTTGTAAAATTTGTATTAGAATAGACAGTCTATAAAAAGTAAGTGTCTCTTGGTTTTGATTTTTAGAATAACGCACTTACACATTCACACGTACCATAAGGGTAAAAAAGGGCTTTTTGAGTTTTAATTGATGTTGGCAATTGAAATAGTATCTCTTTTTGAGAGAAATGGGTGGCCCTGAAACGGGCCTTTGGGGTATTTGTTGATTCAAACAATTAACTTCAACTGTTTTAAGCCTTTGCCACGGCCAATGCCTACTTCTGGCCTGTGTACTGTCGATGATGATGATTTGGTAGAAATCACTAAGGGTGGTATGGTAGGTGTTGTCACAGGGTTAGGTTGTTTAGCTCAGGAAGGTCTTTTTCTCTTCGGTCGTAATAAAGAAGTTTGATAAATTTGTTTCAGACTTTTTCATTCCGCTTTGACTTTCACACCCTTGTTTCTTTACTGCTTCTTCTTGTTGTTTTGTTTCTTTCTTACCTTTTTTTCTTGCTGCTGTTGCTGTAGGAGGAAAGATTGTTCTACTTCCTTTTGCTGCTGCATAAATTTCTCCAATTCTTCTTTCTATATCTGTTTAAAATTATCCACGTGTGGTAAAGAAGGAGAAGGTGACGAAGGTACTGATTCCGTAACTAATTATTGTGAGGTAAGAAAATCCACAAAATCCCAATTTAAATTCACCTCTTCAGGAAGTAAGTCCGGGTTCTCTTGCGTAGTTAATGCTATTCAATTGCTTTTCGTTGACACGGCCGGTGCACCCCAATTCATCGTCTTCCGAGTTTCAGTCATGTTTGAAATCTGTCGCATGGATTGACTGCGCACAGACGTTAGTGATTCTATATAGGGAATGTGACGTCACAGACAGGTCTCTTCGGATTGGACGTGTGGTGACCGAATTGTGTAACGCGTGTTTGGATTGGTCAATGAACTCAGTTCGTTTCGATCCTCATTTCCCCTATAAATAAATGTAGCTCGCTGCATTCCTTCACCTGTTCTCGTCACTAAGATGTGGACCAGCGTGGAATCCTCTACTCTAGTCTCTTCAGTGCTGTTCAGGTCGGACTTACCGATATATGTCCAATCCTCGTTGACTATTGTTAGGATGACATACACAAGCGTGTGGAAGAGAAGAATCTACGTAGAAAGGCAAGGTTGTTTAAAGAGAGTTTTAATTTACGGTCCAGGAGTGTGACAAAGTTTAAGGAAAGAAGACCAATGTCATGCCTTCTATGTTAACATGGAATAAGGTTAACATAAACCAAAGGGCCTTTCTTGTCAGGGCCCTTCACAGGCCTCGAAAAGAAATTGATTTTTATAAATATGTCCGCTGTCTATTGTCTGTGTTATATCCATATCCCAAGTTCAATTTCCCTTGACGCTATACAAACCCACAATATATTCCAATGTTCAATTTCCCTTGACGCCAAAGTACCGGGACATTTTTCCCCATGTTAAATTTACATAGATGCCAAAGTGCCCGGACCCTATTTTAACATTAAAATCGCCTTGACGCTGAATCGCCCCACTACACTTCTCATTGGAACCCGGGTCCGCCGGTCAATGCACACATGTGGCTATATCAGACTGGTTTAGAATCTCCACAAGAGTACGAATTAAAATGCTGTAACCTGCATATATAATGTTTTCTACAGCATCTGATTGCTTACAACAATAGCACCCACGTCCTGGTAATTACATTTCGATACAATCCAGAAGATGATAAACAAAATTGTAGGGAAGATAGCCTAGAAAAAAAGATTGACAAAGTTGAAGACTGATTGGATTTCTCACTGGTTTTATGAATTGCATCTAATTTATTTAATTCTGATAAAGTCCATGACTGAACAGATCGTACACATACATGCATACATACATACATACATACATACATGCACACATACGTACGTACGTACGTAAATACGTACGTACGTACATACGTACGTACGAGCGTGCGTGCGTGCGTGACTGCGTACGTACGTACGCACGTACGCACGCACGCACATACATGCATACATGCATACATACATACATATAGACAGACAGACAGACAGACATACAGACAGACAGACGGACGGACGGACAGACAGATAGACAGACAGACAGACATAGTGTACAAACGTACAGACATACAGACATACATTTTGATTCTTAAATTAATTCATAAAAATGTGTATAAAGTATGAAATTGCTATAGGCTGCAAGTTGCATGCGATAAAAACAAACAAACAACCTATGAATGCAGGAGAAATGTCAAATTTAAATACTAATGTAGTGGTTGTTGTTGTTATTTTAGGGTTTAACGCCATTTTTCAGCACACGATAGGCTATACGTGGCGGCCAGTATTAATGGTGGAGGAAGAAACCGGGAAAACTCCGGAAAGAACCACCGACCCACGAGAAGCTACTTGCAAGCTTGCTCACATCCCCGCTTTAGCCGTATCCGAAACTCGAACTCACACAGACAGACAGAGCTGAAATGGCCGTGATCCGTAACGGAGAGCACTTTAGACCACTCAGCCACTCGGCGCCCCGATAGTGGTGGTGGTTAGTGGAGTAAAAGTACAGAGTACTTGAGTGATAAAGGGACAAAATGGTGGAGAAGGAGGATACTTATGATTGTACTTATATTTGTAATTAATGATACGTATGATGGTAATTAATGATACGTATGATGGTAATTAATGATACGTATGATGGTAATTAATGATACGTATGATGGTAATTATATTTTACTTATGATCGAAATTAATGATACGTATCATGGCCATTAATGATGGTTATACTGGTAATTGATCTTGCTAGTGTGTAGTAATTGTAGACGACGGGAATATAAGGTGTGGTTGTGTTATGCGTGGTGGTCATGATGGTGTTGTTATAAGTAGTTGCCAATATAGTTGCTTATGTTGCAATTATATAACCATGATAAAGACTAGCGGTCGTGGTTTTGTTATTGGTAATAGTAACGGTGATGATAATGGAAGTTATGTGATAGTAAGGGTGGTGATAGTAGTAGTAGCAGCAGTAGTAGTAGTAGTAATGGTAGTAGCTGCATCTGTAGTGGTTGTTATTGTTGTCCTTGTATTAAACACCGGTAAAATGCTTCAGTTGTAATCATATATGAATACGTATTACTACTACGAATGCTAATACTAGTACTAATACTACTACTAATACTAATACTAATGAAAATAGCTAAATACGGCGATTGATATGACTGATGCTACAATATTGATCGTAGTTTCTTACCGAAATGAGAAAGAATAGCGATGAAGAGATTTGCGACGCTGCTGCAGAAATAACTAGAACAGCCACACCCGTGCGAAATCATACGCCTGTATCATAGGCGTACTACAGGCATAGTCTGCACCTAAAATATGGGTACTCCTTGATTTATGAGAATATGAGCAAAGTGTAATAATAGCGTATCTCTGGCGTAATACAAGTATAATAAGGTGTATTAAAGGCGTAAATCACAGGCATAAAAAGCTTAAAAGTAATAATACAGAACTAGACCATACAAAAGTACAAACGTTTTCCATTTGCACTCTACTTTCGACTCTGTTAACTAAAGAACTGTCTGCGATTAATAAATACAAACTGGTATATTTACACGTCATCATAAGAAGTGTGACCATTTTGTTTCAGTCACACTTTCCATTCTTCTCTATAATTTGTCTTATAAGTCAATGTTACAGTCCTTTAAACAGAATGGTCTGGGGTTGGGTCATATTAAACCGAAGACACTAAAAGCAATGTCGTGGATGTGATGTTGCTATGCTGTATAATACCAAAGCCAGACGAATAATCCAACAACTGCATGTTATACATCAATTAAAGCAACCAGTGAAATTTTCACAAAACCCGATTTCTGATATACGTCAATGGAGTGACTCAGCACTTCGGGGGAAAATAATTAGATTACAGCCCTGTAAACAACGTACTTTGATGTAATTGCTTGCACGTGTTGAGTAAGAGAAAGATTTCAAATGAGTTCATGCTTTTTCCTTCTCCCATTTTACAGGCTGATATAATAGTTATGTCGACATTAATATATGATGTGTCACACTTTCTTTTTCTTTACTTGTTTCATTTGCCTTTGTCGACGCTCACACCACCCCCAAAATTGGGGCAATTTGTTTTCATTTCACTTCGTATTTTACCAAGGTCCTTGCCTGAAGTTTAATTGCATTGCAATAACAACCAAAGCGGTGACCCAGTTTATGACTACTGCTGTAGTACATTCGGTGTATTTTTCAATCACTATTTACAGGGCAGAGCATTTTCAGTTTTAGTATGCATTTTATAGGATTATCTCCCTTCGACCACAAAACGAATCTTCATTATATCATTTATACATCTTGGATATTCTAAGATAATTTTCATGTATTTGTATTATATGATTCATACATCTTGAATATTCGAAGAAAATTTACATTATTATGTCATACCTACTTTTGCTTTAAATGTTATTGTACACCTCCTTCCTATTTCAAGGTTGGTCATTTTGCGTGCATCGGATATTTAAGGATTCGTCATGACCCCTTTTTTTTTAATCCTACGTTATACTTGAAAGGCACCATTAAAACCTTAGGTATTTTTGTGTTTTATTTCTCTTTTTTTTAATCCTACGTTATACTTGAAAGGCACCATAAAAACCTTAGGTATTTTTGTGTTTTATTTCTCTTTTTTCCACAATCTACCTGATATCAAAGTGTGCATGACCTTTTGTTTATTGTGAGCTGTGTAATTAAGTATATCTCTCAATGATCGCTGAAAATTTCCGCTTCCGGTTCTTTAAGACACACTGAAGTTCAATGTCAGTACTAGTTTTCTTTATGTCAGCTCTGAGAAAGTTGGGTTGTTAATGAAAGCATATGAAATGAAATTCTGCTTCCCATTTTCTCACATTTAAAATATTTGCCGATTCAGAATCTAACAGTATATGATCGTGTCCAGTTGTATTATTATTATATTTCAGTGAAGGTTCAATTTCGCATAAAGATTGTTTGTTGAAAATCTTTTTAGCGGTTCTGCTAGGTTTCATAACATTGCATTTATAAGTGTTTTGTATATTTGATTTAATTTATATTTGATTTAATTTAGTTTTCTGTTTGTAAATTTTGAATTTTCATTTCATTGCATGTTAGATGAATGTAATTTTGTTTACTGGAATTCGACATTTTCCAGAAATTAGTTTGACCTGAATGTTTTGTCGTAAACGCATAAACCTGATCTGGTTCCCGACCTTGATTCAGAAGCCAGTGGGTAAAGTAAACAACGTTCAAATTTTATCTTATTCTTAGAGTAAAATGATTACTTTTGTCAAGGTCATACTGGGAATACGTGACTTTCGATGTAAACAACCTCTATTTTAAAATTCTGGTTTTACCGGAATCGCAAAGTAGTCATCTTTAATACCGATGTTTATAGAGAATTTAGTCAGTTTGGGCTTTTAAACACTTGTCAATGTGTTCATTTTGTTGTGACCGGTTTGGAGTTACATTTTAGTTTTTATTCAAATTATTTGGATTCGAAAATATTAATTATTTTCCTGGAAATATTTGAGTGCTCATATAGAATTCCTGGACGAAGACATTTCTTTAAATTTTATTCGGAACTCAAACACCGGAATATTATTTTATGTGGTTCACAAAGAACTGTAAACACATCAGCGCTATACTGACTACATTATACGTCATCGCCTTCCATTTAGGATCTTTCGTCGTGACTAGAACTTGAATTTATTAGAACATTTAATTACTAGGATTTCTAATTTTAAATTCTATGAATATTCTTGTATTAGTTTTGGATTTGATTCTTAAAATCGTAAGTGCTTTTTCATTTTTATTTTGTCTTTCCATGGAAATATATTATTTGTTCAATGTCACAAAGCTTGTTGTTTTCACTTTTTCTTTATTACTGTTTATTAGAGCCTAAACACGTAACATAGGATAAGTCTGTCATAACACGATGTGAATATAATCTAGCCATTTCCGGACACTGGTCCTTGCTCAGTTTATTGATACCTATTTAAGAGATAATTTTCTCATCGGATTTATAATCATCCATCTTGGACAATTGTTGCTGCGGGCACTTGACGTGAATATTAACTGCTCCCTAGTAAGACCTTTTACATCCCTAGACTGCGTTGACATACAAAAAGGCAAAATAAGCATGGATGTAAAATTTATTGGAATTGTTTACTAGTCATAAATAAGATACAAAAGATGCAAACTGGATGTTAATTTGATGATAGATAACTGGCAAATGTAATAATAATAATTATAATAATAATAATAATAATCATAATCATAATAATCATAAGTATATATTCAATAGGTTGTGCTTGAAAGACCATCAGAGAAAACTGTCACAAACTTAAAAACAACTACAGTTGTTTCTCATCTGAATAATATAAATGCCTCTTGTCATAGACAAACTGGAGGCAAAGTAAATAGATGAGAGACAGACAGACAAAGACAGTGAGAGAGAGAGAGAGTACTGATTGTCTCTCCGCTTTAAAATTTCAGCCATCTTTTTCTTATCATTTTATTCTTCTTCCTCTTTTGTCATCCATTTTTCTCTCGACACCCTTTGAACGATGTGACTTTTCATATATTCGTATGAAAATGATTGTTTTCCATATAACTTCTGCTAAGGCTTTCCGTTTAAACAAAATATTAAACTCGCAGAAGAATAGATAATACGAGCAGTCTATAATAAATAACTTTTTTTCATGTACCTAAAGTATTTTAAATGATTTTATGTATTTTTACGATCATAAATACTGTCTGTAAAGTTTAGAAAAACTGTATTGTGTGTAACCATACCAGATTTACCAATGATATTCAAGACGTCTCAGAATGTTCATATAATGGACACGTAATGGTCTCCTGCTTTTGCAACTATGCAGTGTGTTCCGCAAAGATGGTTTATCACTTCGCAACTATACGGCGTATTCTGCAATATCACACACAGATAGATTTATCACTTCACAACTATACGGCGTATTCTGCAATATCACACACAGATTGATTTATCACTTCCAAACTATGCACTGTATTCCGCAATATTACTGGTTGGTTTATCACTTCACTAAAGTTTTACACAAGAGACATGTTAGAACCCTCAGCTATAATATGGAACATTTTTTGTTGTATCTGTGGTTCATTTTAAAGTGATAGAAATACTAGTTATGACGCAATCTTTTACAAGGAAGAGCAAACACAAATCGCCGAGACTGATTTGCCGCAGCACCAACGCCCTCACTCATTAGTCTTAGAAGCCGACTCTCTAGAACTTTCAGCTCTTGAACCAACAACTTCACTCAATACAGTCTTGGAATGCACTCTCTGAAGCTTTCAGCTCTTGAACTAACGCTTTCACGCTATAGTGTTAGAAGCCGACTCTGTAGAGCTTTCAGCTCTTGAACCAACATCTTCACGCAATACAGTTTTAGAAGCTAGCTCTGTTCAGAGCTTTCAGTTCTTGAACCAACGACTTCACGCAATACAATCTTAGAAGCCGTCTCTCTAGAGCTTTCAGCTCTTGAACCAACGCCTTCACGCAATACAATCGTAAACTGCACTCTCTAGAGCTTTCAGCTCTTGAACCAACGCCTTCACACACGCAGTACTATCATAGAAGCCGACTCTCTACAGAATTCAGCTCTTGAACCGACACCTTCACGCAATATAATCGTAGAAGCTGACTCTCTAGAGCCTTCAGCTCTTCAACACACGCCTTTGCGCAATACAATCTTAGACGCTAGCTCTCTCAGGAGATTTCAGCGCTTGAATTAACACGTTCACACACCTCAATCTTAGAACCCGGCTCTCTAGAGTTTTCATCTCTTGAATCAACGTCTTCACACAATATAATTTTAGAAGCCGTCTCTCTAGAGCTTTCATCTCTTGAACCAAAGCCTTCACGCAATGCAATCTTAAAAGCTGACTCTCTAGAGCGTTCAGCTCTTGAACCAGCACCTTCACGCAATACAATCTTAGAAGCCGACCCTCTAGAACTTTCAGCTCTTGAACCGACGCTTTCACGCAATGCAGTCTTATAATGCACTGTCTAGCCTTATCAAATTGCAGTGTACAACATAAAGTTGGCTCAACCAAACTTTGAACCAACGCCCTCACGCAATTCAGTCTTAGAAGCCGACTGTCTAGAGCTTTCAGCTCTTGAACCAACAACTTCACTCAATACAGTCTTGGAATGCACTCTCTAAATCTTTCAGCTCTTGAACCAACGCTTTCACGCTATAGTCTTAGAAGCCGACTCTGTAGAGCTTAAAGCTCTTGAACCAACATCTTCACGCAATACAGTTTTAGAAGCTAGCTCTCTTCAGAGCTTTCTGTTCTTGAACCAACACCTTCACGCTATACAATATTAGGACCCGTCTCTCTAGAGCTTTCAGCTCTTGAACCAAGGCCTTCACGCAATACAATCTTAACCTGCACTCTCTAGAGCTTTCAGCTCTTGAACCAACGCCTTCACACACGCAGTACACTCATAGAAGCCGACTCTCTACAGAATTCAGCTCTTGAACCAACACCTTAACGTTATACAATCGTAGAAGCCAACTCTCTAGAGCCTTCAACTCTTCAACCAACGCCTTTACGCAATACAGTCTTAGACGCTAGCTCTCTCTGAATCTTTCAGCACTTAAATTAACACCTTCACACAACTCAATCTTAGAACCCGACTCTCTAGAGCTTTCATCACTTGAACCAACGTCTTCACGCAATATAATTTTAGAAGCCGCCTCTCTAGAGCTTTCATCTCTTGAACCAACGCCTTCACGCAATACAATCTTAGAAGCCGTCACTCGAGGGCTTTCAGCTCTTGAACCAACGCCTTACTGCAATAGAATCTTAAAAGCTGACTCTCTAGAGCGTTCAGCTCTTGAACCTTCACGCAATACAATCTTAGAATGCACTCTCTAGCGTTTTCAGCTTTTGAACCAACACTTTCATGCAATACAATCTAAGAAGCCGACTCCCGAGAGCTTTCAGCTCTAGAACCAACGCCTTCACGCAACACAATCTTAGAAGCCGACTCTGTAGAGCTTTCAGCTCTTGAACCAACGCCTTCACGCAATACAATCTTAAACTGCACTCTCTAGAGCTTACATCTCTTGATCCAACGCCTTCACACACGCAGTACAATCATAGAAGCCGACTCTCTACAGCATTCAACTCTTGAACCAACACCTTTACGCAATATAATCTTAGAATGCACTCTCTAGAGCTTTCAGCTCTTGAATCAGCGCCTTCACGCAATACAATCTCAGAAGTCGACTCTCCAGAGCTCTCAGCTCTTGAGTCTATAACTTACGCATTATAATCTTAGAAGCAAGCTCTCTCCAGAGCTGTCAGCTCTTGAACCAACACCTTCACACAATATAATCTTAGAATACATCCATCTAAAGCTGTCATCTCTTGTACCAATGCATTCAATCAATACAATCTTAGAAGCTAGCTCTCTCCAGAGTTTTTAGTTCTTGAACCAACGCCTTCATGCAATACAATGTTAGAAGCTAATTCTCTCCAGAGCTTTCAGCTCTTGAACCAACACCTTCCTGCAATACAATCTTAGAATGCACTCTCTAGAGATTTTAGCACTTGAACAAACTCCTTCACTCAATACAATCGTACAAGCCGACTCTATACAGCATTCAGCTCTTGAACCAAGGCCTTCACTCAATACAATATTAGAAGCCAACTCTCTAGAGCTTTCAGTTCTTGAACCAATGTTTCCACGCCATACAATCTTAGAAGCTAGCTCTCTCCATATCTTTCAACTCTTGATCCAAAACCTTCACGCTATACATTCCTAGAAGCCGACGATCTAGAGCTTTCAGTTCTTGAACCAATGCCTTCACGCAATAGAATCTTAGAAGCTAGCTCTATTCAGAGCTTTCAGCTCTTGAACCAACGCCTTCGTGCAATACAATCTTAGAAGCTGTCTCTCTAAAGCTTTCAGCACTTGAAACAACTTCTTCACGCAATACAATCTCAGAAGTCGACTATCTAAAGCTTTTAGCTTTTGAGTCTACAACTTCACGCATTACAATCTTAGAAGCTAGCTCTTTCCAGAGCTTTTAGCTCTTGAACCAACACCTTCATGCAAAACAATCTTAGAATGTATCCATCTAGAGCTTTCATCTCTTGAAAGAACTCCTTAGCTCAGTACAATCATAAAATCCGACTCTCTACAGCATTCAGCACTTGAACAAAGGCCTTCACGCAATGCAATCTTAGAAGCTAGCTCTCTCCAGAGTTTTCGGCTCTTGAATCAATACCTTCATGCAATACAATCTTACAATGCACTCTCTAGCGCTTTTAGCTCTTAAACCAACGCCTTCACTCAATACAATATTAGAAGCCAGCTCTCTGGAGCTTTCAGTTCTTGAACCAATGTTTCCACGCCATACAATCTTAGAAGCTAGCTCTCTCCATATCTTTCAACTCTTGATCCAAAGCCTTCACGCTATACATTCCTAGAAGCCGACGATCTAGAGCTTTCAGTTCTTGAACCAATGCCTTCACGCAATAGAATCTTAGAAGCTAGTTATATTCAGAGCTTTCAGCTCTTGAACCAACGCCTTCATGCAATATAATCTTAGAAGCCGTCTCTCTAGAGCTTACAGCACTTGAAACAACTCCTTCACGCAATACAATCTCAGAGGTCGACTCTCTAGACCTTTTGGCTTTTGAGTCTACAACTTGACGGATTACAATCTTAAAAGCTAGCTCTCTCCAGGGTTTTTAGCTCTTGAACCAACACATTCACGCAATACAATCTTAGAAACTAGCTCTCTGCAGAGCTTTCAGCTCTTGAACCAATACCTTCATGCAGTACCACCTAGGAATGCACTCTCTAGAGTTTTTAGCTCTTGAACCAACGCCTTCACTCAGTACAATTGTACAAGCCGACTCTCTACAACATTCAGCTCTTGAACCAAGGCCTTCACTCAATACAATCTTATAAGCCGACTCTCTAGAGCTTTCAGTTCTTGAACCGATGCCTCCACGCCATACAATCTTAGAAGCTAGCTCTCTCCATAGCTTTTAAGTCTTGTTCGAAAGCATTCACGCAATACAATCTTAGAAACCGACTCTCTAGAGCTTTCAGTTCTTGAACCGACACCTTCACGCTATACAATCATAGAAGCCGACTCTCTAGAGTTTTCAGCTATTGAACCAATACCTTCAAGCAATACAATCTTAGAAGCCGTTTCTCGAGAGCTTTCAGCTCTTGAACTAACACATTCACTCAATACCATATTAGAAACCAGCTCTCTAGAGCTTTTAGCTCTGGAACCAACGCCTTCACGCAATACAATCTTAGAAGCAGAATCTCTAGAGATTTCAGTTATTTAACAAACTTCTTCACGCAATAAAATCTTAGAAGCTAGCTCTCTGCAGAGCTTTCAGCTCCTGAACTAACACCTTCACGCAATACAATCTTAGAATGCACTCTCTAGAGCTTTCAGCTCTTGAACCAATGCCTTCAAGTAATACAATTTTAGAAGCCGACTTTCTAGAGCTTTCACATCTTGAACCAATACCTTCACGCAACACAATCTTAGAAGCTAGCTCTCTTCACACCTTTCAGCTCTTGAAGCAACGCCTTCACGCAATACTATCTTAGAAGCCGACTCTCTAGAGTTTTTGGCTCTTGAACCAACGCCTTCACGCAGTACAGTCTTAGAAACCGACTCTTTGGAGCTTTCAGCTCTTGAACCACATTGTTAGAGTAAAGAAAATAAACAGCAAAATAAATGTAACATACTTGTACACCTCCCCCCGCCCCCCATCCCCGCGCCAAAAAGAAAGAACAAAACAAAGGAAAGCAAACAAACACAATAGCGGTGAAATCGAGTTAACTGATCCGCAGTAGCAACAACAACAACAATACACTAGTTCTCATAAATGGCTGTGCGAGAGTAAAAGGTTAGAAATATATTGTCACAAAGACGAAACATTAACATTAAGGTGTGCTTGAACAGTATCTCACAGATTAGGGCATGCTCAGTCGAGTTAGATATTTGAATTCATCATGTACACTTTTAGATACTACTTTTTAAAAATTCGAAAACCTGATTGCGACTTATACACATTTTAAACTTTTCAGCAATATCGTAAATCAATTCGTGAACATTAATTGTTTGTACCAGTTTCAAACGACGATTGCATGGACAAACTTTTTCGTTGAAGTATTCTTTTAAATGATACTCTGATGGGACATTTCAATTTATGATGTTCACAGATATCACATCTTAATATATGGTGTGAGGATTATACATAAGTGACTGACTTTAAATATTTTCTTTTCAGGATCAAGTTGTGTTATGTAATATTCCAGCGGCCATGATGAAAGCGCAGCAAAAACGAAGCCGAGAAAAATGGAGCGAGAGTAGCTCATGTAAAAGATTTCTCTAACATTCGCACTCAACACCAATTTACTCATTGCAAAAATATTATAAATGCCCTGAATTAAATTTTTTATTTGTTTATATAAACCATTCTACTGAATATTAGGAAGACTTTTGCGATACACTGAGCCCTACACGGTTAGCAAAGCATTGCACTAACCTCAAAGATTCGTCTTAACTTTGTTGTATTCTTTAGTCTCTCGTCAAAAAAACATTCTACAAAACTGAATATTGAATTCAAAATGCCATAATGATCCCACTTACTCTTTGCAGAATACATTATGCAATTATCAATAATTAATCAGTTATAAAAAGTCAGGTAATATTATTTCGCATTGAGTCTTATTACAATCGACTCTGATTGATCGTAGTGCTTGCATTTGCGGTACCAAGGTAAAACACTGCCTTCCTACAGCAGAAACAATTCAGTCTGACACCATATAGTATGTTATCGAAACTGTCCAAAATTAATAAACTGCATTGAAGAGTCGTCACTAGATGCAGCGAAAGACTGCACGCTATTCCTGATTATGTCTGTCATAATTGCAAGAAACAACATGTTTTACGAACAAACATATTAGGAGTGTATTACGCTTTTGAGGAATATAATGTGTCATGATGATTATCGTTGTCTTGTTGTGGACAACAAGTGTATATAACATTTTATGTTCCCTCTTTCTTCAACCTGTCCTAGATTTACCTTCGACTTAGAACCCTTTGCATTTGAGAAAAAAGCCATAGTTTTCCTTTAAGGATGATGTTTTTCTCAGATTAAATAGAATTACATATGAAAGGTACATCAAGTTAAAGAGTTAGACTTGTGACCAGAATGGTGCCGTTCGATTAAAACCGAAGGACATTCTGGATAGTGTTTCATTTGGTAAAACACTTAACTTGCCGTGGATTGATACGGCGTTTAAAGCGTTGTTGCAATCGAGCAATCAACTGTTTGTTTTCCGATTCGCGATGCAGCGGCACTTATTCATGGCGATACTGGAAAAAGGAGGTAATTGAAACTTCGTGATGAGATTGTATCAATTTGATTTAGTTAGCATTACTTATTACCTCCAGAATATTTTTAGGTGACTGCTAAATCTAATGTGTATGATGGATTAAATCCATTACCTTCATAAAAAGTCAACGATCGATTCCATTACCCTTATGTCGTTGCGCCTGCTATGTGGAGGGCAGAAATGCCTGGTCATAAAACCAGATTTAGGTTTGATGGTAGGTTTTGATATAAATTCTTCTTAAGTTGACGCAGTTAATTTCTGAATTAAATTGATAAAAATCTTTCATCATGGCGATCTGTCTTTAAAAATGTAATATAAAAAATTCCGACGAATGTTATAAAAAGTAATGAGGGCTTTTTAATGTCAAAGTATATATATTTTATAAGTTCGATGGAGACTAACTCAATAGGTTGACTTTACCGGGCTTTAATCCCTACTGGTGAAAGACGGAAATGAGTGGAAGAAAGCTGAAAGTTGAAAAAGACCTTGGTAGATATCGGAGGTATATTTGGCAGTTATGAGGCAAACTAGGGTGCAGGTAAAGAGACCTTTTCATGTTCAAACCCGGAATCAAATAAATGTACTATTTGATTTGTCAGAGCTCAGATGCTATCAAAGCTGAAAAAGAGCTTGATAGATATCGGAGGTATATTTGGCGGTTCAGACGCTATATAGGCCCAAGCTTAAGAGACATATTGATGTTAAAACCAGGACTCAGATAAATGTACTATATGACTGGTCGGAGTTCGGATGCTAACTAATTAAACTTCAGAATGTTTGTTTTGTTGTGTTTAAGTTTCAGCATAAGAAAGTGTTTTGAAACCTCATGCTAAACAAATTCTTGGCTATCAAGCAACAGAGGTTATGTATGTATGTATGTATGTGTGTGTGTGTGTGTGTGTGTGCGCGTGCGTGCGTGAGTGCGTGCATATATGTATGCATGTATGTAGGTATGTATATACAACAGGTATAATGTACAAATGCCTAATGTAATTGAAACAGCAGCACAATCAAATCCTTCTGAAAATGTGTCTGAAAAGTATCATAAAAATATAACTCTTTGCAAGTTCTTGATTAAGTGAGAATTTACCAGATGGTGTTCAAATATATTTGCTGGAAAAATAATCAAAATTAAAAGTGCAAAAGAAGACGGACAGAAAAATCAACAGCATTTCAGAGACCATTAGTTTCAATGCGTTTTTAGTGGTAGGTGGGGGACCAATTTACGACAATCTGGTCCAACTTTAAAAAAAAACATCTCAACTCTGAGTAAGATCAACTCAAAGTTGGCATGCCGATTGTAAATTATTCACAGATACTTCCGTTAAGCAAATGTTTTGAAACAAACCGATAATTTTTAACTTAACATATTCATGATAACCTTAAGGCCACCACACTGTTTT
The DNA here is from genome assembly GCA_028554795.2 of Sinohyriopsis cumingii. Taxonomy (NCBI): domain Eukaryota; kingdom Metazoa; phylum Mollusca; class Bivalvia; order Unionida; family Unionidae; genus Sinohyriopsis; species Sinohyriopsis cumingii. The sequence goes on along the minus strand of CM068828.1, from coordinate 46,371,808 downwards.
TGAATCATTGTTGTCAGGTTCTGTTGCATATGGAAAACCATCTTTTATTTCGCATGCTAGAAAAAGACCACGCTTGCAAATGGCAACGATTTTTAACCACCCTCAATCCCGTGGTTCTTATTACGCCATAATAACTTCATCAACGGCACAACGACCCGGTGACCTGTTGTCACCAATATCAAAGTAAGCTATAATTTTGAGGCTATTGCAGTTGGTGTTTTGATTTCCTTCAGCTGTTTCATTGAAACGTCTGGAATAAAATGTTAAAATATTAAACTGCAGTAGTTTATTTATTGTTGAAACTTCGTGGTGTAAATTAGACGTATATTTATGATACTCAGTTCTTCGCGAATTTTGCTGTGCTTTGTTGGTTTTTTTTGCATAAAAAAGAAGAATTTAAATTGGAAAGTCTCAAATTACTCTCCAGTGACGTATGCAAACAATACTATTATATACTTTATACATAATCCGATTAGTTTAACATTGTTGCTACGGGTCAGTTCCCATTGGTAAAGACATAAGGTAAGTAAAAATATTCACCGGTTCCTTATATGGTTATAACGTGCCCACTTTCAAAGAACTATTTTATCTACGACGAACGCTGACCGTGTCCAAAATTTTGACGTTTTCAACGGATGGCTCGTCCAGAAGAGATATATTTATTTGTTCAATTGTCTAAAGAAGAGATAAAGGTGGAGGCAAGACATCTACAATAAATCCAGCAGATGTGTTAAAAATAGAAAATCAGAAATAGCACAATATCAAGCGGCGAAGAAGCAAGATGTAAAAAATAGTCAGCTATGGTTATGGAATGTAAAGAGAGAGAGCCAATAGAAAACATCCACTCAAATCTTTTTAATGACTATCTTAGTCAAATCTACTGAATGACTATCTTAGTCAAATCTACTGAATGACTATCTTAGTCAAATCTACTGAATGACTATCTTAATCAAATCTACTGAGTGACTGTCTTAGTCAAATCTACTGAATGACTATCTTAGTCAAATCTACTGAATGACTATCTTAGTAAACCTTTGGTTTTTATGCGCAATTGTTACGGCTGGATATAGTTCTCGTCCAAACTGAAATGTAAAAGAATATCTACTGTAGCCACCAACAAAATTAAAAAAAGAAACCTTGAATAAGTCCACGTCCAAGGACTTAAAATTGCAAGAAAAATACAAAACTGAGAGAGAAAGCGAGAAAAAGAGAGCTACAGACAAACAGACAGACAGACAGAGACAGACAGACAGAGAGAGCATGTCATACTAACCTTTGTTACAATGTATCAATCATCGGGTGCATGAGCGTGTTCTGTTTTACGTAAAAGGTACACTTTTATACACTATAAATAACATAGTTTTATCCCATAACATGATACAAAAATAGTTCATCAATTGTTTCTCGTATCCATATTTCGTTGTTTTTCTTTGGCTACATAATGTTCGATTCTCTTTAGCAAGCTAAGTTTCTTGTTCACTGTTGTCACGCGCTTTCATAGTACTAAATAAATTCATGTTTAATAAGCGGTGCTCCGGTTTCATTCAAAAAATGGTAAACAGGCAAAATATGAAATAAAACAAAATAACGCACACACACACACACACACACACACACACACACACATAGATGTATCTTTGTGTCTCTATCAAAACTGTCTATATCATAGTCTTTAAGATGAGTTAATTTTGAGAATGTCTTAGAAAAAAGTATCTTTATATATGCATACATAGCAGTGTAACATTCTACCTAGTCTGGGTGCCGTCCATTTAGTACGTGCGCACAGGGGGTTGAACTTTGTGTATGTATTCCCATGGGGGATGGAGTATAAGACTAAGTAGTACGTTCACACATAATAATATACACTATAATGTAAATACTACAAGAAAACCTATATGCCCTAGCCAACAACAAACAACCGACAGTATTCACACACCCTCCAGTTTGTTGTAACACCCCTACCTGTTTCCCGATTTTAATTCATAATTTCTAACATGACTGTCAACATAATGGAATTTGAAATCAAACGAGCAGACAGACTACTGACTGTACTTGTCTAATTTCCAGAACAGTCCATATTTTTGTTCTTGTAACAGTATGTATACGGTACTTACTACGCTTAAATAGCTTTGCCGTGTCCTTAAGATCAGGACACAAGTGAAGTGACAGACCATTTTCCTTGCAGGGATCGCAAGATGAATTTAGTTTATTGTAATTTTCCTTAATTCGTTCAACATTTGTACTGAAGTCAAGCAAATGAGTTATAAATTCATCTACACAAATATAACCATACGTATGACAAGCCTTGCCATTGTCACAAAAACAAATATCTACGCAAAATTTCAACTAAATGACATCACTGGAACTTTTGTGTAAGTGATCTCCCAGCAACGTATCAAGATCACGTATATTCGCTTTTTTATCATGCCTAAGAACCCGAATTAAATAAATATTTTTTTCTGTTGAGGCTTTTATGATATGTCTTACAGAACGCCTTTAACGGTCTTCACTTATTAGAAGTTTTCCATGAAAAATGAGAGAAAATAAAAGATAATTTATTTTTCAGGACTATAAATCAAGCAATATTAGGAGATTGACCTATCTGAGTATGTTAGTGTAGTGATACATTTTTAAAGTGTCAGAACGAGTAGTCGAACTGGAAACCGCAAAAACGCGGATAGAGTACTACGTTAACTGGTATCTTTTAAAGGTAGATTCTTTTTCATTATCCTTTTGTGTCCATTGTGTTAGTACTGACACAAAATGAAACATTTGCGATCAGTTGCATGTTGGTTTTTTTTTTAAATATACCATACATAATTATGGACAAAAACCGATGATGTCGATTCAGGGTAGGCGGTTTTAGACTTGGATAAAAGATATGAATTTCATAAGCCATATAAAAATCAATGATTTTCAATACCATTGTCAGAACGGGATTGAGTCGAATACAGCAGTTGTTAATGCATATCAGATATAATGTCAGGAAATAAATATGATGTGTCGTTCTCCAAACAAACCGAAGCAAAACATCAGAAAATTAATTCAAGGGTCACACTCTTAACATTTGATTTTTAATGTAATTTTTCGTGATCTGACAAAACTCATTATAATTTTTTTGTTATTAAAAAAGGTGCCAATATATGTTTCCTTCGGTGCAATACACGTAGTCTCTCTTTAAATATACCTAATCCCAAACAAGATTGCTTGCATTATTTCAATATAAAGTCTCTGGTCAGGTCAGATTGGGATTTGAAACTGCAGCTTTTGTACCATACGAAAAAAATATAACTGAGAAACCGCTAATTAATGAAGTACAAGTAAAGATTATTTTTAGAACACAAAACATGTATGTATGTATGTACGTATGTATGTATGTGTGCCTTATGTTACGTGTTTGTGCTCGAATAGACAGTAACATAAGAAAGAGTGAAAGCAACAAGCTTTGAAAAATATAATAATTTATTTCCCTGGAAAAATTCTGTAAAAATGGAAAATTATGAACTTATGATTTTATAGAAACAAATCAAAAAATAATCCAAGAAAAATAAAAATTTTAGTAGTCCTAATAATTAAATGTTCTAATGATTTCAAGTTCGAGTCCCGACGAAGAATCAAAGATGGAAGACGATGACGTATGCTGCAATATGTAGTGTTGAAGTCTACAGTTCCTTGTAGAAACAAGACATATCACTCCGGTTCTGGAAATATGAATAAATTTTTATAAGAACTGTCCTTGTTCAAGAATTTTTAATGAGCACACGTATTTTCCAGGTAAAAAGAAATAATTCTTTTTAATCCAAATAATTTAAAATAACTCCAAACGGCACAATATACAACTTCTAGTGTAAGAGCCCAACTATTACTGAGAATATTTCTCCAAAACAAAGGCTATATCGTATTATACGCAAAAAGGAGGTCAGGTGATCATGTTCCAAAACCTCGTCGAAATTATGTACTTGTTAAAGGTCGTGTACACCCAGTGTGGCCCTGACGAAAACCAATCACTTTACTCCAAGAATATTTGTGTTTTTTAAATTGTTTACATTTTAAATCAGTAGTCACATCATGACATCGACAAAAACCAATCATTTTAAAATACAAATAGAACGTTGTTTTCAAATAACATCAACACTCGTAACAGATGATACATCTAAAATATACTGCAAGAACACTAGGGTATGGTATATTTGATTTGTTAGAATTTAGCGAAAAAATTTGGATTGTCGGTCCTCGGAAGATATTTATAAAACCGAGTAATTATCCAGTTTGCAGGAGAAGATGTCAGAACATACATTATTCATGCTTTATGATATCATGAATTACTTTCTTAAAATGGACCTTTCCTAATTTCCTAACATATGGAATTCTGAGGACATTTAGGCAGAAGTGTTTAGCAATTTGAGATAGGAATAATTCTTAGTGATGGGTGTTTGGGTCGTGTCTCGTAGTGCATGGCATGAAGTACTAATATTCGGCATGGAAATGCTTACTGATGAGTCGTACAAATGTGAAACAACACAAAATATGCAAGTTTGTAATTAGAGCATGGGGATATATTAGGTGATTAGAAAAACCTTTATTGTAGTATCTTCGCGTTTAATAACTATTGTTTCATTTCAGAATTGTTCACCACAGTCTCTTAATGATTTTTGTCTATTGTTAAAAGGTAAACTGCTTCAAATAACAATGCCAGCGAATATTTGTATACCTTGATAATTCAGGTGAGAGCACCTGTTACCTGGCAGAGCAAATCTCCATGAACCCTATCTAGGCGCAATAGATTTACGTCACGATTACCTCTAGTTTATATATACGGTTTCCATAATCTGCAGAAAAATGCAGAAAAATGCGAGAAACACCATGAATGGAAGAATATATTTCGTCTTCATTTTTGGCATAAGTATCAAGTGCCTTTTCATATGCATCATCAGGCAGGAGACTCGGCCCTTAGTTAAACTATATCAATGGTTGTAAAAAGAAATAATTAAAAATTGCATTTTCGAATGCATTGCTTCAATCTGTCCCGCCCCGAAGTCGAAACTTAATAATTTTGCATTTTCCGTAAATCTGCTAGAAACAACACATTGTAAGTTAGATATCTAAGGAAAAAAGATATTGAGCCAAACCAAACATAACTGGATACTGAGCATTAATACGTTATAAAACTGAGTAAGTTCGGCCTAATTTTTAAAACTGATAATGTATCTAGCTACTACATTCAAAATTATATTCTCCCCCCCCCCTTTGCCAAGTTTTTCTCGCCTTGCTGTTCTTTCCAAAAATGCTGCCGATTTCATGAGTAAGGACCTCACCCACGGCCGGTTTGCTTAGGTTGTGCACTTATCTACACGTGCATGATCGCGTTTTAATTTTAACTTTTACATCAAGTTACAAGCATTAACAGAATGTTAAATGGCACCCATTAAAGAACGTTTCCTCTGAAACACGCCAAAGCGGTGCAGTTCAACTCAATTTGACATTGTCTCTCGTAGGAGAGAAAAAGAAAAGGGTAACTTAATAACAAAAGAAACACTGCAAAATATACGTAAATCTGTTAATGCATTTTGTAGTAATAATGATGCGTTATAAGAATATATCAATTTCTATGTCATCATATTTGCATATGTTAACCAGGCCGTCCTATATCAAACTGAAATTATCTACGTTCTTTCTCATAGTATACTCTATGGTAGCATGTATAGAATACCGTGGACAACATATGATTCTCCATCATATTTTGGTGCACGAGAACAGACCCCTGAACTTCTAAATGAGACTACTAAGAATCACTCTGTTCTCAAAAACAACAATAACAACAACTACAACAACAACAACAATAACAACAACTACAACAGTTGGACATTTTTCTTCAGCATGAGAACATTTTCAAATTTTCTACAGAGAACTGGTTGTTGTAGGGATTTAACGCCATTTTTCAGCACATATAGACTATACATGGCGGTCAGTATTAATGGTGGAGGAAGAAACAGGGAAATCCCCGGAAAGAACCACAGACCCTCGAGAAGCTCCTGGCAAGCTTTCTCACATACCCACATTGGCCGAATCCGAAGACTCGAACCCACGCAGATAGAGGTGAGATGGCAGTGATCCGTAACTGGTAAAACACTTTGCATGTAACATGAAAATATAATGACCCTACGCGAACCAGTAATGTCTACTCGGAGACCATTTTATTCTAAGGAAATTATGTACCAACAAAGAATCAATAGGGTCCTTTAGTTCGAGCCGCACTATGTAAGTTGTTGTTGTTCCCTTAAGTCAAATAATCTTATTACCAGGCCATAGTATTCTCAAACGTTTTGAGTACTGTACGTAAACTCACAACCACTAAATCATGATCTGCTATGTATTGTGCATATACGTCATTAAATATAGAAGTCCAAGAGAATGAAACACGTGAAGGAAATGATGATATCACTCCAGTTTTATTCTGTTCAGCATATTTTAATTAAATTAGTTATAATTTATTAGTTATAGACTGTAAAAGGTTTTACTTTGAATTTTTTGCTGAATAATGTTTAGACAATAAGTGGCTAGGATCACGGTACACAGGCACCATCATCATTTCAACAATCAAGGAACGACCATTTCATTGAACTTCATGTTTGAGCGGATTCGTAAAGTTAAGAAGCTTAAAAATAATTACCCACCACACAAATCACTGTAGCGAGGAGAACCACAACAGACGTTGATGCAGAGTAATTGATCTTCAGATTTCCTGACTTCATGAATCTTGTAAATTTGGATGTCAAGTTAAATTCCTATCATTGCAAATAGTTATAACGTTAATAAATATTAAAGAAGACAAGAAAAGCGCATGAATACACATGCGTTCCATTATGCAATTTAACCACCTGTAAAGGGTTGTTACAAAGAATTCGTACTGATTTTTAATTATATGAAAAATTATCGAGATCAACATTTGAAAGCTAGTTGTTTACGCATATAAGAAAATTTAGTTTGACAAATTATTGTACGAACGTGAAAGATGAAGAAAAGAATCATCTAAAGAAAGCAAACATTGTAATAGGGCATTCAGCAAAGACGTATTTCTATTTTAAGGAAGAACGATTTTAGATAGATAGATAGATATAATAAAGCTAATGCATTTTAAATTATGTCCCAGTGTCCTTTATATGTCGGTGTCTGTTAAGGCAGGTTTTACTGTATTACATCGGCAGAGGAGGAATTTAAAAATGAGTCTGTCATTATTAAAACTGTGTTAACAAGGAAATTACAATGCGAAATTTATTGAAACAAATAATTTAATCAAGAATGAAAAAAGAACATTCTTCAAACACAGACATATTTTCCTGCATCTAGGATTTCTTTACGAGGATGTATTGAATTTAAATAAAAAGCTAAATGTTTTATACATGGATTTCTGACTTTATAACTACGCATGAAATTTAAATCTATATTAACTGTACGAACAAACCATTTATTTTTCAAATAATCAAAGCGCTTCTCGTTTTATTGTACAAATAATGTGTGTGATAATTACATTTTCAAGTTTTAACTGTCTAAAAACAATTGGCTATGCTTTTGGCAAGGCATGACATGAAAAGCAATGCCATAATTCATACAGGTAAGACGTACCTGTACTTTTTTCTTAGCATACTGCACAAAAAGGAAACAAAACAAGCAATTCTTAAATTTTTGTGATTGAGTAAGGCATAGATATTCTCAACTGTTTAAGCTGTGTTAAGTCTCAGTATGCTTTACGAAGAATATCTAATTCTTCCTGGATAGTGATCGAAACGGAACAAATTGCCTCTTTGTCGTCCAGATTCTATAGGACACACGGTACTAATTATACGGAAGAACTGTGAACCAGTCTAGAAATAATAGAGTATTTACAGGTTTGGTGGTCCATAATTGGTTAATAATGAAAATTAAAATTTTAGGAAAAATATCTTTTGAGAGCTTATCCTATATGTAATGTAAAACAAATATTGACAAATTTCTACTGATGCAATTTTAGCATTTTTACAGGCTTGACTCCGGAGTACTCAGTACTGAAAGTACCACCTGATTCATTTGGTGGAGAATCAATAACACGTGTTTCATGCACATATATGTAAACAGAATGCCGCGGGTCATATGGTGTTCTCCACATATAAGTTTGCACCAAGGTTAGATGTGCATGAAGAATCAAGGTCTCATTATCAGCACCCAGAAATTTTAAGTTATTGAATTTTGAATATGATAGTGTTTCCATATGTTTACCATTGGAGTTGAATTAGTACCGTGAGTCCTATATGGATTGTTTAATATGAGTTGTACCGGACAGTGTACGGTCTCTCGATAGATGCTGCACAGACTCTGTAAAACAGAATGATGTGAAAACTGAAAGCAATAAATCAATACTGTGAAAAGATAATTAAGCATTAAATTCCTTTTAAAGGAAAGTTATGAGCTATACTTGGAAGAAGATTTAAATTTGTGAATTTTTTAAAACAAACGAATTTATATTCAACTCTTTCATGTGTCCGGTTTGCAGACGAATGTTTGGGAGGTGTTCCGCAACATTTGTGAGCTGCACATTAATTTATAGATCTTTAATTTGTCTATCTTTCGACGTTAAATTAATGGACAGTTGTTACGACTCCATGGTCTTAAACTAAGCAACGAATCAAGCAAAAGCAAGGTCTGTAAAACGTAACAAATAATTTAACCCTTTAAGTTCTTAATTTTTTTAGAGGAACTTACAGTATTATGAAATAAATCCAAAATTATCCTTAAAAGTTCAACACAGGTCCAAAGTAATTGAGCGTTCCGAATGAATTCCATGTCCTTGAATGTGCTGAAGTGACAACGGCCTTGATGTATCACAATGGGATTATCCAGAACTACTTCGAAAAAATTCAAAATAGTCACAATACTAGATACAACTAACACAGGTGCAAAGACACTAAAACGTTATAACAACTATCCAGAACCTTTCAAATGCCCAGGGTATATAAGATTTCTTGCTCGTCCCTTCGTTCGTTAATGTTTGTAAAACAATTCCTTCACGGTTGGATTTCTCCAGCTGTATTCATTGTTTTGGGAAGGTGTGTGATGTAATGCTAACACTTCAGACAATTAGCTTACAAACAATGCGTACATAAGGCCAGTTTTGACTATAAACAAACGATGGTGACACTATATAAAATAACTTATGTTTCAGAAGAATGTCTAGCTCAAGCCCCCCCCCCCTTTCGAATTTGAGGGAATGGAAACTGAATATGTTGCTTGTTATTTATTTCTGAGTTATTGCAAAACGTTGCGAAATTCCTAAAACGGCAAAAGTGTTCAAGAATAAATTACGATCACTATTTCATATTCATACTTACAATTTACTGAACAAAAGGAAAAACTGTTAGTTTCCTAGAAATAAAAATATCTGACGCGGTTTGACAGATCCAAATGCCAGACGGACGAAGTGAGAGTTTAAATGTTTCACAATATGTTTCACTGAATAAATTCGCAGTAAAAGCTAATTGTAAGCACATTTCTCAAAGAAGATTCAGGACATTTGCCTAACATCCCGAATTTACTCTGTGATTAAGTTCTTGAAACAATTTTTCGTGTCATAAAGTACAAATTCAACATTCTATAAGTAAGCTAAAGAACGACACAATTATCATAATTAAATAACATGACGAAACTTCGAACCAAAATATTGGTTTTTCTTTTATGAGGGTAGTTTCGTAAATTCTTACGATAAATTTGTTACGCTACTCAGAACCGATAATCGTTTAATCAACTGCTCACAGAAAAAGAGTAATGTCTCGTACAAAGAGTTATGTCTCGTACAAACAGAAATGTCTCGTAAAAAGAGTCAGCCTGCATTAATTGTAGGTCACATAACGATCTTGTAAACTTTGTAGATACAGTTCAGTTGTGTTCGCACAAAATTAGCATATGAACCGTACAATCGACCATTGATTTTTTATGAAACAAAACAGTTATTGATGTAAAGTTCGATGCCTTTAACAACAATACTGAGAACTCATTTTTAACCACCTGGCACAATATGGCCTCGAAAGAAGACTGTGACAATCGGTCCCGGCCACACATTTTTCTGGTGAAGTCTGCGAACGGTGCCAGACCCATCTACCTTAGGTGTATTCCTACAACTCATATCTATTTTGATGAGGTTATCTTTCACCTTTGACAGAAAAGGTTAGCGTGATGTTTCAGTCTGAAACCTTGATAATAACCCCAAATTGTATTCTCCTAAATTCACAACCAAAAGTCGTCATACGTTTCGGAAAGCAATGTTACTGTCTGAATAAAAAGGGGTGTTTGATAGTCATAAGGTAGGAATTCATTTCCATGTCCGATTTGAACGTTTTTATAACACTAAATTCAAACAAATATGGCTGGAAGCCACGATAGAATTGACAATAGTCCTAGTCAACCTCTTACATTTTGTTTTGCAAATGCATATTTGTTTTAAGAATTTTTGATCGGTGATTGTAAGCAAAATTATCTCTGTAAATGATCTCATATACATACAAGCTCGGCTTTTCAGGATATGACAGAAGATAAATCCAATAACGAAATGACAATATTTTCATTTTATCACTTTCATTTCATTTTGGTATTATAGTTTGATTTTAAGAATTGATGATTGTTGAATGTAAGAAAAAAATGTCCGTTAATAATATTACTTAAAAACAAGACCGGCTTCTTTGTAAATAAAATACAATTAATACACTTACCAGTATTTCCTTAATACGTCTATGGTGTTTCTTCTACCTGTTCACATGTCAATTGCATAAATAACCAGGGTATCGAAGAAGAGGCCCAATAAAATTACACTTGAGGTAAAATTGCACAAATAAAAAAACACAACAAACACTGTATAAATAAATGAACAAAACCCAACAGCATTCGTGGCCTTTTTGTTAACTTTAATTGAAGCTTTGTTAATATTTAGATTTTTCTTCAATTTTGCGCGTTTCTTTACTTGTACGAAAAGGAAGATACATAATAATATCATCGAATATCAATTTTTCCTTTTTTTTTACCTCAAATTCCTGTTGATTTCCTTTTAAAGCCATGTGTCACGTATATGATTTATTCGATTTTGTACAAGGTAGATCAGGGTCCCCGATTGGCCTGGTGGTGTAAGGCGCTCTCCGTTACAGATTGCTGCCATCTCACCTCTGTCTGCGTGGGTTCGAGTCTCGAATTCAGCCAATGTGATTATGTGAGAAAGCTTGCCAGTAGCTTGTCGTGGGTCGGTGGTTCTTTCCAGGGGTTTTCCTGGGTTTTTCCTCCACCGTTAATTCTGGCCGCTATGTATAGCCTATCGTGGGCTGAAAAAGGGCGTTAAACCCTACAACAACAACAACAAGGTAGATCTAAACAAAAGACATCTCCGCTGCAATCAGTCACTACGATCAATGTATGCACTTTGTGCTTGATGTGATGATTTTTTATAGAAAGAAAACGAGATCTCTCTGCTAGTATTTTGGAAAACCATTACTTATGTTATCTTTGCAGTGCAGAATTATGAGACAAACATACTGAGATATAAGAGGGGACATAGAGCTTTTGTCAGTCTATTGACTATAAGTGAGATCGTTTTGATTCATTTATAAATAATGTTTTTTCATGACCGTTTGGTTTCAAAAGGGATTCACATCGTGAACATGTATCCCTTTGACTGGATAGATCTGTCCGGTTCCGGTAGAGTTATCTCTCTCAAACGCTGTGATTTATATGGTTATCTACTTGTTATATAAAGCGATCTAAGGTTGCTCACAATGATAAAATTTGGCACCATGCCGAATCAGATTGGAAGGGTGGCAGGAGGGCATGGCCGGTCCTCAACCCTAATTGGCCTCCAAACGCATTATTTCAATACATAATTCTGAAAATAAAAAATATACTTCGTTGTGTACTTCTTAGTTGCCTTTTAAATCTGAATACAGTAAATAATATGGGTCTGATTTGGCATTCAGTCCATTTCCAAAATTGTAATATAAACAGGGATTAGAGGCTCCAAACCCTCGAAGTGACCCTATCCTCTCTGAGCCTTGAATGGGCCTGTGTGTCATACATGCTGAACTAAAGTACACAATATATTTATTTAAGAAAACGTCATTATTGAGGTCTATGGAAAAACGCTTGGCACTGTATTAGATCTTAGTTTGCGTCTGACCTTATCAAGTCTTGCTTACGAACTGAAACGATACCATCGGATTAACTAACACAAAAAGCCATCGACGTTTAGCCGGCATGATAATGTCTATATCATATTTTCAATACGCATCTGCAATATTGACGGAGAACACATTATTTTGTATCAATTAGGCTAGAGTTATTTATCAAAATTAGCGTATCAGATTCTACATAACCTTCTCTGTTTAGAAGGAAACGAAATAAAGCAGCCGTGAAACGATATAAAAGTACGAATAATATAAATTAATGTCTTTCCAAATCTAGTAACTATAACATGCCTTTTGCAAAATCTATAAAAATCACATCACAATACCTTTAAAATTATTCGGGCAATTTTATAGCCCTCGAAAGTCGTGTTGACTTCAACTTGACACTTTGAAATTTCAGTCCTGGTTCAGGTGTGTCCGATTGCGTTCGTTCAGGAGGATTTAGTTCCACACGTGTTTATACTTTAAGCGAAATCTTTTCATCATTATCAAATTCTTTTACCGGTCGCGAATGATTCCCCTATTGACTGAATCGTTCGCATCGGTTACGTTTTGCTCATACCATTGTTCAGTCTACAACGACACGATTACCCGTTTCGCTCAGCACCTTGAAAGGATAAGGGTTGAATGGAGCAGAGAGCAAACTGATCTATCTTGAGGCTTAAGGACGGTGTCTTCTGTCTTTAAATTACGTTCACAAGATTTTCGTATCGCATCCGCATATACCTTTCCTGTTTCTTTTCTTTTGCTATCGTGATCGTGTAGTTTTGTACAATCGACGGCCGTAATTGGGTTCGGCGGGATGGTGTGTAACTCTGTACAAAAACTAATACTATTGAATATCTGACTTCTAATGACGATGTTTTGCGTGCGCAACTCTTTTGCAATACAACTTCTTGATTAACTTGTGGCCACAACGGGGATGTTTTGCGGTGAGCAATACTGTTTTCGGCCAGACGGTTTTTATAATGCTTACTTATAATCTGAGGACCGTTATCAGTTTCAACAGAAATTGGTTTACCATGAGTAAGAAATATTTTGGATAAGAACAACATTATATTCTCGGAAGTTATTTATTTCTTAAACTGAGTCTCCAAAACATATAATAGTTATCTGTAAATTGTCGAATTTTGAATTGTACTGAACAGTAAATTTGAATGCATTGAGCATTACAATTTTATCACATTTTAGACAGAAAAGTCTTTGTGAAGGGTCTCTTCGATATTTCGTCTTTTCTCCCCCATGTCAGTGTTAACACTTAAAGGCTAGAACTTATGACTCAGCGAGATTGACCAGGGCATTGCTGCGCTATCCTGAGGAAGTAGTCATTTGAGCTACCAACTATAACCGCTGGATTGGAAACCATGTCAAATTATCATTTTCGAAGGGAAATTGATATACCTCGTACTTCGCAGGTTCTATGCTGTCTGAAATCTGACGGAAGAAACGAAAATTTAGCAACGGCTGCTTACGATTGGCAAGAGTAAATTAAGGCGTACCCTTTGAAAATAATATGAATTTAAAGTAACAACCTTAGTCGAAATTCTTTAGTCTTAAAATTCCAGAGAGTAGTTTGTCTTCGAGGAAGCCTAAAATGAATAGTGCTTTCCTCGTTAAACAAGAAAAGGGGACCAGGTGGCTGTCTTGTTAGAAAAGACAGGGTTTAGTGCTAGGACGCACAATTTCTGAAAGGGAACAATATTAAGGTGCGCAATTTTAATTTCGCACGTAATTTTCTATTTTTTGATTCTTTGTTTTATGCAAATGTGTTTGATATGACTATAATCAATATTACATATCATTTATTCAATTACATGGAAATGTGTTGATGCTAGAGTTGTTATGCAATTTATCTCTTTAATTTTACATTTACTAGTTGATAGAATTGACGATTGCATGCTATCATATGAGTAGGATTTCAGAGGGTTATATGAAATAATTTTCTTTGCCTGTTAGGACAATATTGATTATCGTGAGTTAACGATAATCGCATATTAATATCTGACTTTGCAATGTTTAAATAATCTTGTAAGTTAGGGTTTGCTGTGAACCAGAATTTTGCGAATTTTATGCAATAGTAACCGAGCATGTGGTAAAGAGATACGGTAACGTTAGACATATCGCTAACGTGTTAATTATGGCCTGTCTTTGTGAAGCAAGGGTGATGTTCTGTCGAATTAGTTTAGTATTTATGCAGTTTGGATAGCTAATATGACTCTGAGTAATGTAAGTAAGGGATGTTTTGTACCTGTTGAAAGTGGTACATACAGAGCTTTAGGGGTAATTTTGTCCTTTAAGGAACAGCTTTCTGGGGAGAGACGGGACAGTTCGAAGACGGAGGGACGAGTTCAGAATAAAGGAATAGGAAGTCCAGAAAGGGGTGAAGTGTAGAGAATAGGAAGGCTCGAGAAAACAGGAAGACGCGACGATACACAGTCACGGAAGATCGGTGATGCAATCAGTCGATAGACATTGCGCTCTTTTCACCACTCGTTATTATGATGAAGTAAATTCAAATTGGACACTGTTATTAAATTCTGTCGATATAATTTTAATTGAGTTGGAATTGCCGCTATTGATTTGTTTTCATTAACTGTGTTATTTTTCTTGTCTAAAGGAGTTTGTATTGTATTATTTCTTCCAAATATTCTTGCTCAATTCTCTGTTGAAATTCTATATTTCCACTCCCACCGGGCTGTAATATCGAGGGAGATCATTCTCTAGAAAACGCCAGCCAAATCAAATTAACCAGTCCTCTTACTAAGAGGGCGACGTTACATTATCCTTGACTACAAATATGTACAACTGCAAATATGTAATCACCGGCGGGAAGCGGATACAGGAAATCAAACGCAAAATGTTGATACAGCCCGGTTGATAGTACAGTTAGCGTCATCGGTTCAGGTTTACTAATATATGACACTATCTGGAATACATAGCAACCTTTAGATTAATTCACAAATTATTTGCTAATATTAGGCTACAATACTTTTGGTCATAATCAATGCCTATGCTTTCAATACCTTCTCTAACTCAAGAATATGTTCACGCAAAGATTTTGTAATTGCAAACCGTGTTCCGCATGGTACCAGTTTGCCTAGAGCATTCAGTTCACTGCGAATTGGTAATTACTTTTTGCATTATACCATTTACTGTCAGGTAATCTGTCTCGAATTTCTCCCAGATAATGACCATCGTACGATGCCTTATCATTTTCATGCGTATTCATCCCTACTGGTGTAGCTTCCTGAGGTGCAAGACTTATGAATTCTTCGGTAACATCCCTTGCCATGAATTTCTCCGCGACTCTTTCTACAGACGCGAAAAAGAATCTGCCGTATTGTTTTGAACCGTTAACGTATTTGTCTTTATATCTGAAAGGTTACATTCTCTAAACCTATCTTTCGATTCGTGCAAGAGAATTATGGTTTGCAATTTTCCAACTCAATTCCATATAGGTACATATGGAACGTTTCACAGGCCCAGACTAGAGCCAAACCTTTTTCCAGGTTGCGAATATCATTTTTCAGTATTACTCAAATTAAGGCTTGCAGATCTTAAGACTCTGTGTTTATTTCCCTGTTGCTGAACAAGCACTGCACCTATTCTTACCAATGACTCATCTGCAGTTATTTTTTTTTTCTTTTGCTTTGTCGTTCTCCAAATTCTTCCCATTGTGATGCTACAAGTCCTTGTTCTTCCCTTTCCATATTGGGTGGAATTATTCATTTAAATTATAAATCATTGGAAAGACAGAGTGCTTTTCAAATAATATTCTTGAACATTAGTCTGGAATTATAGAGAATTCGATAAATTTGTTTTATATCAATTTATATATTACTCTTTAAACGGCATTTGAATTAAATATGTTCTAAAGTTATAGTTATTTTGCCACCGTAACAATCGAAAATAGGTACGTAACTATCATGATAAAAACAGTTTAGGAAATGCGTAAGATGCATAACCCTCAGTTCACGAAAACTAAACACAGAAGGGTAGTACATATATGCATTCCTTCTTTTCTCCATGTATAAAATAGAATATATGATAATGATTTATTAGGCAATTGAATGTGTTAAGGATGTGTTCATTCGGTGTAAAAACGTTGACATTTTGTGTTTTGTCATTAGGATCAAATTTGCTTTTAAAAAGATGAAAACAAAACATCGATAATTTTGACATTAGAGCTTGTCCATAACACACGTGTCCCTGATTGTAAAACTGAGACATTCGTCGTACAAAATGAATGCCATATTTTCTAATAGCAATTGTAAATTTAAAAAGAAAACAAAATGCAAAGAGAAACATACAAAGCGCATTCAGTTCAATTCACTACACACTTTTATGGTGCTAGTTCAGTACATACTTTTCAATCGTGCATGTTAATTAATTTGTTTGAAAGAATCTTCAATGAGTTATCTATAAACGCCATTTATTCATACATCAGTATTTACGAACGTACTTACATACATACATAAATACTTGCATGCATTAATACATACATATATACATACGCATGTACATATATACATTCATACATAAGTAAGTACTACGTACGTACATACCTACCCAACTTTCATTCATACATGCATACATTAATACATACATACATTTTTACATGCATTCATACATATGTACATACGTACATACAAACATACATACATACATACGTACATATGTACGTATGAACATACATACTTAGCAGTGGGGGGGGGGGGCCAACAGACCAATAGGCATTTTCAACAAAAAAAGTGTTCACGAAAATATTGTTCTAGTAAATGCTGATTTAACCAAATAAACGTTTAGAAGTACATGCAAACAGACCAAAATGCATTTTCAAAAATAAAAGGTTCTATAAAAACATTGTTCTAGCAAGGGCTGATTTGACAAAATAAACGTTTCCACGATGATTAAAAACGTCAAAGAATTATAAAATAATTCTAGGACGCGCCCATGCTGCTGCTGTATTTGGTGTTTTTTTTATCCAAATATTTTATCAATTTATGATAATAAATTTTTTATCATTATAAATTAAAATTATTAATATATTAAGAATCATGGATGTTGGAGAAGCATATACTACTAGATTAGCACGAGAACGATTAGAAGCAATTAATAAATATATTCCAGTGAGAAAATAAGTCAAACGAAAAATACAAGCAGTTGAAGATGCAAAGCAAGGTTTCGCTTAATCAACTGAATTATTATTCAAACCTGTCACCGCAACAACTGAAAAAATTCTACTGGGAGATATATAAGACCCTGATGTAAGAAAAAGAGGTATCCTTCCAGTGTTAAAACAAATTGAAGAAAAAACTCGACCTCAACCTGTTCTTGGACCTGTGCCTCAACCTGTACCTAAACTTAGACCTAAATTTAAATCTAAATATGAACCTCAAGTTAAACCTAAAATTATATCTGGAACTGAAGTTGAAAAAACACCTGATGATGACGAAGAAACACCCGATGATAAAACAGAACAAGCCGTTGCTAGAGTTAATGTAATTAAAAAATTTACCGAAAATAGTATTAATGGCATAAAAGCAATTAAAAATGTTGATGATCTAACTAAAATTGCTGTAAATACATTTAATCAACGAGACCAAGTTTTAAAACCTGAATATACTAATAAGCCTGTAAGTCGTGAAACATGGTACAGGTGGATATATAATATATATTATAGAACTAATCAAGCCAGAGCAGCTGATCCAATATTTATTTCATTTAATAATGCGATAGATATATTTCTTGACCAATTACAGCGAAAACCTCCACCACAACCTCAACCTTTACAGCGACAACCTCCACCGAAAGCCAAAAAAAAAAATATTTTCCACGCATCTATTTACCAATGATGCTCTTGAAACTTTCAGGAACAGAGATAAATTAGTAAAATTGCTGCATTTGAATATGAAAATAAAGCTTAATATGTAAAACCAGAACATATTGATAAAATAAAACCTGGAAATTGGGTTCCTTCAGTATATTTTGCTTCTAATAATGAACATTATAATCTAGAAGATCCAAATTACAAAAAATTTAGAAAATATGTGGATGAAGAAATACAATTTTCTCAACGACCACGATCTCCTGAAGAATTTCAAGATGTACCACAATCTTCAGAAAAAGAATCTTATGATGTGCTAGAAGCTCTTGATGTTAAAGAATCTCCTTGAGCTACCGGTAGCGGTTATCATTCTGTCTGCCCCGACAACGTTGTCAACGATGTATCGCGGTTAGAAGTTCTTGTTGGAGAAAACGAGCTGGAAATAATTCATCAGAAATAATCAACGAGGCAACTGACATTTGTCAGCGATTATGTCGCGGTGGCATCATGGATGTTAGCATGTTACAGCGACTAGTTGTTAAATACAAAATAATTAAATAAGATGATCGTACATAAAAATGATCGCAAATACATCCCTGTCAGGGTGGTAAATACGCGGTTACCCATGTACAAAATCACCTACGGGAATGGATTAGGTGATACTGTCAAAGGTTTCATTACAAGAATAGCTCCTAAGGCAGGACCTATTGTTAAACAACTATCAATGAAAGGAATGGATTTTATTCGTGATAAAGCCACCGCTGCTATTGGTAGCGCCGCCAGCAAAGCATTTATCACCGTCAAAGACAGAATATTAAATTTAGCACGCCGAAAACAACCTGTCGCAAAATTGCCAAGCACTGCAGTGATGCCCGTCGACGTTAGCAAGGTAATAAATGATGCAGCAAATCAAAAATTAGCATCGTTGATAAATCAGGGAAAGGAAATAATAAATACAAGTATGATATCAGGAAGCGGTCTTCGATTTAGAAGATAACATTTACAATAAAATGTTTTCGCGAGTATCTAATATTGCTTTTAACATGGATGAACCCGTAAGCAAAGACGAATCGGTGCGTGATTATCAGTATTACTCATATGACGCGGTAAAACCAAATAGTAATAGTCGAATTGAATTACAAGTACATGACACTAGCAGATATTTTCTGCCATGTGAGGCGTTCATCGAAGTTATTGGTGAACTTGTAAAAAATAATGAAAATCCATACGACGCTAATTTTAAAGTTGGATTTGTCAATAATGGCATTATGGCATTATTTAAAAGCGCCACATACATGATTGATGGAAAAGAAATTGAATCAATTAACAGTGATGTTGATGTTGCTACGACAAGTATAGGCTTAGCAAGATATTCAAATGATTTTACTAGATCGGCTGGTCCTAGTATGATGTTTGCCAAAGATAATTGTGATAGCGCTGATAATGAACAATTTCTTAAAGTAAAATTAACTCAAAATGCTGGGCCTGCTCAAGTACCTGGAACAATAGCTCAACCAGCTGCTGCATTTTCAACACTGCAAAGCGTTAATCCTAATTTTAATCTAGGATTTGCTACACGTAAAAATATGCTAAAAGGTGATCGTAGAAGGTTTTCGTGTATGATTCCGTTATTGCATATATTTGGATTTTGCAGAGATTTTAGAAAAGTAATTTTTAGAGCCAAACACAAAATTGTTTTTAATCGAAAAGAAAACAGTATTGATGCTATCTGGAGACAAATAGGTGATGCTGTTGATGCTGCTAATTTTGATGGTAAAGTAACATTATCTAAACTTTCACTGTGGATGCCAGTAATGACCCCATCACTTATTGAAGAAAGTAAATTACTTTCCTTTATGAATCAAGGTGGTAAATCAGTAATGTCTTGGTTGACAACAAACAACAACCGATAATGACGGTAAGAACATCAGTGGTCTTTATAATTGGCATATATCATCACAATAAGCTATTTCTGCACCAAGACATATCTTTTTGCTCTTCAAAGGGCTGAACGATCAGTTAATAATCAAAAAGTTAGTCATGTGGAATTCGATCATTTTAACGCTAGTGAAGTATCATTACGAGCAAACGGACATCAAGAACCATCTGAGGAAACATCGTGCATATCATCGCCTGTTAAGTTTTATGGGACGATATCAAAATATTGACACCGGTTTACAAATATCGCAATTAGATTTTACAAATTTATATCCGATCTATTATTTTTCACTAGAACATATTGATTTATTGAACAATCCGTAGTTGATACATCTTTTAAAGCAAGAATACGTAATCCAGGTGGTGATGAGTTTAAAGCGGTTGCTGTTATACTTAGCGACAGAACCATGATTTTGGAAGGTATTGGTGGCCAAATGAGAGTTATTGATGCTACTGTGGAATAAATGTGATCTAAATTTAGATTAATCGCGTATTATAAATAATGCCATACGAACATGTTAGTGTGACTCTGACTCGGAGTCAGATGAAAAAACTTCAGTCAAACGCAGCAAAAGCCTGCGGAGTAAAATTAACATTAAAAGTAATCAAATTCATGGTGGTCCAAATAAACTGTCGATAACTAAAACACAACATAATCATTTCAACACAGCTGAATCGGCAAATATTGGTGTTCAAATTAAACTTTCCGCGGGCGCCATCAAAGACATGACCAAGACAGGTGGTTTCTTTCAGCTGCTAGCGGCGTTACCGGCGCTGTTAGTGCAAAAGCAGCCGCGTTAGGTGCTGTTGGAACCGCATCAGGAATGGCAGCAAAAACATTTTAGGAGGAAAATACGGCGAAAACAAAAAGGACGCGGTCTAAGATTGCCAGGAACAATTCCATCATAGTACGGGCGCGGCCTTCGACTGCCAGGAACACCTCCACAATGGCATCCAAAAATCAAATAACGCCGATATCAAATTTTGATTTAATAAACTTAGCAAAACTTTAAAAAATAAAGTTTTTCCGTGGCGTATTTATGCGAGATCAGTTAGCGGCGTATCTAAATCGATATGAAACCGGAATTATAAATGTCGATGACAGTGTTCGCGCTGGCACACACTGGGTTGCTTACGCGATTAATCCACGCGAAATTATTTACTTTGACTTGTACGGGCTAGCACCGCCACTAGAATTTCTAAATTATTTGAAACAATTAAATACACCGACGTGGTATTCGACGTTACCAATGCAGACGCTAACTGATCCTCCTATATGCGGCCGTGAAGCAATTAATGTTCTTCCCGCGATATCTAAATCAGCTAAACCGTATCATAAAACCGTGAACGAGTACACGTCTGATAAATTAAATCAATCATTATTATAATAGTTGACATATAGGGACGATCTCTTTCATCGCGAATAAAAAATGACCCGACGTGGATTTATCAAAATACGCACAAAGGACGACGTTAATAATCTTTTAGCGATATCAGGAATAGATCCCGACGAGGTTGTTATTTTTCAAGATCAACACGGAAAATTAAAAACAAGTAATATCAAGTTAAATGATATAATTCGATGAACCGAATACGACACTCATGTGGGTGATTTTACTACCCTTCAAGAGGCTATCTAAAAATTCGATGAAGAAACTAATGAAAGAATAAATATTACTATCGTAAGAATTAATCAATGGAATATAAGATTCCAAGATTTTTCCATTGAAACAAATAAAAAAATAAAAGAAATTAATTAGAAAAACTCGCTGACATTAAGACCGCCGTTGATACATTTGAAGGAACTAATTTATTACTTCCTGGAATTATCGAGAAAACCAGCTTTATTAAGATCCCACCGACGATAACCTCATCGCAGGTCAACAATATGATATTTATCACCGCGACGGGATCATCAACGTGGACAGCAGAAAATAATAATCTCAAGTACACAGCTACAGTTACTGGCATGTATCGGTTATATGATTTCTCCAAAATAAGATTCAGAATGATAACTAAAGAATATGACTGGCGACATCCTAGTGATAGATTTCTTGGTTTTCTGACTGTTTTATTAAATAAAGACGTCGAAGAAATTTTTACGTTGGAATCCGAGAAAACAACAACGGCAAAACCATACTGATGGTACATGGAATTTATAACTGAAACACCTCAATTATTAACCAGGTAAAATATAATGAGTGCATCCACATACAGGTATAATCAGACGCGTGCGTGGCAATCATCGCTGAAAAACATCATCAGCGTATACTCGGCAAAGATAAAAAAATATCAACGAAGATTAGTTATCATTGACGTTGTTGTTTATTCGGTATCCGCTGCTGTTGCTGGCGCGGAAATAATATCATCCGCGGTAACAATGATGGCACCGGTAACTGTTACTGTTTGCGTTTCCGCAGCTGCAACGGTTGCAGGCGTCCTTAACATGATTGTGAAAAAGATATCTTCGTGTGCAAACGAAAAATTATCCGATTACATGGTTACATTACATAACGCGACAACCGCGTAATCGAAATTATCTTCGTTGTTATCCGAAAGTCTCAATGATGGAATTATATCCGACGCGGAATTTGCAACAATGATAAGTATTTACAATCAAACGATTAAAGCCACGGATATAAATAATGACAGAATTACTTCAGCAGATAGTGACAAACACAATCCAGCGAAAAACCACGATGATCTCGGTAAGTTCGATTAATCCAGAATTTATTATTAATTTTCCAATTGCTATTTCTATCAACGAAATCGCATTAGCACAGTTGCGAGTATACTACATTTGGCCCAATATTACATCTAAATCATTTGGTGGATTACAATCAAATAATTCTTTTGTTTTTGCTAATAAAAATAAACCCAACGGTAGCCCAGATTGGATCGTTGTTGGAAATCCAACTGGTAGTTATCAGATCGAAGAGATCAATGATGAATTAACACGCAGAATAAAAAATAGAACCGGAGAAGATCCTGGAATAAAAATATCCGCACATGAACCAACGTTAACTTCGATCATCGAGATTAGTTCAAATTACATCGTAGATATTTATGCGAGTTTAATTAGAACCGTCTTAGGATGGCCCGAATTTCGGCCACCAGCGCCACCAGATCCACCAGAACTTAAAAAGTTCGATTATATCACGGACAGGTAATCTTATCATGATATTAATCTAAAATACAAAAAAGGTTTAGATAGTATAAAAAATATACTTCAAAAAGCTATTTCTATTTTAGAAAAAAAATAAAATAATATGGAATTTTTATGGTGAGCGAACTACTACAGGAACTGAAACATTTATAAGAAGCAGTATACCTGTTTAGATGAATGAAATTTTTGAATTTTTCAAAAAAAATAATAATGAAGAACATGAATAACAACTAAATCAATTAAAAAAATAATTTCCTGAGTGCATTTTTAATATATCAAGTTCATGTTTCAAAATTATCAAACACGTAGAAATAATGAATTAGCTCGTGGCCAACATGGAATATCTTAACACGCGAATGATTTAGGTAGTAAATGATAATCCAGCCAGTAAAAAAGATTTTTTAAAAGCGTACTCGCTGACGGAAGCTGAATAAGTAAATTTTAAATTTTCCGGTTATAACGCGGACGAATTGAAAAAAAGTCTGTCATTGACACCATTGATGAATTATTTCATGAATTATCCGCGTGGAAAAAATATTACCACCACCGGCTATATTAAAACGTAATAACGATCAATCTGGCGGCGGTAGGCATATTTCACCGGAGGTCGTAAATATAACGAACGTGGTTGCAGTTAATCTTGGTTGCGACGCTGTCGAAAACAGCTACAGCGCAGATATATCAGTGTCAAATCAAGCACAGCAATAATTTGTTCTTTACACGTTCTCGCCGAAAGAACCACCGGGGTACTTAATTGTGCAGGAACCAATTAATCCGGTTTATCTGCGATGTCATAATATATTTTTAATAAACAATAAGTCTCTGTCTGACAGATCATAGCGGAAACCTGTTCAATTTACGCGGGGAAACACTAAGCGTAGATTTACTGATACGATCGTAAAATTTTAAACCTCTACCTAAAAAATACACCCGAAAAAATAGATAAAAACCAACAAAAAGTAACAAAATATAATTATTTTTTATTTTGAATCAAGATAGTCAAAATTTATTGTTTTTCATTGTCTAACATTTTTCTTAGTTGTCGCACACGAGTACTAATTATTTTTTTTCTTCATATTCGTCAGATAATTCTGATCGTATTTTTTCAATCGCGTTAGCTAGTGCGGAAAATTCTTTTA
Source organism: Sinohyriopsis cumingii (assembly GCA_028554795.2). NCBI lineage: Eukaryota > Metazoa > Mollusca > Bivalvia > Unionida > Unionidae > Sinohyriopsis > Sinohyriopsis cumingii. The sequence goes on along the minus strand of CM068828.1, from coordinate 46,347,547 downwards.
TTTGTGTTTCATCGACACCAGACAGCGACTGATAAATCGCTGATTGAATTTTCTTTATTAATCTATATTCTGCCGACAAGACGTATTTGCATTAGTGTTTCGAAATCCGTAGTTATTTTGTCAGCGTCAAGTTCATCTGATATTTTTATTTCTTTAATTTTTAATACTTCATTGGCGTCAATTACATCATTTATGTTTTTCTTCGTTTATAATTCAATATATATAATATATCAACATTATATTTCTAAAAGTAAAAAAAAATGTATAATTATTGAAATACGATAATTTCAGAAACAATATAACTTTTTTAATCGAATATCAGAGGAGAATAAGAAAATGAAATCCAGGTTCCAAATTTATATGAAAACTCCAATTTAGTTATTCACTCTGCAATTTGTCGTACAACAGCTGAATTAATATCAAAATATCTACCAGCGGCGTTCATCGATAGAAAGTATATTTCTTCGCCGGTTTCTGTATTTATTGATTCAACCACCTTGCGTATTTGCTGTGTTTGCCAGTATTTCATGATATGCAATTTTCACATTGAGTAACCGCCCTCAGATTAGATAAATTATTATTAAGTTTGTTTCCATCGATGTGATCAATTACAAGACCGTCTTTGATTGGTCCGTGAAAACATTCATAAATAAATCTATGACAATAATAATTTTTCTTACCGCTGGTTTTAAATCTGAAATAATCAAATTTATCAACGACACCAACTGGTTTTTTTCGATTTGCAATGTCTGACTGAGCCGTTGCAAGATGCTTTGTAGTTATCGATGATTGGTTGCTTCGTGAAGGTTATATCCATATAGAAATTATTATCTCTCTAAATCAAAATTTGCTTGAAAACCTATTTAGATAATATTCTTTGCATTTTATAATTCTATCAACGATAAGTTTTTTGTCATAATCTCTTTTAAGTTTTCGATAGCGTTTTCCACCGCATTGCACGCATATTTGTGTTTTTCCGCGTATTCCGATGCTGCATCGTATACATCTAGTTACTACGAAGCTCACAGCAGGTAAATGAACCAACCATTAACCATTTGCATTGATTCATTATTATTTAGATCTTTGTCTAAAATATAACATGAGTTTATTTGTCCTCGATGATGCTAAATACGATTTATCTGAAATAAATCAGGCCAAGAAAGAATTTTACGATGACGGAGCAGCTCATGTATGGTCGGCGTGGAAAGCTAACGGCATCGATAACACCATGAACGACGCACGAGCTAAAAAGAATAATTAGCACTCTCGGTGATAAGAAATTTATATTCAGGGTAAAATTTATCGTTTACAACGACAACGACGTATGGATTACTCGTGATAAACGTGATCCTGTAATTATTGGAAAAAATCTGTCATTGTAAGCGGCGGTTCTAAACCGGGATTTTTAACCGGCATCGATAAACCGTATTATATACGGGCGTACCCGGTTTATGAAATTTATCAGTTGCGTGATAAACCTGATGTTGGAAATCTTGCTTTGATGAAACATTCTTCAAAAATAAATTGTGTAGCTGAACGAGTAATGGAACATTTTACAAATGCAAAACACGGATAAGGTTTAACAGATTTACGACGAGCAAAAAATAATTACATGGGCGGAATCACTCTCTGCTTGTGCATCAGTGAATGACGTTGCTGCGTTATCAACTAAATTAAAATTTCCCATGACGGTAAAGACAATATCAGGTGAGGTTTTATATTCATCCGCGTATAAATCCAAGGGAGCACCAATTGTATTGTTGATCATAATTCACGCGCGTGGACGTCGGCGGTAACAATATTTACTCGAGATCGTGTTGTTAAATTTTATTCACAGAAATTTTCTGAAAATATATTTGATTTTATTTATGAAATAAGTAAATCCGATCCGGTATCGGTGTGGATGTTTTTCAGCGATGAACGATATGATCAATTTGTACGACCTAATGGCGACATGTACAGGAGTAAATTAGTACACGACTCAATGAAAGAATTAGCAAACAAATACTCAATAAACCTCGAGCAATTACTGATTAATTATTTTACTGTTCGATCGGTTGTTGCTCACGCTGCTAAGGGAAAAAACTCATGGAAGCCGACGTGGCGGGAATTTCTCAAAGATGTACAACAAAGTTGTATCGAATACGGACACGGTGGATTATGGAATACCGAATATAATTGAGCCGACATGGTATCATTTGACATGATTACGTGTTACCCTGGAAGTTTCCTAGGATACGGTGAATGTGTAAAATACTTTGAACAATTTGGACATCCCACCGACGAGATGACGCGGGTGTCACTTAAAGGTCCGTTGCCGGATTTCTCCGCGACAGGATACGCTCGTGTTGTATCATTTGAATTTGCTGCTTGTCTGTATAAAATTTGTTATATTTGGTTTGGTCGACATTTTTCAGAACAACGATGGGTACCAATAATGTTGCTGCGATACATGATTGATTGTGCCATGTTAACGTCGTTGACGATCAGTGAATCAATTATATCATATCAAAAAGAAAACACAGTTTGGTTGCCAACGGAACACGATGACTCAAAAGATTTAGGTAGAAAAATAATCGGTAAATTTACTCAGGGCGGCGCATATGATCATCAAGGACATCATTGCAGATTAATCATGGACGACGCTGAATTAGATTTTATAATCGCTGATACCGCGTGAAAGGGTGTATTTTGTTTTCGAGAAAAACACTTATCTCGCCGACGGAACAAAATTAGGTACCGGTGTTAGTTACATTGATGGAGAATCTCCGCAGTATAATCATTTAAGATCATCAATGCTCGCGTACGTAAGTATAAATTTATTATCGATGATAAATAGATTTCCCAACGACGCAGTTAGAGTAGCTAATGATTCATTTTACATTAGTAAAAAATATTTATAAATGTTAGAAAATTTAACCGGAGATTGTACATGGGGCACGTGGAGAATCAAAGATGAAAATAGTCTTAATTATTGTGCACCAGCTGATGTTGCAGTTGAAAATAAATATTATTCCGATACAGTGCTAGAAAATTTATTAGCGTCGTCTGTGCACGCTCCGGTATCGTGATATAAAACCGTGTACGTGAACGGGTCAGGTAGATCCGGTAAAACAACACGAATCATAGAATTATTTAGAAATTCTGACGTGGTCGTGTTAACGCCAACACATAGATTAGCGAGAGAAATGAAGCAACGCGGAGTTAATTCGTGTACGTATCATAGTTATTTCAAATACAGCAGTGGTACATGGACTTGCTCTCGAATGGGTGATAAATATATTAATAAAGTTATTATTTGGGATGAAATTTGTACTGTTTTGTTGGAAACGCTAAAAGTATTTATTGATTAATTATCAATGAATATTACCGCGTTAATAATGTGCGGCGATCACGGTCAACCGAGCCCAACTGATGGAGAATCTCCTCATGAATGGCTGAAGAATTTTCTTGATTATTATGAAGTTGACGCCGATTACAGATCACTTGATGAACAATTAAGTGAATTAAAAAAATCGATTACAATCAAATAAAACTCAATGTAGCATAATGCGAGAAATAATTTCAGAAACATCAATGAAAGATTTTTGAAATATGTGGACGCCAAATGATTTAATAGTTGCATGCAGAAAAATAGTTCGTGATAATCTTCAACGGGAATTATTTAAACTGCATCGAGAAAAGTTTTCAATGATGCCAGTGCCGTTATGTTATCGACCAGCAGATACACGACGACAAAATATTGACGTTGATGCACCAGGACAAGACAACAAATAAATCTAGTACTGAATGATATTATCACCGTTGATGTTAATTTCGTCGAGGACGCGTTAAATGCAGAAAAATCTCCATGGACGCTAGGGTACGCGATGACGATTCATTCGTCGCAAGGATTAACTATTACTGAAGCACGAGTTTGGATTGTTGATGATCGCATAGAATGGTCAAATTTAGTTTATTTGGCTGTATCTAGGGTTAGAAAAATATCTAAACTAGGGCGGATCGTTTTAGATGGTTTAATAACCGGTGATAAAACTGATGATTACATAATAAAGAAAAAATTATACAGTTACAAACAATTTGATAAAAAAAAAATAATTACGAATTTGACTTAGATGTCGAATTTATAATGTCGCTGAAACAACAACAAAACAATCACTGTTCAGGTTGTAATTGTACAATGACGTGGCAGTATCAGAAAAACGATTCAAGACAATTTACCGTGGACAGGAAAAATAATAATTTCGGTCATAATCGCACCAACGTCACTTTGGCGTGTTTGGAATGTAATCGACATGGAATTGATTATTTAAGTGATTGCGGCGGCAGTTGAGTGTCTGTGGGAATTACAAGTAATTCTTCACGAGTAAATCCACGCTGAGGAGCAAGTGAATCAATTACATAAATTGCTGGTCTACCTGACGATCTTGTCACGGTTGATATTTGATGTGTTATTGTACTCCAGACAGGATCTCTTGCTCTTTTTCTGCCACCCTCAGCCTCGCCTGGTTTATATAAATATCGCACAATAATACTACCTAACACTGGCGGTGTTGAAAAATCACGTCGCTGAATTAGTATAGTTGTTTTTGTAATCGAGATCGCTGGTTTCATCGATATTGCTCGTGTTGGTTCATTATTTGTTGCCGCTATTACATCTGGTAATCTTTCCACCGTGAGATCTTTTGTCCTGAATAAATTCTCTCGCGTATTGATATCCAAATAATCGTTCAGCAAGTGTTTTATTGAATCGTTCAACAATTGCTTGATCGTTATGAATATTAACTTTTCCTCGTCGTATTTTGACATTATTTTGTTTCTTTAAAAAAAGATACAGCACCTAAAAATTCTCTGCCAGGATCAACTTGAAGTAAATTTGGCAATCGTAATGGTCCTCGTTGATAAAGTTTTCTAAATGCATTTGCGACTTCAGCTGCGGTTTTTGTCCATAACGGTTCCGCTTCTTTTTATCTGCTTGCGATTTCAACTATCGTTAACACGTACTTGTATGTGTTATCATCAACGGTATCATGCGGTAAAAACATAATATTAGCCTTATTAACTTCATTAGGAACACTAACATCAAAATGCGTGTATTCAATTCGTTTAGGCGGCGGTAAATAAATTTGCCACACGGCCTGCTTGGATATCCATGCTGCGACAGTAGCAGGTTTTACTCGAGCAGCCGTGGCAAGTTTTTTAATCGCTGTTTTACCTTTCCAAAATCCAACCGGAGAATAATAAATTGATTCCATGATATTAAATATCAGCACCTAAAACTAATTTACCTTTCATTGCGGTGTTAATTAACCAACTAGCTAATCTTTCTTTGATTGATTTTTTTATATAGAATTTAGCATATGAATTAATTTTACATACGCGATATGTCTTTGTTGTAAATCATTACTTCGATAGGCAATATCATGAGTTAGACATGCTTGATCAATTAAATTTATTGGATTTTCGCCTGATTTTGGTTGATCTTGATTATCAAGTTTGATATCGAGTCGAGTTCCAGGACCACAATAATTATACCCGGGAAGATGTTTTCCTCCTTGATATTTGGACCAAAATGATCATGGCAGCGACGCTAATTTTGCTGCAATGTCAACGCCGTATTTCTTTTTTATATATTAATTTTACTTTAATTGGTTTTTGACCAGATGAAACAAATCTAAATTTCTGTGTGCCGCATTTCATGCACGTACCTGCAACTGCTGATTTATTATTGCGCGTAACAACCTTAATTAGGTTTATTCTTGGTGTAAGTGAACGACATTTTACACAATATCAATCCATTATATAATTATACCATGAATGTAATTGATTTTGCCGCCACAAAGAAACACGAACCAGTTAAACACCACGCGGCATTACCAAATTCTATTAGAATGATAATAATAGGTCCATCTGGTAGTGGAAAAACACAATTGCTGCTTAATTTGATAAGGAGATGGTTGAAATGGGACAAGTTGTATTTGATAGCGCCATCCGTTGATGATCAACAATATTATCAAGTATTAAAGGATTTTAACGAGAACGCATCATTGTTGCATAAATGCGATGACGTTATTGAATTTATCACAGACATCGATGTAGCTCCATCGGTTGATTCCATTGATGAATCTATTAAAAATTTAGATGTATACGACGATATAATGTTGGATAAACAAGCGAATCCTGCAAGAATATTTGTCCGAGGAAGACATAAAAATATTGACATTGTTTATGTAACTCAACGGTATACACAAATACCAAAAGTTATCAGGGATAATTGCAATATTTTAGCTGTTTTTAACGCGTTGACACACACACGCTAAGAAATATTCATCAAACCTGGTGCAGCGGTGACATGGATATTAATAAATTAAAAAACATTTTTAGTCGCGCTCAGGCAATTCCCCATGGATTTGTAATAATAAACCTGCATGATCCTCGAACATGATATCGAATCGGCCTTGACAAAATATTTGGATAAAAATAAAACCACCAACTACAGCAGCAGCATGGGCGCGTCCTAGAATTATTTTATAATTCTTTGACGTTTTTATTCATCGTGGAAACGTTTATTTTGTCAAATCAGCCCTTGCTAGAACAATATTTTGTATAGAACCTTTTATTTTTGAAAATGCATTTTGGTCTGTTTGCATGTACTTCTAAAAGTTTATTTGGTTAAATCAGCATTTAAGAGAACAATATTTTCGTGGAGACTTTTTTGGGGGAAAATGCCTTTTGGTCTGTTCGCCCCCCTCCCGCTAATATGTATGTATGTATGTATGTATGTATGTATGTATGTATGTATTTGTCAATGTATGTATGTATGAATGTAGGTAGGTAAGTATGTATGTACATATTTATGTATGTATGTATGTATGTATGTATATATGTATGTATCTATGTATGTATGTATATTTGTGTGTACGCATGTAGATATGTATGAATGCATGTAAGAATGTATGTATGTATGCATTAATGTATGCATGTATGAATGAAAGTTTGGTAGGTATGTACGTACGTAGTACATACTTATGTATGAATGAATATATGAATATACGTATGTATATATGTATGTATTAATGCATGCAAGTATTTATGTATGTATGTAAGTACGTTCGTAAATACTTATGTATGAATGAATGGCGTTTCGCCCCCTGCTGCTCATACATACATACATAAATACATACATACATACATACATACATACATACATACATACATAAGTATGTACGTACGTGCATACCTACCCACCCTTCATTCATACATATATACATACATACATATATATGTATGTACGTACGTGCATACCTACTCACCCTTCATTCGTACATACATACATACATACATACATAACTCCATCCATCCATCCATCCATCCATCCATACATACATGCATACATACATACATACATACATACATACATACATTCATGCATGTATGCATGCATGCATATTTCATACACACATACATACATACATACATACATACATACATACATAACTACATCCATCCATCCATCCATCGATCCATCCATCCATCCATCCATAAATCCATACATACATACATACATACATACACACACTCACACATACATACACACATGCATACATGCATAAATACATACATGCATACATACATGCATAATACATACATGCATACATGCATACATACATACATACATACATACAAGAGAAGAAGGTTTGATTGATAAAAGGAAGGACCGGTAAATTAAATAATTATTTTGAAGAAGGATAATAATGACCCTATTCAAGGTCCAGGTTTCCTTTCCCCAACCTACATCTCAACAACCACGCCTAAAATGTCCCTGCACAGTTACTTTCTATCCCTGTACTGTGAATAATTGCATAGGTAACAGCAATATATCCGGTCCGAATCAAACTGGGACAAAATTATCACTAGGAAACATACAGAAAGTAAACATAAATCAGTCTCAGATATGAAATGCTTTAATCACTAAAAGAATTACAAGGGTATTGTGGATTTATATTGGAAATATGGGTGAGAATAAGAGCAAAAAGATTCATTTAATGCAAATATATCAACAAACAAATATAAAAGTGTTTAAAAAAAAACTTGCATGCAAAGCAAATAAATCAGTGTACAAAGTTAACATTTTGTCGAAAGTTGATGTGTATCAATTGGAAAGCAGATGTGTATTAAATAGAAAGTAGATGCGTATTAATTAGAAAGCAAAATTTATTTAATTAGCAACAGTAAAATCATCTTGATGATTTGCGGAATATCTGTCAGGGCGAATTCGCATCTGTGTACCAATTAATTCAGGCATCTCTTGCCATTCCTGTCGAATACAGAATTTAGTTTGATCTTATATATTGTCTCTTAGTGATTCATTTTATAATTTCTAACGTTGTAGTTCCATTGCAGCCATAGAAAGTTGAACCTACGTAAAATTCTTGAGAGCTTTGTATATTTTGTTTTAATTAAATAGCAGGATAAGAACAGTTCAGGATGTACACCTTATCCATGATATTTAGTTGACAAAACTTTCTAAATATAAAAAAATAACAGTTCGCGAAACGTTCACTGGAGAACTGGATGTGGCAAAGTGTATTATTTCGTGCAAAAAAAAACTGGATTCAATGTTTTAATCACACACAATAGGTTCTTGTTTTTTTTTTTACATTTCATCAAAATAGAAGATATCAAAATTTCTCACTCATTAAACTAACTTCTAAATTTTTAAAATTGAATTGTCGTTTGATTTTTTTTTTGTTTTTTTCTCAGAATATTTATAGCACACAAACAATATAGAAAATGGCGACCAATATGATTAATTTTCCGTCATTCAATAGCGAACATACGATGCAAAATGTGAAAAATACGAGGAACCACGGCATAATGAGGTGAGCGTTAACGTGGACCTGAAATAAGATAAAATATCACGTGCAATTTAATGTGCATGAAATAGAACTCCTTTACCCTCATCAATATTTGGTTATTCTCACCAGCATACGCGTGCGCATAGAGTACATGATCAAAGTATTGCGTGGTAATCAAATACTGTACGTATAATTTTAGCCAGAAACTCAGATTTGGTCATGAACAAAAGCTGGAAAGGAAACAATGGACAAATTTAAAAAAAAAACTTATAATAAATGACTGAATAGAACAATCTTTCCGTTTTTAAACCCCAAACTGAATCTATTGAACGTAATGGCTTCTTATAACTAGTAGTGTGAAGCTGAATATTTATGGATGGTTTGCTCCAAAAAGTATTTTTAATTAAGTTTACAGCTAAGGTAGTATACACTGGACACAATAATATAAAATGATAATTCTAGGCTACTGCATTTGTATGGGAAAATATGAACGAGTTTTTCGGATGGAAATATTGCATGACCTTGAGAGCGCATTATATTCATCGGAAAAAGAGAGTTAGCACTTACTCTATATTGGTTGAATAACATTGGCTTGAGGCAGTCTATCAATTAATGTCGGGAGCCTCCACAGTCGACAGTATGAAGTACATCGGAGTGTTCGAGTTTAGCACGTCTTTCATGGAGAGCGACTTTTCTGGCTGACTTCCAGATTCCGTAAGTCCCAAATATCACCGAGCTGAGAACCAGGAAGGCGGTGATAATGGTTAGCGTTATGGTTAATATTCCGTCAAAAAGTAGTAGGCTTGTGATGCAAAATGGGAAAAAGACAAGGAACCACAGCGTGCTGAGTAAAGGGTTAAAGTGAACCTATAATAAGATAAAGTACACAAGAGAAATAGGGTTAAAAACAAATCATTACATCAAATGCATATTAATGTACATGACAGTTTTACACCTCTACCTCCATTAAAATGTTTGAATTAAATTTCAATTTTGTTTCTTATCAAATATTATACTCATTACTATAAACAGAAGCTCAGATTGGGCGATGAACCGTATTTATGTTTTAGTAAATGCGTATCAGTCATATATATGAGAATGTTTACGGAGGATTGTGTATTCTAAGTAGCATCACTAATCTTGAAAGTTATTTATTTATTTTGTGAGAATTCATTTAAGATAATCATTCGTTTTGAATAAAGTGCTCTAAATATTCAGATTAACTGGAATAATAGCGGTCACGAAGTTCTGTCAATTTACTTAAATTCGTTTGGTTGTTTAATATATGTTACTGAATCATGTGAATTCATTACAAATACATTTGGATTTATAGCTTTTATGGAATTACTATAAATTCTTTTAAAGACATTTAGGGATGATATCATAGTGATTCTTCTGTACTGTTGACACATCAGTACATTATAGGACATCAATAGGAAAACCATTAGTACCCAAACGGATTACTGTATACTTCTGGAACTGACACAATAATTAGGAATCTTTATGATTTCATTCACCATACTGACACTATTTTTACTTTTTTACTTTTATTTTAGGGAAGTAAATTATATTTTCCATTATACAAATCTTGCTGGCATTCACTTTCTTGGTAGTTGTTTTAAGACCGGGGAGTCCTAATAGTTGTCAAACAGCATACAATATATTTTACTTTTATCAATCTATTCTCTCCATAAATCTCTGCCAAAAACTGATCTAAATCTATCTTTCACTATATATATATATATATATATATATATATATATATATATATATATATATATATATATATATGGTTATTCAATTTTGATATATTTGTGTAGGGACAGTTTATCAGAATTTCCAAAGTTATAATTCCAGTCTGATGGAAAAGCATATGAAACTTGGAGCTTTCGAAATGCATCCCAATTAATGCTATCATTTGATTCACATTGAATAAATACCTTCCTTTATACAGTATTCATAATAATATTCACATAATTGTAATCCTAAACCATTACTTAACTTAACCTTAAACAGTTTAATGCGCTTCTTAGTAATTGTTCATACTGATACCTAATTGTCCATTACACTGTAAGCAGACAAGTTCAAGTAAAAAGTCAGACTCTGCACACAATTTCAATGATATTTTGTCCGAGATGAGCGGTTGTTTATCTTACAATGTGTACCATTCTTCAGTTAAAATTGTTCGATTATTCTGCGTAACTTTTTGGAATGAGATCGGGTTTTGTAGGTAATAAAACAAAACAAATTTATATTCATTTATCGCAGTCCCTTAAATTTAGCTACATCAAATGTTCCTTGGGTTTTTTGTTTAGTTTTTCTTTCTTCGTCTTGGAGGTGGTTTATAGTTATTGCCTAGATGGATTATCAAATGGATTATTTTAAAAATAATAATTCACCATGCCTAGTTTTCTAGAATGAAGCAAAATTTACACCTAGACTATAAATGTTGGTTCGTTTTTTAGTACTTTAATTCTCTCTCGCTTCTTCAGTGTAAACATTTTAAAATATTTTTCTTGCGTGGATCCCTCACAATATATAATTCTTTATCGAAACTTTATCATGTATCTATTATGGGTTTATTTGTAAGAACTGTGCTATTCTTTTTTATTTTTTATTTTTTTTTTTGAAAATGGTTAGTAGTTTGTCTTTAAATGCAAGAGGACCAAAAGCGAAAAATGTATTGGAATTTGAAAGTAATAACAATTTCCATACAATGTTTACAAAAAGTAATCGAAACAAATATTGAAGCAAAGACGGGATTTACAAGTTTATAGACGCTTTAAGGACGCTTTAAGGACGCGTTAAGGACGTTAAGTAAGTATAGCTGCTCTTGATAAGGGCATTGAGAATAAAAACGCTTACTAATATATTGGCAAAATGAAGATTATCCAACATTTTCTACTGTGGCTAGTCCGTTAACAAAGAATATAAAAGTCCCTCCTCTATCCTCTACGCAGACTGGAACGTAGTTCAAAATAGTGACATAGATGCATATAACTACGGAACAATAAATAACCCTAAAGTAACAGACAGAATACTGGATCTGGAGGAAGAAAATCACAGACTTTATCTTGATTCAGAAAAGCCAGTTAAAATGGAACACTTAGATTTTTTTCTTAATAATGAAGAATGTCTAAGCTTTATTGATAGGAAGAATACACACATGTTCCTGCTGCCCTTACCCACCGTTCAATTTATACAGCTTAAAAAGAGACAAATTTTCTAGAAGTCCAATAATTCGATGCTAAATGACCACTAATATGTTGAAAAGGGAAATGTAAAGATAAGAAATAAATATACTGTATACAACAACAACAAAATAATAATAATAATAATAATAATAATAATAATAATAACAGTACTAATCTGGATTATGAATTAGTCTTCGAAATCCTTGAATAAGAAATCTGTGCTGTCACCTCAGAACATTCCTTTTACAGAAGAAAGGATGAAGAAAAAGAAAAAAGAAACTATTGAAGGGAGTTGAACATTTTCAAAAATGTATTAAAAACAATGTCAATGCATTCAGTTTGGATATACTTGAAACTGTGAACATTCGACTCGAACAAACTAAACCAAAAAAGTTAAAGGGATGGAACTAGCATGAAAAAGTAAATGAATAGAAAAAGGATACAAAATAACAAAACATTTTTATCATGGAGAAAAGGACATGAAACAATAACCAATATGAGAAATGAATCAGGGCAAAGTTTTGAATGAGGGAAATAAGTTATATGATACATTATTTACTACAGAAGATAATAATAAAAGTCAAATAAAACTAGAAGAGGAAGTTGGAAGATTTTTAGGTTCACAACTTGACAAAAGATGAAAAACATGTTAGAGGGTAGAATCATTTTTCTGAAGCTTCAAAATCCATGAATAAAATAAGTAATAGAAACAGTCCTTGAAGTGATGGACTCACTATTGAATTTTTTCAGTTCTTTTTGGAAGGATTTATGGCCAATTCTTATTAACTCAATAAATCAAGCATTCAAAAATTAATAATGGGGAATGGATATGCATTCTATATAATGGATAAAGCTATCGTTACCGGAACTTAACATGGGTCAGATGAATACTTACAAGAATAGCACGCAGGTCCTGATAATTGCATTTCGATGCAATCCAGAAGATGATGAACACATATACAGAGCCAATGACGATGACGAACTACAACAAAAAGATTGACAAAGTAGAAGATTGATTGGATTTCTCATTGGTATTATAAATTGAATTTCAGCTTCTGATTTAATTTTGATACAGTCACTGACAGATACATACATACATACTCACACACACACATACACATACATACATACATACATACATACATACATACATACATACATACATTGCATTTATGCATTCATTAATTTATTCTCTGTAAGTTGTTTATAGTATGGAATTAGGTTGCACTTTACGTATAGAGAAATACGTATGAATACAGGAGAAATGTCAAATTGGAAATAGTAATAGTAACAGTGTTAGTAGAGGTGGTGGTATTGCACGGAAATTGGCAAGATCAATGGAGTGAAAAGAAAAAAAATTGATGGCGAAGGATGATACTTATGATGAAGTTAATTTTACTTATGATGGCAATTGCTTGTACGTATGATGATAATTAATGACACTGTTGGTGGTAATTCTATTTTACGGATGATGGTAATTAAAAAGATACTAAAAAGGTAATTCTATTTTACTAATGATGGTAATTAATGACACTGAGGATAGTAATTATATTGTACTGATGATGGTAATTATTGACACTGAGGATGGTGATCATATTTTACTGATGATGGCAATTAATGATGCTTATAATGTGTAGTAATTGCTGACTACTGGAATAGAAGATAAGGATGTGTTATATGTCGCTATTTTGGTGGTGCTGGTAGTAGTGTGTGTGTGTGTGTGTGTGTGTGTGTGTGATTGGATTTTTAACCTAGCTTTAAAGCAAATTTAGTCATATCGCTACGATGTCTGCAGTGCGGCAGTGTACAGTGATGTCTATCACTGGGGTAGCATGAAACAGACATGTGGCAACAAGTCCCACCCAGTCACATTATCTAGACACCTGGCTGATCAGTCCTAACAATAACATCTTAATGTTGAGCGCCAAGCAAGGCAGCAGTTATTAATATTTTTATAACCTTTTGGTATGATTCGGTCAGAGCTCGAACCCACAACCTACTGCATCGAAGGTGAATGCTCTAACCAATTAGGCACCGGAGCGGGCAACTACTACTGATACTAGTACAGTTTCTTACCAAACTGAAAAACGTCAATCCCCCTGCAAACAATGGCAACGCTGCTGCATGAAGGATGATGAAAGCCACTAAACTAACTGCTTGAAGTATGTGATGTACCACTATTGCATTCTGTAATCTGGGATTCACTTCCATTTCTGCTCCTATTAAAAGATATAACAAAATTAAAGAAAAAAAGAGAAGTTATAAATAATTTTAAGACCTAATGTTTATATTTTAACATTGGCTATAATTCTTCTAATCGTCAGGATGGGAATCACTTCGGAAAATATCCTCAAGGAACTACTTGATTTATAAAATCACATACCACAGACTGTTTAAGATGTTGAAAAAATCGATGCCGTAGGTGGTTGGTGTTGAATTTTGGGAGCTTAATTTTCTTCCAAAGTGATCATGATTCTTCAAAATGTGGAAACAGACGAAAGTCACGTGGTCTACGTGATAAGGGTATCTACTATAGGACACACGGTACTAATTATGCGGAAAAACTGTGAACCATCCTAGAATGTATGAACAAATAATTGGGTATTTACGGGTTTGGTGGTCCATAATTGGTTAATAATGAAAATTACAATTTTAGGAAAAATATATTTTGAGAGCTTATCCTATATGTAATTAAATAAAATATAGCAAAAATTCTATTGATGCGATTTTAGTATTTTTCCAGGCTTGACTCAGGAGTACGCAATAATGAAAGTAGCACCTGATTCATTTGGTGCAAAATCAATCACATGTGTTCCATGCACATGTAGATAAACAAGATGCCGCGGATCATAAGGTATTCTCCACACATAAGCTTGCACCAAGGTTAGTTGTGCATGGAGAATTATAGGTCTCATCATGAGCACCCAGAAATTTTAAGTTATTGAATTTTGAATATGAAGTTCAGTTCCTCGAATGCACTGGTCTGCCAAGAGCCCCGATGTGTCAAATTGGCATTGTCCAGAACTCCTTTGAATAATTCACACATGTCCAAGAATAATAGTATAGCTAAAAAAGCTTTTATTAGCTCCAACGAATAATCTAAACAAATGTTGCCTCTCAATTAATATCTAAACATTACATTAAATACGTCTGGAAACTGATGTAACAACAACATAAGAAATAAAATTAGAGAAGTGGCCAGCTCCACGTACGTGTATGCAATCATAAATGGTGAAAATTCATTTCGCTCCGTCTAGCAACGCAACATTTTGCAAATATCCCATATAGTCAAATAACCCACTTGACCAAACCCATCTAAAGGGAAATATCTTTATTCTTATGAGAACGTACCTGACACCAGCAAGAATGAGGAATTAAACGAAACTTGCCAACGAGTTTTATTATTAATGGTAATTACCGATCGTAAACACGTATTTATAGATCTTACGCAATCTGCACTCTCAATATCTTAAAATAGAATGTTATACCCGTGTACAAATAATAGCTATATAATATCTTGATTTCAGATGATCATTACATTACAGTTATGAACAAAACTTATACATAGACACAACCATGTGCCAATAATAATAAAAGATACAGATATACATAACAGACAATTACATGTGACCATTAGAAAACTATTTGTGGAAAACTAGCCACGAATATTATAAATTGGTTTAGTTTAGTTTGCAGTTGGGATTTTCTTTTTTCATTTTGAAGAGTTGGGTGACTTGGTGATGATATCCTCTCCCTATGTAACCATAAAGAGATAAGAAGATCATTTTTGAGAAAAGTTTTAAGAAAGGTCAAACCTAGCAGTGATGAAAAATCGGAATCAAATTAATCAATAAATTTCGATGATGTTTCTACAAATACCTCGAACGTATTTAGGTGAAGGAAAATTGTCAAACTTGAAGATTAAATGTCTGCACATAAGTTAATTGTTACGACTCTATTGTCTTAAATTAAGCAACAGAAAAGAGTGAAAACAACAAGTTTAGTACAAAATCAACAAATTATTTATTTTCTTTGATACAAAATGAATATTCTAAAGGACCATACAGCATTGTGACCTAAATCCCAAGTTGTCCTAAAAGTTCTATCACATCCCTAAAATTATAGATAGTTCCGAATTAATAACAGTGTTGTTCCGAATCAATTCCAATTTTGAATGTGTTCATGTACCAATAGTCTGGAATAGTGTTGGTGTGGCTAATTCAAAACGTTTCTAAATCAATTCACAATTATCTCAAAATAGTGATTGAGTCCAAAATGTATAAATGAACACTTTGTAAATCCAAGGAATAATTTACATAAATAAATTCGCTTAAATTTAAAAAGAACAGCACTAAAGGACTAATTCTACTAATTCAGATGTAGTAATGAGTAATTCTACTGCATATTGTATATTTTAACATTAAATTGTTACATTACCGAGCCCTGACGTCGACTCATAAAAAGGTGTGCCTTTGTTTTGAAGCCGATATGAACAAATCTTTGAATTACGTTTGTGCAGATGCCAATCTCGGTTTCTTCTAAAGAACGCTACTAACTTTTATTCCTAAGGGCATTTTGTAGATAAAGCATAAAAGTGTAAACACTATATGGTACCTGTGATTTAAATAAAGCCTTTGTGAAGAACATAGTTTGTTTTACTATCTTGACAATTTGACTATCAGCAAAATAAGGATTACTTTCATCTCTTCCTTAGTGCTGCGATTTTTTATTTAGTTTTGTATTCTTTGGATGGACTTATAACACTATGCAAAAGAGGAAGCAGTTAAGAGTGCAGTTCTAACATGACATTATAGCAACGGGGAGAATTTGTCACACGAGAGGACCATTGCAGAATTCATCGTACTTACGAAGGAAGTTATCCTGGACATTCATGTTGGTGTACATTTTAATAACGCTGCTCCAATGAATAGACTAGAATCGTGGATCTGTAAAAATACAGGAATATGCCATTTACTTTGAAAGATTGAGCAATGGTATTTTAAAGTTTTAAACATAATCGAAAGAGATAATATCGAATTATTAGGACAGAAATGTTTAGTACAAGTAATAAAATTAAAATTTTCTCTAAAATATATTTTTTAGGAATGTAAGTTCTTTTTTCTCTTGGGCCCCGAGGACTCTTCCCAAATAACCCGGACGGTAATATTAGGACCAATTTTTTTAGTACAAATAATAAGATTGAAATTTTCTCTAAATTGTATTAAAAGTAAGTTTTGATTAAATTATATTGAAAGTAATTTTCTATTAAAACATATTGAGATTCAATCCATTTATTTTGGTGTTATAATTATATACTATTTAATAAACATTGCGCCCCTTATGAACAAATACAACACCGTCTTATACATACATTTCCCTTGTACCATAAAGGCAGCAAAAATACTACATTCGGTAAGTTGTGTAGATAGATAAACTAGTCGAATTCCAAAGATTTTTCTAGATGGCTAAATGAGCTGATCTTGCATAATTACTTACGTAATGACGTACATAGACCCAGACGATAATCTGTAAGAAACTATGAAGCCTCACTTTGAGATTATGGCTAACACAAGAACTAGGCTAATGTCTTTATTTGGCTTTGTCCTAAGAAATTGATATAAAAAGCCCCAGCCCACGGACACGCCAGTTCGTTCGTCAGAAAGTCAGTGACTTCTGTGTTTACAGTTCCTTCGCCAGAAAACTCAACCAGGCTTCTGTCTTTACACCATTTCGAGTACCCTTTGCAAGCCAAGATTACCCCAAGATATAACCGTTTACACAGTTATGAGTGGCACCCTCTTTCAAGAGAGTCCATTAATATTTTCTTCTCTCTCTCTCTCTCTCTTTCCCCATGGGCAGAGACATTTCTTAAATAATCATTATTCATAACAAGTGGTGGACGAATATCATGAGTAAAGGTTGCACTCCGCGCAATTATGATCTCGCACCAAAGACTCGAACCAAAACCTTTGCGACCCTCAGACGTCATGCCGCCCAGCTACGCTACATCAACTTCGGAACGATTGGACAACTCTTGTGTGATTTTCGTATTTTTCGCACAAAAGAAGGGTCAGTTCTGAAACATCAGCGTCAGAAACATCACAAAGGTAACGAACACATTACAACTAATACGATTTCCAGCTTACAAAGAATGCATCGCCGGTGAGAATTATTCTTGCAGTAACACCTGAAATTCCAGACATGTAAAATGCATACTATACATAGTCCAGCCCTGAATTCGAGCTATGTATAACCCAGGCTGAAATACATCTATCCATGTCACAGAGATTTCCATGGGTCCAACAGCTACATCTCCATCATGCCCCAAGTCATCGACAGAGGCAACAACAGTTTCCTTTCCAGTGGTAGTGACTTGAACTTTTACAATTTAATCTCTTTCTGTAGTAAAGACAATACGCGTATTGTTTACGATTCATTTAATATACAATTCGTTTCAGAAGGAGAATATTTATAGACTGCGGTAATTCTCACACAGGTATGTTTTTGTTATATCATATTTTGTATCTTGAATTACAAACATTACAAGGTTAGTGCGTTAATTTCAAAATGTTTCCAAATAACTCATCTAATTTATGCTGTATTTAATTTCTTAACTAGCAACAATAACTTTTTCTATATCTACTTCAGTAACATTCATCGCGCTAGCTAAGGTTTCTACTACAGAGAGTGAATGTACCTACCGACTTTCACTTGTCTTCCAGACTAAGCGCTAACGTCAAACCTGTTCGTAATGAAATCTGAAACCACAGTATACACGTTTTGTAGCCTACACACATTTAACAATGTTTTACCGTATTCGCCTATCTTAGGTAGAATTGTAATTTCTGCCTAGCCGTCTCAAACATATTGATGCAGATGTTTATTGTGTTAGCTCAATAGGGTTCGATAATGTTACTGAGGTTGTCTCTTATGTTTTCATATGAATCGTATGAATGTATGCCACCTTATGGTATTGTGTCACGGCGATAACGCCATAGAAACGGCTCAAATGCCTTCAAACCAGTCAGAAGAGATGCTATCTTCTCTGGTTAGGCAACATCGATTGATGTTGTTGTGTTGTTCATTATATATGTATATATGTATGCCAAAATGATAAATTAGTCAAAGTATCGGAGCAATTACTCGAAACCGAGTTTTCGGCGTCGCATAGCTCTCATACGACATGAGAAGCTATTGGCCTACATACGGCTAACCTCTACGTCTACTTTGTTTGGAACGATAACGGCGATACATTTTCTTTGCTGCGTCACATGTAAATTAGGTAATACACGCCCATTTTAATGTTGTACTAGACCACAATAAAACCAGTTTACGATTATAATGAGATTTTCACTTATTGCTTTTAGGTTAGTTAAAACGCGATTTCTATTTCATACACGCGAAGGTCAATGTTTGATTGCAAGTGAATAGATGTTATGGTTATAGGTAGTACATACAAAACGCTAACATTGTTACTTTCCTTACTCTTGCTTAGTACCAAATTCTTATGACATTCTCTTCGCAACCATTTTTACTTCATTGCTGCTGGTATTTTTTTGTTGATATTATGCCATAGGAAGATAAACTCAATATCGGCCCACTAGTACTATCCATAAGAACGGGAATTCTTTTCACCACACATGGCTGAAGCAATATAATAACCATAGTCGCCCATAAATATGTTCTGCTGATGTTATACAAAATAAATGTATAAAAAAATAAACTAAAAAAGAGTAAAATAACATAGAAAAAAATAAAAATAAAAATAACCAGAACTGCATGTAAATATTGGTGTTATAATTATTTCACTAGCCTAGTTCAAGAAGTAGATTGCGTATACTTTTACTGACTATTTTTCAGTGCTTTTCTCATTGTATTTTTTGTATTTCTTCTGATTATTTTGCAGTGGTTTTTTTCTCATTTTACTGTATGTATTTTACTGAATACATTCGTTGTTTTTCTCACTGTATATTTTGTATTTTACTCAGTATTGGCATTTTTTTCTCATTGTATTTTTGAACTTTATAAAATGTCCCACAATGCCTTTATTATCGTATTTTTTTATCTTTCACCTTCTACCTTATTTTTATGAATGTAATTTATTTCTCTCTCGAGCCTAGAAGACTCGATTCAAATGACCCGGACGGTATTATTAGGACAGAATTATTTTGTACTAATAATGGAATTGAAATTTTCTCTAAACTGTAATAAAAGTATGTTTTGATTAAATTATATTGAAAGTAATTTTTTATTAAAATATATTGAGATTAAATCCATTTATTTCGGTATTATAATTATATACTATTTAATAAACATTGCGCCCCTTATGAACATATACAACACCGTCTTATACATACATTTCCCTTGTACCATAAAGACAGCAAAAATACTACATTCGGTAAGTTGTGTAGATAGATAAAGTAGACGGATTCCAAAGACTTTTCTAGATGGGTAAATGAGCTGATCTTGCAGAATTACTTACTTAGTGACGTACATAGACCCAGACGATAATCTGTAAGAAACTATGAAGCCTCACTTTGAGATTCTGGCAAACACAAGAACTAGGCTAATTTCCATACTTGGCTTTGTCCTAAAAAATTGATATAAATGAATTTTTATGAATGTAATTTATTTCTCTCTCGAGCCCCAGCCCACGGACACGCCAGTTCCTTCGCCAGAAACTCAAACAGCCTTCTGTCGTTACAAGTAAGAGTTTCGTCTATGTACAATTTTTCATATAGTATAAGGATTTTTACTGTTATAAGAATTTTTTAGGTTCAAGATGTTAATCTAACATCAGTACGTTTCAACATTAGATTATTATTTCATATTTCTGTACTATTCTTTAATATAAGGTATTGGAAGGTTTAATTGTTTGAAGAACATATAATTACTTGTAATTATATTGTTTGTTGATTATAGTAAATAGCAACGTTCGCTACTCAGTAATAGTTAATTTAGAAATAAAACACTCTTGAAATAATAGAGTTTAATATGTTGACAGTTTAGAATAAATTCAGTAAAACATATTTTAATTATGGTATTAGTCTGAAATATTTAATTTGAGATTATTTAGCTATAGTGAATTTATTCGATATTTTAATTATCTGTATTATATTCTAAAAGGCAGATATTATACAAATGTATGATGTTGGTAAGTGAAAGAATATCGTAGTTTTATACGTATCTCTTATATCCGTAATTTAAACTTATATAGTTTGATATTGGAATGTAATCTTATATGTTGAGTATTTCAATAAAGTTCCTTCGCTAGAAACTCAAACAGGCTTCTGTCGTTACCGCATCCCGAGTACCTCTCGCAAGCCAAGATTTCCCCAACATGTAGCCGTATTTACACAGTTATTAGTGGCACCCTCTTTCAAGAGAGCCCATAACTCCTATCTTCTCTCTCTCTCTCTCTCTCTCTCTCTCTCTCTCTCTCTCTCTCTCTCTTATCATGGGGAAAGACATTTTTTAAATGATGATTTATTCCTTCTTATAGCAAGAAATGAGAAGAAGATTATCATATAAACCATCATTATTCATAACAAGTTCTTAAATGATCCTTATTCATAACAGAATCACTAAGAGATCATATCGAACCACTAAGAGATCATATCGAATCATTAAGAGATCATATCGAATCACTAATGAATCCACTCTTAGTCAGCAATTTATGAAAGGTATGAGTACTATAGACTGAGTCTGTAGTAGACATGTCAGACAAAATTACTATGAAATTATGAGAAATTTAGATTAAAAATTGACTAATTAATTAAGATTAAAATCCTTATTTGCCAACTATTGTACAATATACAGTTCAGCAGGATCAGAAAGACATGTGAGCAGAAAATATGAATATTCTAGACTCTTGATTTTGGAGAACATGATAATATTTTTGACTAAAATTATATCAAAATGCGTGAAGAAATGTGTTATTGTCGTCATCATAAAATGCTGCTTTCGGCCAATATAAACCTTTGGACCATGCTTTTTAGGAAATACTGTCAAGGTTGTTTAGTAATGACTAGAATCAATTTTCTTTGCAAAAAGTGTGTGCAAAAAAGAGTTCATATTCAATTTCTCCAAAGTTTGTTCAAAATCCACTTCTCCTTTCCACTAAATTGATTATTCAACAGTGTCAGTGGCATTTCATTTTCATCACATATATACTCTATATTGCTGTACACTGCATCAGTCTGCGAACAAAAATGTGTTTGAAATTTGTTTTTATTATACGCTATCCTTTCACGCTCTTACTTCTAAAAGTGCATGATACTTAACTGAAACAAACTGGATTATCAATATTGCCATACTTTGTAGCCATAGTTTCACAATTAGAATACAATTCCCCACCCACTTGTATTGAATTGTTCATTACCAAGAGCCCTTATAATAGGAAGTGTGCACAGGAAGCTTACAATTTACATGCTACACTATTGATATAATAGGCAGGGAAGCTTTAAATGGAACGCTTACATCCGGGACTGGCTGTTTATGAGAGAGAGAGAGAGAGAGAGAGAGAACATAACAACACTCACTCAGCACAAGAGAAATTATATAGTAAATTTGAGGCATTACGATTAAAAAAGAACAGAATACCTATGCTAAAAAATCCAGACTAGTTCTTGGTCTTGCAAAGGAATACATGTACTAAACACATAAACATATGCTATTAAAAATGAACTTTCCTTCGTCTTTCAAGTCCTATTTGCTTCCAATATTGTTCACGACATCCCATCCAGGCTCCATGTTGGCATATTTTATAATTGTCAAGTGTGATTAAAGCTTATTAAATATAATTATATTCCTAATGTTTGAAATCAATCCGTGACAAGAACAATATTTCGTAAAGAAGCAATAATAATTTTGGCAATTATTTAGTCACGAAAAATGAAGATAACATTGGTAACGAGTTTTCTCGGTAATTTGAGTACATTCCTCACTGACGGAAACTAACGAAGTACCAGTACAGTACAGTAAACACGTACCGTGCTACGTTCCAACAGATATAAATATCACGGTATACCAACAACAACAACTATTTAAAGACAGAAAAAGAGATCAGGCTGTTAGCATTTTGGGGAACCGGATCTCATTTGATCTTTGCAGTGCAGGATCATGAGAGTGATTGGGGTGGGGGTGGCATTGAGTTTTTGTCAGGATTACAAAAAAGTTCCGTGTCTTGTTTATAAGAGAGACTTGTACGATATCCTGATCAATGATCATGTAAATGTATTGTTATAAATCCGTGTGTAGTAGATTCTGCTTTTGAAAAGAATTTTTAAACTCCATTAAACACAACTAACATTTTGCAGTTATTTCTGACAACATTAGGTGTATGTGTGTACCGCTGAGTAACATAAATAACATTCGTGTTTTTGTGTCTGCCTCGAGAAAATATCCGAGCTGGATTTGATTGTTTGTCCAGAATTACATCATCGTATACATATTAATAATAATTAATAATGCCATCGCCATATTCGTGCAACACTTTTGTATTTTCATTAAAATCCTTACGAACATCGTAGCATCTCTGATCATCAACTGACGGAGCTAATAAATACAACTTATCCCATTTGAGCCATCTCATTATCAAATTTTGTAATAATTGAGTCTTATCACTTCCAGATGTACCGATTATTATTATTCAGATATAATTTGGTAGCGCTAGATGATGTTTGACTGACTCTTGCTTTCGTGTCGCTGAAAAATCAATGACATCCATGTTAT
Source organism: Sinohyriopsis cumingii (assembly GCA_028554795.2). Classification (NCBI taxonomy): domain Eukaryota; kingdom Metazoa; phylum Mollusca; class Bivalvia; order Unionida; family Unionidae; genus Sinohyriopsis; species Sinohyriopsis cumingii. Next base: position 46,323,762 of record CM068828.1, on the reverse strand, counting down.
ATAAATATACTAAATACTACAAATCTCTATTGTGTTTGATGTACAGCATTTACATCCACGCGTGGACTAGCAACAATAATAACAAAACATATAAAGCCTGCACTCACAGGAACATGTGTGGACAAAATATATATATATACATATATATATATTTATTTCTACCAGTTATTTTACTCGCGGTGGTGATATGGCTACTTCATTAAGAAAATTACCAGGAACTCCATGGACTAAATAACCTGGAGAAAAACACCTTTCTGGATATAATTATTGTGATCCTGGTGCCCGACTTGATATCCGACTTGATGAACAATATCAAGCAAGACTTGGTTAATATCCAGTCAACACTATTGATAAAGGATGTCATATTCTTGATATAGCTTATAAAAGTAAAGATTTACAACAAACACATATTGCAGATGCAAAGTTGATTCATGCATTAAATTCCATTTTAAAAAAAATATTTAAAAGAATCAAAATCTAATTGTTTGATGAGATCTGCGATGAAAGGTAAATTATTATTCGGAACTGGTAATTAATCAACCGATTATTGAAATAATGGAATCGATTTATTATAGCCCAAGAGGATATTGTAAAGGTAGAACATTGATTAGTAAACTCGCCGATGTCGCCGCTGCGTGGATAGCACGACAGACAATATGTCAAATTAAGTACCACTACCTAAACGAATTCCGTACGCACATTTTAATGTCAGCAATCCTAATGAAGTTCATCAAGCAGATATTTTGTTTTACCACACGATGCTATCAAAATTGATAAATGCCAATCAACGTACAAATACGCATTAACTGTGATTGACGTTGCAAGTATGTATAAAGAAGCAGAACCATTATCAACTAAAACAGCAACTGAACTTCCATCTGCGTTTGAACGAATTTATCAACGTGGTGGTCAATGATCTCTACAGCTGCTACAGCTTAATCCTGGCAAGGAATTTCTTGGTGTAGTATAGTCATTGATGAAAACACATAATGGAAAGGTCAGACGAGGATATTTTGACATGATTGTATGATTCATTGTTTGATTTGCAAGTTTTATGATCGCAAATTCCAAACTGACATTTTGCTTGTTATCTTCTCTTTTGATAAGTCATCTTATTTTATCTGGAGATTGCGACAAAAAAAAGCTTTTTTAACTCTCCTCTGTCCTTCGACGACTCTTACCTGGAAGTTGACATTCCTGGAGAAACAGCGTTTGATATCCTCAATCTTTTGGCCGTTAGTTGGTGGGCATTGTTACGAGTGTATAATCGAATTAAAATAAATAACAGAAAAGAGTGAAGACAACAAGCTTTGCAGAATTTAACAAATAGTTTTTTTCCCTAAAATATAAAATGAAAAATGAGAAAGTTGAAGTTACGGCTTTACGAATAAAACCCAAAAATAATCCAAAAATTAAAAACACAAGTCCTACTAATGAGAAGTACAAAGTGAATCTCCGTTCAAACCCTGATGAAAATCCAAGATGGAAGCCGATGACGTCTGTAATAGTCAGCGTTGTACTGATGTTCAGCAGTTTCTTGTTGAATCGCAAAAAATAATATTCAAGCTTTTGAATTCCATAGATTTTCTCGTAAATGTCTATGTCCTAGAATTATCAGAGCACTTTTGTATTTTCAAGGTAAACAATCACTTTAATTCAATAATTTGAAGAATAAAAATTCAGCCCAAACTAGTCACAACATAATACAGCTTAACGTTTCAGATATTAAAGCACGACTGATAAAAATTGTATTATTACATCAGTTATACGACTACTTAAGACGCAGAACAGATTCCCGAATTGGGACAAAACTTCATCCTTCTGGAAAAAATAGAAGTTTATTTTTACGAATTGACATCACGTCACGTAGTTCAGGTATGACCTTGAATCAACTAAATGATTCTTACTCTGTGAAAGACTAAACCCAAACAATCAAATAAATTGTTTACCTAAACTGTCACTGATTTTAATTCAGCAGCTAGATGCAATCTTCATATTATTAGGTATTTACATTAATGAAATAAATAAAATCAATCAATCATGTCAAACAGAATTGAACTTAACTCTGACGAAATCAAGTCCAGCAAACAATATTACATTACAATAGCATGTAATGGAACAAAAATATTTTAGACCTAACAGACAAACAATTAATTTAAATATACATAACATCATTATGTACCGATAATTACTGTCCATTCTAGATGCATATGGTCATTATTCGATAATAGTCTAGTAGTTTGTTTCTGTTGTTTCATTCTCGAATCAAGTATTAAATACCATCGAACTTCAATTTATCATTATATATCACAGTCGGTGATCACACACATTTTGCTACAACGATACACCTACATTGCATTATTCGTAAATTAGTAACACATGATCTTAAAAGGCCAAAAATATTGAGGATCTTAAACGGTTAAAGATTTAATATTGCAATCATAAAACGAGTTGATAAATTTCGATAGATAAAAAGGAATAACCTGTTTTTGCATTTCATTTAGTTCTGACACAGATGCTGTCCGTTTCTTGAGGGTTAAAATATAGACCCACCTCAATACGAAGCACTACGGCTTAATTCGATAACTAATAATATTTCAAATTATATTTTTGTTTACAAATTACAGTTTAAATAGTGAAATATCCCTCCAATCAACATAACGTGGATTTTCAACACCGGTTACGTGGATATTCCTGCCTGATGTCACAATTTTCAAACGGTCAGTCAAATGGAGTAGTTGTGGCGTCATATACACGTTTTCTTTGAGACTGGTTACAAAGTTTCCGCTGAAAAGTGTGTCAATTCCACCGTTAACATTAACAACAGATGCAGTATTGGATATGGCAAAAGAAAATTTGATTCCCTTTTTTGGATATTCATTTTGAAAGAATGTTGTAGTTGAATTACGTCTTGTTAGTTGAGATACCACCATTTTGAACATTCTCTTATTAAGATAGATCAGTTTATTTAATTTCAAGGAACAGCACCTCAGATTAAGTATTTCATATTTAAATTGAAAGATTTTGTTGGAGTTCACATTTCACTGTGATACTATCTATAAAGGATCTGATTTTATCATGAAATATTTTTGGGAACAAATCACTTTTATACTTTGAGGTGCGTTCCTTTTCAGTTGTAAAAGATATGTAGCGAAAGCGTACTTGAAATGTTGGGGTGTGACACACCCACAATCTGCTTACAACCATAAAAGAACGATTAACCCGACATATGTTCATTAGCTTTTAACTGTAAGCATCCCGTACAAGTAGTGTCAAGTCATCTTGAGTGTAATGGTATTTAACGGAACTTTCATACCGTGAAATCCTAGAGTAACAGATATATTGTCCGGAGTTACGATGAGAGAAATGTATGTATCATTGATAAACGTAGATGCTACTCTGCCTCCATAAATAAAAGAAAGATAGAAAAAGAGCAACAAAATTACCAGAACACAGGTTAGAAAAATGGAATTCAAGGAGCTTGGACCTGTACATACCGTGAAAATAATATCAGGAGTTATTCATGCCCTTGTTGTCCAGAGATATTACTTCCACATGACGCATGCCCTTGTTGTCCAGAGATATGATTCCTACATGACACATGCCCTTGTTGTCCAGAGATATGATTCCTACATGGCATATGCCCTTGTTGTCCAGAGATATGATTCCTACATGACACATGCCCTTGTTCTCCAGAGATTTGATTCCTACATGACACATAACACGTTCCGGCAAATTTCGTGTCATCGAGTGCTAACATCTATAGTTAATAAAGTGGTAATCATGCAGTATAGAAGTGTGGTCTGATTTAAACGTTTAGCCCTTTTATTAAGGATATTGAGTGGGTGTGCATTTATGTTAAGTAATTCAAGTATCGCTTCATTTAAGAAATTACGTGTTTTGAATACATGGTCACCTTACTGAACCAGGATGTAAACTGAGAACGCGCAGTGTTGTTGTTCGATAGGAAGACGTTTACATATTATCTCAAAGCAATGATATTTGACTACTGAACCATTTACTGTTGTCAGCGGCCAGGTATTATTTTCTTCAAAACAATGCTTAATAAGTAATAGATAACCTCCACGTTGCAAAGTATGCACTCGTCGGCGTCAGCTGGCACGTGAGAGAGAGAGAGAGAGAGAGAGGGCGTGAAAGATGGGAGGGAGATAAATGAGCCAGCAGTGAACAAAGCAGCCTGTTCGAATTACATTTACGTAGCTTATTCTTGCCATTATCATTTACTTTTCCATTGAAGCTTTTGTAGGGACAAATGAAAAATAAATATTGCAAAAAGAGGACGGTATGAAGCAGGTTTAGAACCAGTTATGTCTAATACATCACATTTTTCCGGTTTTTTTAACCTATCGTGCATTTCTGGAATGTACTAGACAAAATATCTTAGATCGTTATACGGACAAAAAAATTCCTGTGTATATCATTGGCTGGTTAATAATGGCTCCATTTCTAATGTTGGTATACCGATTAAACATTTTATTTTTGGTGGCTCTTTACGTTTAATTGACCTGAAGAAATGTAACATATTCCGGTAGATTAAACACTGACAAAGAATTAAAAGTTAGTCTTGTGGGCCACTTATTTTAGTTGCGTTCTATCGATTCCCGTCCACCCAGATTTTTGTTTCGGTGACTAAAATGTCTGTCAGTCAGGTAATGTCTGTTATGTTGTCCTCTACAAATGAGTTTTGGAATATTGATTCGTCCTGACCCGAAGTTCTCTTGAACACAGCACTAGGAAAAATGAATCACTCCAAATTTGATGGGAGGTTTTGTTTAAGAAATGTGGGGTTTTAAAAAATATAATTTACAAGTCAAAACCTCCACACTTTATTGAAATCGTATAAACTACTGCATGCAAAAAGAAAACATTTTATAAGCAGATGTTTAAGTATCATTAGTGACTATAAATTGCAGGTTAAGCAGTTTGGAACAATACTATATATTAAACAATGCTGTCCTTCTTTAAAGCTATAATAGATCGCTCAAAAATATCACCTTCTTTTACCCATGATGTCGTACATCCTCCACAAGTCGGAATAAAGTCATGAAAAACGTTTGTGGAAAAAAAAATATTCTATTATCCTTACCATTCAATGACCTCCACCATATAATATAAAATAAAAATAAGCATTGAACGTAATCAGATCAAATTAGTATCGTGCTTTACAGTAAAAAATACATAGACTTTTTAATGTTTTTTGGCAACATTTTAAGGAGTTATGGAAGTTGTTCTATAACGGCTATTAAATTTCATTTTCATTTAATAACGGTTGATAGACTGCGTGGATTAAAGTCAGATTTTTTATGTGACTTCAAACTTCTAAATATTTCTTTGAACCAGTCAATAAAGTTAACGCCAACCGACTTATATAAAACAACGCTCCCAAGAAACGTTATGTGGAATGATATTCAACTGCGCGTGCAGCACACTGGACACAAACAGCTATGTGCATGTGACTCAGTATAGTGACGTAAAAATATCAGAGAAGGAGAACAATTCATCAACTATGTAAAGAGCGTACAATGAAATCTGGGCGCCCGTGTGATACTTTAAGATTAATATCAAGGCGCACAAGTTAAGGGTGTAATTCTTAGTCACATCTTACAATGTTGAGGAGGTTTCATCATTTGAAAGACGGTTGCAAATTTTTGGAAGATAACATGTCTTCTAGACGACCGGTGATGGGCTGACTGCTGTGAAGGAGCAATTGAAAAAGATGTTTGATAGATGGTGTCACGTAAAGATATCGTGTTGGTTTAGATCTAGGAAAGGCAATTAAAATAGTTAAACTAATGAAATGTTTATTTTATAATGCAAATTAATGATCATTGAATCTCTGACACAATAGCTGGCAGCGTCACTACCACAACTCGTACACTAAACTATTACAACTGAAAGCCCCTTTATACTCACTCATGCACATAAATTTGAACAACGGATATAGTAAAATACTATTGTTCATTCATGGTACCATCGTAGTGTGGATTTTCAAACAAAGGATGACAGATGATATTGTTTTTCGACGGATATGATCAACCCATGTATTCCTTTAACGGATAGTATCAATCTATGGATTCCTTTAAAAAATCTTATTGACATATGGATTTATCAACAGAGGGTCAACAAATATGATGGTGCATGAGATTGTCACACATATAATGACCTTGACCTTTAGGTTAATAACCTTATATCTAATTATATCAATATATATGATGCTGTTATTACGTGCCATCCATGCAATGATCACGCATTCTGTTGATCCATAGCTCCCGACAAATATTTAAGGAATGGCCTATTGCGGTCCGCTCCCCCCCCCCCAGCCGGCTGAACGATCCCTCAAAAACCTCCCCACCCGGCAGATGTTTTCGTTCAGAATCTCTGACCCCTTTCACCGAGTTAAATGATATCGTTCACGGAGATCGATGAATCACAGTAACAGATAAAAATACAATAACTGAGCTGTCTAATACAGTTGAATACATTACCGATGCATGCACCCCAGCTGACTTGTTTACAAATTTAATTATTTCATAAGAACGCTATAAAATTTATAAATGATACAGGTTATTTTATCTGATACGATGGTGGTGAAAATAAAAGTACAGACAAATGGAATGCCGCAATTCTAAATATGGAATTCTTCAAGTGGTGCAAATATTGTTTTAATACTGGTGTTATAGTGGAGAAAATGACAAAATAAGCGAATAAAACATTTTCATATTTTAAGCTAATTTGATCTCAACCTGGAATTCTTACATATATTTTCAATCCTGATTTTCTGATGAAACGAAATCTGAATACATCTAATATATGGAAACTTACAAAAAAGAAGGCTTACTTAATTCTAGTGAAAAGCTACACAAACTGGGACCGTTATAGTTAACCTATTATAAATGTGTTACACTTCTGTGGCAGCTAACATTGTATTCTCTTTTACCTACAGATTGGTGAACAATTAAGAAAAATTATGAAGCTCTATATTCCTGACAGGTGCACTTATGGTTATAGAAAAGAACTCGGAGCAGTAAGCCCATGATACAATGCAAGATGAATCTCCCAACCCCCAGCTCGGAATAAAACACAAACGTTTGGTGATTGCATTGGGTTTTCTTAAGACCCATTTCCTGCACATTCCGCCATACAGGTTAAACCGAATTCCAGTCCTGTCAAATGCAACATGTTTGACATCGACAGCAGTTTCTGGATATCAGTTTCTTCTAATTTTCAAATAAACATTCTACAATTCTACGAATTTTCTCACAGAAGGGTTAAGTAAAGAATTAAAACAAACTGTTCAGACAGAAAAAGATGTAAATGTTAGTTTTTCGACATAAAGTGCAATAATTTTACCAGAAGCGTGTGCCAGGAAGTAACATGCAGATGAATGTCGTGTACACACAAACACACACACACACACACACACACACACACACATATATATATATATATATATATATATATATATATATATATATATATATATATATATATATATATATATATATATATATATATATAAGATCCCCAAACTCATAATAGCGGTTTTACGTCCATGTACAGACCAGACCAGAACAGCCTGGCTTTGTGTTAACAGATTAATCTGTTTCGCTCTCACAGAAAGGTAAATTAGTGCACCCTACATGCAATCTACATATTCACTTTACCTTACATTTCATTTCGGCAAAATAGCAAGATCAAATATCTTATATTTACTAACATGTCTATATATTGTTGATTTGATGGTTGTTAAAGGATTGGAATTGCAAAAACAGAAACGTTTCTTTAGGCTCGAGGAAAGCGGTTGAGCCATAGAGTTCAAAGTATTTCCCTGTATCTCCGGATATAGATTTATCGCAGTCCATTCATGTAAGAACATTATCAACAGGCTAATCATCTAAGAAATATTCAACACCTTGAAACGAAATACAACAGTGACTTAAATATAATATATCTGTTGTAGTACAGGCATGCATTTTTATTATATATTTGTGTTGCCTGATTTAAAATGTATATTTGCTTGAATCGAGTGAGTAACGTACTTCGTTCACTGGTTAAAAAAAACTTATGTTTTTCAGCCACGAACAAGCAAATGTCACTCGAAGGAAGTAACTTTTTTATATTTTGCTCAAACGTATTAGCTAGCAAAATGTATAACAGATTTAAATAGCAGATTTCTTCCTGCATAAAGACCGATAATCGCAGTGGTTTAACAGTTATGTTCAGGTGTATATTCGCACAGAAAATATCAGTCATAACATAATTCTCATCCCTAAGTCAAAGCAACACGCTAAAAGTATTTAAGAAATAATTGCATGCATATTTTAGTATTTGAACTGGAAAATCCAGTAATTCAGAGCACATGATAAAATAAAAACATTCCTCATTACGTGAAACTTCGGTGTTATGATGTTTAGTTGCTTTTCTTCATCGAATACCAGTTTTCATATAATTGTTATTCTGGTGTTAACTCGAGGTTGTTCGGATCTTAGTTTTCGGTCAATGGTGAAATCCAAGACTATCCGAATGTAAAAGACACTTCTAGACGGAATATGTCCAAACGAAAAGTTACATATAGCATGGGTGTCTGTGCTTGGGTTATTCATGTTATTCACAGGTAATAAGTGATCTGTGGCACTATCGTATATAACACTCCCTTTCTTTGGAGGAGGTGAAACTGTTTGTCACATACTTGTGTTGTAAAATATCCCCGGTGTATAAAAGACCCTCCAAATACAGATCATAGCGGATAGCCATGTGCTAAATTTTCACGTTCACGGATTCTTTGAAAATTTATTTTTCTGTCTTGGAAATATGGCAAGTGCTACCATGAAATTTGCTTATGGATTACTGTACGTGTTGATGAATAAATGATTCATTCTAGCTGGTAAGTGCATTATTTGTCATTAAATATTGTAAGTATATTTTATTCAACTGGGGCACAATGGATATGCTTAACATATTTAGAATAAAGCATATTTGACACAACACATTTCTGGCTGTTATTAAGTTTTCCGTAATTGTTGAGAAAGTTGGGAGGCTATCAAGTGTATATGTCTATAGTCTGTGTGCATGGATCAGTATGTTATGTTATAGTTCATTTCACACAGCATTGAAAATTTTATCCTATCTATAGCACAGTGATTTTTCAGATCAGCTTCATTAAATGTAGCTATCAGTATATAATTTGTTTCATACGAAGTATTTAAAACTAGTTAGGTAGATTTAGGTACATTTAATGACGCTGACCTGAAAATGCACTGAGCTAAACCTGCATATAGCATAAAATTGTTCATGCTGTGTGGAACGAGTTAGCATAAATTCAGCATAAAAGTAATAGCATCGAGACTGGCAACGATCCTTCTAACAACAGCACATAATGGGATATGAATATTAGAAATTGAGAAAAACAAACTGAAAGAAACAGAGAGAGCTTTCTTCATTTATGGACTGCTAGCAAAAACATGGTATAAAGGATGTATCTATGACCGCAAATGCAACAGATGTGAGAAGACAGGACAGACACCCTTTAAATGCCCCCAAATCAGCAGACACAAACGGAAATTAGAGAATCACAAGAAAGGAACAAACAACAACAACAAAAACAGCAATAACAACAGAACCTACGAGGACAATAAGGACAATAATAAGGACAATAAGGACAAAATCAACAACACGAACAAGAACAACAACATCACCAAAATCACCAGAAAGAACTGGTACAGAGACAAACAAAGAAATGCATCAAAATCTGCGAATAAACAAGACTCAACAGATATGAGAAATACCACTAACAACAAAAGGGAAAACAGACCCAACGTTCCTAGTACAACAAACATCGATCCCAGAACCAGCACAATTAGTAAATCCACTAACCAAAACAAAAACAAAAACAATAGAAGAACAAACAGTAAAAGAAAACAAAGAAGCAACAATTTACACTGGAGAAGGGAGGACACAAGAGAACACTGCGAAAGGCGAGCAACATACCGGAAAACATAAACAAAAATCAGTAACACAACAAACACAGAAACTCGAGAATCAAACAGAGAAAGGAGAAGAGAAAAAATAATACTGCAAAAAGAAGAAGAAGAAGAAGAAGCGAGAATGGCAGAAGAATACCTGTTAGACACTGGTGAATGTTTCGAATGAAAAATCAATTTAAAAAACAAAAACAAAAGCAAAAATTAAACAATGGAAATAATTTGTTTTAGAAAATGAATAAAAATATGATATATAAAAAATTAAATTTTTTTTTTATAACAATCTTAAAATAATAACAATTTCTTGAAAGATTAATAACACTTTCCCAAACCTGTATAATAAAACAATTCATACATTATAACAACACATACAATATAGCAACCATTAACATGTAGGGCAGGAGGGCCTCCTTAACTGGTCTGCAAATATCAAACAGGTGAGACCACCCTCCCAAAAACTAGATAAAAGAATTAGCATAATACCAAAAAGCAAGACATCGTATGCGTGTATATATATATGTCTGGCTCGAAATGTTTTTGTATGGTGTGTTCTCAAAGATGGACTGAGCTTAAGTTACTATGCTTTTTTATATATTTGTTGTTGCTGTTGTCGTTGATGGTGTTGTTTGATTGTAGAACAACTACATCAAGCACAGCAGAATACAAGGGTTTCTTTTTTAAAAGTAGTTCTGAGCGTGGACACCTTGACTGAGACGACTGGTCTGAAATGACTAGATTGAGATAAGAAAAGTAAGGTTTGCAAAACAGCTGGATTTTTCTGTAGCATGGGTGAGAAATATAGAATATATGTTGTGGTTTGGACCGAGACAAGGAAATCCCAGTCAAGGGATTACATTATTTGTCACCCCACGAGGCTTGTCAGTCACGACCTTTGTCGCTCTCCTGTATTTGTTAAAAGCGCAAAGTACGAAATCAGCAGCAGTAATAATTACAAATTAACTAGGTTATAAATGGGAAAGGAAGGAGGAGGGAATTTTCTTTAAGTCGAGACTTTTACACATAGTAGTTGGAGATATTCATTTAGTTTCCGTATACTTTCCGGCAAATAAATACCTAAAGCAACAATTTATAGAAAAATTGTCAAAATATTTAGAGAAATATATCATGGAAAATCTTATACTTGGGGGTAATTTTAATTGGGTGGGTGACTCAATAGATAGGAAGGGTCCTTTAACAACAAATGATCTTAGATTTAAACCTGAAATGGAATATTTTTTAAAATCTCATGAACTAACAGACATATATAGAAAATTGAATATGAGAAAAGAATTCACGTATGAATATAAAATAGGAGAAGGAAGTAGACTTGATAAATGTTTTGGAACCAATTTTGATAAAAATATATATAAAAATGCAGGAATTATAGATTTCAAAATTTCAGATCACAACCTGATCTTTTTAGATTTAGAAATAAAACATAAAAATAGATGGGGTAAAGGGGAATGGAAGAAGAAATAAAAGAGTTTATAAATAAAGGAAATAGGGACATCACCAATGAATGGGATAAACTAAAGAAAATTTTCCACAAAAAAAGCATTAATATATTCAAAAATGAGATCATTCAGACTTAACATGGAAAAATACATTATTATAGACTTACTTAAAACTAATTTAATGGCAGAAAGAGAGAAAAATTTAAAAAGGAAATTAAGCAAAATATTAGATGATGGAAAAAAGGAAAAGAAATTAAAGCGGGAAAATTTACACAAGTATATAAAAAAGCAGAAGGCTTATATAAAAGAGAAGAGTTAAGGAGAAGGGGGGAACTATAGATAGTCTAAAGATAGGGGAGAATGGAAAATTTCAGACAAAAAGGAAATTCTAAATTATATAAAGGAGTATTATAGCGGATTATATCAATCTCAAGTAATAGAAGATAATGTGATAGACGATTATTTAAAGGAAATATAATGCGAGATGATATGATCAGAACATAAACACTTATGTGATGGTTTCATCTCGACAAATGAAATAACAAGTGTCATTAAACATTTAGCATGTAAGCGACTTGATTTATTTGGCTGACGGAGAAAGAATTAATAGCAGAACGTACAACAGATACAATGAAATTAGGCGCTTCTATCCTAACGAAAATGACTTGAACTAACAATAATGATCAAGCTCATTGCATCTCTCTCTCTCTCTCTCTCTCTCTCTCTCTCTCTCTCTATATATATATATATATATATATATATATATATATATATATATACATAGATACCACGATTCCGTAAATTGAGTTTTTCCGAGCTTTGATGAGACGACAGATCACGTGGTCCCGTGACGTTATAATAGCCAGTCCTCAAATACAAACATATACATGGCTAACGAGACAGACTATAGGAGATCAGATTTTGGTTGCTCAATTCAAAAGTTGAATTTGCTTCCGAGTTATGCTCATAACTATATCTTCTGAATTGTGTGTTAACAATGTGTTTAAGACCTGACAGCAGAAAAGTAAAACAGTAAGAAGGTGCTCATATTTCATATTTTGGAATTTAAGAAATGCAAAGTAATTTTTAAATAAATACTATTACATTGTGTCCTGTGCAAAAGTGTGATAAGGATTAAGTAATGGTGTTAATGATTTTTTTTATCACGATGCAATAAATTCGTTTAAGATGGATGAGGTTCAATCGTAATATATGTAAATGACATATTCATTACCTACCCCCAACACACACACACACACACGCCACCCCCACCCCCCCACCGAAGGTATGATATCTTGAAAATATACATCCAACACTGAAACGCTGAGAGATACTACTGAATTCTGGGCGAAGAGACTAGAACGGGGACAGACTTGTGTGTGAAAGAGTGTGTTTGTGTGTGTGTAAATGACATATTGTGTGTGAAACTGTGTGTGTGTGTGAGTGTGTAAATGACATATTGATTACCTACCCCTTACACACACACACACACGCCACCACCACCACCACCGAAGGCATGATATCTTTAAAATATACATCCAACACTGAAACACTGAGAGATAATACTGAATTCTGGGCGAAGAGAACGGGGACAGACTTGTGTGTGTGTGTGTGTGTGTGTGTGTGTGTGTGTGTGTGCGTGTGTTTATGCCATATACATTAAAAGTAACATGGCATTTAAAGTGTTGGTTTAAAGCAAATTGATATATAAAATGTTGATCTGCCCATGGCTTAATGATACGAATATATAAACATTCTTTAAACCGCAGGCCTGGATCAATGATGAATTTCTACTCATTCATTAATCGTAAATAACATATGGAAATAACGGTAAAAGTATTAATAGTCCCTGTTTTCTAAATGATATTAAAATGGTTCACAATTTCATCTGAATCTATTTTCATTTTTCTATTCCCGTCGTGCGTAAATGAAAAAATAAGCACACATCTGGAGGGAGAGAAATTGAACTGTACCAAGTAACCTACAGTAATCTGGTTCGTCTTAACGGTATGTTTACGATTTTCTTGGGGTCTATCTACAGTGTTCATAATAATGATACACAGCTGCAATAGCCAGAAACACCATGTCTATATGTTAAATGTGTCGGTTACGAGGCACACATACTGTATTGTATTTTAATCCATTGTTGTTGTTTCATAAACCTATTATAATGTTCTAAAATTGATTATTTATTATAAAATAAATAAATGTCCAAATGGTCGCCCCCCACCCCCCTTTCTCTCTCTGGATTATCGTATCTAGATACGGGCGAAACTTCATGAATAATACGAAAGTTGGAGAGACAGAGAGAGAAAGAGTTTTGTAGAAATGTTAATTAAAGTAAGCATCAGAGAGACTGTAATTGGTCCACCCGCATTTTCGCAAAATACGACTTCCTGAGAAATCGCAAAAAAACACCCCAAAAAAAACGCGATATCCAGCGTAAGACAACTCCGTCGATGATAAATTGGCTTACGCGGTTATCGCTGATAAGATTTTTCTTCTTCTTTGCGACGCCCCGAAGGAAAATACGCGATCGTGTCGGTGACAATTTGGAGCCGCGCCCTCTCTACTGCTATGAATTTTAAAAATTGTTATATCATAATATGGTGCATCCGGAATCATACACAGCTAGACTAGCCAGAGAGCGACTAGAAGCAATCAAAAAATGTATCCCCGTAAGAGATGAGTTCAGAAAAAAATAGAAGTCGCGACAAGAAGCACAAGTTGAGTACGGAACAGTTATTTAAACCCATCACTGCGGTTACTGGGGAGATTTTAACTGCTATTAGGGGACCTAAAAACGAAGAGGGTAAGGAGGAAGAGAGTCTTATTCAAGTATTAAAACCAACTGCTGAAAAAATAGCTGCAGCTCAGCCTCAGCTCAACTTGAAGGTGCTGTTGGTGGAGAACCAAAAAAGGGAAAAAGGGTAATCTTTTTTAGGGAGAAATTTACTGAAAAGGGTATACAAGACATTCAGAGTTATAAGTTAAAAACCAGACGGGATATAGCCAAATTTGGTGAGTTTGCTGCCGACAAATTTACTTCCAACGGTGAGCTGTTAAAACCCGGATATACGAAAGTAAATAGGGGCGCGTGGTATGATTGGTTGTATGCAGTAAATCAAAATGATGATTATATAGACAAGGACAGTATTAGTTATAGAATTTATTTGCAGGGGGTAGCAGATTATAATACGATGCAAAAAGAACTACAAGAGCAAGAGCATGAACAACGACGAGAAGCAATGGCACAAAAACAAGCACAGCAACAAACGATACGAGCACACAAAAAAGAAGAGAAAAAAACAACTACGAGAACAAAATCGAAGTGAAAAGGAACAAATGCAACAACAAGAGGAAGAAGAACAAAAACCACGACAAAGCAAGAAAAAACGTCAAGAAGATCCCTCCCTTCAACCTTCTCCGCCTCTGCAAGAAACAGAACAGCAACCTCAACTCGAGCTTCCAACCCTGTTTGGCTATGATCCCTACCTACCAGCACACGCTGTAATCGCTCTTACCGATGAAAGTCTTGATGCTCTTCGTGGTATGGACTGGGGTGAATTAGTCAATGTTGCTGCACGGGGTTATATTCCTGGACATATGAAACCTAACTACTCCGCAACAAGAAAAAACAACAGAAGATGGCATGGTTTAGTATACGCTGCTTCAAGACAAAAAGATGCTCGCTCGGCATCAAATCCCGAGTTTGTTAATTTTCTAAAAGATGTGGAAAAAGCGGAACAACAAATGTTCGGTGCTACTGGCAATGGTTTGGGAGATAATTTTGTTTGTTCTGATAATATTTCCAATGACGTGCAGCGGATAGAAGTTCTCATAGGAGGAAAACAAGCTGGAAATAACTCACCGGAAATAGCTAATGAAACCGCTGATATCTGTCGACGATTATTTCAAGGTGGTGTCATGGATACTAATATTTACCGAGAGCTCATTGATGAACTCGTTGATGGTTACCACAGTGGCTAATTGTTAGACAATAGCAAATAGCATTACATGGTCATATACAATAGACACTATACACCCGTACAGGTCAGAGCAGTAAACTCACGATTACCAATCTACAGAGCAACTTACGGAGATGGACTCGGTGATGTTGTTCAGGGGTTATTCGCGGGGTTAGCGCCAAACGTTGGTCCTCTTGCAAAACAATTATCAATGAAAGCTATTAATGTTGTTGGTGGAAAAGCTGGTGCAAACGTCGATGTTGATAATAAGGCGTTATCGGCAATCAAAGAAAGATTAACACGATTAAGAAGACGAAAATCATCACCAGTAAAACTGGCAAGCACTGAAATTATGTCCACGGATGTCAGTAAGGTGATAACTTAAGCTGCAAATCAGAAACTAGCAGCGTTGATATATCAAGTGGTTAACGCAGAACGAAATATAACAGCGAATTTGATAGCAGGAAGTGGACGACGACGATAGTCACCATTTGGAAAATAGGCAATTGTATAAAATAGGCAATTGTATAAAATGTTCAAACGCATATCCGACCAAGCATTTAGCATAGATGAGCAGATCCAGCGAAATAAATCAGTGCGTCATTATCAAATTTATTCCTATGATGCAAAGAAACCGGAACAGCGGGGACGTATCGCACTTCAAATTCATGATACAAGTAGATATTTCTTGCCCTGTCGGGCGTTTATTGAAATAGAAGGTGAACCTGTAAGGACAATTAATATTGCAAACGATCCCAATACACGAATTGGTTTTGTCAATAATGGAATTATGGCACTGTTTAGTAGCGCCAATATATGATTGATAGAAACAATATCGAATCGATTCAGAATGATGTCGATGTTGCTACAACAATAATTGGTCTAGCATGATATTCTGATGATTACACAAGATCAGCTGATCCATCAATGATGTTTGCCAAAGATATTACCTACAAAGCCGATCATATTCAGTATATTAAGTTACGAACACCACGAGATACTGCATCTAATCCACAGCCAGCTGACCCTGGATACGAATCTAGACCAGGTGATGTTTTTGATATTATAAAAGTTGTTAGTGCGACTCACAACTTGGGATTTGCAACACGCCAAAACATGTTGTCAGGAGAAAGAAGAAGTTTTTCGTGCGCGAATCCACTCTCCCACATCTTCGGGTTTTGCAGAGATGTTAGAAAGGTCATCTTTGGAGCTAAACACACAGTTGTGCTTATTAGAAAAGGTGATAACAATGATGCGATCTGGCGTGAAGCTGGTGTCGATACTGGTATGGTAAATATAACAAAACTTTCACTGTGGATGCCGGTATTAACTCCATCGGTCACAGAAGAACCGCGATTACTCTCTTTTGTGAATCAAGACGGTAAATCACTGTTATCGTGGTCAACAGTAACCACAGACGCCATCCAAAGGTCCGCCAAAGATATATTTACTTGGCATATAGCATCACAGCAGGGTGTTTCTGCGCCTCGACATAATTTTATAAGTCGGGTAAATAACCAGGAATATTCGCATATGATATTTGACAAACTCGACATTACTGAGGTTTCATTGAGAATAAACGGATAACAAGAACCGTCTGAGGATATATCATTAGGTTTTACACAAAATCATGTGGCGCACGCATATAATCGCCGGTTCACGTTTCTGTTGCATTATAAATATAGATACTGGGACACAAATATCACATCTTGATTTTACAAATCTGTAGCCGATTTATTACTTTCCGCTGGAGCATCTTGATTTATCCAAACAATCTGTCGTTGATATACACTTCCGAGCTCGCGTAGGTGTATTACCTAAACTTGCAGATGGTCCGCCAATTGTTTATGGTCCTTACAGAGCAATCGCGATCATACTCAGTGACAAAGAAAAGTTACTTCAAGGCATTCGTAATCGAATGAGAATCGTTGATGCACCAGTGGAAAACATGTAGACAATTAAATCAATCGCGTTAATTATAAAAGTGTCTTACAGTCACGTTAATGTCACTCTGACTCCCGGTCAGGTGAAAAAATCACAATCGAAAATCGCGAGCGCGTGTGGGACAACGATAACATTAACGCTTGATCAAATTGCAAGTGGTGGTCCAAACAAGTTATCGCTGTCTAAAACTCAACTAAATCACCTCAACAAAGCAAAGAAAGCAAAAACTGGAGTTCAACTTAGTTTTGCTCTAAAAGCCACCAGCGACATGATTAAAACTTTTTTAATATTTCCACTCCTGGCAAGAATATCAGCGTTAAAACCTGCTGCTGCCCCATCTGTCGCAAAATCAGCCGCGTTAGGTGATGTTGGAACCGCTGCTGGAATGGCATTAAAGAAAGCAACAGGGCAGGGATACAAGAAAAGGGGCGGGTCTAAAACATCCAGGAACTCCGCCCTCATGGTACGGAAAGGGCCTAAGACTTCCAGGAACTCCGCCATCACGGTATCCCAAACGCCGTTGAAAACACAGACTGTTTTACCGATGTCAAATTTTGATTTACTCGACGCCTCTAAACAATTAAATGTAAAAAAATTCAGATGTGTTTTTATGCGAGATCAGTTACCGAGACAACCGAATAATCCAGAAACTGGAATTATTAATTTCAGTAACAGTGATGGTCCAGAATCTCACTGGGCTGCTTACGCGATACATCCACGTGGAATTGTTTATTTCGATTCGTATGGGTTAGCACCGCCAAAAACACAAACATTAACCGATCCACCAATATGTGACCGTGAAGTAATTAATGTACTTGACGCTTTATTAAAATCAACCCAACCGCCTCACAAAGTCGTGCACGAGTATAGCGCGGACCGACTTAACATTTTAAACAACCCCTAAAGAATAATGGTTGATATTTACGGAAAATCTCTCAGTAGCGTAAAGGGTAAAAAAACGCGGTGATGTAAACTTATCAAAATATGCGACCTAAGTTTATCCGGGATAGACCCAGATGAGGTTGTTATTTTTCAGGATCGATACGGTAAACTCAGAACCAGCAACATCAGATACACTGATATAATTCACAGAGTTCATGGAGCTACCGCGGACAACATCCCTGTGTTTACCGACGGCGGCAGAATCAGATATTCAAATATATCGTTGTTAACCATCAGAGGTGAGATCCCAAAAAGTGTCGCTGATCGTTTAAAAACTACCGGTGGCACAATGACGTATGAACTCAACGTCAACGGAAATAAAATAACAGTGTTAAGAGATCCAACATCCTCAGAAGATGCCTCAAACAAACAATATGTTGAAGCGCATTTCGCAACCCTGAGAGCGTTATTATCAAAGCGTTTAAAAATCACCGGTGACACAATGACAGGTGAACTCAACATGAACAGAAACAAAATACTGGTGTTAGCGGATCCAACATCCGACGAGGACGCGGCAACAAAAATATATATTGACACCGTAGACAATAAAGTATCCACGCTGCGGGCTGAGTATGAAGTTCACGTAAACGCGTTTGCAAATCTCCGTTGAAACTTTCGAAAAATTAATGAAACTGCAGAGGAATTCTTTGGTAATCTGCCCACCGCTGATATGAAACTTTCTGATATCAAAACTAACATTGACACAATCAAGAAAACACTCGAAGATGTCGTAAGTGGAATTCCTGAGATCGTTAACAAAATTAATCTAATTAAAATCCCATCTGGAGTTACTCCCAGGCACATTACCAACATTGTATACACGGTATCATCTGGATTCGCCACATGGTCAAAACAAAATAATACTATCAAATATACCGCAACAGTCACTGGAGTGTATAGACTGTCTGTATTCAGTACTGCAAAATTTGAGATATTTGGAACATATCCCTGGCGAATTCCACCGACAAATCTTCCGTTGTTGTGACTATCATATTAAATAAGGTAACCGAAGAAACGTTTATACTGGAAGCAGCTGATAAGAAATTAACCGCAACATCTTACTGGTGGTGTTTGGAATTTGTAGCTGAAACACCTCAATTGGTTACTGCGTAAAATAATAAATGGCCCCCTTAACGGAGTTAAGGACGACGAAGTCAACGATGATAGCGTCAACGACAACATTAAATGTCCAGCAATATAGATAGGATCAAGTACGCGAATGGCAATCAGAGCTAAAAACCATCATCGACACGTACACAACGCGCATAGAGAAATAGAAACGGCGTGTAATTATCCTGGATGCGTTAGTGTACTCAGTATCCGCGTTTGTTGCATCCACTGGAGTAATATTATCAGTGCTAAAGTCAGTAACAACTGCAATCGCAGTAACAATATGCGTTTCATCATCAGCGGCAATCGCGGATGTTTTTAATATAATCGCGAAAAAAATATCCACGTGCACAAACACAAAACTACACGACGCGGTTACACAATTAAACACAGGAGCAGCAGCATGCTCAAAATTATCGTCGCTGATATCATCAAGCATCAACAATGAAACAATATCAGATTCCGAATTCACGAGCATGGCAAACACATACAAACAAATTCACGTTCTGAAGGAAAATGAAATAAATAATAATGACAGAGTTACTTCAGCAAATAGCCGCAAATACAAGCCCGTGAAAACCATAATGATAACAGTAAGCTCGACCAAACCTGAATTTAGTATTAATTTTCCAACTGCGATTCCGGTAAGTGAAATCGCACTAGCATAATTACTGTTGGCCCAATATCAGTGCAGAATCATTTGGCGGATTACCAGCAAATCATTAGTTTGTGTTTGCAAATAAAAATAAACAAGATGGTACACCCGACTGGAATGTTCCTGTTGAAATACCAACCGGGTCTTATCAAATTAATGAAATCAATGAGGAATTACAACGTCGAATAAAAAATATCACAGGAAAGGAATCCAAAATAGCAATAAACGCTCATGAACCAACACTGTCTTCTTCAATCGAAATAAACCCTCCGAACTACGACGTGAATATATATATATATATATATATATATATATATATATATATATATATATATATATATATATATATATATATATATATATATATATATATATATATATATCATCGATCAGAACAGTGCTCGGATGGGCTGAAATTCCGCCCGAGGCGCCTCCATTGTTATCAGAACCGAAAATGTCTGATTTTACCTCCGACGAAAGATCGTATCATGGCTATATTCCAAAATATCAAAATAATCCGTTACGGAAAGATGTAAATATTAAAACGGATAATAGCAGATTTGCTATCACATTGGTCGAGGGTGATGATCGACCTTGGGGGTGGTATTATGGCTCGCCGCAGCGACCGTATCTCGAGCAGGATATCATAATTACTTTCAAATATTAGTCGCGAGCATGAGACGCAACAAAAACAATTACTCCAATTATTTACCGAGTATCTTTATGACGCGTCGTCGGCAAAAAAAAATCATTAAGCGAATTGAAATATTAGATCAGCTTGTATTCGACATGGAAACCGTTCATCAAGCTACTATACAAACAGCAGCTATATTGGGATGGAGTAAACAACAGTTTTTAACTTAACAGAAGCAGATCTACTGAATTTTAAATTTCCGGGGTATAATGCAGACGGACTAAAAAAGTCCACTGCCAAAATCATTAATGAGTTCTTCGATGACATACTCGCACAGTACAAAAAAACACTGCCACCGGCAACGATTCTCCGGCACAACAATGGCCTACACGGGCAAGGACGACATGTATCCCCGGAAATCGTAAATATAACTACTGTGGTCGCTGTCAATATTGTGTGTGATGTAATCGATGGCAGCTATAGCACGGACACGACAGTATCAAATCAAGCCAAGCAAGGATTTCTTCTTTACTCATTCACCTGAAAAGAACCACCACCTGATTTCTGATTGTGCAAGAGCCGATCAATCCAGTATATCGTAGAGATGCCATAGTCCACTGTTAACAAGAATAAATTTCAAACTAACTGAACAATCAGGCCGCTTGTTGGATATTCGAGGTGAAACGGTTAATATTAATTTACTTGTGCGATCCTAAGGATCTCATCGTAGATTTTCTCAGGCGGATGTTACATTTTGCACGATTCGGAAAGTAATAAGGTCGTCAAAATCATGCGCTTCGACTGATTTGTTAATTCTGAAGGGGTAATTACTAGTCAAAACCATGCGAGTTGATTGATTTGTTGATTCGGAAAGTAACAAGGTCGTGAAAACCATGTGATTTCAACGTTTCTCAGTAAAAAGCAAAAACAAATATATTAAAATCTACAAGTGCGTCATAATAAATTTACTTTTTACTGACAGACCTTGATTTCTAACTTAAATTAATCAAGCAAGTATCATATAATGTACCAACACGTGAGGGTTTTCATACACGACAAGCAAGTACTTGAAAACTACATCAAAAAAGGGTTTACACAGTTTCTAGTCGGCCCACTTGATCTGGTTATTGATGTATACGGTAACGAAGATTTTTATTGACACAATTGCAGTTGGATAAACTACAGCGAGAGCATATTTCTATGGTCACGTGTGATAAAGATCAGATTCTAAATTATGCACACTCTTGCATTAAATTTGATCGATTTAAGGAAATATTATCTAACTCATCAGATTGATACTAGTAAAAAAATATATTGAAATCTGCAAGTGCACAAAAAATATTATTTTTTTTACTGCGCATCACACGATTTTGTTAATTTCATAGGAGTGATTACTAGTCAAAATCATGCGCATCGACTGGTTTGTTAATTCTGAAGGGTACTTAAGTATTCAAAATCATAGACACCGACTGATTTGTTAATTTTGAAAGGGTAATTACTAGTCAAAATCGTGCAAATTATCTGATTTGCTAATTCGGAAAGTATTTAGCTAGTCAAAATCATAGAAATTGACCGATTTCCTAATTCTGATAGGGTATTTGCTAGTAAAAATCGTGTAAATCGACTGAAATTTACAGGCAAGTATAATAATTTTATTTTTGTGCACGTGTAACAGCAAATATTTTTTAATTATATACATTTAGTGCACATCGACCGATTTGTTCATTCTGCTTGGGTATTTACTAATAAAAATCATGGAAATTGACCGATTGGCTAATTCTGATAGGGTGTTTACTAGTAAAAATCATGTAAATTGACCGATTTGCTAATTCTAATAGGGTATTTACTAGTCAAAATCATACACATCATCCGATTTGTTAATTCGGAAAGTATTTAGCTAGTAAAAGTCATGGAAATCCATCAATTGTCAGTGAAAAACAAAATGAAAAATGTTGTAATCAGTTTTAACTTTCGATTTCATTTCCACGTACTTACTTGATTTCCACGTACTTGATTTCATCAAGGAAATCAACTTCATTTTAGATCGCTTCACGATCTGATATATTTTTTCTTAATTGTCTCACGCGAGAATTAATTATTTTCTTTGATTATTCAAGAGATAATTCCGACCTAATTTTTTCAGTTGCACGAGACAGCGAAACAAAATCCTTTATTCGTGTTTTTTCTACTCTGGCTAGTGGTTGATACATAGCCGTCTGAATTTTCTTCATAAATCTATACTGTGATGGCAGAGTATATCTTCCTTGTTGTTTATCCTCTTGCACTGTTTCAAAAATCAGATATGATTTTTTCAGGATTTAGTTCATCAGATAAATTTATACCGTCATGTTCTCATTTTTTAATAGCAACAATTACATCATTGATATTTTCGTAGTTCATTATACTGAATATTATATATCTAAATAGACCAAAAATAAACAGTAGCTATTATGAATTTTTATCATTCATGGTTTCCCTGCACTGGCCTGTGTGTCTTTCATGGGAGTCCTTTGTTTGAGACTTTTGTCTTTGTTTGAGATTTTTTTCTTTTTTTTGTCTTCTCGGCTCCCATAACCGTTTATT
The DNA here is from genome assembly GCA_028554795.2 of Sinohyriopsis cumingii. Classification (NCBI taxonomy): domain Eukaryota; kingdom Metazoa; phylum Mollusca; class Bivalvia; order Unionida; family Unionidae; genus Sinohyriopsis; species Sinohyriopsis cumingii. Next base: position 46,300,471 of record CM068828.1, on the reverse strand, counting down.
TTTGGCCGCATTCTTTCTGTGGGATACCCATGTGACTTAGAGCTTATGCATCCACACTACTGTTCATTTTGGGGTGCCGTCTCTGCACGTACACACCCCACAGATCGAATCACGGCTGAGTAAAACGTACTTGACGGTATTTGACGTGATGAGAGGGGGGTACATGGGGCTGCTGCTGCTGGCGCCCCACTTATATAGGAAAAATCCTATAAATCGGTACCCTAGACAAATGCCTTTACGAGACTCGAACCGCCGACCCCTTGACAGAATCAAGGAAGGAAAGTCAGCCACGCAACGACCGCGCCATGGCTATAATCTACTGATATAGGATTTATATAAATTATTATATAGTTAACCGTTTACAAACAGTTAACACTTTGCAGCTAAATTTTAATTCTGAACTGGATTTTAATTCTAAATTCTAAACATTACCCTTAAAAAAATACTACCTGTACAATTCTTGATTTTATCAACAGGCAAGTGTTAACCTCACCGGTGCAGTGTGTATACAATAAGACGGTTACGCCACGATACTATATGGCTGTAAAAAAATAAATGTATACAGTTCTGCCGAGCTGGATAATAAATTATCTGTAAAATACGAAATAATGTGTTGCACAATCTGAAGGGAGTATTGCGCAATCTCATGGAGGTAATTGCTTCGTTGAATTTAACACAATCGCTGCAGAGTTATCTCCGTTATCTGTATAATGAAATGAAAAACCAGCTTAAGCTTGGTATGAAAACTTTGATTTGATTCTATTTTCTGCAACACGTCGAACTGAACACTAGTGAATCCCGAAATACTCACCAGCTGCGGTCATTGATTGAAAAATTATCCCTTCGCCGGTCCCTATATTTAAAGATTGAACCACCTTAGGCTTTCTGCTACCTCTAGCATTCCCACGTGCACAATTTTCTCTCGGTGTGATGGCCCGAAGGTTAGATAAACTATTATTAAGTTCTTTGTTATCTATATGATCGATCACAAGACCGTTTTCGATCTCTCCAAAGAAACATTCGAATATTAAACTATGACAGAGATACCTCTTTTTCCCAACGGTTAATCTAAGATAACCAGCATTATCAGCAACACCAACTGGTTCCTTCAGCCTACAATGTCTAACTATTCCATTACGATTTGCTTCATAATCCTTGATGATGGGATGTCTGACAAATTCTTGGTTCATTTTATGTAATAACATCATTTGTTTAAATTATAATTTGACTGAAAACTTATTTAAATAATCCTCTTCACACGCTATAACTCCGCCACTGATTTTGTCAGGGACAGAATCGGGTTTCTTTTTAATCATAATATCTTTTCAGCTCCCTGTATCGATTATCGCCACAACTCGCACATAACTTTGTCTTTCCCCGGAGTCCGACGCCACATGGTAAGCAGGGTATTGCACCTAAACTACCATTACGAACACATTGTGAATGTTGCGCGCAGAGTTATTTTATAGAGGATTTGCCACATGGATTCACAGATCCTACCTTAAACCACTTGCACCGATTTCTTCTTTGAGACATTGTATATATAATATCTTTTATTTAAATATTTGTCTTAACTATATATGGATGAGTTTGAGAGATTATCAAGAATCAAGCCCTGGAAAGCTTCTAGATTTGATCTTACAGACTAACCCCTGACTCGCGGAGGCGAGCCCTGACTGATCTGATTGATATTATCAGAGATGCCAAAAAAGAATTTCGTGATGATGGAGCATCTCACGTGTGGTCTACATTCAAAATTGTACGCGACGACTCTGTCATTGATGTTACAAATGAACGATGCACGAGCGAAAACGATCATCGATTACCTCAATCAGAAATATCTTTTCAGAATAAAGTTTATTGTGCAAGCAGATTTCGATACGTGGATTACCCGTGCCAAACGTGACCCTGTCCTTGCTAATGGAAAAACCGCTGTATTAAGTAAAGATACCTTACCAGGAATGTTGACTGGGATTGACAGACCATATTACGCTCGATCGTATCCTGTGACTGCGGTTGTTTATGGAATTTATCAGCTAAATGATAGACCTAACATTAATGATCTTGCCCCGATGAGATTTTCAAAGTTGAATTGTGTAGCCGAGCGAGTAATGGAATATTTTACAAATGCGAAACGTGGAAACGGTTTAACCGATCTACGACGTGAAAAAATAGCGAAGTGGGCTGAATCGGTCAAGGATACAGGAGCATCAATAAACGATGTCGCTGAGTTATCAAGTAAGTTAAAATTTCCAATGGTAGTAAAAACATTAACTGGAGAGGTCTTATATGAATCACCGAATAAGTCGAGAGGGACACCAATTGAAATTATTGACCATAAAGCTTACGCCTGGACTTCCGCGATAACAATATTTCCACCAGCTCGTGTTGTGAGTTGATATACCAGGGCCCTTGACAGAGTCAAGAAGGAAGCAGAATCTTGTGTTGAATGATATTGTCGCAGTTGATGTCAATGTTGTTGAAGATGCGCTGCACGCCGACCAATCTCCGTGGACGCTAGGATACCCGATGAAAATTCACTCATCACAAGGACTGACTATCACTGACACAGTTGTTAGGATCGTTTATGATCGCATCGAATGGTCGAACTTAGTTTACTTAGCGGTGTCCAGAGTCAGAAGAATATCTCAACTGCGAAGGATTATCCTAGATGAGTCAATAACCGACACAATTAGCAACGATGACAAGTGCAACGACGATATAACAAGAAAAAAAATTAACTGGTTATAAACAAAGTGACAAAAAAATAATCGCGACTTTGATCTTGACGCTGAATTTATTAACACGCTGAAACAACAGCAGAATAATCAATGCGCGAGCTGTAATTGTGTAATGTTGTGTCAGTACTCGAGTAATAATCCAAGACAATTTACAGTAGATAGAAAACTTAACCATCTTGGTCATACACGAAAAAATGTGATGTTGACCTGTCTTGAATGTAATTGACGTCGGGGTGCTAGTTAAGTGATCTGGGCGGTAATTGTGTGTCTTCGGGAATTACTTGTAATTGTTCACGCGTAAATCCACGTTGAGGAGCAGTTGAATCCAGTCTATAGATTGTGGGTCTACCAGTAGATCTAGTTATGTTAGATATCTTGTGTGTGGTAATACTCCAGTAGGATCAGACGCTCTTTATTACCACCTTCAAGTTCACCGGGCTCATATAAATATCTCACAGTGTCATTGCCCAGTACTAGCTGTGTTGCAAAATCACGTCGTTGTACGAGTATATTCTTTTAGGTAATTGCGTTAATAGGTTTCATGTTGGTTGTTCCAGTAATTTCATTATTTAATGCAGTTATCACGCTTGGTAATCTTGGAACCCATTAGCGAGATCTCTTATCCTGAATGAATTCCTTCGCGTATTGATATCCAAATAACTGCTCAGCAAGTGTTTGATTAAATCGTTTAACAATTGCCTGATCACGATGAATCTCAGTATGCCCTCGTCTGATGGTGACATTATGTTGTTTCATAAGCGATGATACTGCACCCTGAAATTCTTAGCCAGGATCAACGTGCAACAGCTGTGGTCATTGCAAGGGTCCTCGTTGATAAATTCGTTTAAACGATTCGGCTACTTCAGCTGATGTCTTTGTTGGCAACGGCTCTGCTTCTTTGTATCTACTTGCAACATCGACGACAGTTAGCGCGTATTTATATGTTATTTGACGTCTTCACTTTTTAACGATATCGTGTGGTAGAAATAATATATCAGCTTGATGAACTTAATTAGGAACACAGACATTGAAACGTGCAAAGTGAATTTGATTAGGTGGTGGTTGATAAATTTGCCATATTGCCTGTTTGGATAGCCACTTTTTAGCAGTAACACGCGTAACTTTTGCTGCTTCAGCGAGCTTACTAATCGCTGCGGTACCCTTCCAGTATCCTCTTGGGGAATACTAAATCTATTCCATTTATAAATTACCAGTACCTCGCGCTAATTTACCTTTCATTGCGGATTTTATTAACCAAGTAGCTAACCTTTCGTTGAAAGATTTATCAGTGATGGAATTTAACGCGTGAATTAATTTCACATCTGCGATATGCCTATCTTGTAGATTTTTACTTTTATAAGCTACATCATTCATAAGCATGACACACTTTATCAATAGCGTTTATCGGATACTCGCCTGGTTTTGGTTGGTCTAAGTTGTCAAGTCTGATACAGTCGGGTTCCAGGCCCGCAGTAATTATTACCTGGAAGATGTTTTTCTCCTAGATATTTAGCCCACGGAGTTCCAGGTAATTTTCCTAATTTTGCTGTAATATCACCCTCGTGTTGCTTTTTTTCTTACTTGACTTTGGCCTATCGCCCGAGGAAATAAATTAAAATTTTTTTGTACCACATCGTTCACACTTACCAGTGAGTGCCTGTCGTTTGTTTTTTGTAGCAATGGTTGTTGAATCACCTCTTGGGGTACGCGCCCTGCATTTACCACAATATAAATCCATACTCTTTTTATATATTTTCTATATGGAAATCACTGACTGTTCTGCAACAAGGAAACGAAAAGCAGTTAAGCATCACGCAGTGCTACCAAATTCTACTTGTATGATTATTATAGGTCCATCTGGAAGTGGTAAGACGCAGTTGTTACTTAATTTAATGATGAAGTGGATGAAGTGGGATAGGTTGTATTTGGTAGCACCTTCAGTTGATGATCAACGATGCTACGATGTAATAAAGGATTTTAATGAAAGCGCAAAATCGTTACATGAGAACGGAGACGATGTTGTTGAATTTATCACTGATATTAATGAAGCGCCGAGTGTTGATTCCATTGATGGATTTATTAATAATTTAGTTGTTTACGATGATGTAATGTTGGATAAACAATCAAATCCAGCTAGGATATTTTTCAGAGCTAGACACAAAAACACAGATGTGATTTATGTAACCCAGCAGTATACACAAATTCCTAAAGTGATCAGAGATAACTGTAATTTGTTATCGGTGTTTAACGGAGTTGATACTCACACGTCACGAAATATTCATCAGACCTGGTGTAGGGTGATATAGATTATAATCTTTTTAAAAATTTCTTTAGTCGGGCTCAGTTAACCCCACATGGATTTATAACAATAAACTTACACGATCCTCGAGCACGATACCGAGTCGGCCTTGATACAAGTTTTGGATGATAGCAGCAGAGAGGGCGCGGATCCAAATTGGCACCGACACCATCGCGTATTTTCCTTCGGGACGGTGCAAAGAAAAAAACTTATCAGCGATAACCGGGTAAGCCAATTTGTCATCGACCAATTAGAGCCTGTTCTCCCTCTCTGCTGCTAAGCAGAATAATGACTTAGAAGTCTTAGATAAACTGTTAATATATTAAGATATTTTAATTACCGTTGGTTCGTCATTTCACTTAGTTTCTTTTTCTATTCCATGCTAATTTCCATACTCCACTGCGTGAATGTATGGCAGTACAGGTTAGTGTATAAGTAGGTAACCCTGTTTGCAGTGCACTACTTTCTTCCTTAAAACGATAATTCATGTTTAAATCATGAGTGTGTCTTATAATGATTTAATAAATGTGAATAAAAATAGAAACTGAAAAAGAAAACATTCAACTTATCAATTTTTATATGTGATTATGAACTAGAAGAAAAATCGTATAACTACATTTTTGTAGAGGACACAGTCGCAGGGATGTGAGGTAACCATTCACTCGGTCAATACACAGTTACCAGGAGCATATCGTAACTCCATTTAAAGTGCAAATATGCTTTCCATTCGTTTCTATAATTTTTCTTTTAAGTCACTGTTACAGTCCTGTAAACAAAATCGTCTGGGATTGGGTCATATTAAACCAAAGACACTAAAAGCAATGTCGAGGATGAGATGTTGCTATGATGTATAATACCAAAGCAGACCAAAGCCAGACGAATAATCCAACTACTGCATGTTATACATCAATTAGAACAACCAGTGAAATTTTCACAAAACCCGATTTCTGATATACGTCGATGGATTGAGTCAGCACTTCGGGAGAAAATAAATAGATTAAAGCTCTGTAAACAACACACTTTGATGTAATTGCTTGCACGTGTTCAGCAAGAGAAAGATTTCAAGTGAGTTCATGCTTTATCTCTCTCCCATTTTACAGGCTGATATAATAGTTATGTCGACATTAATATTTGATTTGGCACACTTTGTTTTTCTTGACTTGTTTCATTTGCCTTTGTCAACGCTCACACCACCGTCCAGTAACCCACCAAAATTGGGGCAATTTCCTTTCATTTCACTTCGTAATTTGCCAAGGCCCTTGCCTGAAGTTTAATTGCATTGCAATAACATCCAAAGCGGTGACCCAGTTTATGACTACTGCTGTAGTACATTCGGTGTATTTTTCAATCACTATTTACAGGGCAGAGCATTTTCATGTTTTAGTATGTATTTTATAGGATTATCTCCCTTCGACCACAAAACGAATCTTCATCTCTTCCTTTGTATTATATCATTTACACATCTTGGATATTCTAAGATAATTTTCATGTATTTGTATTATATGATTCATACAGCTTGAATATTCAAAGAAAATGTACATTATTATGTCATATTTACTTTTGCTTTAAATGTTATTGTACACCTGCTTCCTATTTTGAGGTTGGTCATTTTGCGTGCGTCGGATATTTAAGGTTTCGTCATGACCCCTTTTCTTAAATCCTACGTTATACTTGAAAGGCACCATTAAAACCTTAGTTATTTTTGTGTTTTATTTCTCTTTTTTCCACAATCTACCTGATATCAAAGTGTGCATTACCTTTTGTCTTTTGTGAGCTGTGTAATTAAGTATATCTCTCAATGATCGCTGAAAATTTCCACTTGTTGTTCTTTAAGACACACTGAAGTTCAATGTCAGTACTAGTTTTCTTTATGTCAGCTCTGAGAAAGTTGGGTTGTTAATGATAGCATATGAAAATAAATTCTGTTTTCCATTTTCTCACAATGAAAATCTTTGCCGATTCAGAATCTAACAGTATATTATCATGTCCAGTTGTATTATTATTATATTTCAGTGAAGGTTCAATTTCGCATAAAGATTTTTTGTTGAAAATATTTTAAGCGGTTCTGCTAGGTTTCATAACATTGCAGTGATAAGTGTTATGTATATTTGATTTAATTTAGTTGTCAGTTTGTAAATATAATTTTTTTTATTTCGTTGCATGTTAGATGAATGTAATTTTGTTTACTGGAATTCGACATTTTCCAGAACTTAGGTTGATCTGAATCTTTTGTCGTAAACACATAAACCTGATTTGGTTCCCGACCTTGATTCAGAAACCAGTGAGTAAAGTAGACAACTTTCTATTTTTTTCTTATTCTTAGAGTAAAATGATTACTTTTGTCAATGTCATACTGGGAATACGTGACTTTTGATGTAAACAACCTCTATTTTAAAATTCTGGTTTTACCCGAATCGCACAGTAGTCATCTTTAATACCGATGTTTATAGAGAATTTAGTCAGTTTGGGTTTTAAACACTTGTCAATGTGTTCATTTTGTTGTTACCGGTTTGGAGTTACATTTTAAGTTTTATTCAAATTATTTGGAATCGAAAATATTAATTATTTTCCTGGAAATATTTGAGTGCTCATATAGAATTCCTGGACGAAGACATTTCTTTAAATTTTATTCGGAACTCAAACACCGGAATATTATTTTATGTGGTTCACAAAGAACTGTAAACACATCAGCGCTATACTGACTACAGTATACGTTTTCTCTCGACACCCTTTGAACGATGTGACTTTTCATATATTCGTATGAAAATGATTGTTTTCCATATAATTTCTGAAAAGGTTTCCATTTAAACAAAACATAAAACTCGCAGAAGAATAGATAATGCGAGCAGTCTATAATAAATAACTTTTTCTCATGTACCTAAAATATTTTAAATGATTTTATGTATGTTTATGATCATAAATAATGTCTGTAAAGTTTAGAAAAACTGCTCTCCGATGACGTCATTGTATACATTATTACAGGTTACTGTGTGTAACCATACCTGATTTACCAGTGATATTCAAGACGTCTCAGAATGTTCATATAACGGACACGTGATGGTCTCCTGCTTTTGCAACTATGCAGTGTGTTCCGCAAGGTTGGTTTATCACTTCACAACTATACGGCGTATTCTGCAATATCACACACAGATAGGTTTATCACTTCACAACTATACGGCGTATTCTGCAATATCACGCACAGATTGATTTATCACTTCACAACTATGCACTGTATTCCGCAATATAACTAGTTGGTTTATCACTTCACTACAGTTTTTTACACAAGAGACATGTTAGAACCATCAGCTATAATATGGAACATTTTTTGTTGTACCTGTGGTTCATTTTAAAGTGATAGACATACTAGTTATGACGGAATCTTTTACAAGGAAGAGCAAACACAAATCGCCGAGACTGATTTGCCGCAGCACCAACGCCCTCACGCAATAGTCTTAGAAGCCGACTGTCTAGAACTTTCAGCTCTTGAACCAACAACTTCACTCAATACAGTCTTGGAATGCACTTTCTAAAGCTTTCAGCTCTTGAACCAACGCTTTCACGCTATAGTCTTAGAAGCCGACTCTGTAGAGCTTTCAGCTCTTGAACCAACATCTTCACGCAATACAGTGTTAGAAGCTAGCTCTCTTCAGAGCTTTCAGTTCTTGAACCAACAACTTCACGCAATACAATCTTAGAAGCCGTCTCTCTAGAGCTTTCAGCTCTTGAACCAACGCCTTCACGCAATACAATCGTAAACTGCACTCTCTAGAGCTTTCAGCTCTTGAACCAACGCCGTCACACACGCAGTACAATCATAGAAGCCGACTCTCTACAGAATTCAGCTCTTGAACCAACACCTTCACGCAATATAATCGTAGAAGCCGACTCTCTAGAGCCTTCAGCTCTTCAACCAACGCCTTTACGCAATACAATCTTAGACGCTAGCTCTCTCAGGAGATTTCAGCGCTTGAATTAACACGTTCACACACCTCAATCTTAGAACCCGGCTCCCTAGAGCTTTCATCTCTTGAACCAACGTCTTCACACAATATAATTTTAGAAGCCGCCTCTCTAGAGCTTTCATCTCTTGAACCAACGCCTTCACGCAATACAATCTTAAAAGCTGACTCACTAGAGCGTTCAGCTCTTGAACCAACACCTTCACGCAATGCAATCTTAGAAGCCGACCCTCTAGAACTTTCAGCTCTTGAACCGACGGTTTCACGCACTACAATCTTATAATGTACTGTCTAGCGTTTAAGCTTTTGAACCAACACCTTCACGCAATACAATCTAAGAAGCCGACTCCCGAGAGCTTTCAGCTCTGGAACCAACGCCTTCACGCAACACAGTCTTTGAAGCCGACTCTGTAGAGCTTTAACCTCTTGAACCAACGCCTTCATGCAATACAATCTTAAACTGCACTCTCTAGAGCTTTCAGCTCTTGAACCAACGCCTTCACACACGCAATACAATCATAGAAGCCGACTCTCTATAGCATTCAACTCTTGAACCAACGCCGTCACGCAATACAATCTTAGAATCCGACTCTCTGGAGCTTTCAGCTCTTGAACCAACACATTCACGCAATACAATCTCAAAAGTCGACTATCCAGAGCTTTCCGCTGTTGAGTCTATAACTTCACGCATTACAATCTTAGAAGCTAGCTCTTTCCGAGCTGTCAGCTCTTGAACCAACACCTTCACGCAATACAATCTTAGAATGCATCCATCTAGAGCTTTCATCTCTTGTACCAATGTAGTAAATAAATACATTCTTAGAAACTAGCTCTCTCCAGAGCTTTTAGCTCTTGAACCAACGCCTCAATGCAATACAATCTTAGAAGCTAATTCTCTCCAGAGCTTTCAGCTCTTGAACCAATACCTTTATGCAATACAATCTTAGAATGCACTCTCTAGAGATTTTAGCACTTGAACAAACTCCTTCACTCAATACAGTCGTACAAGTCGACTCGCTACAGCATTCAGATCTTGAACCAAGGCCTTCACTCAATACAACCTTTGAAGCTAGCTCTCTCCAGAGCTTTCACTTGTTGAACCAATACCTTCATGCAAACAATCTTAGAATGCACTCTCTAGATATTTTAGTTCTTGAACCAACTCCTTCACTCAATACAATCGTACAAGCCGACTCTCTACAGCATTCAACACTTGAACCAAGGCATTCAGGTAATACAATCTTAGAAGCTAGCTCTCTCCAGAGGTTTCGGATCTTGAATCAATACCTTCATGCAATACAATCTTAGAATGCACTCTCTAGAACTTTTAGCTCTTAAACCAACGCCTTTACTCATTATAATCGTAGAAGCCTATTCTGTACAGTATTCAGTTCTTGAACTAAGACCTTCACTCAGTATTACTCAATACAATATTAGAAGCCTACTCCCTAGAGCTTTCAGTTCTTGAACCAATGCCTCCACGCCATACAATCTTAGAAGCTAGCTCTCTCCATAGCTTTAAAATCTTGATCCAAAGCCTTCACGCAATACATTCCTAGAAGCCAATACTCTCTAGAGCTTTCAGTTCTTGAACCAACGCCTTCACGCAATACAAACTTAGAAGCCGTCTCTCTAGAACTTTCAGCACTTAAAACAACTCCTTCGCGCAATACAATCTCAGAGGTCGACTATCTAGAGCTTTTAGTTTTTGAGTCTACAACTTCACGCATTACAATCTTAAAAGCTAGCTCTTTCCAGAGCTTTTAGCTCTTGAACCAACACCTTCACGCAATACAATCTTAGAATGTATCAATCTAGAGCTTTCATCTCTTGAACCATCTCCTTCACTCAATACAATCGTACAAGCCGACTCTCTACAGCATTCAGCACTTGAACCAAGGCCTTCACACAATACAATCTTAGAAGCTAGTTCTCTCCAGAGTTTTCGGCTCTTGAACCAATACCTTCATACAATACAATCTTAGAATGCACTCTCTAGCGCTTTTAGCTCTTATACCAACGCCTTCACTCAATACAATCGTACTAGCCGACTCTATACAGCATTCAGCTCTTGAACCAAGGCCTTCACTCAATACAATATTAGAAGCCGACTCTCTAGAACTTTCAGTTCTTGAACCAATGCCTCCACGCCATACAATCTTAGAAGCTAGCTCCCTCCATAGCTTTCAACTCTTGATCCAAAGCCTTCAAGCTTTGATCCAAAGCGTTCACGCAGTAGAACCCTAGAAGCTAGCTCTATTCAGAGCTTTCAGCTCTTTAACCAACGCCTTCTTACAATATAATCTTAGAAGCCGTATCTCTAGAGCTTTCAGCACTTGAAACAACTCCTTTACGCAATACAATCTCAGGAGTCGACTCTCTAGAGCTTTTAGCTTTTGAGTCTACAACTTCACAGATTACAGTCTTAGAAGCTAGCTCCCTCCAGAGCTTTTAGCTCTTGATCCAACGCCTTCACGTAATACAATCTTAGAAGCTAGCTCTCTGCAGAGCTTTCAGCTCTTGAACCAATACCTTCATGCAATTCCATCTAGGAATGCACTCTCTAGAGCTTTTCAGTTCTTGAACCAACACCTTCACGCTATACAGTCGTACAAGCCGACTTTCTACAACATTCAGCTCTTGAACCAAGGCCTTCACTCAATGCAATCTTATAAGCCGACTCTCTAGAGTTTTCAGTTCTTGAACCAACGCCTTCACGCAATACAATCTTATAAGCTAGCTCTCTCCAGAGCTTTTGCTCTTGATCCAAAGCATTCACGCAATACAATCTTAGAAACCGACTCTCTAGAGTTTTCAGTTCTTGAACCAATACCTTCAAGCAATACAATCTTAGAAGCCGTCTCTCTAGAGTTTTCAGCTCGTGAACCAACGTCTTCACGCAATACAATCTTAGAAGCCGAATCTCTAGAGCTTTCAGCTTTCTAACAAGCTTCTTCACGCAATAAAATCTTAGAAGCTAGCTCTCTGCAGAGCTTACAGCTCCTGAACCAACACCTTCACGCAATACAATCTTAGAATGCTCTCTCTAGAGCTTTCAGCTGTTGAACCAACGCCTTCAAGTACTACAATCTTAGAAGCCGACTCTCTAGAGCTTTCAGATCATGAACCAATAGCTTGACGCAACACAATCTTAGAAGCTAGCTCTCTTCAGACCTTTCAGCTCTTGAAACAACGCCTTCACGCAATACTATCTTAGACGCCGACTCTCTAGAGTTTTCGGCTCTTGAACCAACGCCTTCACGCAGTACAGTCTTAGAAACCGACTCTCAACAGCCTTTAGCTCTTGAACCACATTGTTAGAGTAAAGAAAATAAACAGCAAAATAAATGTAACATACTTGTACACCCCACCCCATCCCCGTTCCAAAAAGAAAGAACAAAACAAAGGAAAGCAAACAAACACAACACCGGTAAAATCGAGTTAACTGACCCGCAGTAGCAACAATAACAACAATACATTAGTTCTCTCAAATGGCTGTGCGAGAGTAAAAGGTTAGAAATATATTGTCACAAAGACAAAACATTAACATTAAGGTGTGCTTGAACAGTATCTCACAGATTAGGCTATGTTCAGTTGCGTTAGATATTTGAATTCATCATGTACACTTTTAGATACTACTTTTTAAAAACTCGAAAACCTGATTGCGACTTATACACATTTCAAACTTTTCAGCAATATCGTAAATCAATTCCTGAGCATTAATTGTTTGTACCAGTTTCAAACAACGATTGCATGGACAGACTTTTTTCGTTGAAGTATTCTTTTAAATGATACACTGATGGGACATTTCAGTTTATGATGTTCACAGATATCACATCTTAATATATGGTGTGAGGATTATACATAAGTGACTGACTTTAAATATTTTCTTTTCAGGATTAAGTTGTGTTAGGAAATATTCCAGCGGCCATGATGAAAGCGCAGCAAAAAAGAAGCCGAGAAAAATGGAGCGAGAGTAGCTCATGTAAAAGATTTCTGTAAAATCCGCACTCAACACAAATTTGCTCATTGCAAAAATATTATAAATGCCCTGAATAATATATTTTGTTTGTTTATATAAACCATTCTACTGAATATTAGGAAGACTTTTGCGATACAATCAGCTCGACGCAGTTAGCACAGCATTGCACTAACCTCAAAGATTCTTCTTAACTTTGTTGTATTCTTTAGTGTCTCGTCAAAAAACATTCTACAAAACTGAATATTTAATTCAAAATGCCATAATAATCCCACTTACTCTTTGCAGAAAATATTATGCAGTTATCAATAATTAATCAGTTATAAAAAGTCAGGTAATATTATTTCGCATTTGAGTCTTATTACAATCGATTCCGATTGATCGTATTGCTTGCATTTGCGGTACCGAGGTAAAACACTGCCTTCCTACAGCAGAAACAATTCAGTCTGACACCATATAGTATGTTATCGAAACTGTCCAAAATAAATAAACTGCATTGAAGAATCGTCACTAGATGCAGCGAAAGACTGCACGCTATTCCTGATTATGTCAGTCATAATTGCAAGTAACAAAATGTTTTACGAAAAAAAATATTAGGAGTGTATTACGTTTTTGAGGAATATAATGTGTCATGATGATTATCGTTGTCTTGTTGTGGACAGCAAGTGTATATAACATTTTATGTTCTCTCTTTCTTCAACCTGTCCTACGGCTTAGAACCCTTTGCATTTGAGAAAAAAGCCATTGTTTTATTTTAAAGATGATGTTTTTCTCGGATTAAATAGAATTGCATATGAAAGGTACATCAAGTTAAAGAGTTCGACTAGAGACCAGATTGGTGCCGTTCGATTTAAACCGATTTAAACCGAAGGACATTCCGGATAGTGTATCATTTAGTAAAGCACTTAACTTGCCGTGGATTGATACGGTGTTTAAAGTGTTGTTGCAATCGAGTAATCAACTGTTTGTTTTCCGATTCGCGATGCAGCGGCACTTATTCATGGCGATACTGGAAAAAGGAGGTAATTGAAACTTCGTGATGAGATTATATCAATTTGATTTAGTTAGCATTACTTATTACTTCCAGAATTTTTTATGTGACTTCTAAATCTAATGTGTATAATGGATTAAATCCATTACCTTCATAAAAAGTCAACGATCGATTCCATTACCCTTCTGTCCTTGCGCCTGCTATGTGGAGGGCAGAAATGCCTGGTCATAAAACCAGATTTAGGTTTGATAGTAGGTTTTGATATAAATTCCTCTTAAGTTGACGCAGTTAAGTTTTGGATTAAATTGATAAAAATCTTTCATCATTTCGATCTGTCTTTAAAAATGTAATATAACAAATTCCGACGAATGTCCTAAAAAGCAACGAGGGCTTTTTAATGTCAAAGTATATATATTTTATAAGTTTGATGGAGACTAACTTAATAGGTTGACTTTACCGGGCCTTAATCCCTATTGGTGAAAGACGGAAATGAGTGGAAGAAAGCTGAAAGTTGAAAAAGACCTTGGTAGATATCGGAGGTATATTTGGCAGTTCTGAGGCAATCTAGGGTGCAGGTAAAGAGACCTTTTCATGTTCAAACCCGGACTCAAATAAATGCACTATTTGATTTGTCAGAGCTCAGATGCTACCAAAGCTGAAAAAGAGCTTGATAGATATCGGAGGTATATTTGGCGGTTCAGACGCCATATAGGCCCAAGCTTAAGAGACATATTGATGTTAAAACCAGGACTCAGATAAATGTACTATATGACTGGTCGGAGTTCGGATGCTAACTAATTAAACTTCAGAATGTTTGTTTTTATGTGTTTAAGTTTCAGCATAAGAAAGTGTTTTGAAACTACACGCTAAAAAAATTATTGGCTATCAAGCAACAGAGGGTATGTATGTATGTATGTATGAATGTATGCGTGCGTGCGTGCGTGCGTGCGTGCGTGTATGTATGTATGTATGTATGCATGGAGGTATGTATATATAACAGGTATAATTTACAAATGCCAAATGTAACTGAAACAGCAGCACAATCAAATCCTTCTGAAAATGTGTCTGAAAAGTATCATAAAAATATAACTCTTTACAAGTTCTTGATGATGTGAGAATTTACCGATGGTGTTCAAATATATTTCGCTGGAAAAATAATCAAAATTAAAAGTCCAAAAGAAGACGGACAGAAAAGTCAGTACCATTTCAGACACCATTAGTTTCAATGTGTTTTTGGTGGTAGGTGGGGGACCAATTTACGACAATCTGGTCCAACTTTAAAAAAACATCTCAACTCTGAGTAAGATCAACTCAGATTTGGCATGCCGATTGTAAATTGTTTGCATTAAGCACATGTTTTGAAACAAGCCGATAATTTTTAACTTAACATATTCATGATAACCTTAAGGCCACCACACTGTTTTTGAATGATTGCTGTCAGGTTCTGCTGCATATGGAAAACCATCTTTTCTTTCGCATGCTAGAAAAAGACCACGCTTGCAAATGGCAACGATTTTGAACTACCCTCAACCCCGTGGTTCTTATAAGTCATAATAACTTCATTAACGCCAGAACTACCCGGTGACATGTTGTCACCAATACCAACGTAAGCTATAATTCTGAGGCTATTGCAGTTGGTGTTTTTGTTTTTTTCCTTCAACTATTTCATTGAGAAGTCTGGAATAAAATTAAAAATTTAAAGAGCAGTACTTCATTTATTGTTTAAACTTCGCGGTGTAAATTAGACGTATATTTATGATACTCAGTTCTTCGCGAATCTTGCTGGTTTGTTTGCATCAAAAAAGAATTTAAATTGGAAAGTCTCAAACTACTCTCCAGTGACGTATGTAAACAATATTATTATATACTTTATACATAATCCGATTAGTTTAACATTGTTGCTACGGGTCAGTTCCCATCGGTAAAGACATAAGGTAAGTAAAAATATTCACCGGTTCCTTATATGGTTATAACGTGCCCACTTTCAAAGAACTATTTTATCTACGACGAACGCTGACCGTGTCCAAAATTTTGACGTTTTCAACGGATGGCTCGTCCAGAAGAGATAGATTTATTTGTTCAATTGTCTAATAAGAGATAAAGGTGGAGGCAAGACATCTACAATAAATCCAGGAGATGTTGAAAAAAAATATACAAAAATCAGAAATAGCACAATATCAAGCGGCGAAGCAGCAAGATGTAAAAATAGTCAGCTATGGTTATGGAATGTAAAGAGAGAGCCAATAGAAAACATCCACTCAAATCCACTTAATGACTATCTTAGTCAAATCTACTGAATGACTATCTTAGTCAAATCTACTGAATGACTATCTTAGTCAAATCTACTGAATGACTATCTTAGTGGACTTTTGGTTTTTATGCGCAAATATGACGGCTGGATATACCTCTCGTCCAAACTGAAATTGAAAAAAATATCTACTGTAGCAACCAACAAAATTAAATAAAGAAACCATGAATAAGTCCACGTCCAAGGACTTAAAATTGCAAGAAAAATACAAAACTCAGAGAGAAAGCGAGAAAAAGAGAGCGACAGACAAACAGACAGACAGAGACAGACAGACAGAGAGAGCATGTCATACTAACCTTTGATACAATGTATCAATCATCGGGTGCATGAGCGTGTTCTGTTTTACGTAAACGGTACACTTTTATACCCTATAAATAACATTGTTTTATCCCATCACATGATACAAATATAGTTCATCAATTGTTTCTCGTATCAATATTTCGTTGTTTTTCTTTGGCTACATAACATTCCATTCTCTTTAGCAAGCTAAGTTTTTTGTTCAGTGTTGTCACGCGCTTTTGTAGTACTAAATAAATTCATGTTTAATAAGCGGTGCTCTGGTTTCATTCACAAAATGGTAAACACGCAAAATATGAAATAAAACAAAATAACACACACACACATACATACACACACACAGATGTATCTTTGTGTCTCTATCAAAACTGTCTATACCATTCTTTAAGATGAGTTAATTTTGAGAATGTCTTAGAAAAAAGTATCTTTATATATGCATACATAGCAGTGTAACATTCGACCTAGTCTGGGTGCCGTCCATTTAGTGCGTGCGCACAGGGGGTTGAACTTTGTGTATGTATTCCCATGGGGGAGGGAGAATAAGACTAAGTAGTATGTTCACACATAATAATATACACTATAATGTAAATACTACAAAAAATCCTATATGCCTTAGCCAACAACAAATAACCGACAGTATTCACACACCCTCCAGTTTGTTGTAACACCCCTACCTGTTTCCCGATTTTAATTCATAATTTTGTCCTTGTCTGAATTCCAAAACAGTCCATAGTTTTGTTCTTGTAACAGTATGTATACGGTACTTACTACGATTAAAAAGCTGTGCCGTGTCCTTAAGGTGAGGACACAAGTGAAGTGACAGACCATTTTCCTTGCAGGGATCGTAAGATTAATTTAGTTTGTTGTATTTTTCCTTAATTCGTTCAACATTTGTACTGAAGTCAAGCAAATGAGTTATAAATTCATCTACACAAATATAACCATACGTATGACAAGCCTTGCCATGGACACAAAAACAAATATCTACGCAAAGTTTCAACTAAATGGCATCACTGGAACATTTGTGCAAGTGATCTCCCAGCAACGCGTTGAGATCACGTATATTCGCTTTTTTATCATGCCTAAGAACCCGAATTAAATAAATATATTTTTTTCTGTTGAGGCTTTTGTGATATTTCTTATAGAACGCCTGTAACGGTCTTCAATTATTAGAAGCTTTCCATGAAAATGAGAGAAAATAAAAGATGATTTATTTTAAGAACTATAAAGACAAGCAATATTAGGCGATTGAGTTATCTGAGCATGTTAGTGTAGTGATACATTTTTAAAGTGTCAGAACGAGTAGTCGAACTGGAAACCGCAAAAGCGCGGATATAGTATTACGTTAACTGGTATCTTTTAAGGGTAGATTTTTTTTTTCATTATCGTTTTGTGTCCTTTGTGTAAATACTGACACAAAATGAAACATTTGCGATCAGTTGCATGTTTGTTTGTTTTTTTAAATATATCATACATAATTATGGACAATAACCGATGATGTCGATTCATGGTAAGCGATTTTACACTTGGATAAAAATATATGAATTTCATAAGCCTTATAAAAATCAATGATTTTCAATACCATTGTCGGAACGAGACTGCGTCGAATACAGCAGTTGTTAATGAATATCAGAAATATTGTCAGGAAATTCATATGATGTGTCGTTCTCCAAACAAACCGAAGCAAAACATCAGAAAAGTAAAAAACATTAATTCAAGGGTCACACTCTTAACATTTGATTTTTTAATATAATTTTTCGTGATCTGACAAAAGTCATTATACTTTTTTTTTTTTGAAAAAGTCGTACTTGTTAAAGATCACGTACACCCAGTGTGGCCCTCACGAAAACCAATCACTTTACTCCAAGAATATTTTCGTTTCTTAAATTGTTTAAATTTTAAATCAGTAGTCACATCATGACCTCGACAATAACCAATCATTTTAAAATTAAAATAGAACTTATTTACGTGGTTGCTGCTAATATTTAGTCAAGATCAGGAGCTACGTCAGCACCTGCTGTTTACAAAACGAACAATCAAAGTCAAACTAGTTTCTGGAAAAAGTATCGTGTCCAGTGAATAAATTTATATTACAATAGCATATAATGAAACAAAATTTAAAACTTACAAAACAAACAAATTTCATTATGTATGTTTGTATGTATGTATGTATGTATGTATGTATGCATGCATGCATCTATACATGTATGCGTGTATGTATACATGTATGTATACATGTATGTGTGTGTATGTATGTATGTATGTATGAATGTATGTATGTATGTATGTATGTATGTATGTATGTATGTATGTATCTGCCACCTGCCTCCTACGGTATTATTTCTAGCAATGGAGAAGGTGGACAGTTAAAATTTAAATTGCTCTGAGCCCATGTACTGACAGGAAAATGGACTTAATCCGAACAAATTGCTTATTGAGACTCCGACCTAGATTTTAATCACTCAGTTTCGATTGGATGCGGTCTGCTGTCTTTGAAAACGTCACTGGTAAACAAAAAAAAAAGAATACTTGTGATTTTCGGGTTTCCTGTTCCCAAAAACCCAAGATTGCTTCCTCGCTGCTCGTGACATCATGATTGATTGCAAAACAAACAGAGGGGTCTCTACCTGGTGGTAGAATACCTTTTGAACTTAATCATTAACGGGTTATTGCCTAATGTTTAAACAGACAGGCAGTTTCTTTGTCCAGAATCGGATCTATAGTCGTAATCTTACATAATATGTATTGACATTATTTCAAGTGCTCTTACTACAAATTAACTATAAGAAGATAGGTTTATACATAAGCCATGAAGCATCAACAAATTTTCCCCACAATGTGACAGTATGTATGAATATTTTATAATGTTTCGATGAATTTTAAATGTAATAACGTTAGGGTATATAAAAAAATATTTCTTAAATGTGGGTTTTCTTAAGTCACAGATATTTCTTAAATGTGGGTCTTAGCATCTGAAGACTTTATTGAATTATCAGTTGATCAATCACAGTTAAAGCACAATCATCTACTGCACACACACACACACACACACACACACATATATATATATATATATATATATATATATATATATATATATATATATATATATATATATATATATATATATATATATATGTGTGTGTGTGTGTGTGTGTGTGTGTGTGTGTGTGTGATGTTTCAATTCAGAAAATTTGGTCAAAGAATATTATTGCTTTTCATATGTTTTCCTACGATTTTCTCAAGCGGTGTAGTTATAAAAGATAACTGTAGTCTTTTTAAAATTAGTGAAACATTGAATAACTTAAACTGAAATATTTTGTTTCAAGATATTGTTCAGCGAGCAAAGATACCTTATACCTATTTTTTAGTATCAATGGTTTACACTTTTATATATACTTACGGAACTACAAGTTTTTGCCGACTCACAGCTTTTGAAACTACAGGACTAAAGGTTGGTCCTTTGCTTATGGAAGCTGGTACAACTATTGGTTATGACTGGTTGGTTGAGAGAACATCCGTCAAAAACACGAGGAGAAATCAAGCCAAGGAAATTCTACCAAATTTACGTATAACGTTTCTATATATCCCTGCTGCGATATTTAGCAGATAAAATAAAATCTACATTTGAACATCCTTACTGGATTTAAGAAAAACAAACATCTTGTGCGGAAAACATAATTGAAACCCAATGAATATTAAAGCCATCAGTTTACATTGACACAAGTCAGCACAATCAGTTGATACTGATTAATACTACTCAGTTATTCGTCTTTATATTGGTCATGATTTCTGAATATTAACTGAGATATAATATATGGTTTTGTGTTGCAGTCTTTGTTTCTTTTTTAGTACTATTCAGCGACTTTATGTTATTATCAAATTAAATTATTTCAATTATACCTCTAATGTGTATCTTTAAATACACTTTCTTCATCCTTTCCTATGGTGCCATGAAAAGATTTCAGTAACAAATCAGTCTTACACTGTCATGTGATTATGATATTTTAATTGTTACGGCTGATTCGTTGTATTGTTCCACTCCCATCACACTACTCGGGTTTTCATTATCTGTTCGAAATGTTCGTCGTCTTAAAAATTATATCTTGATTAAATCTGAAAGCATCTCCTTGCCTTTATACGTGTATGTTTAGAATTTATGTTATCAACTAAAAATGGACTAATTATTCACAAATCCTTTATTTTCTAATGTGTTTAAGGTGACCATACCTTTTAAACTTAAAATATGTGCGAAAGTTTGATTTAAGTAGAATGCTTTGTGAGAAATCAATATCTACGCTCCAAACGGATTATACTCTTTCAAAATATATCGCTGCCATAACGATGTTTTAACCTCCAGGGCAGCATAGCCTTAGGTCATTGTCTATGCCGATCAGTTCACAAGATTATTGACTGGTCCCAACTATTTGTTTCTTATACACGGAGGTTTTTTCGGCACGTTATTTCTGCGCCAATGACAGACACAAGCAATGATTACAATACCTTCAATCTGAATTAAGTCTTGTAAGAAATTGAAAGAGTAAGGTATTCTCCATGTTGTAACTTAACACCAAATAATTTAGTTATTATCTTTCTAAGGATAGATAACTCACTGATATGAGTGTAATCGAATAGAGATATATAAAAGGTCGTTCGAAGCATGATGAGGAAGCTCAAACACCAATTCAACAGAGTTTTAGGACTCAACAGAATTCATGAGAAAAGTTAGAAAGAAAGATATGCTTTCGGAATTGAGATTCGAAATCTGATTTTCAGGTATTATTTCCTGCAGAGATGGCTACTCTTTATTTTTCAAATCTATGAAGCAGTACTATATTTGTAGAATCAAATCTCGTTTTATTATATTACTAACGTTGTTTTCAAATAACATCAACACTCGTAACAGATGCTACATCTAAAATGTACTGCAAGAACACTAGGATATGGGATATTTGATTTACGTATACTTTGTTAGAATTCAGCGAAAAAGATGCATTATGGAGTGTCGATCTTCGGAAGATATTTACAAAACCGAGTAATTATCCAGTTTGCAGGAAAAGATGTCAGAATATACATCATTCATGCTTTATGATAACATGAATTAATTTCTTAAAATGGACCTTTCCTAATTTCCTAACATATGGAATTCTGAGGATATTTAGGCAAAAGTGTTTAGCAATTTGAGATAGGAATAATTCTTAGTGATGGGTGTTTGGGTCGTGTCTCGTGGTGCATGGCATGAAGTACTAATATTCGGCATGGAAATGCTTACTGATGAGTCGTACAAATGTGAAACAACACAAAATATGCAAGTTTGTAATTGGAGCTTGGGGACGTGTGATCATTAGGTGATTAGAAAAACCTTTATTGTAGTATCTTCGCGTTTAATAACTATTGTTTCATTTCAGAATTGTTCACCACAGTCTCTTAATGACGTTTGTCTATTGTTAAAAGGTAAGCTGCTTCAAATAACGAGGCCAGCGAATATTTGTATACCTTGATAATTCAGGGGAGAAAACCTTTTACCGGGCAGAGCAAATCTCCATGAACCCTATCTAGGCGCAGTAGATTTACGTCACGATTACCTCTAGTTTATATATACGGTTCCCATCATCTGCAGAAAAATGCGAGAAACACCATGAATGGAAGGATATCTTTCAACTCCTTTTTTGGCATAATTGTCAAGTGTCTTTTCATATGCATCATCAGGCAGGAGACAAAGCGCTTAGTTAAACTATATCAATGGTTGTAAAAAAAAAATAATTAAAAATTGCATTTTCGAATGTATTGCTTCAATCTTCCCCGCCCCGATGTCGAAACTTAATAATTTTACATTTTCCGTAAATCTGCTAGAAACAAAACATTTTAAGTTAGATATCTAAGGGAAAAAATTATATTGAGCCAAACCAAACCTAACTGGATAATGAGCATTAATAGGTTATAAAATTGAGTAAGTTCGGCCTAATTTTTAAAACTGATAATGTATCTAGCTGCTACATTCAAAATTATATTCTCCCCCCTTTGCCAAGTTTTGTTCGCCTTGTTGTTCTTTTCAAAATTACAGCCGATTGTAAACAGTTGTCATACGTAAGGACCTCACCCACGGCCCGTTTGCTCAGGTTGTGCACTTATCTACACGTGCATGATCGCGTTTTCATTTTAACTTTTACATCAAGTTACACCTATTAACAGAATGCTAAGTGGCATCCATTACAT
Organism: Sinohyriopsis cumingii; assembly: GCA_028554795.2. Lineage (NCBI taxonomy): Eukaryota > Metazoa > Mollusca > Bivalvia > Unionida > Unionidae > Sinohyriopsis > Sinohyriopsis cumingii. The sequence continues at coordinate 46,277,681 of CM068828.1, read as the reverse complement.
AACGTTTCCTCTGAAACACGCCCAACCGTTGTAATTCAACTCATTTTGACATTGTCTCTCGTAGGAGAGAAAAAGAAAAGGGTAACTTAATAACAAAAGAAACACTGCAAAATATAATACATTATATAGTAATAATTACGTGCTATAAGAATATATCAAGTTCTATGTCATAATATTTGCATATGTTAACCAGGCCTTCCTATATCAAAATGAAATTATCTACGTTCTTTCTCATAGTATATTCTATGGTAGCATGTATATAATACCGTGGACAACATACTATTCTTTATCATATTTAGGCGCACGAGAACAGACCTCTGAACTTCTAAAGGAGACTAATAATAATCACTATGTTGTCAACAACAATAACAACAACTACAACAGTTGGACATTTTTCTTTAATATGAGAACATTTCAAATTTTCTACAGAGAAATGGTTGTTGTAGGGATTTAACGCCATTTTTCAGCACACGATAGGCTATACATGGCGGCAAGTATTAATGGTGGAGGAAGAACCCAGGAAATCCACTGAAAGAACCACAGACCCTCGAGAAGCTACTGGCAAGCTTTCTCACATACCCACATTGGCCGAATCCGAGACTCAAACCCACGCAGACAGAGGTGAGATGGCAGTGATCCGTAACGGAAAGCGCTTTAGACCACTCGTTCACTCGGAACTGGTAAAACGCTTTGCATGTAACATGAAAATATAATGACCCTACGCGAACGAGTAATATCTACTCGGAGACCATTTTATTCTAAGGAAGTGCCGTACCAACAAAGAATCAAAAGGGCCTTTCAGTTCGAGATGTTGTTGTCCCCGTAAGTCAAATAATCTTATTACCAGGCCATAGTATTCTCAAACGTTTTGAGCACTGTACGTAAACTCAGAACCACTAAAATCATGATGTGCTATTTATTGCGCATCTACGTCATTAAATGTAGAAGTCCAAGAGAATGAAACACGTGAAGGAAATGACATCACTCAGTTTATTTTAATTAAATTAGTAGTAAGTTATTAGTTATAGACTGTAAACGTTTTTCTAACTGGAATATTTGGGGGGGGGGGGATTAACCTCACGATAATTGATTTTTGTTGCAATTAATATAATGGATTTAATTAGTTCTTTTATCCACAATTCAAAACAAGGGTAATTTTTTGAGCTATTCGGCGGGAAGAAATTATTTTCCCAAAACCAAATCGCTGACCCAACCCTGAAAATTAAAAGATCGGTCTCTAAGCTGTGACATAGTTATACTGCTAATGTCTGCAAGACGTAACAAAAATTATACGCTCTTTGTCTATTGTATGCCCTAGTATGTGTAATATTCTTGCACAGATTTCTATATCAATAATTTTGTAACCGTTTATTGCGTAGTTTGTACACTTTACATACAGTGTGTGCAGTTTAATATTTTTTTATATTACAACAGGTTAACATATCACGTTATGCGAATCTGATTGGTCCAGATAAGTCCACGGGATTCCTATTCAGTATTCTCTTTATTAATTGGCTGCAACCATGGACATTTTCTTTACACCACCTACTGGATCCCTTTTTGTACTTTTACTATCAACATTCTGACGGCCATATTTCGAATCGACAGCCTACGGGCATGGGATAAAACGGTTACGTCTGTATGACTATGGCTAATTTACCACACAGGGTAGGGACACCGAGTGGCCGAGTGGTCTACAGCGGTCACCTTTACGGATCACTGCCATCTCACCTCTGTCTGAGTGTGTTCGAGTCTCAGGCTCGGCTAACGTGGGTACGCGAGAAAGCCTGCCAGTAGCTTCTCGTGGTTCTTCCCGGGGTTTTCCAGGGTTCTTCCTCCACCAGTTATACTGACCGCTATGTATAGCCTATCTTGTGCTGAAAAATGGCGTTACACCCTACAACAACAACAACAACCACACAGGGTCTTGGTACAAATAAAATTAAGGGTATTGGTCAATGGACAGAGGACGGGGTCCAAACCTAAAATATGGACCACACCATACGGTAAGCCTGACTTAAATGTTAACATGTACGAGTAATTAAACTTACCTAGGTTTAGTTTCTTGTTATGTAGTGCTCCGAGTCTAAATGAAATTTGAATTTGTCTACTGTACTGTTCCAAACCAAATAATACAAAATTCTGTGTCCAAATAATACAAAATTCTGTGACACACTTTTAGTGGAAGCATTGTAAACATTCTCATTGGAATCTTCGTTTACTGCATGGCTCGTCTAACCTTACACTAGTCAGCTGTACGTTGTACGGATTTTGAAGGACAGTGGTCATTTTGAGACATTATTTGTAAAACAAAATATGTATTTTTAAACGTTACTGGTTATAGAACTGTGCATTATTAATTCAGCTTGCGTTTATGATTATTTTTTGCGCGGTATAAATGACTGGAACAGATTCTGAGTTGTATTGTAGGAATTTATATATTCTTCTTCCTCTCAAAATTATTTCTATTAAAATAAGAACTATGTAATAAACATTATCTCAAACGGAAAGTAATTTAATATTTAACTGATGAAACTCGTTGAATAATTTCCAGCTTTATCGCAGAGGCTCGCAAAAGCTGAAAATTATTCAACTGGTTTCATAAATTCAATATTAGATCAATACCGATTCGAAAGCTCTATTCATCAACTGACTACCGTGTAAGCTTGGATAATAAACACATATCTTGTACAGAGGATCTCAAATGGGAAACGATTCAACAATTAATTTATTCAAAGAGTTTCATAAATTTAAAATTAAATCATCACCCACATGTGCATGATCACCACTCCGGTGGCCTAGTGGTTAGAGCGTCCGCCTCGAATGCGGGAGGTCGTGGGTACGATCCCCGGTCGAGTCATACCAAAGACTTACAAAAATGGTACTAACAGCTGCCTCGCTTGGCGTTCAGCATTAAAAGTTAGTGTTAGGACTGGTGGGCCTGGTGTCTGGATAATGTGACTGGGTTGGACATCATGCTACATGTCTGCGACATCACTATACACTGCCACATTGCAGACATCGTAGAGATATGACTGAAAAATTGTTAAAGCTACGTTAAAAATCAAAATCACATCGCATATCACATATGTGCATGATCATATGAAGACCATGAAAGATGTCAGGTTTCACAGCGATCGATAAACGCGCTGACACGGTGTGGTCTGAAGATACTGTTATACAGTACTACACTAAAAGGGCATATAACCCTTGCAAAATTTATGTGCGTAAGAGAGTTGTCGCTATGCGAATCATGAATAAAACAAAGTTCGCAGGAGTAAAGTGATTTGACGATATGCGCATGTCCATAATACGTACCATCTAAATCTGTGAAACTAATTTGTTCACAAGACTCCGTCAGACATTTTCATCTGCAGGACAAAGTGATACTTACGTTTACCAAAAATGCGGTGCATTGAGAAGTGTTGATACGCGCATCGTCAGTTGATGAGTTGCAACGGATGGACAAAAATAATACTCTCTAACTGCACCTCTGGATGTAGATGTTAATCAGCTTATTCAATAAATTGCACTTTTAATGAGCAGTCACTTAAGATCATCCAATTACAAATAAATATCTTTCTGGCAATGAGATTTAAGATCTTTTAATTTTGCATATCTCAAAGAGAGATAAATTAAATAAGCGATGAAAATCGGAGATACATGGTAAAACTAAAGATACGTGAAATATTTTTTGAATGCAAATGTTCAGAGTATTAATTCATTTACCGTGTACTAAACTGAAAGACGAGTCACGACCTGTGTTAGTTGTGTCTCAGCAGAAATAAATAAACATACCAAGACAAATTATTTCATGAGACTTATCTTTTATTAATGCATTGCTACTTACTTCCACAGGCATGTGTTTCGAACAAGTTCAAGATATTAGACTAGAACATTTTAACTAATCTATTTTTGCACGATATCTCCTTAAGAGATTTACATACCGTATATTAAATTTGCTGCTAATTAAATATATAGTAATAATGTGTGACAAAACTTGCTGCTAAATAAACTACAATTATAATTTGTAAGAAATCTTATGCTTATTAAAGGTCTGAGATCAACGAAATAACTGCGAGACTTTATTAGAGATTATGAGATGCAAGAGTTTTTTGTAAACTATACACAAACATAAGTAATTTTACCTGAAAATGCTCTCTGATAAGTAATTTCAATATCGAGCCACAGGTAAGATACTTGCATTCACTGAAATTGTTGTAAAATGTATGGTCTGTTTCAAAATAACACCGAAGGAAATTATTGCAACGATGTTTGTGAATATATAAAAAAACTTTTAGGACATTTTACATTCATTAAGTGATAAGGGGTGACACACACACACACACACACACACACACACACACACACACAGAGTGTAATTTCACTCATCAGGAGAGCCTTATAAACATAGTTGGAAACAGACCATATAATTTTCATCCCATGTGAATAAATATAATTCATCTATCTGATAGTATCCGCGTATGTTTGTCCGCAGCATCATGGCTTTAGCAATATTTCAATATTAGTAGTAAAGTAGTATGTTGTTCGAAAAATGCAATTCGAAAAATTAAGCACAGTCAAGAAGATTGAAGACTAAGAAAAGTTTTAAGCAAATTCAGTTGCAAAATATGAAAGAAACTTTATACAGTATCCATGCTGCTGTTGGAGTATTGAACTTCATGTTATGTTTGATTCGTAAAGTTAAGAAGCTTAAAAATAAATTACCCACCACACAAATCACTGTAGTGAGGAGAACCACAACAGACGTTGATGCAGTGTAATTGATCTTCCGATTTCCTGACTTCATGAATCTTGTAAAACAGGATGTGAAGTTAAATTCCTATCATTGCAAATAGTCTTAGCGTTAATAAATATTAAAGAAGACAAGAAAAGCGCATGAATACATATGCGTCCCATTACGCAATTTAATCTCCTCTAAAGGCTTGTTAGATAGAATTCGTACTGATTTTAAATTATATGAAAAAATATCGAGATCAACAATTGAAAGCTAGTTGTATACACATATAAGAACATTTATTTTGACAAATTATTGTACAAACGTGAAAGATTTATGAAGAAAAAAATCAGCTAAAGAAAGCAAACATTGTAATATCGCATTGAACAAAGACGGATTTCTATTAAGGACGTACGATTTATGCTAAAGATTTTTGATAACTATTTCCCTAAGGACAGTAAAAAAAAGTATTAATAAACACGCGATCATACACTGAATACGTATAAGGGTGTACGGTTTGTCAGAAACGAAATAAATTATCACTTCCAATTCACATATAAAGGACATCAGTCTGCAAAGAACATACTATTTTGGATCTTTAAGTGCTCTTATATTTATATATATATATATATATATATATATATATATATATATATATATATATATATATATATATAGAGAGAGAGAGAGAGAGAGAGAGAGAGAGAGAGAGAGAGAGAGAGTAAAGCTAATGTATTTTAAATTATGTCCCAGTGTCCTTTATATGTCGGTGTCTGTTGAGGCAGATTTTACTGTACTACATCGGCAGAAGAGGAATCTGAAAATGAGTCTGTCATTATTAAAACTGTATTTTCTCCCAGATGAAACGTGTCTGTTGAGGCAGATTTTACTGTGCTACATCGGCAGAAGTGGAATTTAAAAATGAGTCTGTCAATATTAAAACTGTATTTTCTCCCAGATAAAACGTTCTTTGTTAACAAGGAACTTACAATGCGAAATTCACTGAAACAAATAATTTAATCAAGAATGAAAAAAAGAACATTTTTCAAACACAGACATATTTTCCTGCATCCAGTATTTCTTTACGAGGATATCTTGAATTTACATAAAAAGCTAAATGTTTTATAGATGGCTTACTGACTTTACAACTACGCATGAAATTTAAATCTATATTAAATGTACGAACAAACCATTTATTTTTCAAAGAATCAAAGCGCTTCTCAGATACAAGATTCCATTGAATAGAAGGCAGATTTAACTGAATAGTCTAGTCTAGTGTAATAACACTAATTTCATTGTACAAATCATGTGTGTGATAATTATATTTCCAGTTTTAACTGTCTAAAAACAATTGGCATGCTTTCTGCAAGGCATGCCATGAAAAGCAATGCCATGATTCATACAGGTAAGATGTACCTGTGCTGCACAAAAAGGGAACAAAACAAGCAATTCTTAAATTTTTGTGTGATTGAGTAAGGCAGAGATATTCTCAACTGTTTAAGCTGTGTTAAGTCTCTGTATGGCTTTACGAAGAATCTCTAATTCTTTCTGGAGATTGTTCGCAACGGAACGAATTGCTTCTTTGTCGTCCAGAGTCTCTATGGATTGTGTATATGGGTTGAACCGAACAGTGTACGGTCTCTCGATAAATGCTGCATAGACTCTGTAAAACAGAATGATGTGAAACCTGAAAGCAATAAATCAATACTGTGAAAAGATAATTAAGCATTAAATTCCTTTTAAAGGAAAGTTATGAGCTATACTTGGAAGAAGATTTAAATTTGTGAATTTTTTAAAACAAACGAATTTATATTCAACTCTTTCATGTGTCCGGTTTGCAGACGAATGGTTGGGAGGTGTTCCGCAACATTTGTGAGCTGCACATTAATTTATAGATCTTTAATTTGTCTATCTTTCGACGTTAAATTAATGGACAGTTGTTACGACTCCATGGTCTTAAACTAAGCAACAGAATGAAGCAAAAGCAAGGTTTGTAAAACGTAACAAATAGTTTAACCCTTTAAGTTCTTAATTTTTTTAGAGGAACTTACAGTATTATGAAATAAATCCAAAATTATCCTTAAAAGTTCAACACAGGTCCAAAGTAATTGAGCGTTCCGAATGAATTCCATGTCCTTGAATGTGCTGAAGTGACAACGGCCTTGATGTATCACAATGGGATTATCCAGAACTACTTTGAAAAAATTCAAAATAGTCACAATACTAGATACAACTAACACAGGTGCAAAGACACTAAAACGTTATAACAACTATCCAGAACCTTTCAAATGCCCAGGGTATATAAGATTTCTTGCTCGTCCCTTCGTTCGTTAATGTTTGTAAAACAATTCCTTCACGGTTGGATTTCTCCAGCTGTATTCATTGTTTTGGGAAGGTGTGTGATGTAATGCTAACACTTCAGACAATTAGCTTACAAACAATGCGTAAATAAGACCGATTTTGTCTATAAACAAACGATGGTGACACTATATAAAATATCTTATGTTTTTAGAAGAATGTCTAGCTCAAGAAAAGGCATGCCCCCCACTGTTGCCATTTATCCCCTAGTTTCCAGTACAGTGACGTCACTGACGCTGGAAATTTTGAGACTATAAATATGGACTTGGAGTTTTCCACAGGTTGTAGCTATACATATGTACTAGAGTTCATAAACAGGAACGTCACTCAAGCTGAGGCTATTAAAAGATAGTGGGGTTTTCCAAAGGAATAACCCACAAGTTGTAGCTATAAATAGATAGTGAGATTTCATAGGAATTTCAGCTGATTATAGCTATAAATAGATACATGGGTGTTTATCCACGATCGTCACACAAGTTGATATTGTAAGTAGTTACTAATTTTATCATTTTAGTCTAAACCATTGTAACTTAATTTTCGGGATATGTTTATTTTCCTTTAAATTCTGGGACAATTTCGTCATTTTAGCGTTACTTTTAGTCACATCCATTTTGTCGTTGAGCATTTCCTTCATTATAGCTATTTATAGCATCATTACAATTATGCAAATTTTTGAACACCCCAGCAAGATTTCAGGTCTTGGTAATGCTTTATATATAAATCTCACGCTTGTACTAGTGTATGTATGTCTCTGTCTCTGTTGTGTTTTACTCTCTACCATCATTTTTCCTAGACAGTCCCACCATGTTCAATTCCCCTTGACGCTATACAGACCCACCATGTTCAATTTCCTTATGTTAAATTCCCCTTGAGGCTAGAGTTGCCCAAGACATTTTCCCATGTTAAATTCCCTCGAGGCTATATCCCCCAGGGGTTTCTGTAATGTTATATTTCCCATTGTCCCTAGACAGTCCCACGATCTATTCCCCATGTTCAATTTCCCCATGTCGCTAAACAGGCCCACGATTTATTCCCATGTTCAATTTCCCCTTGTCGCTAAACAGGCCCACGATTTATTCCCATGTTCAATTTCCCTTGTCGCTCAACAGACCCACAATTTATTCCCATGTTAATTTCCCATTGACGCCAAAGTGACCCAGGGGTTTTCGTAATGTTAAATTTCCCTTGACGCCAAAGTGACCCAGGGGTTTTCGTAATGTTAAATTTCCCATTGACGCCAAAGTGACCCAGGGTGTTTTTTAATGCTAATTCCCCTTGACGCTAAAGAGACCCAATTCACTACTGTTGGGCACATAACGATCTTGTAAACTTTATAGATACAGTTCAGTTGTGTTCGCACAAAATTACAATTAGCATATGATCCGTACAATAGAACTTGTTTTTCTAGGAAACAAAAATGTTATTGATGTAAAGTTCGATGCCTCTAACAACAATACTGAGAACTAATTTTTAACCACCTGGCACAATATGGCCTCGGAAGAAGACAGTGACAATCGGTCTCGGCCACACATTTTTCTGGTGTAGTCTGCGAACGGTGCCAGACCCATCTAACTTAGGTGTATACCTACAACTCAGATCTATTTTGATGAGGTTATCTTCCACCTTTGACAGAAAAGTTTAGCGTGATGTTTCAGTCTGAAACCTTGATAATAACCCCAAAATGTATTCTCCTAAATTTACAACCAAACGTCGTCATACGTTTTGGAGAGCAATGTTACTGTCTGAATAAAAAGGGGTGTTTGATAGTCATAAGGTATGAATTCATTTCAATGTCCGATTTGAACTTTTTTAATACACTAAATTCAAACATATATGGCTAGAAGCCAAGATCGAATTGACAATAGTCCCATTCTACCTCTTACATTTCATTTTGCTAATACATATTTGTTTTAAGAATTGTTGATCGGTGAATGTAAGTGAAAATATCTCTGTAAATGATCTCATGTACATACAAGTTAGGCTTTTCAGGATATGACAGAAGAGAAATACAATATGGAATGACAATATTTCCATTTTATCACTTTCATTTCATTTGGGTATTACAGTTTCCTTTTAAGAACTGATGATTGTTGAATGTAAGAAAACGAAGTCCGTTAGTAATATTACATAAAAACAAGACCCGCTTCTTTGGAAATAAAATCAAATTAATAAACTTACCGGTATTTCCTTATTACGTCTAGGTGTTTCTTCCACCTGTTCACATGTCAACTGCATAAATACAACTGCATAAATAACCAGGATGTCGAAGAAGAGGCCGAATAAAATTACACTTGTGGTAAAATTGCAGCAATAACAAAACACAACAAACAATGTATAAATAAATGAACAAAACCCAATATCATTCGTGGTCATTTTGTTAACTTTAATTGAAGCTTTGTTAATATTTAGATTTTTTCTTCAATTTTGCGCGTTTCTTTACTTGTACGGAAAGGAAGATACATAAGAATGTCATCGAATATCAATTTTGCCTTTTCTTTACCTCAAATTCCTGTTGATTTCCTTTACAGACCATGTGTCATGTATATGATTTATTCGATTTTGTACAAGGTAGATCACGGGCCCCGAGTGACCTAGTGGTCTAATGCGCTCTCCGTTACAGATCACTGCCATCTCACCTCTGTCTGCGTGGGTTCGAGTCTCAGATTCAGGCAATGTGGGTATGTGAGAAAGCTTGCCAGTAGCTTCTCATGGGTCAGTGCTTCTTTCCTGGGGTTTTTGCCGGGTTCTTCCTCCACCGTTAATACTGGCCGCCATGTATAGCCGATCGTGTGCTGAAAAATGGCGTTAAACCCTACAACAACAACAACAACAAGGTAGATCTAAGGCAAGTTTTACTAAACAAAACACATCTCCGCTGCACTCAGTCACTACGATGAATGTATGCACTTTGTGCTTGAAGTGATGATTTTTTATAGAAAGAAAACGAGATCTCTCTGCTAGGATTTTGGAAAACCATATCTTATTTTATCATTGCAGTGCAGAATCATGAGACAAACAGACTGAGAGATAAGAGGGGACATGGAGCTTTTGTCAGTCTATTGACTATAACTGAGATCGTTTTGATTCATTTGTAAATAATGTTTTTTCATGATCGTTTGGTTTCTAAAGGGATTCACATCGTGAACATGTATCCCTTTGACTGGATATATCTGTCGGGTTCCGGTAGAGTTATTTCTCTAAAACGCTGTTGAGGTATATGATTATCTACTTGTTATATAAAATGATCTAAGGTTGCTCACAATGATAAAATTTGTCACCATTCCCAATCAGATTGGAGGGTTGGCAGGAGGGCATGGTCCGGTCCTCAACCTTAATTGGCCTCCAAACGCATTATTTCAATACATAATTCTGAAAATAAAAAATATACTTCGTTGTGTACTTAGTTGTCTTTTAAGTCTGAATATAGTAAATTATATTGGTCCGTTTTGGCATTCGATCCATTTCCAAAATTGTAATATAAACAGGGCTTAGAGACTCCAAACTCTGGAAGTGACCGGATCCTCTCTGAGCCTTGAAAAGGCCTGTGTTTCATACATGCTGAACTAAAGTATACAGTATATTTATTTCACAAAACGTCAACATTGGGGTCTATGGAAAAACGTTTGGTACTGTATTAGATCTTAGTTGACGTCCGACTTTATCACGTCTGGCTTACGAACTGAAACAATACCATCGGATTAACTAACACAAAGAGCCATCGAAGTTTAGCAAGCATGATAATGTCTATATCATATTTTCAATACTCATTCGCAATATTAACGGAGAACACATTATTTTGTATCCATTAGGCAATAGTTATTTATCAAAATTAGCGTAACAGATTCTACATAGCTTTCTCTGTTTAGAAGGAAACGAAATAAAGCAGCTGTGAAACGATATAAAAGCATAATATAAATTAATGTCTTTCCAAATCTAGTAAGTATAGCATGTTTTTTGCAAAATCTATACAAATCACATCACAATACCTTTAAACTTATTCGGGCAATTTTGTAGCTCTCGAAGGTCGTGTTGACTTCAACTTGACACTTTGAAATTTCAGTCCTCGTTCAGCTGGGTCCGATTGCGTTGGTTCATGAGGATTTAGTTCCACACGTGTTTATACTTTAAGCGAAATCTCATCATCATTATCAAATTCTTTTACCGGTCGCGAATGATTCCCCTATACACTGAATCTTTTCGCATTTCTTACGTTTTGCTCATACCATCGTTCAATCTACAACGACACGATTACCAGTTTTGCTGAGCACCTTGAAAGAATATGGGTTGAATGGAGTAGAGAGCGAACTGCTCTATATTCAGGCTTAAGGACGGTGTCTTCTGCCTTTATATTACGTTCACAAGATTTTCGTATCGCATCCGCATATACTTTTCCTTTTTCTTTTCTTTTGCTATCGCGATTGTGTAGTTTTGTACCATCTGACGGCCATAATTGGGTTCGGCGGGGTGGTGTGTAACTCTGTACATAAACTAATACGATTGGATATCTGACTTCTAATGACGATGTTTTGCGTGCGCAACTCTTTTGCAATACAACCTCTTCATTAGCTTGTGGCCACAACGGGGCTGTTTTGCGGTGAGCAATACTGTTTTCGGCCAGACGGTTTTTATAATGCTTACTTATAATCTGAGGACCGTTATCAGTTTCAAGAGAAATTGGTTAACCATGAGTAAGAAATATCTTGCATAAGAACGACATTATATTCTCGGAAGTTATTTATTTTTTAATCTCAGTCTCCAAAACATAGAATAGTTAGCTGTAAAGTGTCGAATTTTGAATTGTATTGAACCGTAAATTTGAATGCATTGAGCATTAAACTTTTATCACATTTTAGCCAGAAAAGACTTTGTGAAGGGTCTCTTCGACATTTCTTCTTTTCTCCCCCATGTCAGTGTTAACACTTAAAGGCTAGAACTTATGACTCAGTGAGATTGCCAGGGCATTGCTGCGCTATCCTGAGGAAGTAAACATTTGAGCTACCAACTATAATCGCTTGATAGGAACCCATGTCAAATTATCATTTTCGAAGGGAAATTGATATACCTCGTACTTCACAGGTTCTATGCCCTCTGAAATCTGACGGAAGAAATGAAAATTTAGGAACCGCTGCTTACGATTGGCAAGAGTAAATTAAGGCGTACCCTTTGAAAATAATATGAATTTAAAGTGAAGACCTTAGTCGAAATTCTTTACTCTTACAATTCCAGAGAGTAGTTTGTCTTCGAGGAATCCTAAAAAGAATAGTGCTTTCCTCATTAAACAAGAAAAGGGGACCAGGTGGCTGTCTTGTTAGAAAAGACAGGGTTTAGTGCTAGGACGCACAATTTCTGAAAGGGAACAGTATCAAAGTACGTAATTTTAGTTTCCCACGTAATTTTCTGTTTTTTTTTATTGTTTGTTTTATGAAAATGTGTTTGATATGACTAGGATCAATATTACGTATCGTTTATTCAATTACATGGAAATTTGTTGTTGCTAGAGTTGTTATGCAACTTATATCTTTAATTTTACATTTACTAGTTCATTGATAGAATTGACGATTGCATGCTATCTAGGTTTTCATATGAGTAGGATTTCATAGGGTTATATGAAATAATTTTCTTTGCCTGTTAGGACAATATTGATTATCGTGAGTTAACGATAATCGCATATTAATATCTGACTTTGCAATGTTTAAATAATCTTGTAAGTTAGGGATTGCTGTGAACTAGAATTTTGTGAATTTTATTCAATAGTAACTGAGCATGTTTTAACGTAGGTAAAGAGATATGGTAACGTTAGACATATCGCTAACGTGTTAATTATGGCCTGTCTCTGTGAAGCGAGGGTGATGTTCTATCGAATTAGTTCAGTATGTATGCAGTCTGGATAGCTAGTATGATTCTGAGTAATGTAAGTGAGGGATATTTTGTACCTGTAGAAAGTGGTACATACAGAGATTTAGGGGTAAGACGGAGGTCCAAAGAAAAGAAGTGACGAGTTCACAATGAAGGACTAGGTAGTCCAGAAAGGGGTGAAGTGTAGAGAATAGGAAGGCTCGAGAAAGCAGGAAGACGATGATACACGGTCACGGAAGATAAGTGATGCAATCAGTCGTAGACATTGCTCTCTTTTCACCACTCGATGTTATGATGAAATAAATCCAAATTGGACACTGCTATTAAATTCTGTTGACGTAATTTACATTGAATTGGAATTGCCGCTATTAATTTGTTTTCATTAAATTTGTTGTTTTTCTTGTCTAACGGAGCTTGTATTGTATTATTTCTTCCCAATATTCTTGCTCAATTCTCTGCCGAAATTCTATATTTTCACTCCCACCGGGCTGTAAGATCGAGGGAGATCATCCTCTAGAAAACGCCAGCCAAATCAAATTAACAACCCCTCTTACTAAGAGGGCGACGTCACATTATCCATGACTACAAATATGTACGACTGCAAATATGTAATCACCGGCGGGAAGCGGTCACAGCAAATCAGCCGCAAAAAGTTGATACAGCCCTGTTGATAGTACAGTTAGCGTCATCGGTTCAGGTTTACTAATGTATGACACTAGCTGGAATACATAACAACCTTTAGAAAAATTCACAAATTATTTGCTGATATTAGGCTACAATACTTTTGGTCATAACCAATGCTTTATGCATTCAATACCTGTGCCAACTCATGAATCTGTTCACGCAAAGATTTTGGAATTGCAATCCGTGTTCCGCATGGTACCAGTTTGCCTATAGTATTCAGTTCACTGCGAATTGGTAAATACTATTTGCATTATACCATTTACTGTCAGATAATCTGTCTCGAATTTCTCCCAGATAATGACCATTGTACGATGCCTTATCATTTTCATGCGTATTCATCCCTGCTGGTGTAGCTTCCTGAGCTACAATACTTGTGGATTCTTCAGTAACATCCATTACCATGAATTTCTCCCTGACTCTTTCAACAGACGCGAAAAAAAATCCGCGATTGTTTTGAACCCTTAACGTATTTGTCTTTATACCTGTAAGGTTACATTCTCAAAACCCGTCTTTCGATTCGTGCAAGAGGATTATGGTTTGTAATGGTCCAACTCAATTTCATATAGGTACATGTGAAACGTTTCACAGGCCCAGACTAGAACCAAAACATTTTCCAGTTTGTGAATATCATTTCTCAGTATTGCTCAAATTATGGCTTGCAGATCTTTTGATTCTGTGTTTATTTCCCTGTTGCTGAACAAGCACTGCACCTATTCTTACCAATGACTCATCTGCAATTATTTTTTTGATTTCCTTTGTCGTTCTCCAAATTCTTCCCATGGAAATGCTACACGTCCTTCTTTTATTGTCGTCATCTTGATAATTTCTATACGTACTTAACTATCAGCATAAGAACAGTTTAGGAAATGTGTAAGATGCATAACACTCAGTTCACGAAAACTAAACGTAGAAGGTAGTACATGTATGCATTCCTTCTTTTCTCCATGTATAAAATAGTATATATGATAATGGTTTATTGGAGAATTGAATGTGTTCATTCGGTGGAAAAACCTTGACATTTTGTGTCTTGTCATTAGGAACTAGTTTGCTTTAAAAAGACGAAACAAAAACATCGATAATTTTGAAATTAGAGCTTGTCCATAACACACGTGTCCCTAGTTGTAAAACTGAGACATTCGTCGTACAAAATGAATGCCATATTTTCTTATAGTAATTTTAAATTTAAGAAGGAAAAAAAGCTAAGAGAAACATACAAGGCGCATTCAGTTCAATTCACTACACACTTTTCTGGTGCTAGTTCAGTACATACTTTTCAATCGTGCATGTTAATTAATTTGTTTGAAAGAATCTTCAATGAATTATTTATAAACGTCATTTATTCATACATAAGTATGTACGTACGTACATACATACATACATACATAAATACTTACATGCATTAATACATGCATATATACATACATACATACATTCATACATTAGTATGTACTACGTACGTACATACCTAACCACCTTTCATTCATACATGCATACATTAATACATACATACATACATTCTTACATGCATTCAGACATGCGTATATACATACGTACATACATACATACATTCATACATAAGTAAGCACGTATGTACAAACATACCTACCTACCTACATTCATACATAAATACATTGACAAATATATACATATATACATACATACATACTTACATGCATTCATACATACATATATACTTACGTACATACATACATACATTCATAAATAAGTATGTACGTACGTATATATGTATGTATCTACCTGCATTCATACATGCATACATTGATACATACATACATACATACATACATAGATACATACATACATACATACATACGAAGAAGGGTTGATTGATGGAGGAAGGACCGGTAAATTAAATAATTATTTTGAAGAAGGATAATAATGACTTTATTCAAGGATCAGGTTTCCTTTCCCCAACCTACATCTCAGCAACCACGCCTAAAATCTTCCTGCACAGTTACTTTCTATCCCTGTACTGTGAATAGTTGTATGAGCAGCAGGAATGTTTCCCGTTGGAAGCAATCTGGGACAAAAGTATCCCTTATTTAGGAAGCAGACAGAAAGTAAACATAAATCAGTCTCATATATGAAAGGCTTTAATCACTAAAAGAATTACAAGGGTATTGTGCACTTATATTGTAAATATGGGTGAGAATAAGAGCAAAAAGATTCATTTAAAGCAAATATATCAACATACAAATATAAAATTGTAAAAAAAATACTTTCTTGTAAAGCAAATAAATCAATGTACAAAGTTAACATTTTGTAGAAAGTAGATGTGTATTAATTAGAAAGTAGATGTGTATTAAATAGAAAGTAGATGTGTTTTAATTAGACATAATATGCGTATTAATTAGAAAGTAGATGTGTATGAATTAGTAACAGTACATTCATGTTGATGATTTGCGGTAATCGGTCAGGCAAATTCGCATCTGTGTACCAATTAATGCAGGCATCTCTTGCCTTGCCTGTCGAATACAGAATTTAGTTTGATCTCATATAGTGTCTCTTAGTGACTCATTTTATTATTTTTATTGTTATTATTCATAAGTATTATCACTTTGCCCTATGTTCAAGATGTTTTTCCTCAAACAAACGGAAACATCCTTTTTGGAGGTTTCATTTCTAGCTGCCTTATGTATAGTGTTAAAGCGGCAAAACTAACGATGTTTTTATCAAACGAGAAGTTGCATCAGAAGGCATCTTGGCGTTTTGTAACGTCGTGTGACCTGCTTTTCAAATGCATTTCTCCTTTAATTTGTAAGGTATCTTAGTTTTTCTTTCTTTCTAAAAGTCCTATGCTTAAGTTGACATTTTCGGACCTGTTTTCAATGAAAGCATCATAAGGGTGCGGAGAAGGAAAGTTTTCGATTGTTCAGGTACATTCGTTGCTTGGGGATGGGTGGGGATGAAACAACTATCTGAATGCACTTGCTCTATTTGTAGAAGTTTCGATATTAGTCATACAATAAAAGAAGCAACCTTGAATAATAACTTGATACTAAGTTAGCTTCAGATGTAAATCTGAATAAACGTTCCATGAAGTTACATTTCACCTACAGGCATTCCTAAATGCAGATTACAGCTCCCTCCATGTTGTGTAATGAGCCATTAAAGACATTACTGAATGGAGATTACAGCTCACTCTCTGCGGTGTTGTGAGATATATTAAAGGTCACCTCTGCCAACAGACCTGGTTCCAAATGCAGAGAACATTAGATCATTACAATTCATGAGTAGGAAAATATACAAGTGAATGAATAAAACCAAAATAACATAAACAACAGCACGTGTCAATAGTTAGTACAGCATATTAATAATAAGAATAGAAAGTTGCAGTTCAAAGAAGTAGGTGTTTACAGTATTCCTAAATTGAGTTCTAAGATTATTGCCTTCATAACGATTCAAAGTTATCTGATACAGATTTTTCTCTTAAAAATAAAACTACCTAAAGATAAAAAAAATGGACACAACTGTATTTTTCAACATTAGTGCTTAAGACAATGATAGGGTCTTCCATACAACATAAGTATCTTTGTCGGCAACTGTCCTTATCCAATATATCTATAGTTTCAAAATGGATTTTGAATTATATAAATTCTAACGTTGTAGTTGTTTTGCAGCCATAGCAGATGAAAATACGTAAAATTCTTCACAGATTTGTATATTTTGTTTTAATTAACTAGCAGCATAAGAGCAGTTCATGATGTACATCTTATCCCTGATATTTAGTTGACTAAACTCTCTTAATATAAAAACAAAAACAGTTCTCAAAACGTTCACTGGGGTATTGAATGTGGCTAGGGTGTATTATTTCAGTGCCAAAAAACTGGATACAATGTTTTCATCACCAGTCACAATTTCTCTTTTAAAAAATGAAAACAAAACGTCACTAAAAGTGTATATTCTAGCTTGCCTGTGTAACACACGTCTCTGCTTGTAACGTTCACTCATTGGTGGAACAAAACTGAATGTCAAATTTGTACCCAAGAAATACATTTAAAGAAAACATACACAGCACATTCAATGCAAATATTTTTCCATCGTGTTACAAATTAATTTGCATGCGAGTATCGTAACTGAATTCCTTATGAATAGCAATGGTTTGTGAGCAGAATCTTAAGCATCATTATGTTTATAACGCTTAGGATAAGTTGATAGAAAAAAGATCGAAATTTTTATTTTATCCATATGCATATTTCCCAGAAAACATTATATGACATTTGGTATCGAGTTGAAAACCTGAACAACAAGGGTTGATATTTTCCAGTTGTTACAGGTCTCCGTAAACGTTGTAAAACTAATCGAAAGATGTTGAATTAAAGACTGCAATGACAAATAATCAACAAAGTATGCATTACATTTAATTAAGCATGCCAGTTTATCGTTTTGAAACAAATCAAACATAACCTTACTTAATGTTTCATCTGACTCTGAGGTGCTTCTGAACTATGTTAACATGAAAATATATTCTCTCTGGTAGTTTT
Organism: Sinohyriopsis cumingii; assembly: GCA_028554795.2. Taxonomy (NCBI): domain Eukaryota; kingdom Metazoa; phylum Mollusca; class Bivalvia; order Unionida; family Unionidae; genus Sinohyriopsis; species Sinohyriopsis cumingii. The sequence goes on along the minus strand of CM068828.1, from coordinate 46,259,540 downwards.
ATATGCAACAAAAGCAAACTATCGTTGTTAATATGTTTTGTCCACACCTTCGTCCCATATGAAATTTTCAGATATTTTATATAAAAATCCTGACATTTTTGGGACGGGATATGCTGCCTTGTGGAATTAGTTTCCTGGTTGACCTTATCGGGACTCTTTGCTATATCGAAATATAAGTGTTTCGTCCATACATTCTGAGAAAATTAAAATCAGTACTTGATGTTTTTCAAACTGTTAAAGACTGTGAGAATTTTTTGTGATGCTACACGTTTGTTAACGTTACTCTGCTTATATAAATTGTAAATTTGCCGCTAAACATAGAAAGTCAAAACATGCATACAGATTGGATAAAATCGCATCATGTGACTCCGGAAGCTAAGCGTTTTTCCTTCATATCACTGTAGAAGAACAGCGCATGTATTCATGCGTCCATCTGGTGTGATTTGACAATAGATGTAAGTTATAAAGAATGTTTAAATGTAGATCTCTTATTTATTAGCTGATATTCAGGTGATAACTATTTATGATGATAAGAATTGAATTTCGAATTTTTGATAACGCTATTATAAAAAGGGAAATGATAAAAGAGTAAATTGAAAAATTGGAGACCAATATCATTGCTAAATGTAGGTTACACAATTCTGAGCAAATTCCCAGCATAAAGAATCAACGGGGAATATAGAAAATTATGAATAAAAACCAGAGTTGCTAGGATAAGGTTCGAAACATACAAAATAACAAACTGTCAGAACAACAATTTGCTATATTAACATATAAAGCAACAATGGATCATTAGTACTATTCGACCAGGAGAAAGCGTTTGACCGCCTAAAGCATAACTATATATAACAAGTGTTAAATAAAGTTTATTTTGGACCCAAATTTAGATGATGGGCACAAATCTTGTATCATAAAATACTTTCCAAAGTACAGATAAATGGACCAACAACCCAAAAGTTTGCAATTAGAGAGATCAGTAAGACAGGGATGCCCCGTGTCTATGCTATTATACGTAATAGCAATAGAAATCCTGAGCTCCAAAATCAGAGATAATATAGATATAAAAGGCATTCCTATACCAAATTGAGCTAAAGAATTAAAATTGGTACAACATGTGGATGATTGTACAAATTCATGACTGATCCAAAGTCTTCTAAACATCTACATTAAGAGTTTGAAAAGCATCAGGGTCAAGAATAAATCATGATAAGACGGAGATACTACTAATAAGAACCTGGCGAGGGAACCACCCAGGACTCCCTCCTCACCTAATTAAAGAGAAAGTAACAATACTAGGAATCTATTTTGGGAAAAAGAACATGGTAGAAAAAAACAAATAAGTAAAAGAAAAAGTAGAACATAGCATTTCAATCAGGGCATTAAAGCCCCTATGCATAATTGAGAGGGTACAAGATGCAAAAAAACCTATATATCTAGCAACATAAAGTACATACTATACACAAACGGTTTTGAAGTTAAAGTAATTCACAAACTAGTCATGACTATAATAAACTACATCTGGAATTAAAAACTACATTCCGTATGAAATGATTATCTGTTTAGAGGAAAAAATAAGGGAGGGCTGAATCAGCACAATCACTACTACAAGAAAATATCAAATATGATAAACAGATTAAGCAATTTAAATAAAGGGCCAACCCGATCACTCATGGGAAGCCCTTTATATACACTGGTTTGGCTTGACACTGAGAAATAAATCCGATATATAAAAAAAACAATCAACTGACACGTTAAATACAAAGACGACGAAAATTTGCATATATTAGGCTAATGAGAATTTAGTATACGGATAAGAAAAATATATGAGAAGAAACGAACGACCGCAGCATATATAATATAATAAGGATTGAACTTATAAAAACAACAATAATAAAGGTACGGTGGAGAAATATTAGAGTAAAGTGGGGAGAGGTATGGAAAACATGGGCACAAATTAAATCCATGAAGATACATAGTCTGATTTACAAATGCCTGCAAGACGTAACGGGGAAGGTAGCCATGCACAGACATATGATCAGAATTATGCTTAAATGCCCGCTATGTAAAAGAGATATATTTACGAAAAACCATGTACTTATAAATTCCGAAAGCAAATGAAAAGGAAAGGGGGGAGATACAAAAAACAACTAGCAGCTAAGGGGGATATTATGAAAACGAATTACTGTATTTAGACAGGATACCAAATGAAGAAATACTACACGTAATAATTGACTTCATAATAAAAAATGAGGTAATGCAGGCAAGTAATTATCATGTAAAAACGAAATTATGCCCCTATATAAACCCATGCTAAGAAATAAACTAAAGAAAGCAAAATAGAGTATATTAATACACTGCCAGGCAGGGGACCACTCCTGGGAAGGGGGAGGGAGATTCCAGCCAGACCGCGGGCTGAATACTGTTCTCTCTCATGTCATAGGGCCCGGAGGTCTCGGAGGCTGAGTTTATTTATTATACCCAAGTTATTAATAAAACTAACAACTAAGCACACAATAGGGAAACCTACTAATCAAATATGGATTTTAACACTAACCCAGCTAGGAACAAAAATGCAGACGGGGACAGGGAACCTGGGTTCCGGAAGAAGTATTGGGCAGGGGTGTGTCACAGGGCGATTCGCCAAGTGAACGGGCCTGTAGAGGAGCTCAAGAAAACCCCTGACGCAGTATATGGACAAATAAACAAAAGCACAGGGATAATATTAACACAATGCTAATAAAAGGTTTCCAGTAAAAGAAGACACACAGCAAACATAATACAATGACACACATGGAAACAAACCTTTCTCTTGAGTAAGGGGTTTTGGAATTTTTGTTCTCAGAATATTTATAGCACACAAACAATATAGCAAATGGCGACCAATATGATTACTTTTCCGTCATTCAATAGCGAACATACGATGCAAAATAGGAAAAATACAAGAAACCACAGCATACTGAGGAGAGCGTTAAAGTGAACCTGAAATAAGATAAAATACATCACGTGCAATTAAATGTGCATGAAATAGAACTCCTTTACCCTCATCAATATATTATAATACAATTTAATTGGTTATTCTTACCAGCATGCACGTGCGCATAGAGTACATGATCAAAGTATTGCGTAGTTATCAAATACTGTACGTATAATTTAAGCCAGAAACTCAGATTTGGTAATGAACAAAAGCTGGAAAGGAAACAATGGACAAATTTAAATAAACTTATAATAAATGACTGAATAGAACAATCTCTCCGTTTTGAACCCAAAACTGAATCCATTGAACGTAGTGTTTTCTTATAACTAGTAGTGTGAAACTGAATATTCATGGATGGTTTGTTCCAGAAGTATTTTTAAATAAGTTTACAGCTAATTTAGTATACACTGGACACAATAATATAAAATGATAATTACAGGTTACTGCCTTTTTATGGGAAAATATTGACGAGTTTTTCGGATGAAAATTTTGCACGACCTTGGGAGCGCAGTATATTCATCGGAAAAAGGGTTAGTACTTACTCTATATTGGTTGAATATAATTGGCTTGATACAGTCGTATGACATTAATGTCGGTATACGTGTCAGGTGACTCCACTGTCGACGGTATGCTATGAAGTACATCGTAGTGTTCGCGTTTGGCACGTCTTGCACTGAGAACGACTCTTCGGGCAGACTTCCAGATTCCGTAAGTCACAAATATCGCCGAGGTGAAACTCAGGATGGCGATGATAATGGCTATCGATATGGCTATTATTCCGTCAAAAATAGTGGGCATGTGATGCAACATGGGACACATACAATGAACCCAGGCATGCTGAGGAAAGGGTTAAAGTGAACCTATAATAAGATAAAATACGCCAGAGAAATAGGGTCGAAAAGCAAATCATTACATCAAACGCATCTTAATGTACATGACAATTTTACACCTCTACCTCCATTCAAATGTTTAAATTAAATTTCAATATTTTTTTTCCAAGCATGCACTTGCTCATAGAGCAATACGTATCAAATTTTATACGCATTACTTTAAACAGAAACATAGATTGGGCGATGAAACGTGTTTATGTTTTAGTAAGTCCGTATCAGTATATATATGAGAATGTTCAGGTAGGATTGTGCATTATAAGTAGCATCACCAATCTTGAAAGTTATTCATTTATCTTCTGAGGATTCATTTAAGATAATCATTCATTTTTATTTCAGTGCTCTAAATATTCAGATTAATTGGAATAATAGCTGTCACGAAGTACTATGAATTTACTTAAATTCATTTGGTTGTTTAATAGCTGTTACTGAATTACTGTGAATTCATTAAAAATACATTTGGATTTAAAGCTTTTATGGAATTACTATAAATTCTGTTAAAGACATTTTGGGATTATATCATAGTGATTCTTCTGTACTGTTGATACATCAGTACATTAGAGGACATCATTCGGAATACCATTGCTACCCAAACGGATTACTGTATACTTCTGGAACTGACACAACAATTAGGAATCTTTATGATTTCATTCACCATACTGGCAATACTTTTACTTTTTTACTTTTTATTTTGGGAAGTTAATTATATTTTCCATTATACAAAACTTGCTGGCATTCACTTTCTTGGTACTAGTTTTCAGATCTGGGAGTCATAATAGTTGTCAAACAGCATACAATATATTTTATTTTTATCAATCTATTCTCTCCATAAATCGAAATTTCAATTCTCAGATTACGAGAAGACACTTGAATAAATACTTTCCTTTATAAAGTATTCATAATAATGTTCACATAATTTTAATCCTAAACCAATACCATACTTAACCTTAAAAAGTTTCATGCACTTCTTATTATTGTCCATACTGATACCTAATTGCCTATTACACTGTCAGTAGACAAGTTCAAGTAAAAAGTCAGACTCTGCACACAATTTCTTTGATATTTTGTCTGAGATGAGTGATTGTTTATCTTACAATGTGTATCATTCTTCATTTCAAATTGTTCGATTATTCTGCATAACTTTTTGGAATGAGATCAGTTTGTGTAGGTAATAAAACAAAACAAATTAATATTCATTTATCACGGTCCCTTAAATTTAGCTACATCAAATGTTCCTTGGGTTTTTTGTTTGTTTTTGTGTTTCTTCTTGGAGGTTGTTTAAAACATAACAGTGAATAATAGTGCACTGAACCTAACTGAGATAATATTATGTAGATCTAAATTATTATTGATATGGCTAAGTGCATTATCCCCGTTGAGTCATTGGATTTTCAAAAATAATTACATTAACAAAAGCATTATGACTGGTTCTCTTGAAGAAGTATCTAATACCTGTGAAGCGGAACAACAAGAAATGAAAGGGTTTCAATCACAATAAATCAATTAATCTCATATGAAAGAGAATGTATCGTCACAATTTCTATCAATGACAACGACATATATTAATCCTAACATGTTTAGCAAGCCTGCATCTTGTGTTAGAGCTAACATTGTACACAAAGAGAATACATCTGCTAAAAACACACAGCACGACTGTCAGTTCGAACTCTTATCAGTGTAGTGTAAATATGACGGTTATATCAATAATAGCAGAAGCTTGCACGAAAGCCACACGCTTGATGTTGTTCAGACGAACATTAACATGAGAGAATGTTAGCTGGAATCGGAATCGGTTTGATTGAAAATGTTTATGTTCATTATCATAGATTTATAGTTAATTTTAATCCTGTAAAATATAACTCATCTTTTTTCTTCTCTCTTTAGGTTTGCATAAAAGAATAAAATCTCGGTTTTTATATTGAGCTCGTGTGTCAAGGTTTACCGTAGCAAAATAGTTTAGCTTGACAACGACATATATTAATCCTAACATGTCCAGCAAGCCTGCACCTTGTGTTAGAGCTAACATTGTACACAAAGAAAATATATCAGCTGAAAACACACAGCACGACAGTCAGTTCGAACTCTTATCGGTGCAGTGTACGTTGAACGGTGATATCAATAACAGCAGAAGCTGGCACGAAAGCCACACGCTTGATGTTGTTCAAGAGAAAATACACATGAGAGAATGTGGCGGGAATCGGAATCGGTTTGATTGAAAATGCGTATGTTCATTATCATAGATTTAAAGTTAATTTTAATCCTCTAAAATGTAACTGATCTTTTTTTCTTCTCTATTTAGGTTAGCATAAGAGAATAAAATCTCGGTTTTTATATTGTGCTCGTGTGTCAAAGTTTTAAAATCGTTTAGTTTGTGGAAAATTCGCATATTTGAAAGAAAACGCTTCTTAAAGGTTCATGAATAGTTTGCATGGAAGTAAGGACAAATATACATCAGGTCCAGAAAGTGTAATAGCGACAAATTCCATGTCAGACCGAGCAATATCAGTGTCTAATCCACCCACCAAACACTCACTGAGACACAGGTCAGTCAATTCTTGATCAAGGAGCAAGATACGACAAGAAGGGACTGATAGATAAAATATTGGACGCTGTGCCCATGGCTCTAGAAAAAGTGGCATCAAAAAATACTTCGATAAAAAGCTAAAAGAAATTGTCCATCAAGCTGGAATGAGTGGTTCTCTTGCAAAGATGAAATAAGAATTAAACAGAAGATGGTGTAAGGCGTTGATATAGATAAAACGTCACATAAAATGAACTGGAAACAGGGAACCAGAAGTAGTCAGTTGAATTTATCGATGTGGTAAATAGTTGAGATCATTATCATTTGACCGTTTATATCTAATCAGACTGTAGAAAACGCGACCAATTCATGCAAGTTGGAATTGTTGATATTATCTAAGTTTTCCAGCACATATTCATAGGTTACTGCATTCGTATGGGAAAATATGGACGAGTTTTTTGGGTGGAATACTGCACGACCTTGGGAGCGCAGTATATCCAGCCGACAAAACAAGTTCACATTTTCCCATACAAACGCAGTAACCTTTTTATAATATGCTCATTTTCTTATTCTAGCTAAGGCTTAATTACATAAACGAAATACACTACAATAAAGAACGTAAATGAAAGTAAGCCGTATTCTATACTAAATACACAAACGCAGATTCATCATTACACAACAACAACATTATTAATGTGCACATATATCCGCCCAGATAAATTTGAATTTAGTCGCGCGCTAGACATCACTTTCCAAAGAAAATGGCTTTTGTGTCTACTTAAAATTGAAATTTGGACTCATATTGTGAATGAATGCGAATTGGAACAACTTTTTCACTTGATCTGGAATGAATAGATTTTGGTATTTTTGTCGATTCTTCGAAATTTCTTCATTATGGACTGGATTTATCTGTGCCAATTCTAAATGAAATACATCGGATTGAAGCAGCGAGGGAGAAACGTGTTTACATCTGCAAATGTGTTTCTCTTCTATCATTGAATGTTTGAAATCATACTGTGGGGGAAAATATGAAGTCTTTCGATTGCAATTATCAAAAAGGTGCTATGGAATTTAATGTTTATTTCATTTTTAGTGCAGTAAGAAGGGTGTAATTGCACTTGGAATGTAGTCGAAATTACAGTACAATTTCGAAATGTGCAATCAAATTTGAGTACCCATGGCATGTTCATGTAATTCGGGTTTGCAGAACGAAGAAAGTACATTTTGGAGAAATTCAGGATTAAAACTGATAGTATATGTTTGCCACTATTATTATCAACTAAAGAAGACAGTTTATGCCTTGTCCCTTGCATGTTATTTGTAAGGACCTGTCTGGCGTCAATAGGTAACCTAGATCCAAAACATTGTATCAAAAAAGTTAACGCCGAATGTGTCAAAACAGCTGGTATGTGGCAGTCCACGAAACATCTCGTTTAGTTCATTCAGAAACTAATTTTATCAACCAAATCGTAAAGCGTCTACTACGAGAGTGTAAATGATTTGTTTACATAGTAGTTCCCAATACACTATTGAGCACACGTGAGTTCAATATGAAGTTGCGCGCGAATGAAATGTCGTAAAATACTGAACGATTCTGATAATATAAAGTTAACGGAGAAAAAATGAGCATATAATAATCCTCAGTATCGTTCCTGTCACATATTATGCACTATCTTTTAGATTGTTTCCATAAATACAATTTTAAATTCTCAGATTTTGTCAAAACAGATTTATATGTATGTTTACAAGAGACTTTGAAATAATCTTTCAGGTTCCATATGTTTATATGAAGGGAGTTTATCAGAATTTTCGAAGTTATAATTCGAGCCTGAGGGAAGAGTATCAGCATCTTGGAGAGTTTAGGAATGTAACCCAATTAATGCTATCATTGGATTCACTTTCTATAAATAACTTTCTGTACTGAATACTTAGCATAATATTTACAATATGTAGCTTAAACTACATATTTATCTGTATGTTTACACGAGACTTTAAAATAATCTTTCAGGCGGACATCAGTTTCCATATGTTTATATGAAGGGAGTTTATCAGAATTTTCTAAGCTATTATTCGAGTCTGATGGAAGAGTATCTGCATCTTGGAGATTTTAGGAATGTAACCCAATTAATGCTATCATTGGATTCACTTTCGATAAATAACTTTCTCTACTGCATACTTAGCATATTATTTACATAATTTTTAACCTTAACCGATATGTAGCTTAAACTAACTGACCTTAGGAATTTAAATGGGATTCCTGGGAAGTTTTCATATTGAATCCATGTTGATCATTAGACTGTAAATAACTACGACCAAGTGAAAATAAATCGGAATTTGCATTCAATTGCAATTTGATTTTCTCTAAGTGACCGGTTGATTTTATTGACAATCTATAACCATTAATACTGTCCGCGGTCCCTTGAATTAATCTGCAACAATTGTTCTTTGCCGTTTACTTGCCAGTTTGATAGCTTGTTGTTTTTCTTCTTTTCTCTGGGTGGGGATGGTTGCGGCTAACTAACTGTGAATAATATTGCGTTGATCGTAACAAAAATCCAGGATTTTCATGATTTGAACCGTGAAGTGATAGAGTTAAGATCGGTCTTCTACAATGGAGGATATCTTCTTTTGTAAAGAAATATTTTGGGAACTTTAAAACATTTTTGTTTCCTATGAAAATATGTGTTAATTTTCTAACTGCGGACTTCGTATTAATTTTCTTTTTCATGTTTAAGCAGTCTTTGAAATGTTTATTTTTTCTGACAGAGAAATATCAGTGTCTACTCTCTTTAAAAATATTAGAAGAATTAAAGCATAACATTTCAAAAGAGACTGGTGATCAGTGGAATGATTTGGAAAATTTACGTGAAGAAATTTTGAAGCTATTTCGAAGAATCGATAAGCTGGATACAGAAAATAACATAATCTGGAAGGAAAATAATTTTCTTGGACAGAGACATTCAGTGGAATTTATAGTGAATTTTAACCTGGAATTATATTACTGTGTTACTGTGTTTCAACAAAAGACAGCACATAAACATTCTACGAGCTTGCACAGACACATCATCACCTTCAGCTTTGGATCTAATTTGGTCTTCTACTGAATATTATTCAGGACTTTAAATTATTAGGACTTGTGTCTGTAATTCTAGGATTATTTGGGATTTAATTTCTTTGTTATTACATTTTAAATTTTGATTTTAGGGAAAAAAAATATTTGTTGAATTTTGCAAAGCTCGTTGCTTTTAGATCTTTGCTGTCATTTATGTTTAAAGCATAAACTCCAAACAATGGCATAAATAATAGAAGTATTCAAAAGTGCGTATACATTTTCATAAGAATCATGTTGATGCATTGACATGTATCTCCTGTGGAGATCAAATATTATGGATAATAGTTATTGCCTGGATGGATTATCAAATGGATTATTTTAAAAATAATAATTCACCGTGCCTAGATTATAAATTTTGGTTCCTTTTTTAGTACTATAATTCTCTCTCGCCTCTTCAGTGTAAACATTTTAAAAAATTTTTCTTGCGTGGATACCTCACAATGTATAATTCTTTATCGAAAAATTATCATGCATCTATTATGGGTTTATTTGTAAGAACTGTGCTATTCTTTTTCCTGTTTTTTTTTTGTTGTTGTTGAAAATGGTTAGTAGTTTGTCTTTAAATGCAAGATAATCAAAAGCGAAAAAATGTGTTGGAATTTGAAAGTAATAACAAGTTCCATACAATGTTTACAAAAAGTAATCGAAACAAATATTGAAGCAAAGAAGGGATTTATAAGTTTATAGACGCATTAAGGACGCTAAGTAAGTATAACTGCTCTTGATAAGGGCATTGAGAATAAAAACGCTTACTAATATGTTTTGGCAAAATGAAGATTCTCCAACATTTTCTAGTGCGGCCAGTCAGTTATCAAAGAATATAAAAATCCTTCCTCTGTCCTCTATGCAGACTGTAACTATAATTCAAAAATAGTGACATAGATGCATATAACTACGGAACAATAAATAACCCTAAAGCAACAGACAGAATACTGGATCTGGAGGAAGAAAATCACAGACTATAGCTGGATTCAGCCAGTTAAAAATGACACACTTAGATTTTTTCTTAATAATGAAGAATGTCTAAGTTTTATTGATAGGAAGAATACAAACATGTCCGAGCTGCCCTTACCCACCGTTCAATTTATACAGTTTAAAAAGAGAAACTTTTTCAAGAAATCCAATAATTCGATGCTAAAAGACCACTTATATGTAGAAAAGGGAATAAAAAGATAAGAAATAAATATACTGTATACACCAACAAAAAATAATAATAATAATAATAATAATAATAATAATAATAATGATAATAATAATAATAGCTCCAACGAATAATCTAAACAAATGTTGCTTCTCAAATAATATCTAAACATTACATTAAATACGTCTGCAGACTGATGTAAGAGCAACATAAGAAATAAAATTAGAGAAGTGTCCAGCTCCATGTACGTGTATGCAAGAATAAATGGTGAAAATGCATTTCGCTCCGTCTAGCTACACAACATTTTGCAAATATCCCATATAGTCAAAGAACCCACTTTACCAAACCCATCTAAAAGGAAATATCTTTATTATTCTGAGAACGCACTTGACACCAGCAGCCAATGAGGAATTAACCAAAACTTGTCAACGAGTTTTATTATTAATGGTAATTACCGATCGTAAACACTTATTTATAGATCATACGCAATCTGCACTCTCAATATCTTAAAATAGAATGTTATACCCGTGTACAAATAATAGCTATATAATATCTTGATTTCAGATGATCATTACATTTTATATTTATGAGCAAAACTTATATATAGACATAATAATGTACCAAGATTTTTAAAGAAAATACAGATATAGATAACAGACAATTACATGTGACCATTAAAAAACTATTTGTGGAAAACTAGCCACGAATATTATAAATTGGTTTAGTTTAGCTTGCAGTCGGGAGTTTCTTTTTTCATTTTGAAGAGTTGGGTGACTTTGAGAGGATATCCTCTCCCTATGTAACCATAAAGAGATAAGAAGAAGATTATTTTTGAGAAATGTTTTAAAAGCAGGTCAAACCTAGCAGTCATGAAAAATCGGAATCAAATTAATCAATAAATTTCGATATTTCTACAAATACCTCGAACATATTTAGGTGAACGAAAATTGTCAAACTTGAAGATTAAATGTCTGCACATGTTTTAATTGTTACGACTCTATTGTCTTAAATTAATCAACAGAAAAGAGTGAAAACAACAAGTTTAGTACAAAATCAACAAATTTTTTATTTTCTTTGATACAAAGCGAACATTCTAAAAGAGAAGAAAGCATTGTGACCTAAATCCCAAGTTGTCCTAAACGTTCTATCACATGCCCAAAATTATAGAATGTTCCGAATTAATACCAGTGGTGTTCCGAATCAATTCCAGTTTTGAATGTGTTCATGTACCAATAGTCTGGAATAGTGTTGGTGTGGCTAATTCAAAACGTTTCTAAATGACTTCATAATTATCTCAAAATAGTGATTGATTTCGAAAAGTATAAATGAGCCTTTGTAAATCCAAGGAATAATTTACATAAATAAATCAGCTTAAATTAAAAAAGAACAGTACTAAAGGACTAATTCTACTAGTCAGATGTAGTAATGAGTAATTCTACTGCATATTGTATATTTTAACATTAAATTGTTACATTACCCAGCCCTAACATCGACTCATAAATACGTGTGCCTTTGTTTTGAAGCCGATATGATCAAATCTTTGAATTACATTTGTGTAGATGCCAATCTCGTTTTGTTCTAAAGAAACCTACTAACTTTTATTCCTTAGGGCATTTTGTAGATAAAGCATAAAAGTGTGGACACTATATGGTACCTGCTATTTAAATAAAGCCTTTGTGAAGAACATTGGCTGTTTTACTATCTTTACAATTTGACTACCAGCAAAATAAGGATTACTTTTATCTCTTCCTTAGTGCTGCGATTTTTTATTTGGTTTTGTTATCTTTGGATGGACTTATAAAACTATGCAAAAGAGGAAGCAGTTAAGACTGCAGACCTAACATGAAATTATAGCGACCGGGAGAATTTGTTACACTAGATAACCATTGCAGAATTCATCGTACTTACAAAGGACGTTATCCCCGACACTCATGTGGTATATATTTTAAAAAAGCTGCTCCAATGAATAAACTAGAATCGTGGGTCTGTAAAAATACAGGAATATGCCATTTACTTTGAAAGATTACGTAATGCTATTTTTAAGTTTTCAACATAACTGAAAGATATAATATCGAATTATTAAGACAGAATTTTTTCGTACAAATAATAAAATTGAAATTTTCTCTAAATTGTATTTTTTATGAATGTAAGTTTTTTATCCCTCGAGCCTCGAGTACTCGGCTCAAATGACCCGGACGGTATTATTAGGACAGAATTTTTTAGTACAAATAATAAGATTGAAATTTTCTCTAAATTGTATTAATTGTAAGTTTTGATTAAATTATATTGAAAGTAATTTTCTATTAAAACATATTGAGATTAAATCCATTTATTTCGGTGTTATAATTATATACTATTTAATAAAGATTGCGCCTCTTATGAACAAATACAAAACTGTCTTATACATACATTTCCCTTGTACCATACAGTCAGCAAAAATACTACATTCGGTAAGTTGTGTAGATATATAAACTAGACGAATTCCAAAGATTTTTTTACATAACTAAATCAGCTAATCTTGCAGAATTACTTACGTAGTGACTTACATAGACCCAGACGATAATCTGTAAGAAACTATGAAGCCTCACTTTGAGATTCTGGCAAACACAAGAACTAGGCTCATGTCCATATTTGGCTTTGTCCTAACAAATTGATATGAAAAGCCCCAGCCCACGGTCACGCCAGTTCGTTCGTCAGAAACTCAGAGACTTCTGTCTTTACAGTTCCTTCGCCAGAATACTCAACCAGGCTTCTGTCTTTACAGGATCCCGAGTACCCTTCGCAAGCCAAGATTTCCCCAAGATATAACCGTTTACACCGTTATGAGTGGCACCCTTTTTCAAGAGAGCCCATTACTATTTTCTTCTCTCTCTCTTTCACCATGGGCAAAGACATTTCTTAAATAAACATTATTCATAACAAGTGGTGGACGAATATCATGAATAAAGGTGTCACTCCGCGCAATTATTATCTCGCACCAAAGACTCGAACCAAAACCTTTACGACCATCAGACGTCACGCCGCCCAGCTACGCTACATCAACTCCGGAACGATTGGACAACTCTTCTGTATTTTTGTATTTTTCGCACAAAAGAAGGGTCTGTTCTGAAACATCAGCGCCAGAAACATCACAAAGGTAACGAACACATTACAACTGATACGATTTCCAGCTTACAAAGTATGCATCGCCGGTGAGAATTATTCTTGCAGTAACACCTGAAATTCCAGACATGTCGAATGCATACTATACATAGTCCAGCCCTGTATTCGAGCTACCTATAACCCAGGCTGAAATACATCTATCCATGTCACAGAGATTTCCATGGGTCCAACAGCGACATTTCCATCATGCCCCAAATCAACGACAGAGGCAACAACAGGTTCCTTTCCAGTGGTAGTGACTTGAACTTTCACAATTTGAACTCTTTCTATATTAAAGACAATACATGTATTGTTTACGATTCATTTAATATACAATTCGTTTCATAAGGAGAATATTTCTGGACTGTGGTAATTCTCACACAGGTATGTTTTTGCTATATCATATTTTGTATCTTGAATTACAAAAATTACAAGGTTAGTGCGTTAATTTCAAAATACTTCCAAATAACTCATGAGCAGAACATGATAATATTTTGGACTAAAATTATATCAAAATGCATCAAGAAATGTGTTATTGTCGTCATCATAAACTGCCACCTTTGGCCAATATAAACCTTTAGACCACGCTTTTTAGGAAATACTGTCAAGGTTGTTTAGTAATGACTAGAATCCATTTTATTTGCAAACAGTGTGTGCAGAAAAAGAGTTCATATTCAATTTCTCCAAAGTTTGTTCAAAATTCACTTCTCCTTGCCACTAAATTGTTTATTCAACAGTGTCAGTGGCATTTCATTTTCATCACATGTATACTCTATATTGCTGTACATTGCATCAATCTGCGAACAAAAATGTGTTTGGAATTTGTTTTTATTATACGTTATTCTTTCACACACTTTCACACACTTACTTCTGAATGTGCATGATACTTAGCTGAAACAAATCGGATATCAATATTGTCATCAGTTTTAGCCATATTTTCACAATTAGAATACAATCTCCCACAAACTTGTACTGAATTGTTCATTACCAAGAGCCCTTATAATAGGAAGTGTGCACATGAAGCTTACAATTTACATGCTACACTATTGATATAATAGGCAAGGAAGCTTTAAATGGGACGCTTACATCCGGGACTAGCTGTTTATGAGAGAGAGAGAGAGAGAGAGAGAGAGAGAGAGAGAATAAACATAACAACACTCACTCAGCATAAGAGAAATTACCTAGTGCATTTGAGGCATTAAGAATAAAAAAGAACAGACCACCTATGCAAAAAGATCCAGGATGATTCTTGGTCTTGCAAAGGAATATATGTACTAAACACATAGACATATGCTATTAAAAAATGACATTTTCTTCTTCTTTTTAGTCCGATTTCCTTCCAATATTTTTCACAACATTCCATCCGGCCGCCATGTAGGGATATTTATTACGTGTCAAATGTGATTAAAGTTGAATGAATATAATTATATTTCTAATATTTGAAATCATTCAGTGACAAGAATAATATTTCGTAAAGAAGCCAGTAATAATTTTGGCAATTATGTAGTCACGAAAAATGAAAATATGTTTTTAATAACATTACATTGGTAACGAATGTACTCGGTAATTTTAGAACATTCCTTACTGACGGAAACTACCGAAGTACCAGTACAATAAACATATACCGTGCTACGTTACACCAGAAATAAATACCACGGTATACCAGCAATACCGCGCACCTCTACCATAGAGCATTATCAGAAGCCACAGGCGAAAACCAGGTACGCTGTTTAGCATCGTAAATGGGTTTTGCATGCTGCTAGCGATGATAATATCATGTGGTTTCATTTTTGAAGAAATTTCCCCATCACCGTTTAAGATCAGACGCAATGGACCGATTTGAACTCTTTTACAGCTCTAAATGAAATCAAATATGGCTGGTAGCCGATTTTGAATTGACATTAGTACAATTCCTTTTCTTAATATATATTTGTTTTAAGAATTGGTGATTTGTAAGCAACATAAATAATATCACATAAATTCAAGTTCGGTTTCTTTAGATATGAGAGAAAAGTAATACATTAACGAAATGACGATATTCCCATTCTACCCCTTACATTTCATTTTGCTATAACATTTTGCTTTTAAGAATTGGAGTTTGATGAATGTAAGGAAACCTATTTCCGAAAAAAATAATTTCACATATATACAAGATCGGCATCTTTGAAAATGAAAGCAAATTAATATACGTACCAGTATCTCCTTATTACGCTGTGGAATTATTCGACCTGTTTACGTGTGTATGTGTAATGAACCAGGATGTCGAAGACGATGCCCAATAAAGGTACGGTTGAGGTAATATTACAACAATAACAAAACACTGATTTCTGCTGTATTCAGTCACTGTTAACAATGTATGCAATTTGTACTGGAAGATAGGACTATTTAGAAGGAAAACATGATCAGGATGTTAGCACTTTGTGGAACCAGGTCTCATTTTATCTTTGCAGTGCAGAATCATGAAAGTGGGAGGGGGAGGGGGGCATTGAGGTTTTGTCAGCCTTATAAAAACGTTCCGTCTCTTGGCTATAAGTGAGACTATATTAATTCATACCTAAGTAATATTTTCCCATACACTTTTGGTTTAAAAATGGATACACGTCGTGAACATGTATCTTTTTCAACAGGGTAGCTTTGTCGAATTCCGGCAGAGTTGTCTATCTAAAGCGTTGTGGTGTATATGGTTATCTACATGTCATATTAAAAATCTGAGGTTGCATACTATAAGACAGTGTGGCACTAGACCTAAATAGATTGGGGAACCGGGGTTAGGAGGGCATATGACCAGGTCGCAACCCTTAGGGACTCCAAAAGTGTTTTCTAAATAAATATTCCTGTAAAGAAAAATGATAATTCGTTGTGTACTTAGTTGTCTTTTAAATCGTTTTATATTAAATTTTATGGGTTTATTTTGGCATTCAATTAATTTCCAAATTAAAATACAAACATGGCTTAGTGCCTCCCGTCCCTCTGTGAGCTTCTGAAGGGGTCTGCGTGTCAAAATTGCTGAACTGAAGAATACGTTATATTTATGTCACAAAACTTCAGCATTAATGTCTATTGAGAAACACTTGGCACTGTGATGGAAGTTTAGTTGACGTGGGACCTTAAAACGTCTGGTTTTCTATGAACTGAATCGATATAATCGGATTAAACCAACACAAAGTGAGATCGAAGTTTAGCCGACATGACAACGGCTATATTATATTTTCAATACGCATCCGCAATATTGACGGAAAAAACTTTATTTTATATCCATTAGGCAATACTCATTTATCAAAATTAGCGTAACAGATTCTACATGACATCCTCTGTTAAGAAGGAAACGAAATAAAGTATCTGTGAAAACGGTATAAAAGCACGAATAACAGAAATGAATGACTATATAAAACTAGTAACTATAACATGTGTTTTGCTTTGTTACAAGTTATGATTAAATACTAGAAGAATGCAATAAATGTTTTTCATGCTCAAATTATGGCTTGCAGATCTTGTGATTCTGTGTTTATTTCCCTGTTGCTGACAAAGCACTGCACCTATTCTTACCAATGACACATCTGCAATTATTTTTTGCTTTGCTTTGTCGTTCTCCAAATTCTTCCCATGGTGATGCTACACGAACTTGTTGTATTTTCGTCATGTTGATAATTTCTATTGTTGTTTTCTTTTTTGTTGCTGCAATAGTTGCTGATTTGTTGTGGCATTTTTAACTGTTGTGTTTGTTATCTTAACAATTCTTGCTGCTGTGTTTGTAATTCTTGATGCTGAATCATGGTTTGGGAGGTTAAGAGCAGTCTCATATATTCTGCACATGCTTCCTCACCTTCAGTTCCTCCATTCGTATATTCATTAAGCGTTCTTACTGTTACGAGTCTATGCTCTTAAAATAAGTAACAGAAAAGGTTGAAAAGCAAAGAGCTTTGTAAAATTCAGCAATTAATTTATTTCCCTAGAATACAAAGTGAAAATGAAAAAGAGAAGCTTACTGAATTGCGAATTAAATCCCAATATAATCCTATAATTACAGACACAAGACCTAGTAATTAAGATCCGGAATAATATTCAGTATAAGTCCAAAATAAATCCCAAACTGAACGTGAAGAGGTGTCTGTGGTAGGTCGTAGAGCGTTGATGTGCCAACAGTCTGTTGTTGAGTTTGCAGATTTGAATTCACTATAAATTCCAGTTAATGTCTCTATTTAATATTTTGATCAGAGCACTTTGTAGTTCCAGAGAAAATAATAACTTCAATACAATAATTTGAAGAAATAAATTTATTGCCAACTGGACACCACATATAACACGGCTTGAAAATGCTAGATCTTAAAGCATGACTGAAAAATCAGCTGTTACAAGATTGTATATTTCACATTTGACCTCAGGTCACAATGTGCATTTTATAAATATAACTATTAACTGATGGAAAATAACCAAACTAAAAATATTAGTTATTATTAGAAACCAGAGCCGGGATTATGTCAAATAAACTAAGGAAATTCCAAAACCTAGACCAAGAACAGAGTGAACATATTTACTTCTATTAATAATAATTCTGATTTTAAACCCATACACATAGATAATAATTAAGCTATGTATTAGTTGTTTACAGCTAAAAAGTCAATTCAGGTCAAGCAGGAATTAACTCAACTTTGGACAAGGTCAGGTCCAACATACAATGATATATTACAATGGTATGTAATCAAATAAAAATATTTTTTAAAATCCTGAATAACAAACAATACAGATTAAATGCACATAAAATTACAAAATGAGTCCACTGATCACAGGTGCAATTTTTCTTTCCAGTAAATTCCCCAACTACAGTTTTAGGCTATTCACTTCTGATGTGTTTATAATATATTGGTGGTAGTAATTTAATCATGAAATATTTCCAGTTGTAGGGTCTGTTACGAAGACATATACAGGATTTAACTGTAACGTATGTTTGCCACTCTTACGACTGACTATAAAATTAAGAATCAGTTCCTGGTGTTCAATAGTGGCTTTCCGGCGTCACTTTGCATTCTCTTCTATGACATCACCGCCAGAAAGCGGAGCTGTATCAAGAAGAGCTCTCTCAAGACACATTTTAAATGATTATTATTTGGATTAAGTGTCGTGTCAAACATTTTATCCAAACCCACAAACAATAGGATTCTTAGTAGTTCATGCAAACATGTCACTTAATTCAAGATATGAGTGGTCAGCGGTATACCAAATAAAATAAATGTTTGGAAGGCCATCCGCTCACTGTGCAATCACGTTACAACAATCTCACGACAGCCATCGTAAGATCATAGTCAACAACAGTTGAGTTTTTCCTGATCCAGCAGGACTAATGTGCAAACTGAGTCTGGAAACGCGGACTTGGTTCCACCATGTGCTGGTTCTGCAGATAAATCGATGACCTTGACTTTCATTTGTCGTCATGCCATAGAATAATGCAATTGTTGTTATCACAACGAAAATTCTTAGTGCAAATCGTAACACGTAATTGTAGATCAGCGGTCGCTGCAATTTATGCCTTATGCTGGGCAATGAAGACTATTTTTGTTACAGTTAAGCACGGTCGCAAACGGCAAAGCCATCTTACTTTCAAGTCTATCAGTGGATGCCAAAGCCGTCTAGCAAATAAATCCGGTTTAAAATATAGTCGCTGGCTGTGATGTCGCTGCTGCGTTAACAAAATTACCAGGAACATCATTGGAGTAAATATCCTGTTGTAAAGCTCATCTGACTTACTCCCGGACATAGATCTATTTACTATGCGCCTGGTGCACGGCTTGATTCTAACAAATAACGAAAACCTAGTGAATAGGTTGATGCCGCATGTTACCTATATGACCTTGTTTACAAATCATTCAACTATATCCGTGCACATCAATGTGCCGATATAGATATCAACCTTGACCTGAATGTGAACAGGTGTCAGAGAACGAATCGCTAGATGGATCATCAAAAGCGTTATCATCACCAAACGTGATCTGTGTGGAAATTAAAGGAACACTATATTGATACAAACAAATATGGTTACCGAACCTATTGCATTCATATCATATTACAGTTCTTCTCGTTATTGTAGAGGCGAAACCCGCTGTTGAAAATTTAGCAAACAAGGCAAAAGTCACTCACAGTGCTCCTCGCAAATGGTTGGTCAAACAAGCCCTGTGGCCCGCGTTACCTACCTACGTACCGGTGTCCATATACCAAATTGAGGTTCATCAATCTGATGTCTTTTTAGGTGTTCATTGTGCAAAATTAACACTACGTAACATCTATAACTGTCTTCTTTTTCTAAGAGCTGCAGATATAGCTAGAATCTATTTGATAATTATTTAGTTTTTCATGAAACACAATATACGACAAGGATGATCTAAATAAGCGTGTTTTAAAAAGGTTTTAAAATGTTGACAGTTCTAATTTCTAACACATTATACAAGTGTTTTGTACATCTAATTTGTATGGTTTGTTGGCTCTTTTCTTCATGACTATATGTTATGTATAATTGTGTTTTGTAACTAACCTTTGTAACAAAAATCAAGTTCATCTTATACCTGACTAGGGACATTGATTTTATAAATAACTTACTACATTGTTAATATTTCTCTGTGAGGATAGACGTAATAGTAGCATCATTATGAATGGCAATGGGTCTATGACACTACATGGATAAACCTGGTGTACCTGATGTTTTTAATGTTCTATATTATAGTTTTAGTAATAGACCTTATCTTGTTGACAATTTAGAATATTCTAGAAATGAACTTTTGACCTTCATCCTTGTTCTATTTTTGTGTCTTATATATTGTTGTTCAATAGAAATTGCTCATTCTTCCCTTTCCATCTTGTTTAGAATTATTCATATAAATTATAATTCATTAGAAAGACAAAGTGCTTGTCAAATAATATTCTTGAACATTAATCTGGAATTATAGAGAATTCGATGATATTGTTTTATATCAATTTATATTTATATTTTAAAACGGCATTTGAATTATAAAAGTTCTAAAGTTGTAGTTCTTTTGCCACCGTAACAATCGAAAATACGTACTTAAATATCAGGATTAGAACAGTTTACGAAATTAGTAAGATGCATAATACTCAGTTCTCGAAAACTAAACGTAGAAGGGTAGTGCATGTGCACATTCCTTCTTTTCTCCATGTATAAAATAGCATATATGATAATGGTTTATTAGAGACTTTAATGTGTTAAAGATGTGTTCATTAGGTGGAAAAACGTTGACGTTTTGTGTTTTATCATTTGGAACAAGTTTGCTGTAAGAAAGGTGAAAAGAAAACATCGATAATTTTGACATTATAGCTTGTCCATAACACACGTGGCCCTGCTTGTAATACTAAGTCATTTGTCGTACAAAATGAAAGCCATATTTTCTTATAGTAAATTTTAGAAGATAAAAAAGCAAAGAGAAACATACAAAGCGCATTCAGTTTAGTTCACTACATACTTTTCTGGCGCTAGTTCAGAACACAGTTTTCAATCGTGCATGTTAATTAATTTGTTTTGAAAGAATCTTCAATGAATTCCTTACAAATGCCAACATTATTTAACCGGCATTTTAATACATCGGTTTGTTAACGACCTCCAATTCACCACGGCCATTCGTACCGTGGGTAATCTATTTTCATGCTTCATGACTTTATCAATTCTGTAAAAAATCACTAGTTGGCATATCTTTCCTTAATAGACCTTGTACTGTCTCATCTAGCTGATCTATGATCTCAAGATGTCTCAACAAATTTTCATGGATCTTGTAACGTCTCAACTAGTTTTACTTGGATCTTGCAATATCTCAAGTAATGTTTCATGGATCTTGTAATGTCTCAACTAGTTTGTCATGGATCTTCTAATGATTAACCCCTTTCATTTGAAAAATTACATCATTTCATGAACTGGGACCTCTATCACATGGGTCTGGTCCCTGACAAATGAAACGTTGGCTATGGTTTAGTTTTATATTAGCTGCTTGCAGTATTAGCTATTGGATTGTTCATTGTATCCATTGTAAGAATGTTTGCAGGTGCGACAAAAAGACAGATGACTGGATGGTGGATGGATGATTGAATGGATGGACGAATAGATAAATGAACAAACGGACAGAAATACAGATAAATTCATTATTAGAGAGATAGTTAGACTGATAAGTATGTTGGAAGATAAATACAGAACTCTGCAGACGCCCATATAAATATGCATATGTGCAGTCGTACAGCTCTTACATACATACATACATACATACATACATACATACACACACACATACATACATACATACATACATACATACGCACATACGCACATACATACATACATACATACCTACCTATATACATACATGCATACATGGATACATACATACATTCACACATACCAATATGCATACATACATACGTGCATATAAACATACATACATACTTACATACATTCATACATACCAATATTTACACATACATACATACGTGCATATATACATTTATTCATACATACATACTTACATGCATTAATACATACATATATACATATGTATATACATACATACATTCATATATATATATATTATGTACGTACTTACATGCCTACCATCCTACGTAAATACATACATACATGCATACATAAATACATACATACATACATACATAAATACATACATGCTTACATGCATTCATACATACATATATACATACGTACATACATACATACATTCAAATATAAGTATGTACGTACGTACATACATACATACCTACCTACCTACCTTCCTACATTCATACATGCATACATTGATAAATTCATGCATACATTCATACATACATAGATACATACATACATACATGCATACCTACCTACCTACATTCATACATGCATACACTGATAAATACATACATACATGCATACATACACACATACATACATACATGCATATATACACACACACATACATACATACATACACACACATACATACATACATACATACATACATACATACATACATATATACATGCATACCTACCTACGTACCTACATTCATACATGCATACACTGATAAATACATGCATACATACACACATACATACATACACACACACATACATACATACATACATACATACATACATACATTCATGCATGCATACATACATACATACATACATACATACATACATACATACATACATACATACATACATACATAAATACATGCATACATACATGCATACCTACCTACCTACCTACCTACATTCATACATGCATACACTGATAAATGCATGCATACATACATACATACATACATACATTCATACATACATACATACATACATGCATGCATGCATGCATGCATGCAAGCATGCATACATACATACATACATACATACATACATACATACATACATACATGCATACATACATGAGAAACAGGATTCACTGATGAAAGGAAGGGCCGGTAAATTAAATAATTATTTTGAAGAAGGATAATAATGACGCTATTCAAGGTTCAGGTTTCCTTTCCCCAACCTACATCTCAACAACCACGCCTAAAATCTTCCTGCACAGTTACTTTCTATCCCTGTACTGTGAATAGTTGTATGAGCAGCAGGAATGTTTCCCGTTGGAAGCAATCTGGGACAAAATTATCCCTTATTTAGGAAGCAGACAGAAATTAAACATAAATCAGTCTCAGATATGAAATGCTTTAATCACTAAAAGAATTACAATGGTATTGTGTACTTATATTTGAAATATGGATGAGAACAAGAGCAAAAAGATTATTTTAAAGCAACTATATCAACATACAAATATAAGAGTGTAAAAAGAAAAACTTGCATGTAAAGCAAGTAAATCGATGTACAAATATAACGTTTTGTAGAAAGTAGATGTGTATTAAATAGAAAGTAGATCCATATTAATTAGACATTAGATGCGTATTAATTAGAAAGTAGATGTGTATTAAGTAGAAAGTATATGTGAATTAATTAGACATTAGATGCGTAATAATTAGAAAGTAGATATGTATTAATTAGCAACAGTAAATACATGTTGATGATTTGCCGTATTTCTGTCAAGGCGAATTCGCATCTGTGTACCAATTAATGCAGGCATCTTTTGCCTTGCCTGGCGAACAAAAAATTTAGTTTGATCTCATATAGTGTCTCTTAGTGATTCATTTTATTATTATTATTATTATTATTATTATTATTCATAAGTATTAACACCTAGCACTATGTTCAAGATGTTTTCCCTCAAACAAAACGAAACCTCCTTTCTTGGGGTTTCATTTCTAGGTACCTTATGTATAGTGTTAAAGCGGCAAAACTCATACTGCTTTTATCAAACGAGGAGTTTCATCAGAAGGCATCTTGGCGTCGTGTAACGTGTTGTGACCTGCTTTTAAAATGCATGTCTCATTTAATTTGTAAGGTATCTTATTTTTTCTTTCTTTTTTAAAAGTCCTATGCTTAAGTTGACATTTTCGGACGGTTTTCAATGAAAGCATCATAAGGCTGCGGAGAAGGAAAGTTTTCGATTGTACATTCGTTACTTGGGGATGAGGCGGGGATGAAACAACTATCTGAATGCAGTTGCTCTCTTTGTAGAAGTTTCGATATTAGTCATACAATAAAAGAAGTAACCTTAATAATAATTTAATACAAAGTTAGCTTCAGATGTAAATCTGAATAAGCGTTGCATGAAATTACATTTCACCTACAGGCATTCCTAATGCAGATTACATCTCCCAAAATGCTGTGTAAGGAGCTATTACAGACATTCCTGAATGGAGAGTACAGCTCACTCACTGCGGTGTTGTGAAATATTTTAAAGTTCGTCATCTCTGCAAACCGACTTGGTTGCATATGAAGAGAACATTAAATCGTTACAATTCATGAGTAGGAAAATACACAAGTGAATGCACAAAACCAGAATAACATAAAACAACAGCACGTGCGAATAGTTAGTACAGTAATATTTATAAAAAGAATAGAATGTTGCAGCTCAAAGAAGAAGGTGTTTACAGTATTCCTCAGTAGAGTTCTAATATTATTGCCTCCATAACGATTCAAAGTTATTTGATATAGTCTTTGTCTTAAAACGAAACTACCTAAAGATTAACAAATGGACACATCTGTAGTTTTTTAACATTAGTGCTTAAGACAAAGATAGAGTTTTCCATACAACATATGTATCTTTGGCAACCATCCTTATCCAATGTATCTATAGTTTCAAATGGATTTTGGATTATATAAAATCTAACGTTGTAGTTCTATTGCAGCCATAGCAGGATAAGAACAGTTCAGGAATACACCTTATCCCTAATATTTAGTTGACAAAACTCTCTAAATATAAAAAAAAAAACAGTTCGCGAAACGTTCACAGGGGAACTGAATGCGGCTAGGGTGTATTATTTCAGTGCAAAAGAACTGGATGCAATGTTTTCATCACCAGTAATAATTTCTCTTTTAAAAAATGAAAAGAAAACCATATTTTCCAGAAAACATTATATGATATTTGGTATCGAGTTTAAAAAACTGAACAACAATGGTTGATATATTCCAATTGTTACAGGTCTCCGTATAAGTTGTAAAGTTAGTCGAAAGATGTTAAATTAAAGACTGCAATGACACATAATCAACACAGTATGCATTACATTTAATTAAGTATGCCTGTTTATCGTTTTGAAACAAATCAAACATAACCTTACTTAATATTTCATCTGACTCTGAAGTGCTTCTGAACTATGTTACCATGAAAATATATTCTGTCTGGCAGTTGTATATGCAACAAAAAGAAACTATCGTTGTTAATATGTTTTGTCCACTCCTTCGTCACATACAAAATTTTCAGATATTTTCTATAAGAATCCTGACATTTTTGGGAGAAGATATGCTGCCTTGTGGAATTAGTTTCCTAATTGACCGAATTGGGAATGTTTGCTATATCGAAATATGTGTTTCGTCCATTCATTCTGAGAAAATTAAATTCAGTACTTGACGTTTTTCAAACTGTTGAAGAATGAGATTCTTTTAGTGATACTACCCGTTTGTTAACGTTACTCTGCTTATATAAATTGTAAATTTACTGCTAAACATTGAAAGTCAAAACATGCATACAGCTTAATAATTGCAATGTTTAATCAAGCCTTTGCAAAAAGAATTTAGATTGGATAAAATCGGATCATGTGATTCCGGAAACTAAGCGTTTTTCGTTCATATCACTATAGAAGAACAGCGTATGTATTCATGTGTCCATATAGACTTAGCCTCTGGCCATTGAAACGCTACCATTGTCACTAAGTTGGCACTGGTTGATTATAAGTGACTGGAGGCAGCTGTATGCCACGAAGGTCGGTAAACGTGACTGGTGCCTCGTATGGGGACATGAAGCGCTCAAGTGCATTATCATGTTCCTCTTTGGCAGATCTTGCACGGAGAGCGACATTTCGGGCAGACTTCCAGATTCCGTAAGTCGCAAAAGACGCCGAGCTGAGACTCAGGAAGCCGGTGATAGTGGCGACAAACGTGATTAAACTTCGGTCATTCAAGTGCCAACTTATGATGCAAAATGGGAAAAATACAAGGAACCACAGCGTACTGAGAAGAGCGTTAAAGTGGACCTAAAATAAGATAAAATACATCACGTGCAATTTAATGTGCATGAAATAGAACCCCTTTACCCTCATTAATATATTATAATACATTTTAATTGGTTATTCTCACCAGTATGCACGTGCGCATAGAGTACATCATCAAATTATTGCGTGGTTATCAAATACTGTACGTATAATTTTAGCCAGAAACTCAGATTTGGTAATGAACAAAAGCTGGAAGGGAAACAATGAACAAATTTAAATAAACTTATAATAAATTACTGAATAGAACAATATCTCCGTTTTTAAACCCAAAACTGAATCTATTGAACGTAGTGTTTTCTTATAGCTTGTAGTGTGAAGCTGAACATTCATGGATGGTTTGTTCCAGAAGTATTTTTAAATAAGTTTATAGCTAATTTAGTATACACTGGACACAATAATATAAAACGATAATTACAGGTTACTTCCTTTGTATGGGAAAATATGAACGAGTTTTTCTGATGGAATACTGCACGACCTTAGGAGCACAGTATATTCATCGGAAAAAAAACGAGTTCATATTTTCCCATACAAATGCAGTAACCTTTTTATTATATGCTCATTTTCATTTTCTACCTTAGGCTTAATTGTATAAACTAAAAAACTCTACAAGATACAAAGTAACTGAATGCATGCCGTATTCCATACTAAAAACACAAACGCAGATTCACCATTACAGAACAACAACATTATTCATGCGCACATAACTCCGCCCAGATAAATTTGACTTAGTCGCGCGCTAGACATGACTTTCGAAACAAAATGGCGTTTTGGTCTACTTAAAATTGAAATTCGGACTCATATTGTGAATGAATGCGTATTGCAACAACTTTTCCTTATGATCTGGAATGAATAGAATTTCGTATTTTTGTCGATTCTACGAAATTTCGTGATTATTGACTGGATTTATCTGTGCCAATTCTAAATGAAATACATTGGATTGGAGCAGCGAGGGAGAAGCATGTTTACATCTGCAAGTGTGTTTCTGTTCTGTCATTGAATGTTTGAAATCACGATGTGGGGATAATATGAAGTCTTCCGATTGCAATTATCAAAAAGGCGCTATGGAATTTAATGTTTATTTCATTTTTAGTACAGTAAGAAGGATATAATTGCACTTGGAATATTGTCGAAATTACAGTACAATTTCGAAATGTGCAATCAAATTTGACAACCCATGGCATGGTTCATGTAATTCGGGTTCGTAGAACTAGGAACGTACATTTTGAGGAAATTCTGGATGTAAAACTGTAAGTATATTTTTTGCAATTCTTATTATCAACTAAAGAAGACAGTTTATGCCTTGTCCCTTGCATGTTATTTGTAAGGACCTGTCTGGCGTCTATAGGTAACCTAGATCCAAAACATTGTCTCAGAAAAGTTAACGCCGAATGTGTCAAAACAGCTGGTATGTGGCAGTCCACGAAACACCTCGTTTAGTTCATTCAGAAACAAATTTAATCAACCAAAACGTAAAGCGTCTGTCTACTACGAGAGTGTAAATGATTTGTTTACATAGTAGTTCCCAATACACTACTAAGCACACGTGAGTTTAATATGAAGTTGCGCGCGAGTGCAATGTCGTAAAATACTGAACGATTCTGATAATATAAAGTTAACGGAGAAAAAATGAGCATATAGTAATCCTTAATTTCGTTGCTTTCACATATTATACACTATCTTTTGGATTGTTTCCATCAATACAATTTTAAATTCTCAGATTTTGTCAAAACATATTTATCTGTATGTTTACACCAGACTTTAAAATAATCTTTCAGGCGGAGGTCAGTTTCCATATGTTTATATGAAGGGAGTTTATCAGAATTTTCTAAGTTATTATTCGAGTCTGATGGAAGAGTATCTGCATCTTGGAGATTTTAGGAATGTAACCCAATTAATGCTATCATTGGATTCACTTTCGATAAATAACTTTCTCTACTGCATACTTAACATATTATTTACATAATTTTTAACCTTAACCGATATGTAGCTTAAACTAACTGACCTTAGGAATTTAAATGGGATTCCTGGGAAGTTTTCATATTGAATCCATGTTGATCATTAGACTGTAAATAACTACGACCAAGTGAAAATAAATCGGAATTTGCATTCAATTGCAATTTGATTTTCTCTAAATGACCGGTTGATTTTATTGACAATCTTTAACCATTAATACTTCAATATGCTGTACTAGTCATCATAACGATTTTGCATGAGATCAGTTTTTAAGTAAATAAAAGAAAATGAAATTACTACTGGGGAATGGATATGCATTCTATACAATGGATAAAGCTATCGTTACCGGAACTTAACATGGATCAGATGAATACTCACAAGAATAGCACGCAGGTCCTGATAATTGCATTTCGATGCAATCCAGAAGATGATGAACACATATACAGAGCCAATGACGATTATCTAATAATTTCTAGTGTGGCCAGTCAGTTGTCAAAGAATATAAAAAAATATTTCCTCTGTCCTCTACGCAGACTGTAACTTAGTTCAAAATAGTGACATCGATGCATATAACTACGGAACAATAAATAACCCTAAAGCAACAGACAAAATATTGGATCTGGAGGAAGAAAATGACAGAATTTAGCTTGATTCAGAAAAGCCAGTTAAAATGGCACACTTAGATTTTTTTTGTTAATAATGAAGAATGTCTAAGTTTTATTGATAGGAAGAATACACACATGTCCCTGCTGCCCTTACCCACCGTTCAATTTATACGGTTTAAAAAGAGACAAATTTTCTAGAAATCCAATAATTCGATGCTAAACGACCACTAATGTATAGAAAAGGGAAATAAAAAGATAAGAAATATATATACTGTATACAACAACAACAACAAATAATAATAATAATAATAATAATAATAGTAATAATAATAATAATAATAACAGTAATAATCTAAATTATGAATTAGTCTTCGAAATCCTTGAATAAGAAATCGGTGCTGTCACCTCAGAACATTCCTTTTACAGAAGAAAGGATGAAGATAAAGAAAAAGG
This sequence comes from Sinohyriopsis cumingii, assembly GCA_028554795.2. NCBI lineage: Eukaryota > Metazoa > Mollusca > Bivalvia > Unionida > Unionidae > Sinohyriopsis > Sinohyriopsis cumingii. The sequence continues at coordinate 46,230,109 of CM068828.1, read as the reverse complement.
AAACTATTGAAGGAAGTTGAACATTTTCGAAAATATATTAAAAACAATGTCAATGCATTCAGTTTGGATATACTTGAACATTTGACTCGAACAAAATAAACCAAAAAAGTTAAAGGGATGGATCTAGCATCAAAAAGTAAATGAATAGAAAAAGGATACAAAATAACAAAACATTTTACCATGGAAAAAAAGACATGATATGAATGAAACAATAACGAATAAGAGACATGAATCAGGGCAAAGTTTTGAACGAGGTAAAAAAAAGTTATATGATACATTATTTCGTACAGAATATAAAAATAAAAGTCAAATAAAACTTGAAGAGGCAGTTGGAAGATTTGAGGTTCACAAATTGACAAAAGATGAAAAACATGTTAGAGGGTAGAATAATTTTTGCTGAAGCTTCAGAATCCGTGAATAAAATAAGTAATAGAAACAGTCCTTGAAGCGATGGATTCACTATTGAATTTTTATCAATTTTTTCGGAAGGATTTATGGCCAATTCTGATTAATTCAATAAATCAAGGATTCAAAAATTAATAATGGGGAATGGATATGCATTCTATATAAAGGATAAGTATATTGTAACTGGAACTTAACATGGATCAGATGAATACTTACAAGAATAGCACGCAGGTCCTGGTAATTGCATTTCGATGCAATCCAGAAGATGATGAACATAACTGCAGGGACGATGGCGTACAAAAAAGATTGACAAAGTTGAAGATTGATTGGATTTCTCATTGGTATTATGCACTGCATTTCAGCTTCTGATTTAATTTTGATAGAGTCCCTGACCGATACATACAACAGCTCATACATACATACATACATACATACATACATACATGCATGCATGCATGCATGCATACATACATATATACATAAATTGGACTCATTCATTCATTAATTTATTCACTGTAAGTTGTTTATAGAATGCAATTAGGTTACACTTTGCATGTAGAAAAATACGTATGAATACGCTAGAAATGTCAAATTGGAACTAGTAATAGTAGCAGTGTTAGTAGTGGTGGTGGTGTTGCACTGAAATTGGCAACATCAATGGAGTGAAAAGAGGGAAAATTGATGGCTAATGATGATACTTATGATGGTAATTAATTATACTTATGATGGTAATTGCTTGTACTTATGATGATAATTAATGACACTGAGGATGGTAATTATATTTTATTGATGATGGTAGTTAATGACTTATAATGGTAAGTAATCTCGGTAATGTGTAGTAAATGCTGACTACTGGAATAGAAGGTATGGTTGTGTTATATGTCGCTAATTTGGTGGTGCTGGTAGAAGTAGTGAGTGTGTGTGATTGGATTTTTAACCTAACTTTAATAAAATTCAGTCATATCGCTACTATGTCTCGGTGCGGCAGTTTACAGTGATGTCTAGCACTGGGGTAACATGCAGCAGACTTGTGGCATCATGCCCCATCCAGTCACATTATCTCGGCACCAGGCCGACCAGTCCTAACACTAACCTCATAACGCTGAGCGCCAAGCAAGGAAGCTGTTATAAATATTTTTATAAGCTTTTGGTATGACTCGGTCAGAGTTCGAACCCACGACCTCCAGCATCTGAGGTGAATGCTCTAACCACTTAGGCCACCGGAGCGGACAACTACTACTGATACTACTATTACTGCTACTAGTAATAGTAGTAGTAGTAGTAGTTAAATACAGCGATTCCTGTGACTGACGCTACAACACTGACTGTAGTTTCTTACCGAAATGAGAATCATCAATAGCCATGAAAATAATGGCGACGCTGCTACCTCAATGATGATGACAACCAGTGGACTAACTACTTGAATTATGTGATGTACCACTATCGCATTCTGTAATCTGGGATTCACTTCCATTTCTGCTCCTATTAAAAGATGAAAGTTTTAAAGAGAAAAAAAGAGAAGTTATAAATAATATTAGGACCTACTGTTTATGTTTCAACGTTGGTTATCATTGTCATAATCGTCAGGATGAGAATCACTTCGGAAAATATCCTCAAAGAACGACTTAATTTACAAATTCACATGCCACAGACTGTTTAACAAAAGGTATTGAAAACAGCTATGCCGAAGGCGGTTGGTGTTGAATTTCGGGAGCTTAATTTTCTTGGAAAATGATCATGATTATCCAAAATGCGGAAACAGCCGAACAAGTCACGTGGTCTACGTGACAAGATAAGGGTATCTACAAAAAGTACGGTGAAGATATTACAGCATTTGTTTTCCTTGTGTTTAGTACTTTTCAATGTAGTTACTTAACACCACATATTTAATGTACCATTATTTTCCTATTGGTCTTAATGTGACAGTGTTACTAGTCTATGGTCATAAACTGAGAAACAGAAAGAAGCAAAAGCAACAAGTTTTGTACAACTTAACAAAATAATTTAATTATCAAAATTATTAAATGAAAATTTGAGAGGAACGAACATTATAAGGAACTGAATCCGAAATAGTCGTATAAAGTTATATTCAAGTCGAAAAGAATAGAATGTTCCGAATGATGTTCAGTTCCTCGAATACATGGGTCTGCCAAGAATCCCGATGTGTCAAATTGGCATTGTCCAGAACTCCTTTGAATAATTCACACTTGTCCCAGAATAATAGTTTAGCTGAAAAAAGGCACTTAATAGCTCCAACGAATAGTCTAAACAAATGTTGCCTCTCAAATAATATCTAAACATTACATTAAATACGTCTGCAGACTGATGTAACAACAACATAAGAAATAAAATTAGAGAAGTTTCCAGCTCCAGGTACGTGTAAACAAGTATACATGCTGAGAATGGATTTTTCTCCTTCTAGCTACGCAACATTTGGCAAATATCCCATATTGTAAAAGAACCCACTTGACCAAACCCATCTAAAGGAAAATAATTTTATTCTTATGAGAACGCACCTGACATCAGCAGCCAATGAGGAATTACCCAAAACTTGTCAACGGTTTTATTATTAATATGATTACTGATCGTAAACACTTATTTATAGACCTTACGCAATCTGCACTCTCAATGACTTAAAATAGAATGGTATATCCTTGTACAAAAGATAACTGTATAATATCTTGATTTCAGATGATTATTTTATTTTACAGTTATGAGGAAAATTTATACATAGACACAATCACGTACCAAGATTTAAAAAAAATACAGATATAGATAACAGACAATATACAGGTGACCATTAGAAAAACTATTTGTGGAAAACTAGCCACGAATATTATAAATTGGTTTAGTTTAGCTTGCAGTCGGAATTTTTTTTTTTGAAGAGTTGGGGGACTTAGAAAGGATATCCTCTCCCTATGTAACCATAAAGAGATAAGAAGAGTTGGGTGACTTGGAGAGGATATCCTCTCCATATGTAACCATATAAGAAGATCATTTTTGAGAAAAGTTTTAAAAGAGGTCAAACCTAGCAGTCAGGAAAAGTTGGAATCAAATTAATCAATAAATTTTGATGATATTTGAACAAATGCCTATTACATATTTCGGTGAAAGAAAATTGTAAAACTTTAAGATTAAATGTCTGCACATAGGGTAATTGTTACGACTCTATTGTCTTAAATTAAGTAACAAAAAAGAGTGAAAACAAACAAGTTTAGTAAAAATCAACAAATTATTTATTTTCTTTGATACAAAGAGAACATTCTAAAAGAGCATATAGTATTGTGACCTAAATCCCAAGTTGTCCTAAAAGTTCTAACACATAAAAAAAACTTATAGAACGTTATGAATGAATACCAGTGGTGTTCCAAATCAATTCCAGTTTTGAATGTGTTCATGTACCAATAGTCTGGAATAGTGTTGGTGTGGCTAATCCAAATCGTTTCTAAATGAATTCACAATTATCTCAAAATAGTGATTGAGTTCGAAAAGAATAAATGAGCAGTTTGTAGATCAAAAGAATAAATGACATAAATAAATCCGCTTCAGTTAAAAAAGAACTGTACTAAAGGACTAACTCTACTAGTCAGATGTAGGAATGAGTAATTTTCATACATACTGTATATTTTAACATTAAATTGTTAAATTACCCAGCCCTGATATGGACTCATAAGAACGTGTGCCTTTATTTTGAAGCCGATATGAACAAATCTTTGAATTAAGTTTGTGCAGATGCCAATCTCGTTTTCTTCTAAAGAAAGCTACTAACTTTTATTCCTTAGGGCATTTTGTAGATAAAGCATAAAAGTGTGGACACTATATGGCACCTGCGATTTAAATAAATCCTTTGTGAAAAATATTGGCAGTTTTGCTTGCTTGACAATTTGACTATTAGCAAAAAAAGGATTACTTTTTATCCCTTGCTTAGAGCTGCTAGTTTTTATTTGGTTTTGTATTCTTTGGATGGATTTTTTAAAACTATGCAAAAGAGGAAGCAGTTAAAGACTGCATTTCTAACTTGAAATTATAGCAACCGGGAGAATTCGTTACACTAGACAACCATTGCAGAATTCATCGTACTTACGAAGGAAGTTATCCTGGACATTCATGTTGGTATATATTTTAATAAAGCTGCTCCAATGAATAGACTACAATCGTGGATCTGTAAAAATACAGGAATATGAAATTTACTTTGAAAGATTAAGTAATGTTATTTTAAAAGTTTTCAACAAAACTGAAGGAGATCATATCGAATCACTAAGAGATCATATCGAATCACTAATGGATCCGGTCTTAGTCCACAGTTTATGAAAGATATGAATACTATAGACTGAGCATGTAGGTAGACATATGAAACAAAACCACAATCAAATTAAATGCATTTTTTAAGTCGTCTTCAACATATTTTTAATAATTTTAGAACCTTTTCTTTCGTGTTACTCCTCTGGGAAAAATGCCTCAGTTTAGTAATGTCCTCTTTGCATCGATAATAACCTTAAGCGATATAATGTACATTATTTTATCTTACTTTTATGTAATAAAATCCTCATTCCTTGACAACTGTTCATAAAAAGGCAGTTAAACACTCAAATAAAACTTTAGATTTTGGGACATATTGCACGCTTTTGAGGAAGTTTATCAACAATTGTTTAGTGTTCAACCATTCACTCGATGATACAGGTGTTATCAAGATACATTGCCTTTGTAAATGAGTCTAGTCACTATCAAGTAAAAATGTGTGCCCTGAGCAATTTTGTACCGCGTTATATTTGAATATACTGCGATATGTACCACAATATAAGCAATTATATCGGGGACCAGCAATTTAATTTTCTGGGGCAGAGACATCGCATTTAGTTTTCCATTTCCGGATATCAAATACCAAAAATAGCTTCCTCTGGATTAAATCCAAATGACACCATACTGTCTCCATTATATTAGTTGAAGAAAAATAATTATCTTGAAATAAAGGAACAAAAACTATCTCTGCTCAAAAGAATATTGCAACAACCCCACCCCCTGAAATTAAATGGTCAGTAAATTACACTTACACTAGAGGAATTCCCTCTGTGTATGTTAACTGTTGTATAAATTGTCATCTAAAAACTATACCGAAATGTGGATGATTAAATAGGCCACAGCTGACAACCAGTCAAAGGAATTGTGCTGACATTACAAAACTTATTAAGGGTTGTTGGTAATGCGAACTGGCTTAACGGGTAGGCGGGTTTAGTTTCGTCAAATATCACGTATAGTATGTACTGAGTTAACAGTTATGTAATATTAATTTAAAAAAAAGCATTAAAATGTTTAAATACGGTCTGTTTTGCGGAAATTGTATTTATTTGAGCTAAAATTGGCAATATGATATTGTATTTTACGCGCAATAGATCAAGGCATTGAGATAGTATTGAGCTGTTGCATTGTAACAGTCATGTTGTTTGAAGACCAATCAAGATCCGTGGAGTATTATGTTTTTCATATACGTTGGGCCTTACGTACAATGTACGTGGTAAACATCACTCAGCCGAGCAATGGGGGTTGCCATATTGGTCTTCACCTAGTCACCTCGGTACCTTGACACGAATACATGTAACCTGATGGCTATCAAACTTTCCGTGCTATAATTGGTACCGTTATTATAAAAATTAATTGAAAAACATTTCTGATATACATACTATAAAATGATTGATTTGCTTGTTTACATTTTACTTCTGTTCATCACATTTTTCACGGCATGTACCTCCTTAAGTATTAACCCCATAAAATTATATTAATCCTTCGTTCTTCATAACAATCTAAAGTTAATGAAAAATACTTGCCATTAGCTAGTTATCCTAAATAAACCTTTAATGCATGTATAAATGGGATGTATATGGAATTTAATTTCAGTTATAAGAACTATCCTAGTTGTGGTATGCGTTTCCGCTGGTGTGTGAGAAGGCACTTCCCACAAAACAAGAGCGTGAATCAAATTAAGAGAAACACAAGTTTGAAAAACAAGTTACAAGATGACCAGATAAGATATATCAGCAGCTGCATACTTTACAAGATGTTTCAGTTATGCTGTCTGTCACGATTATCACTGATCGTTAAGGTTCCACGAAGTATATCGCAACATGTTTAATGACGGTGAATCTGACATGTATTCATGTATATACCCATGTGCTTTCCAATATTGCATTCTACGCTGTGTCGAATAGGCCACGTATAGGAAAATAGTTTACACCTGCATGTAGAAATATGCTTACATATTAGTGGTGATTATGTGATATTTTTATGTATTTGTGATAACTAGTTATCTTTTTGTATGACATGTGAACACTGGACTGGATATTGTAGTTGTTTTACAGTGTAGTCATATGCAGAGACATGAGTACCGTAGAAACCAGGGTAAAATAAGGCAGTTTATTGTGGATGGAGGTCTACATAAAGGGAACATATTAGACCAACATTTTAGAATTCGTACCTTTGGCCTTGAACCCATTTTTAGGTGAGAAATTTAAAGATAATATTGATTAATCAATTAAAATTAAAAAACTTAATTACCAACTGTTGCACATTATATAGTTCAGCTGGATCGGAAAGACATGTGAACAGAAAATATGAATATTCTAGCCTCTTGATTTTGGGGAACATAATAATGTTTTGGACTAAAATTATATCAAAATGCATGAAGAAATGTGTTATTGTCGTCATTATAAAATGCTGCTTTTGGCCAATATAAACCTTCGGACCTTGTTTTAGGAAATACTGTCAAGGTTGTTTAGTACTGACTAGAATCTATTTTATTTGCAAAACAGTGTGTGCAGAAAAAGAGTTAATATTCAATTTCTCCAAAGTTTGTTAAAAATTCACTTCTTCTTGCCACTAAATTGATTATTCAACAGTGTCAGAGACATTTCATTTTCATCACATATTCTGTACACTGCATCAGTCTGTGAAGAAAAAAGTGTTTGGAACTTGTTTGTATTATAAGCTATTATTTCGCTCACTTACTGCTAAATGGTGCATGATATTTAACTGAAACAAACCGGATATCAATAATGCCATATGTTTTAGCCATATTTTCACAATCAGAATACAATCCCCCACCCACCTGTACTGAATTGTTCATTTAAAATGGCCCTTAAAATAGGAAGTGTTGACAGCGAAGGCTACAGTTTACATGCTACATTATTGCTATTATGGGCTGGGAAGCTTTAACTGGGACGCTTACACCCGGGACAAGATATTTATGAGAGAGAGAGAGAGAGAGAGAGAACATAACAACACTCACTCAGCAGAAGTGAAATTATCTAGTGCATTTGAGGCATTACGATTAAAAAAGAACAGAATGCCTATGCTAAAAAAATCCAGGATAGTTCTTGGTCTTGCAAAGGAATACATGTACTAAACACATAAACATATGCTATTAAAAAATGACATTTTCTTCTTTTTTCTAGTGCGATTTGCTTCCAATATTGTTCACGACATCCTATCCAGGCGCCATGTTGGCATATTTTATACTTGTCAAGTGTGATTAAAGGTTATTAAATATAATTATATTCCTAATATTTGAAATCAATCCGTGACAAGAACAATATTTCGTAAAGAAGCAAGTAATAATTTTGGCAATTATTTAGTCAAGAAAAATGAAGATATGTTTTTAATAACATTGGTAACGAGTTTTCTCGGTAATTTGAGTACATTCCTTACTGACGGAAACTACCGAAGTACCAGTACAGTACAGTAAACACGTACCGTGCTACATTCCAATAGATATAAATATTACGGTATACCAGCAATACCGCGCATCTCTACCATATATAATTATCAGAAGCTACGGGCGAAAACCAGGTACGCTGCTTATCAGCGTATATGCGTTTCGCATGCTGCTAGCGATGATAATATCATGAGGTTTTATTTTTGAAGAAATTTTCTCCTCACCTTTTAAGATTAGACGCAGTGGACCGATTTGAACTTAAAATGCAAACAAATATGGCTGGAAGCTGAGTTTGAATTGACATTAGTACATTTCCTTTTCTTAATACATATTTGTTTTAAGAATTGGTGATTCGTAATCAACATAAATAATATCACATAAATTCGAGTTCGGCTTCTCTGGATATGTGAGAAAAGTAATACATTGAAGAAATACCGTAATTCCCATCCTACCCCTTACATTTCATTTTGCTAATACATTTTGCGGTTAAGAATTGGTGTTTGATGAATGTAGGGAAAAATATTTCAGTAAATAATATCACATATATACAAGATCGGCATCTTTGAAAATGAAAGAAAATTAATATACGTACCCGTATCTCCTTATTACACTATGGGTTTCTTCTATCTGTTTACGAGTGCACTGCGTAATTAACCAGGATGTGGAAGAAGTGGCCCAATAATGGTACGGCTGATGTAATTTTACAACAACAACAACGTATGCACTTTATACTGGAAGAGAGGACTATTTATAGAAAGAAAAGAGGATCAGCCTCATTTTATCTTTGCAGTGCAGAATCATAAGAGTGATGGGGGGGGGGGGGGCATTGAGTTTTTGTCAGGATTTCAAAAACGTTCTGTGTCTTGTCTATAAGAGAGACTTATATGATATCGTGATAGAGGATCATATAAATTTATTGTTATAAATTTATTGGTGTAGATTGCGCTTTTGAAAAGAATTTTTAAACTTAATCATGTCCATGTCCCCACTACACCAAGTCTGATCAATACTTCACAGAGTATGTGTATCCACTCCATTAAACACAACTAAAATTTTGCAGTTATTTCTGACCACATTAGGAATAGGTGTGTACCGCTGAGTAACATAAATAACATTCGTGTTTTTGTGTCTGCCTCGAGAAAATATCCGAGCTGGATTTGATTGTTTGTCCAGCATTACATCATCGTATACATATTAATAATAATTAATAATGTCATCGCATTCTTCGTCCAACACTTTTGCATTTTCATTAAAATCTTTACGAACATCGTAGCATCTCTGATCATCAACTGAGGGAGCTAATAAATACAACTTATCCCATTTGAGACATCTCATTATCAAATGAAGTAATAACTGAGTCTTGCCACTTCCAGATGTACCGATTATTATTATTCAGATATAATTTGGTAGCGCTAGATGATGTTTGACTGGCTCTTGCTTTCGTGTCGCTGAAAAATCAATGACATCCATGCTATATAAATATACTAAATAATATAGATCTATATTGTGTTCGATGTAAAGCATTTACATCCACGCGTGGACTAGCAACAATAATAACAAAACATATAAAGCCTGCACTCACAGGAACATGTGTGCGATATGGTACAAAAAATATAAATTTATTTCTACCAGTAATTTTACTCGCGCTGGTGATATCACTACTTCATTAGGAAAATTACCAGGAACTCCATGGACTAAATACCCTGGAGAAAAACACCTTCCTGGATATAGTTATTGTGATCCTGGTACCCGACTTGATATCCGACTTGATGAACAATATCAAGCAAGACCTGGTTAATATCCAATAAACACTATTGATACAGCATATAATATTCTTGATATAGCTTATAAAAGTAAAGATTTACAACAAACACATATTGCAGATGCGAAGTTGATTCATGCATTAAATTCCATCAAAAATAAATATTTAAAAGAATCAATATCTAATTGGTCGATAAAATCTGCGATGAAAGGTAAATTATTATTCGGAGCTGGTAATTAATCAACCGATTATTGAAATAATGGAATCGATTTATTATAGCCCAAGAGGATATTGGAAAGGTAGAGCAGTGATTAGTAAACTCGCTGATGTCGCCGCAGCGTGGTTAGCACGACAGGCAATATGTCAAATTAAGTACCACTACCTAAACGAATTCGGTACGCACATTTCAATGTCAGCACTCCTAATGAAGTTCATCAAGCAGATATTTTGTTTTACCGCACGATACTATCAAAATTGGTAGATGCCAATCAACGTACAAATACGCATTAACTGTCATTGACGTTGCAAGTATGTATAAAGAAGCAGAACCATTATCAACTAAAACAGCAACTGAAGTTGCATCTGCGTTTGAACGAATTTATCAGCGTGGTGGTCAATGATCTCCACTGTTCCTACAGCTTAATCCTGGCAAGGAATTTCTTGGTGTAGTATCGTCATTGATGAAAAAACATAAAGTAAAGATCAGACGAGCATATATATATATATATATATATATATATATATATATATATATATATATATATATATATATATATATGCTTGTCTTGGTACAGAAACGCCTTGTTGTGATGCTATATGATATGCATATAACCCAACAACATTACTCTGAATATGTTGTCATTGTTAACCATGATAACAATCATTTTCCACCTGAATTCATAAACTAATTAATCTTTCTTCTTCATCAATTGATGGAGTCATTACTGGCATCCACAGTGAAAGTTGTGTTAATATTACTTTACCATCATCGCCAATAGGCCGCAATATTTCATCTTTGTCAGTACCCTTTATCACTAGTACAACTGTATGTTTCGCTCCAAAGATGTAAATCTCATATAATCACCTTCCAATATTGATTTACGTACAGCAAAGCCAAACTTGTAATTTACGTTCGTTGATATAACTGCTGGTGTAACATTACCTCCTGCAGCGTTTCTTATATTGGCTGTAGTTAAGCTAACATTTTCAGGATGATCAAATAATCCTTTACAAACATCATTGAGGGCCCATCTAATCTTGTATAATCATCTGAATATCTTGCAAGATTTAACATTGTTGTAGCAACATCAACGTCTTTTTGAATTATTTCAATATTTCTTCAATCAATCATGTATGTAGCGCTGTCAAATAATGACATAATACCATTATTTAAAACACTAACTTTAAACGCATCAGCATATGCAGTATCATTTGCTCTTAGAATATCTCCTTCTACTTCGATAAACGCTTCAGCAGGTAAAACATATTTGCTTGTATCTTGAACTTGTAATTCGATTCGACCATGCTGCTTTGGTACACGTGCGTCATAAGAATTTTATTGATAATCGCGAACAGATTCATCTTTAAGAACTGGTGTGTCCATAACAAACGCTGGATCGGATATACGGTTAAACATTTTTATTATAATTACTTTCGTCTAACTTTAAGACCACTACCCGAAATAAAACTTGTATTTACCGGCATAATTTCATCATTTAAGAGTAAAATAGAAGAACAACAACAATATTCCAAAATAGGAACTGCAGTTAATGTTAGGGATCAATTTACAAGTAAAGATGTAGATATTATCGTGACTGCACAAGCAAGAGAAATTTTTGACATTACTCCAAAGTATGAAGAACCAGATAGATATTTAAAAACGTGATATCTTTGTTCTCTGTGTCTTACTTCATCTTGAAATATGTCAGAACAATACTTATCATCATCTCTAAGAAAAGTTTGATTACTATAGATAAGATATATTTTAAATCCAATCATCTTTTGATAAAGATTTATCATATCCAGGTTTTAAATCTTCTATTTTACTTTCAAATTGTTAAAAAATATTTCTTTCTTTACCTTGTTCATCAATAGGAGCATAACGACTATATACACAAAATAGATTTTTAATCTAATCATCTTCTGTCAAAGAATTTGTTTCAAGTTTCAGATATCTATCTCATTCGTCATATTTTCCAACAATATTTGCTACTTCATCATATTTTAAAAAAATTAATAATTGATAAACCCTCATGTATAAAATTATTTTTAACTTCATTATACTGTTGTTTCAATATCAGTCTATATTGCCCTAAAGATTGTTTAGGGTCAGGTTGAGGAAGTTGTAGTAATTCTTTTTTTTTTTTTGTTTTTTTTTTTTTTGTTTTTTGGGTGTTTTTTAGGTTCAGATTTAGGAGGATGAGCCAATCTTTTAGATTTAACTACTGATCTATCTCTAAATAATAATTATTTATTTCATCTAAATATGCTATATAATCAAGATTATCACTTTTGACTTGCTTATCATATTTTTGTATTCGAAATAGCCATTTAAGCCAGGTTTCTTTTGACACCGGCTTAGTAGCATATTCAGGTTTTAAATATCTTTCTCCATAACTACAACTCGCAGCAGCAAATGCAGCACAATCTTTTAATTTTACAAATCTTTGTACTGTATTAATTGTTTCTGGGGTAAAATTATCAAACAATTCTTTCTTTCTTTTTATGTTTTCGGTTCTGGTTCTCCACCAACAGCACCTTCAAGTATATTTTCTTCAAGCTGAGGAGCCGGTGGAGGTTGAGATGCAATAATTCCAGCTGGAAGATTTTTTTGTCTGTTTGGTCCTTCTTTCTATCTTTTCAGTTTGCTCAGCAGTTTGTTTTAGTGAGGGAAGTAGACCTTCAGTAACTTCTGCAACTCTTTCAGTAACCTTTCAAACAGGTTTTAAAAAATGTTCTTTATCTTCTGCATATTCAACTTGTGCTTCTTGTCGTTCCTGCAGTTTTTGTTTGAGAGCATCACAAACAGGAAGATATCTTTTAATTGCTTCCTTCAAGATTTCTAGTACTTTCAAGTCTTCATTTACAATAATATTATCTACAATATTGTGTGCCCCTTCACATGCCTGCAAAATATGTTGTATGACATATATTTCAGTGGAACAACTTATGCCAAAACATTGATCTTTTGTATTGGTTCGCCGTCCTCACGTCGACACATAACCGTATGTATTATTTTCGTTTGGAACATTAACCACTGAAGATATACATGAACTAGGTCTTTGCATCCTCTCAATAATGTCTATTTTTTTTCTGCTCATCTAGTTTTCTGTCTAGTTTGTCACACATTTGATGCGGTACACGTCCCATTAGCTAGATTACAGGTTTAACGTTCATATATCAGTATTTTTAACTGAAAGTATTTCAGCTTTCCAATCTTCGAAATTAATTCTGATATATACTCAGGTATTCCTCTGTTCAAATAGAGTTAACAAAATCCTTTCCGACCTTTTAATGCCATATGCACTTTGTTTATATGTATTGCTCTGTTTGTTGTGGGGGTTCTTTTTGTTGTTGTTTACATTGCGTGCCGTAGCCTTAACATTCATCATGTTCTTATGCGGTTGTATATTTGGACATGATTGTATGATTCATTGTTTGATTTGCAAGTTTTATGATAGCAAATTCCAAACTGACATTTTGCTTGTTGTCTTCTCTTTTTGAGAAGTCGTCTTATTTTATCTGAAGATTGCGACAAACAAAAAGCTTTTTTTTAACTCTCCTCTGTCCTTCGACGACTCTTACCTGGAAGTTGACATTCCTGGAGAAACAGCGTTTGATATCCTCAATCTTTTGGCCGTTAGTTGGTGGGCATTGTTAAGAGTGTATAATCGTATTAAAATAAGTAACAGAAAAGAGTGAAGACAACAAGCTTTGTAGAATTTAACAAATAATTTATTTTCCTAAAATATAAAATGAAAAATTTGAAAGTTGAACTTACGGCTTTACGAATAAAATCCAAAAATAATCCAAGATTTAAAAACACAAGTCCTATTAATGAGAAGTTCAAAGTGAATCTCCGTTCAAACCCCGATGAAAATCCAAGATGTAAGGCGATGACGTCTGTAATAGTCAGCGTTGTACTGATGTGTCAGCAGTTTCTTGTTGAATCGCAAAAAATTAATATTGAAGTTTTTGAATTCCATAGAAATTCTCGTAAATGTCTTTGTCCAAGAAATATCAGAGCAATTTTGCATTTTCAAGGTAAACAATCGCTTTAATTCAATAATTTGAAGAATAAAAATTCAGCCCATACTGGTCACAACATAATACAGCTTAACGTGTCAGATATTAAAGCACGACTGATAAAATTTTTCATTATAACATCAGTTATACGACTACTTAAGACGCAGAACAGATTCCCGGATTGGGACAAAACTTCATCCTTCTAGAAAAAATAGAAGTTTTTTTACGAATTGACATCACGTCACGTAGTTCAGGTATGACCTTGACTCAACTTAATGATTCTTACTCTGTGAAAGAATAAACCAAAAAAATCAAATAAATTGTTTGCCAAAACTGTCACTGATTTTAATTCAGCAGCTAGATACAATCTTCATATTATTAGGTATTTACATTAATGAAATAAATAAAATCAATCAATCATGTCAAACAGAATTGAACTTAACTCTGACGAATCAAGTCCAGTAAACAATGTTACATTACAATAGCATGTAATGGAACAAAAATATTTTAGACCTAACAGACAAACAATTAATTTAAATATACATAACATCATTATGTACCGATAATTACTGTCCATTCTAGATGCATATGGTCATTATTCGATAATAGTCTAGTAGTTTGTTTCTGTTGTTTAATTCTCGCATCAAGTATTAAATACCATCGAACCTCAATTTACCATTATATATCACAGTCGGTGATCACACAATTTTTGCTACAACGATACACCTACATTGCATTATTCGTAAATTAGTAACACATGATCTTAAAAGGCCAAAATATTGAGGATCTCAAACGGTTAATGATTTAATACTGCAATCATAAAACGAGTTGATAAATTTCGATAGATAAAAAGGAATAAACTGTTTTTGCATTTCATTTAGTTCTGACACAGATACTGTACTTTTCTTGAGGGTTAAAATATAGACCCACCTCAAGACGAAGCACTACGGTTTATTTCGATAACTAATAATATTTCAAATTCTACTTTTGTTTACAAATTACAGTTTAAATAGTAAAATATCCCTCCGATCAATATAACATGGATTTTCAACACCGGTTACGTGGATATTCCTGCCTGATGTCACAATTTTCAAACGGTCAGGTCAACTTGAGTAGTTGTGGCGTCATATACACGTTTTCTTTGAGACTGGTTACAATGTTTCCGTTGGAAAGCGTGTCAATTCCACCGTTAACATTAACAACAGATGCAGTATTGGATATGGCAAAAGACAATTTGATTCCATTATTTGGATATTCATTTTGGAAGAATGTTGTGGTTGAATGACGTTTTGTCAGTTGAGATACCACCATTTTGAACATTCTCTTAATAAGAGAGATCAGTTTATTTAATCTCAAGGAACAGCAACTCAGGTTAAGTGTTTCATATTTAAATTGAAAGATTTTATTGGAGTACACATTTCAGTGTATACTATCAAGAAAGGATCTGATTTTACCAGGAAATATTTTTGCGAACTAATCACTTTTATACTTTGAGCTGCGTTCCTTTTTGGCTGTAAAAGCTGTGTGGCGAAAGCGTACGTGAAATGTCGGGGTGTGATACACCCACAACCTGCTTACAACCGAAAAAGAACGATTGACCCGACATATGTTCATTAGCTATTAAATGTAAGCATCCCGTACAAGTAGTGTCAAGTCATGTTGAGTGTAATGGTCTTTAATGGAACTTTCATACCGTGAAATCCTAGAGTAACAGGTATATTGTCCGGAGTTACGATGAGAGAAATGTATGTATCATTGATAAACGTAGATGCTACTCTGCCTCCATAAGAAAAAGAAAAATAGAAAAAGAGCAACAAAATTTCCAGAACACAGGTTAGAAAAATGGAATCAAGGAGCTTGGACCTGTAAATACCGTGAAAATAATATCAGGAGTTATTCATGCCCTTGTTGTCCAGAGATATGATTCCTACATGACACATGCCCTTGTTGTCCAGAGATACGATTCCTACTTGACACATGCCCTTGTTGTCCAGAGATACGATTCCTACATGACACATGCCCTTGTTGTCCAGAGATATGATTCCTACATGACACATGCCCTTGTTGTCCAGAGATACGATTCCTACATGACACATGCCCTTGTTGTCCAGAGATACGATTCCTACATGACACATGCCCTTGTTGTCCAGAGATACGATTCCTACATGACACATGCCCTTGTTGTCCAGAGATACGATTCCTACATGACACATGCCCTTGTTGTCCAGAGATACGATTCCTACGTGACACATGCCCTTGTTGTCCAGAGATACGATTCCTACGTGACACATGCCCTTGTTGTCCAGAGATATTTTTTCCACATGACACATAACACGTTCCGGCAAATGTCGTGTCATCGAGTGCTAACATCTATAGTTAATAATGTGGTAATCATGCAGTATAGAAGTGTGGTCTGATTTAAACGTTTAGCCCTTTTATTAGGGATATTGAGTGGGTGTGCATTTATGTTAAGTAATCCAAGTATCGCTTCATTTAAGAAATTACGTGTTTTGAATGCATGGTCACCTTACTGAACCAGGATGTAAACTGAGATCGTGCAGTGTTGTTGTTCGATAGGAAGACGTTTGCATATTATCTCAAAGCAATTATATTTGACTACTGAACCATTTACTGTTGTCAGCGGCCAGGTATTATGTTTTTCAAAACAATAATAATAATAAGGTAATAGATAACCTCCACGTTGCAAAATTGCAAAATATGCACTCGTCTGCGTCAGCTGGCACGAGAGAGAGAGAGAGAAAAAAAGACAGACAGAGCTTGAAAGATGGGGGGGGGGGGCGGGGGGGGGTAAAATGACTCAGTAGTAAACAAAGCAGGCTCTCTGAATTACATTTAAGTAGCTTATTTTTGCCATTACCATCAGTACGTAATTCGGTTCACATGACATCCACAATCACAAAGTCCTTTTACAGTTTTCACATATTATGTATTCCAAAACGACACTCAAACTCCATATCTGGCTGATTAAACAGAACGCCTGATATTGTTAAATACATATCATGAAAAACGTCTTACCAACCAGATGATATGGTAAGCTATCTATAAACTGACAATCCAATAGTTTGAAACAGCCTGCACAGCCAATTAGAAGCAATATATTATCTCACAGACTACAGCAGGCTGTTATGGGCATGTTAAAGATGTCAATACCAATGAGCTTTAGTCGTTTTATTAAGCAATCAGTCCCCATTAGCTGTGTGTTTATCAGGTCTTACTTGGGAGTTTTTTGTATCATATCATGCTTCTTTACTGTTTATTTTATGTATTTATTATACTTATTTATTTACTTTCAATTTAATGTATAGCTCCTCCTTTCCTACTAATTAATGGATTATTAATATGGGCTTTCAGGATGCATCTTTATACATATTCGTCATACTTTTACATGTTGACATGTACACCTATGAGGTGTTATATATGCAAATACGGTTTATTAGTTGTTTTAATAGATATCCACATGGTCTATATATTCTACTTTGAAGCTTTTGTTGGGACATATGATAAATAAATATTGCAAAAAGAGGGCGTCATAAATCAGATATAGGTCCGATCATGCTTAATATATCACATTATTCGTTTGTTACCTCTCATGCATTTATGGAATGGACTAGAGGAAATATCTTAGATCGTTATAGGGACAGACAAATTCCTGTGTATGCCATTGGCGGGTTAATAATGGCTCCATTTCTAATGTTGGCATACCGATTAAACATACTTTTTGCAGTTTTGCTCTTTAGTTGTATCATACGTGAATGAATGTGATATATTCCGGTAGATTAAACCCTTACAAGGAAAATACACTATTCTCGTCGGCCACTTTGCATTTTGTTATGTGCGTTCTGACGATTCCTGTCTACCCAGATTTTTGTGTGTGTCGGTGACTACAAATACCTATCAGTCAGGTACTGTTTGTTATTGTTAGTGGGATTGGTACTGGTAGTTAGACACTTTCGCTACCTCTAAGTAATACAATTGGTCGTTCTAAAAATAGAAATTGCATGTTTATACAACATCACATCATGCAATCATGACATGTCTATATTTCTTTGCAGCACATAATGTAACACACAATAATGAAAAGAACAATACAGGCATACCCACATAATCACCTTTGCTACACGTGGACAGCATTAGAAACATTAGACACCATAAAATTATGAAAATATTTACATGCTAAATCGGGACAAGTAAAGCTTTGGACGGGACAAATTAGTTTTCTCAAAAGGTATGTTGTCCTCCAAAGCTGAATAGTTTTGGAATAGTGATTCATCCTGAACCAGAGTTCTCTTGAACACAAGACTAGAAAAATGGAATAGTTCCACCATTGGTGAGAGATTTGGTTTCAAACGTGTATTGTTTTATTTATTATTATTCACCAGTGAAAATACACAACCGTTTATTGAAACTGTATAAGTGACTGAATGTAAGAGCATTTTATAAAAAAATGATTTTGTATCATTAGTAACCATAAGTTGTAAGTTAAACATTTTGGAACAATTCAAACCTACACATTGTACAATGCTGTCCTCTGTAAAAGCTATAACAAATACTGCATATTGTCACCAATGATGCTGTACATCTTCGCTAAGTCGGAATAAATTAAGTCATGGATAAAGTACTATGTAATAAATATTATATTGGCCTAAGCGTTCAACGACCTCCACCATATAATAAAAAGCTAAAACACGTACAGTTCAAAAGGTTCTTATAATATAGGCTGTATACACATTAAACTTAATCAAATCAAATTTAATATCGTGCATTACAGTAAAAAAAAAGACATTTTTTACTGTTTCCTGGAAATATTGTGTGTAGTAATTGCCGTTGCTTTATAACTCTGCTATTCAGCTTTATTTCCACTGCGTAGATTTAAATCAGATTTTGGTAGATGACTTTACATTAAGAAGACCTAATTCAAGTTTTATTAACATCGCTTTCTTGCAAAATGTTATGAATCTTGGCCCTTGTTTAATTTTGAACCTACCTTCCAACTTCCTCTCAATACTTTCTTCCGGACTTCGTTGATCCAAACTCAATTTGTTAATAATGTCATATCCAAAGGTTCTATGTCACGTTTGATGTTATCATTTTTCTATAAATATGTTAATGAATAATTGCCCTCTATGTTTGATGAAGTGGATTTGAAAAGTTCTAAATATTTCTTTAAACCAGCCAGTAAAGTTAACGCCAATCGATTCTTAAAAATAAAAAAACGTTACCAAGAAACGTTATATAGATTGAGCTGCAACTACACGTGCAAGATGCTAGACACAAAAAAATATATGCATGTGACGCAGTAGAGGTAAATGACCGTGACGTAAATTTATCAGAGAAGGAGAACAATTCTGCTACTGTGCAAAGAGCGTACAATAAAAACGGGCGCCCGTATGATACTTTAAGACTACATTACCATAACACGTTCAGGTAAATGTCGAGTGCTAACATCTATTGTTAATAATGTAATAATCATGCACAATAGATACGGATACGGAAGCCGGTTAGTGCCACGTTGAAATCAATTTTTTATCTCGTAATTACGACTTACTATCTCGTAATTACGACTTACTATCTCGTAATTACGAGTTAGCTATCTCGTAATTACGACTTACTATCTCGTAATTACGAGCTAGCTATCTCGTAATTACGACTTACTATCTCGTAATTACGAGTTAGCTATCTCGTAATTACGACTTACTATCTCGTAATTACGACTTACTATCTCGTAATTACGAGTTAGCTATCTCGTAATTACGACTTACTATCTCGTAATTACGACTTACTATCTCGTAATTACGAGTTAGCTATCTCGTAATTACGACTTACTATCTCGTAATTACGAGTTAGCTATCTCGTAATTACGAGTTAGCTATCTCGTAATTATGACTTACTATCTCGTAATTACGACTTACTATCTCGTAATTACGAGTTAGCTATCTCGTAATTACGACTTACTATGTCGTAAGTACGACTTGCTATCTCGTAATTACGACTTAGCATCTCGTAATTACGACTTAGCTATCTTATAATAACGACTTAACGTCAACCGGAAAGATAACAATCCACGTGGTCGAAAGTCACAAGTAAGTCATACTGCTGTAGATAAAAGCGTTTGATTCCAAACCAATTGGTATTAATTTAATCCAGACTTGTGCATCATTTCTTGTGATTTAGGGTGGACCGTACGAGAATATGCAGGTTTTATTTTCGTGTGGAATTCACAGCATCAAGCACCAACTAGGAATAGGGTATTCAACGTTTAAGTGGTATTCAACGTTTTAGTTTTGTCTCTTGATTCTGGGAGCGAGAATGAGTTTAACCAGATGGGCTGTGGAAGGAAATGGGGTGGGTAACACGGTACCTCTTTGTCTCTCTATCAACGAAGCCATGTATATGTTTATCGAACGAAGTATTTTACTATCTGCCTCCATATCTGTTAGCATAAATATATGTCATACAACTTTGCCAAAATATGCATGGCTGATTATGATGCAATTAAACGTACAGATGAAACCATATATTGGTCATTGAATTAAAACAGAAATATCACAGTGTGATTACATTTTATTTTGACGAAATGTATTCTTGTGTATTATTTGTCCTGGCATTCTATGTACAAATTGTTGTTAAACATGAATCATAATGATCTATTTGGAATGGTCTCGTCTACAGCGTCAGTTTTTAAATGTTAAAGCGGCATGATTTAAATCTCTTAGAGAAAAATATCAACATAAATTCCTTAGCTGATAAGGTACGTGAGAGAGAGAGAGAGAGAGAGAGAGAGAGAGAGAGAGACGGGGGGGGGGGGGGGGAGGTTCTCTTGAACTTTTATTTCAGTATTCAACATTTTACACAGAACTATAGATGCAAGAATGTCACTTGCACATATTTACAAATGCCAGTCTGATCATACTCGTATATAAATAGATTAGGTATAAGCGACAGGGGCATTGAACAAAATATATTTTTATTGGGAATTACTTACATATATATGTATTTTGTTACTTTCTTATTCGTTTTTCTCTGGATATATACGATGGATTGAAATTTATCTTCCACCACTTTGAAATGATGTTATAAATATACGAAGTATGTGTGAGCATTAATTTTAAAAAAAATATCACCTAAGTAGTCATGACTAACTTTTATATGTATAATCTAATACACGTGTGTGTGTGTGTGTGTGTGTGTGAGCGAGAACGCCAACTTTTAGAAAGAGAATTTTTTAATTTTTTGTAGGTTCATGGGAATGTACATAGCAAGTAAATTAATTTTATTTAATGATTGATTCATTTCTTTATCGATTAAATCATGATAATTGATATAGTTTTAATGACAAGAACAACCGTAACAAAATTGCTTTAAAAATAATATTGAAGTTCTGTAATACTTCATCAGTTCAATTTTCGAACCTAAACATATCTTATATCCTAATACCATTTTCAGAGTTTAAAAAGCGTACGTAGAACTGCCTATGCCATCTGTAAATTGTAACAGATAGCTGCTGCACCATTTGCAAATAGTTGAAAATTGCATTTTCTTGTACCTTCTACTTAATGCGGACACAGCGGTAAGCACGTATGGTATACGTTTTCTTTACAGTATTGTGAATCAGGCATCTTATTTTCTTATACAGAAATGTTATTGTTTTTATTTTAATAATTATCATCATTGTTTAATTTGTCAACATGAAAACAAATGTCATCCACCCATTCCTAACTCGGTCCAATGAATAACGGAGAACTCGCCCCATGCCATGGAGAACTCGCCCTGGGAGAACTCGCCCCATGGAGAACTCGCCCTGGGAGAACTCATTCCAGGTGTCAGAGGAGAAGTCGCCCCATGGTGGTCGGAGAAGTCGCCCCACTTCGCCTGAAGAAGTCGCCCAATGATGATGTATAGTAATTCTGAGATGTCGCAAAATGGTTAAGGCTTTATTTATTGTTGTTTTTCTTCAACTTAATAACTTATTAAATGTATAAAATTTGCAATTTTTCAACTTTTCCATTTGATCAACTCCGCTTCTGTACTTAACGAAAAATAAGTGTTATCTGTCCCTTTTGCTCTGCTCTTCAAATCATTAGATGCATTTTATTTGGAAAAATAGAGGATGTAAACATCGTGTGATGCAAGCAGTTTTATATATGAAAGGGTTCCAACCTAATAACCCCTGAGATGACTTTATTTTATGAGTTTTGGGTAATATGTAGAACTGAGGTGTACATATGTTAAGAGGGAAAGTATAAATTCCTCATATACGGAATTATTTTTAGCGATCTCATTAATGCATGTTGAAATTTTTTAATTAATTTCTATTGATGGGTCTTTGATAATATGTTTGTAGTATTTTTAATCATTTAATTGACGTTCATCTTCTTTAACATAATCATCTTGATTCATAATAATAATAGTGTTTGACTTATCATCCTTTTTAATCACTATACTGTTGTCATTCTTTAGATTATATTAAGACTTAATTTCATCCTTAGAAATATTACTATGATATTGCTTTTTATGATTACCAGTTAATATCTCTTTTGTGATTGCATATATATATACAAATCTAAATATGAATCATGTAATAGATGATTTAATTCTGTTATAAAAAGATTGTCTGGGTGACAAGTTTTGGGGTGACTTCTCCAACCACTCTGGGGCGAGTTCTCCAGATACGATGGATCGAGTTCTCCCAGGGCGAGTTCTCCATGGGGTGAGTTCTCCGCATACCGGTCCTATTACTGACATTACCTTTAAACCATCTATCACTCACTCACACACACACACACACACACACACACACACATGCATGCATGCGCGTGCACACACACACATTTTAGATTATGTACAATAATATAGTGGGAAAGTGATTATCATTTTCCTTGTGATATTAACACAATATCAGATCTTCATTTAAAAATTAAAAATGGGAAAGGTCAAATTTTAAAATTGCGTTCTAGCAAGACACTACTACAGCTAAGTTTGATTTGACACGTTGGTTACACCACAGGGGCTCATATTGTTGTTTACAGTTGACCTTTCATACGTGTACTATATAATAACTATTATATAGTACATGTATGACAGATCAATTGTAAATAACTATTATATAGTGCATGTATGACAGGTCAATTGTAAACAATGATACGAGCCCCTGTGCGGATGGTAAGTAAAATCCCTCTTCTTTGCACTTGTACCATTAAATCCTTCAGAACACTCACATTTTCTATATTAATCCCTGTTCAAACAGAACACCTATATATCCATTGACAGTTCACCCTTTTTTCAAACTGTTGACACATGCATAGAAGGCAGCATCAACCCATGGCAAGAGTCTAGCGAGAACTATATCAGTAGGAATATATCAGTATTCATGTATAATAAAGCTATTAAGTCTTGACTCTAGACTTTTGTCAATGCATCATCTTAATTGTCAGACCACATATAAGCAGGGACTTCGGAGGGGAGGGATGCCCCCCCCCCCCCTCGAATTTGCATGTGCTGTAAAATTGCTGTAGCCTATATACAAAAATTAACAAACCCATCAAGTTCCCCCCTCAAAAAAAAATTGAAATGACATCCCTGCATATAAGCTGTGTATCTTAGATGACCCAATAGCGTATGCAATAATGTGCATATTTCTTTTTAAATATCTGTTTTGAGAAATACATATACATGTATTGCCATTCCTTCCAGACATTATGGATGAAGAACTAAGACAGTTTCTTTGCAACAGGGGCATCAGTGAAGAAACTGTGAAGAAAATGGGAGAGGATAAGGTTTGTCATTTTATATATCCTATCATACATGATGGAGAAGAAAAATAATATGAAGAATTCATAGCAGCAACACATTTGAATCAGAGATTCTACAAATGTACCCTATTGTTATGCACAAAATTTTGCAGATTGTGTATATGTTTGTAGATGTCACAAAATACACACAGTTGTATTTGCAAGGTGCTATGTGTTCACATAGATTTTCACCAGGGTATGCAAATTTAGTGAGGTTGGTACAAATCATTTTCTTTATTTTCTTTATGCCACACTGATAACAGCAAGAGCATGTTAATTTTGTCATGTCCATTTGAATATCCGACTGTGCATCAGAATATCTGTCTACAGTTCTGTCTTTCATCCTGAGGAGTTTGTCAGTAAGATTGTCCAAAAACCAAAACATAGTTTGATAATTTGTATCCATATGTAGATGAGCTCTTTAGATTTTCAGGCTGTCACTCTTTGTTTTGTTCTGTCATCACTACTTGCAATGGTGGCATCTTCGTTTGTCCAGTCTGTTCATGCTTTCATTTGTCTTCTGAAGAAGCTAAAATTTTAGCAAGGTTGTGTGAAAATCTTAGGCTATATCAAATTAAATCCAGCTAGCATATTTAATGATGTGATAAGGTTGTGGGACTGTTACCAATATGTGAATTATTTTCTCTTCTTTTTTGCAAAACTTTCAACTTTTAAGGAATTACAATTTTTTGCATTGTCAAAAACTTCATGAGGAAGATTAAGCAAAGGTCAAGCAAAGCCATTTGCGATCGGCAAACTTATTTTGGTTGGGTTATTTGTAATTGACTTATATGTAGATGATTGGATTATTTTGTCGGCTATTACTGGATTTTGCAATGTATGTCCCAGTGTTTTTCAGAATATGTCATTAAATTAGACCTGTCTGTCCTTCCATCTTTGCATTGACCCCTATTTTCATCTGTTCATCAGTCCCAGTTTCTAATTTAAATGCACTACTGGAAAAAATATGTATATATGTATTTAACAAAGATCATAATGATAACATTCAGCAAGCTCAGGGTTTGCCCACATGGATAAATGTTGGATTATCATTCAGTTTAATACAGTACATTTAATATTTCATGGAGCTAAACTGAAGGAGACAGTAAGAGACACATTTTTGGGCTAAAGATGAAAGTTTTATCAAGTGTCAGTGATCTTAAGTACTTAGAAAAAGACAGTAATAAACTTGCAGCTGATGGTGGTAGGTGTCTTTTTCACCTTTATTGTAATTCGATTATACTTCAAAATGTATCCTTTCTGTTTTTAATTGCTTGAGACAATTGACTTTCTTTCAAAAATCTTTTACAATGAAGAGTAAACGCTCTCGTATGTGCAGCAACATCTTTTCTTTTTATGGATTGTCTTGGAACAATCCAAACATGCAGCACACTGAGAACATTTTCAGCTAATAAAGAGGTTAGATGTTAAGGTAGCAGGTATGAAATGTTTACACATAAACAGCTGTTGTTGTCAACACAAAGTTGTCTGACTTGAAGCAAAAGTTTGCATGGAAGACAGAACAAGCACAAATAGGCTGTAGGTAAATACTGTGGAAAGGGCCTATATATGTAAGTTGGTACAAGTGAGGTTATCTTCTGTTTCCACATGTTGGTTATACTAACTTGTGAGTTTCTGGAAGTGAAGCTAATTTGCATTACCTCAGATTATATTTATATTATAATTGTATTTATGAGTTTTGAGAAGTTATGCTGTCTTGCATTTCCATACATAGGTTATTTTTAGACTTGTGATTAGTTATGTTATCTTGCATTTCCATTCATTGGTTACATTTATGAAGTTTGAGGAGTGAGGTTGTATTATGTTTACATACCTAAGTTATATTTTGGGTTTTGAGAAGCTAGGTTAGTGTTAGACTTTACACTCCAAAGAATATATACAATGTACCAATATATTCCAGAACAAAACCAATATAGAACAGTTTTAATGATTTTGGATTTTTTAAATTTATTTTCTTTATTGTGTATTCTTTTCAAAGGTTTGTAGTTGGCTATATCTTCTGTTTCTGTTCAGCATTTATCATGTTTTGGGGCATAAATTTACCATGGGGATTAGGGATGAATGGGAATATGGACCTTACTGAGGTTCAGAGTCAAAATATCAAATTCAAATGGTTGATAAGTTTGGTCCCATATTATCAAAGCCAAACAGATCTATATGAAAATCAGAACAATATAGTAAACAATTTAAGAAGCCCATATTCATCGAAAATGGTATTCATCTTTACACACTTGCTACTTATTTTAAAGACATAGTTTGCAAACTCAGTTTTATTATGTCTTCCTCTTTCAATGCTTAAGCTGTGCTTAGAACATTGAAAATAATGCAAGCATATCTTCTGAAAATGAAAGGGACTTTTGATTTGAAACAGTTTTCAATTTCCAGTAATGACTTGTCCTGTTTATAATATCTATCCATGCATAGCCATGCCATGAGAAAATAAGTCATTGTTAACCTTATTGACTCCTGTGATTTTGCTGACATCATTCAAATTCTTTAACATAATGTAACTTTGGAAAGGATATCTACTTGTATACATATTTATAATTTTAGTCCAGTACTTTACATATTTGAACATATAAAGTATACTCAGTGGGTGTTGACTACATTCACCAACACTGACATTATTCACAGAGATATCTTTTACAAAATCTTTCAAACTCATATATACTGTTCATTTTCATATACTACTTTAAGCTGGAAATATCTTAATGAAATGTGTTAGATGAATCCTTCAGTGGATAAATGTACAAATCTAATGTCTAGTCAGAAGATAAGTCCTTATTACAAGTGTTTCAAAGTTTTTGTGTTTTGGTTCTAAATTGAGAAATCAGCTGTTGTAAAGTATTGATATCAACATATAAAGTATATTTTACACTACTGTTATGATGCACACTGTGTTTATTAAAATTGATTCATTTTGTATTATGGGATGGAGGACTTCTTTCTTTTCTTGTTGAAGTAAATACAATATTCAAAGCACCATTTTACAAGTAATTTATACATGTGTAGTTATTGTAAAAATAGTCTGTATGTAAATGTTCCATTTTCTGGTGTGAATAAAATGATAACTTGGGTTCTTGGACTGGAACTTGTACACTTAAATTTGATTATGTTACATTATTTTAAATTCATAAATTTTAAAATATATTAAGGAATTATAGGGACTAACTTGCAGTGTAATTTTAATCAGAAGTAATTATTACCCTTGTGAAATGTTAGTTCTTTAATGTAATCATGTTTAATTTCTTATCTTTGCTATATGTCACTATGATGTATATTTAGTTTAATTTGTGTACTTGACCTTTGCCCTTGATTGAGGGTAGAGTAGGTTTTGCTTACCTGATTATCGTCTTATTTGTTTACACGATTTTTACTTAAAATTGAATTTAAGGCCTAATCTTTTTTTACAAACTTAGAATATTCTGGAAGAGAACTTGTGAGCTTCATCCAGGTCATTTTATTGTGTCTTAGGTCAAGTGAAATTATATAAGATTGTGGTAAACTAAATTATTCATTCCTGTTTTAAGTTCCCATTGTGGAATCATTACATTTTGTGTTCAGTATAATTTCGAAGAATCATTTATTTAAATTATTCATTGGAATTACAATGTGTTCGATGAATATGGGCTAAAACACTATATTGTGATTATTGTAAATTCTGTTACAACTCTGGTCTTAATTTAAGGAACAGAAAAGAGTGAGAAAAAAAAAACATTTTTTGTGAAATTAAACAAATAGTTTATTTCCATTAAATACAAAGTAAAAGTTTAAAAAGAACTTAGTTTTGTGAATTAAGTCCCAAATAGTCTTGACATTTTTAACATAACTCCAAAAGTATTGAGTATTCCAAAAAAATTCCAGTGGTGTTCTGAATGAATTCATTTTTAAAGTGCTGATATGCCAG
This sequence comes from Sinohyriopsis cumingii, assembly GCA_028554795.2. Classification (NCBI taxonomy): domain Eukaryota; kingdom Metazoa; phylum Mollusca; class Bivalvia; order Unionida; family Unionidae; genus Sinohyriopsis; species Sinohyriopsis cumingii. The sequence goes on along the minus strand of CM068828.1, from coordinate 46,202,255 downwards.
TATCGAATGTGCTGATGTGCCAACAGTTCTGATGTATCATAACAATCTAATCAAAATTGTCCTTGAATGAATTGACAGTAATTCCAAACCAATGATTTAGTCCAAAAATCAAAGAGCACGTTGTAATTTCAGTGAATAATTTAAATGAATAAATCCTCTCAAATTAAAAACTGAACACAACAATAGGACTGATTCCATTTTGGATGTTATGGTATGAATAAGTAATTTTGAAGAAAACAACATCATTAGCAAAAGCTATGACATGATAAACTTCACAACAAATTCATAAATGACTTGCTTCTAGAACATTCTTCATTTCTATTTAAACTATTTAAAAAATAGACCTTAAACTCAATGTATGCAACAATGTTAACCTCCAATTAATAATGATCTTAATGTATAATCTAAAATCATAGATAAATATTAGGTGCATACTATGTGGTATCCAGAATATCAAGACACCAAAACTCAATCCCTGACCAAGGTCAATCACACAAATGATATACATAGCATGTAATCTTGGAGAAATGTTAGCACACAGTACAAATTAAATATACATAACAATTCATTGAAATCCGTTCTGGATTATATCATTAAGACTTAGTTCATAAACCTATTCAGCACTTTTGGTACATCAGCATTTCCAGTATTGGATTTCATTCAGAACACTATATACTTTTGGACTTGTGTTAGAACTTTTAGAATTATTTGATATTTAATTCACAATACTATCAGTTCCTCTTGAATTTACACTTAGTAACTTGTTGAAATAGATTTATCTGTTGGTAACTTAGAGAAATAAATTTATTTCTTGATTTTTATTTGTTGCTTCTTTCCGTTAGTTTAAAACCATAGAGTTGTATCTTCACTTACAGATCTTTTGTTTTTCAGCTTGACAGGTACGTTATTGAGGTTGCAGATGACACAACACTGACCAAATATCTGCCCCATATAGGTGACAGGGTTGCTGTTAAAGAATTTTGCAAATCTATGACAGCATCCAAAGGAGACTTGTTTGCTAAAGAAACGAGAAAAAACCAAATACTCAACTCCTTGAGGAAAAAACTGCTATTCAGGAGAGCAATCCATACTTCAGAAGGGTCAGATTCAGATGGGGAAAGTTCATTAATCACTAAAGTCAGGAGAGGTATTTTAACTGGTAATAAAAATGCACAAAAAGGAAGCAGGAAGATAGAAATAGGATGGTTGCATTTTGATACCAGTACCCAGATGTACCGACAGGTACGAAAGAAACGTGGGGGAAGCACCCGTAGAGTAGATATATGTAAAGAGTCCACTATTAAAGAAGTTGAAGAGGTGGCAAAGTCCTTATTTTTCCCTAACGGAACTTCCCCCAATGGATCGATAGAGGACTTTGATTTGAAATCAGAGATTTTTCTGAGGAAAAGACAGAATGCAAAGAAACTGTCGGCGAGATGTATGACAGGACAGGGATGAATATACTTAGGTATTATCTTTGCATCAAAGCAAAAGAATCCTCCACCACAATATAAAAGCATCAAAGGGATGAGGCAAATACCTACTCTGGCTGAACCTGTAGATAAACCACACACAGAGTTTGACAAAACACAAGGACTCAGAATGCAAGAAAAGAATGAGACTGAACTCTTGACAAATATTCAAGATGATCATTTTGGCCATTCTGTATCTTGTTTTCTAGATGATTCAGAAACTGAGATTTTCTTTAAGAATACCGGTTCACCAAATGTTGCTCGTGATATCGATGATGCTCTGCCATATATTCCTCCACTCATTCCTGCTGAACCCTTACAAATAGACATTCACAGAGGTGCCTTTGCTTTTCAAGAACTGTGTAATTACTTTAAAGATCCCAGTATTTTAAATAGACATCTTATCATCACCCGCATTTTGGCAAATGGAGAGAAAGAAAGAGCAGAAGATACAGGGGGTGTTTTGAGGGATTTGTTTACTGAATTTTGGACAGAGTTTTACTGTAAGTGCACCGTTGGCAGAGATATGAAGGTTCCAAGTCTGCGGCATGATTTTGGAATGGAAGAATGGAAGGCAATTGGGCGTTTAATTGCATATGGATGGCAAAATGTTGGATACTGGCCAATAAAACTTGCAAAGACATTTATGAAGCACTGTCTCTTTCCAGATACTGATGTTACCAATAATCAGCTTTTAGAGGATTTTTATCAGTTTATCTCACTGCCAGATAGAGATGTTTTAGAAAAGGGATTTGCTGACTTCTCTTCAGTTGGTCTTGAAGACTTGTTGGATGCTCTGGATGCCCATGAATGCCGGACTAAGGTCAGTGGGGAAAATTTTAAGACTGTCCTTTTGGAAATAGCACATAAGGAGATGATTCAAATGCCTATGTATGTATGTGACTGCTGGCGAGACATCCTGAAAGGACTCTGCATCAGCACTGATAATCTCAATGATGTATACTTGACCCTGATTCCGAGTAACAGAAAAGTTGTACAGATGCTTCAGATTCCAGAATCTCTGAATGCCCAGACTAATGAAGTTTCAAAATATCTGAAGAGATATGTCAGAGAACTTGATTTGAAAGCTTTGTGTCTTTTCCTTCGCTTCTGCACAGGATCTGACCTCATTACAGTGCCCAGAATAGCTGTAGAATTTGTCAATATGGCTGGCTTATCAAGAAGGCCAATAGGGCATACTTGCGGTTGTGTCCTTCAAATTGGTGATTATTATGATACTTTTATGGAATTTAGATCTGAATTTGACAGTGTTCTAGAAAGCAACATCTGGATCATGGACATAATTTAAGTTTTGTCACAATCAATGATCAGAATATTCCGTTTGTCATTCTGACTAGTCTTATCACACTAGGAGTGGGTTTCATTTGTCATTCTGACCAGTCTTATCACACTAGGAGTGGGTTTCATTTGTCATTCTGACTAGTCTTATCACACTAGAAGTGGGTTTCATTTGTCATTCTGACCAGTCTTATCACACTAGGAGTGGGTTTCATTTGTCATTCTGACCAGTCTTATCACACTAGGAGTGGGTTTCATAGCCTTTGCCCCCATCGGGTGGTGTTATGGAAGCTACTTTCTACACACATGTATAATAATAGATGGACATTGTTTGTAAAGATTTTGCATTCAGTTCTGACAACATTTTTCAATATTGTTTATGGAGTCATGTAACTTGAAGAGTGTAAGAGTGGATCCATCTTGACAAGCACTACACACACCTTTCAAAATTAGGACACTGTGTGTCACACATAACATTTCACAGATTTTGGTCAAAGTTATTCTTGGAAGTTTATTTCTAAAGTTCGCTAATGTTAGAATCATGCGACAATATGATAGTATGCATTTCTGATAATACCAAACCCAAACTACTAAAGAAGACCAATGTGTCCTTTATTTCACATGTAACTTGCATCGTTTAAGAATTTTGCATTTAAAGTCAACTCGTGACCACATAGCTTTTTATCTTATGTATTCATACTGTCACTCTTTAAAAATGAAACATTTTGAGATGATGCATCTTGATGAGTATTACACAGTCATAACATAAGGTAGGTCACTGCAATCCATATTGAATGCTTCACAGACTTTGGTTCAGTTTTCCCATTTAACTGGTTTAAATTGAAGTTTTTATGTCAAGCTCATTATCGTGTTGGGTTGGGTTTTTTTTCTCATGCTACATACATAGTGTTCTATCCAAATTCAATACATTTGATGACTGGATTACGAGATAGCTAACTCGTAATTACGAGATAGTAAGTCGTAATTACGAGATAGAAAGTTGTAATTACGAGATAGTAAGTCGTAATTACGAGATAGCTAACTCGTAATTACGAGATAGTAAGTCGTAATTACGAGATAGTATGTCGTAATTACGAGATAGCTAACTCGTAATTACGAGATAGTAAGTCGTAATTACGAGATAGTAAGTCGTAATTACGAGATAAAAAATTGATTTCAACGTGGCACTAACCGGCTTCCGTACAATAGACGTGTGGTGTGGTTTTAAGGTTTTGTTCTTTTTTAAATTAAGAATATTGACTACATGTGCTTCTATTTTAAGTAACTAGAGTATTGCTTGATTTAAGAAAGTGCGTATTTTGAATACGTGGTAACCTTACTGAACTAGGATGCAATTTGTGACTTAGATTTTAACGTAGCTTTTCACAATTTTTCAGTGAAATGTGGCAGTTGTTAGTGAAGTATACAACTGGGGCATCATGACGCAGACATGTACTATGATGTCCAACCCAGTCACATTATCCTGACACCAGGCCGACCAGTCCTAACACTAACCTCTTAATGCTGAGCGCTAAGCGAGGCAGCTGTTGGTACCATTTTTGTAAGTCTTTGGTAGGACTCGGCCAGGGATCGAACCAACGACCTCCCGCATCCGAGGCGGACTCTCTAACCACTTGGCCACCGGAGCGGTAGAGCTAGGATGCAAACTGGGTGTGCGCAGTGTTGTTTCTCGATAGGAAGATGTTTACATATTACATCAAACATAATTGTTTCGACTACAGAACCATTTACTGCTTTCAACGGCCAGGTATACGTTTCTTCAAATAAATGCTTAATAAGTTAATAGAATACCTCCGCGTTGCAAAATATACACTCTTCTGTGATCATTCAGACTTAAAATGGAAAAAGACATAATTATAGATTTACTTAAAACTAATTTAACAGCAGAAAGAGAGGAAAATTTAAAAAGGAAATTAAGCAAAATATTAGAAGATGGAAAAAAGGAAAAGAAATTAAAGCCGGAAAATTTACACAAGTATATAAAAAAGCAGAAGGCTTATATAAAAGAGAAGAGTTAAGGAGAAGGGGGGAACTTTAGATAATCTAAAGATAGGGGAGAATGGAAAAATTTCAGACAAAAAGGAAATTCTAAATTATATAAAGGAGTAATATAGCATATTATATCAATCTCAATTAATAAAAGATAATGTGATAGATGATTATTTAAAGGAAATATAATGCGAAATGATATGATCAGAACGTAAAGACTTATGTGATGGTTTCATCTCGACAAATGAAATGACAAATATCATTAAACATTTAGCAACAAGGAAATCGCCAGGTAGAGATGGACTCACCTCAGAATTCTATATTAAATTCTGTGGTGAGTTGTCGCCTGTACTAGAATGGTTGTTAAATAATATATTATTAAAAAATGATAAGATAACCAGCAGTATGAGGGAGGGAATAATTACCTTAATATACAAAGGAAAAGGGGATAGGAGTAGTGAATAGGGCCACCTTAGCCTCAATGGGAATTAGCATTACAGACCCCCCACCCCCGGGCCACTTTAGCCTCAAGGGAAATTTAACATGGAGAAAAATCGTGGGCCACTTTAGCCTCAAGGGGAATTGAACATGGGAAATAGTCTTGGGCTACTCTAGCCTCAAGGGGAATTGAAAATGGGAAAAAGTCTTGGGCCACTCTAGCCTCAAGGGGAATTGAACATGGGGGAATAAAGTGTGGGTCTATCTAGGGACAAGGGGAATTGAACATGGGATTTTTTTTATTTTTTTTTTAAATTTTATTTTAAAAGAAGGGTAGGCAATGGAAAGTCATTCTCTTTTCGAGAAATATGGGTGGTCCTGAAAAGGGCCTTTGGGTTTATGTTAATGTATCCATTAACATAAAGGGCATCTGCGGCATCTTCTTGTCCTCAAGCTGCGTCTTACTCGAGGGCCATAAATCAGTGTCCTCTTGAGGCAACCTTGTCTTTCTACGTACACTCTTCGTATCCACAGACTGGTGTCTGACTTGTCGACAACGGTCCACTTGGACCGGACATACATGAGCATGTCCGTCCTAAACATCATGGAAGACACAAGGGTGGATGATTCGACTGTGGTCCACATCTTGAAGCGACGAGAACAGGTGAATCAATGCAGTGAACTGCGCTTATTTATAGGTAGAGGAAGGATTGATACGGATTGAGTTCATTCACCAATCCGAACACGCGTTACAAAATTCAGTCAGCCCGCATCCAATCCGAAGAGAGCAGTCTGTGACGTCACGTGGTCTATATAGATTCGCTAGCGCTTGTGTGCAGTCAATCTATGCGACAGTGATTCAACATGACGGAAACTCAGAAAACGATCCATTGGAGTGCACCAGCAGGGGAGACTGCCCAAGGGAACCCGGACTTACTTTCAGAAGAGGTGAATTGGGATTTTGTGGATTTTCTTACCTCGCAAGAATTTGTTCCGGAACCTTCATTACCTTCTTCATTACCGCAAGTGGAGAATTTTAGACAGAGACAGAAAGAAGAATTGGAGAAATTTATACAACGACAAAAGGAAGCGGAACAAGCTTTTCTCCTACAGCAGCAGCAAGAAGAAGAGATAAGAAAAAAACAACAGCAACAACAGCAAGAAGAAGTAGCAGCAAAGAAACAAGAGGGTGAAAATCAAACGGTCACGTTACTGTTGGACATTTTAGCGGAGTTAAGAAGTCTGAAACAAATGTATCAGACTTCTTTATTACGAGCGAAGAGAATACGACCTTCCCGAGCTAAACACGTCAACCCTGTGACTAAGCCTACCGTACCACCCTTAGTGATTTCAACCCAGTCATCATCATCAACAGTACGCAGTCCAGAAGTAGGCCTTGGCCGTGGCAAAGGCTTAAGGCAGTTAAAGCTGATTGCTTGAACTCACCCCTGCACCAAAAAAGGCCCTTTTCAGGGCCACCCACATTTCTCGAAAAGAGATAGCCTTTCAATTTGCCAATAACTCAAAAAAACCAACCCATTTTACCCCCTATAGTACGTGTCTGTGTATGAGTGTGTGAGTGTACATTCTTATTTTAAAATCAAAACTCAAAGACACTTACCTTATATAATTAATTTATTCTTTTATCCATTGTTACAATCCAATTCACAATTCACAACACAACACTTTAATAAAAAGTTCATTGACTTCTTCTTTCTCCTTTTTTAGTCTCTCTGTTTTTTTTGAATTTCTTCACCGCCTTTTCCTCTTCTTTCTCCTCATTTTCTTCCCTTCTTTTCTTCTCCTGTTTCTTTGCCTCTTGTAAATAGAATTGTCTTCTTTCTTCCTCTTCTTCCTCTGAAGAATCCCTCTCTTCCTCTGAAGAATCCCTCTCTTCTTCTGAAGAATTCCTCTTTTCTTCTGACTCCTCTTGTTTCTTTTATGGGCAATCTGGAGACCAATGTCCTTTTTCTTGACAATAATAACAGGTATCTTGACTTTTGTCTTTTTTAGCCCCTGTTTTTTTTTCTTTTTTGACGGTCTGGACACTCTGAAGACCAATGCCCTTTCTTCTGACAGATATAGCAAGTATCTTGACTTTTATCTCGAAAGGAAGGAGAGTAGTCCGTGGGTTGGTCTGAAGAGAATTTTCTAATCACCCCTCGCAAAGCTCTGACGAAACGTTCGATTTGGCTAGTCTCTTCCATCGTTGTGCTCGGTTTGAGAGTGAAATGAATAGTGAAAGGACAAGACACACACCCTTTTATATACGCCGGTCTGCCATGACCATAAATTAGTCTATGGTGTTTAAACGTGAGTCATTTGACGTTTTGCACTCAAGATGAAACGATCCTATTCATTCGAGAAAAAAGAAGAAGAAAGTAAGAGGCAGAAACGTGATCTATCGCCTCGTACCAGGGCTGAAATCTTGGCACAAATTCATGCCAGTGATTTTGAAGAGGACATGAGTGAACCAGAATCCGAACCCTCTAAGCCAAGTTCACCACCCTTAGTCAACCCTGAAAAGTACTATTCCATTCGAGAGACGGAAAAGCGCTCCTCTAGAAAATTTACAACCATGGCTTACACCTACACGGTGAAGTTTAAAGATTTCAAGGCCGACGTACCCTTGGAGAAAGCAGAAGGGTTTATCACCGAGATGTGGGATTCTTTGCTCAACTCACTCAAGCGACAATGTCAACCCAAAGAAGACGATCGCTTGAGACTTTCCATACAACACGACGGTTTGAAATCCCCTGTTTGGATCGAGTTTAGCACCCCTGCAGAATTGACCGCTTCCAAAGTCATGGACAAGATTCAACACGTACAACAATCCAATGACCAGTTTGACATCACCGATGGAAAAGCCAAACTGGACATGACCCACGTCTCTCCTCCTCAAGGGACTGGACGCAAAAAGATGTTATTGGTGGACGACCTTCGCAGCACCAAAAAGAGTCTCGTCCAAATTAACAACCCTCAAGACCAGATGTGTTTAGCCCGTGCCATCGTGGTGGGACGAACCTATGCCAACAAGAACGATACGGTAGAATGGAAAAGAGCCTGGAAAACTATTCGACAATCGGACCGAGCCAAACAACGAAACGAAGCAGAACTCCTGTTACAACAAGCTGGCCTGTCCAAAGACACACCCTGTGGCATTCCTGAAATGCAAAAATTGCAAGATGTCCTATCTCCACGCTACACCTTGAAAGTGCACCCTCAAGAAATGCGCGGGCCTCTGTTGTTTCGAGGCCAAGATTTTAAGGACGGAAAATACATTCATGTTTATTATCACGATGACCATTTCGATACCATTACCACTATCACTGGATTCCTGGGATACAGATATTACTGTGAGAAATGTGACCGTGGTTATAATAATCGAGAGCAACACAAACATTGTGGAATGAAATGCCCAGGATGTTTGGCCTCTCCACCCTGTCTGAGCGAAGGACCAGTGCCTTGTTCAACTTGTCTGCGCACGTTTGTCAGCCCTACCTGTTACCAACAACATTTGAAGACGCAAGGTTCACAGAAGAAATGTGCTTGTCAGCTCCTGAGATTGTGCCCTACGTGTGGACAAGGCATATGTACCAATACTGCCAAGGCACACGTATGTCGAGGAAAGAAAAAATGTCACATTTGTCACCACATCGTGGACTTGGAACACCAATGCTACGTGCAAAAATACCAACCTCCACCAGAGAAAGAGGACGGTCACAAGAAGAAAGGCAATTTCATCTTTTTCGATTTCGAATGCATGCAAGAGACCGGCATTCACATTCCTAATTTCTGCGTGGCTCATCGAGCGTGCGAGAAGTGCATTCAAGAACCTATCTTCAGTCATTGCCCTCACTGCAGCAAAATTCCTGGAGGTCGTGAAAAAATCTTTCGGGGACCGAACACGTTAGCCGATTTTGCCCAATGGGTCTTAGACCCCATCGACAAGACGTGGAGCCAAGAGGACATCGAACGTTACGGAGATTGTCATCGTCATGCCACGGTGATGGCTCACAATTTCTCCGGATACGATGGACAGTTTCTTTTGAGATACTATACGGAACAAGGCACCGAGCGTCCTAAAGTGACTTTGAACGGAGCCAAAATCATTTTCATGCAAGTGGGACAAGTACAGTTTAAAGATTCGATGAGTTACTTGGCCATGCCTTTGAGCCGAATGCCTAAAACGTTTGGAATGACAGAAATGGCTAAAGGGTACTTTCCACACTTTTTCAATACGGAACCCAATCAACACGCCGTTCTACCCCATTTACCTGAGGCTCACTATTACGACCCCGACAACATGCGTACCGAACAACGAGAAGCTTTCTACGCTTGGTACCAGGCTCACGCCTTGGACCCTTTCGACTTTCAGGAAGAAATGCTAAAGTATTGTCGTTCCGACGTGGACATTTTACGTTGCTGTGGAAAATTTCGAGAACTGTTCATGGAACACGGAGGGGTCGATCCTTTGAAAGAAGCTTGCACCATTGCTAAAGCGTGTTCCTTAGTGTATCGACAACGATTCATGCCTGAAAACACCGTGGCTGTCATCAGTCCTCAAACGACCAACTTTGTCAAACGTCAGTACTCGGTCAAAGCCCTACGTTGGTTACATTACTTGTGCGACAAGGAAGACAAGTGGATTCAGCATGCCCGCAACGGAGGGGGTGAAAAGACCATCGGAACGCATTCGGTCGATGGCTGGGACTTAGAATACCCCAAGATCGTGTACGAGTTTAACGGTTGCTTATTTCACGGATGTCCCGTCTGTTACCCTGACCGTAGCACTAAAAATCAGTTTTTACAACGAACCATGGAAGACTTGTACCAGGACACTTGTCAGCGGCGCCTAAAGTTGGAACAGGAAGGATACCAAGTGGTGGAAATGTGGGAACACGAGTACAATCACCGTATGAAATCCGATCCCGAGTTTAAACGCCTCGTGGAAAGTTACCAGTTCATGGACCCGCTGAACCCGAGGGATAGTTTGTACGGAGGAAGGACCAATGCCACCTGTTTGCTGTACCAAGCCGACGAAGAGAAAGGAGAAGAAATCAAATACTTGGACGTGTGTTCGCTGTATCCCTACGTGTGCAAATATTGTCGCTTTCCTGTAGGGCACCCGCAATTGTTCACGGAACACATCGACCTGAAAAACATTCGACAATACGAAGGCTTGATCAAGTGTAAAGTTTTGCCTCCCACGAACCTATACCATCCCGTCTTACCTCACCATTGTCAAGGCAAACTGATGTTTCCATTGTGCCGTACTTGTGCCGAAACGTGCAACCAAGACCAACCTTGTCAGCACACTCAGGAAGAACGTGCCTTGACGGGAACCTGGGTCAGCGTAGAATTGTTCAAAGCTCTGGACATGGGATACCAACTGTTAGAAGTGTACGAAATTTGCCACTTTCCCAAGACACAACAATACCACAAGGGTGATCCCAGTCAGAAAGGCATTTTCGCTGACTACGTGGATGCCTTTTTGAAACTGAAACAAGAAGCTAGCGGCTATCCTTCCTGGTGTCACACTCCCGAAGACCAAATACAATTCAAAGAGAAATACTATGAACAAGAAGGCATCTCTTTAGACCACATCGAGAAAAACGAAGGCAGGCGATCGTTTGCCAAAGTGATGTTAAATTGCTTGTGGGGTAGAATGTCACAACGACGGTGTTTACCCAAGACGGAATATTTGACAGAACCTTCCCGCTACTTCCAGATGATTCACGACAAAACCAAATACATGAAACACGTGGACGTCGTTCGAGAGGATTTGATCTTGGTCAATTACGAAGAAGATCTGGACTTTGTACAAGACGACCCTTTTGGAAATGTCATCATTGCGGCTTACGTGACAGCCCATGCTCGCTTAAAATTGTACGAAGCTTTAGAACTGTTAGGAGAACGCGTCCTGTACTTTGACACGGACAGTTGCATTTACATCCATCACCCGAGTCAACAGCACCCTGACATCGAAGGAGACCGTTTAGGAGCCTGGACAGACGAGCATCCCGACGACAAGATTCTAAGTTTCGTCAGTGGCGGTCCTAAAAATAACGGCTACGAATACCGGGACAAACAAGGAGAAGTGCATACGACGTGCAAAGTGAAAGGACTGACTCTGAATTATCGTACCAGTCATGTGGTGAACTTTGGGGTATTGAAAGAAGCCTTGCAATCGGGAGAGGATGAACACTTTAAAGTGACCACCTATCAACCGAACAAGATTGTACGTTTACCCACTCACCACATCGTCAGTCGGCCCTTGGAAAAAGTCTATCAAATCGTGTACCAGAAGCGAGTTCGACTTCCCAATCATTTAACCTTACCGTGTGGACACGTTGGTATAAAACATTGGTTGTAAGAGGATAGTCACCCGCTAGAAGGATGACTTCACCACAGCAAGAATCGAGTGAGAAACCCGATGAGAACTCCAAGTTCAAACCCTACCATTTTCCAGTCTATTACCTGACTATTGTGATTGTGCCCGTCGATTGGACACGTTTCAGAAATGGCCTACGGATAGGGAAGGATTACCTTCTTCGCATATTTTAGCTAGAACAGGATTTGTCTACTTGGGACCTGAGTCAGGATTGGGTCACGGGGTACAGTGTTTCGCTTGCGGACTGAAGTTACGAATGGATCTATGTATCTATAAAGATTCAGCTATTCTGGAACATACTCGATGGTCTCCGCACTGCCCTTACCTTTCTATGGCCTTTCCACCCATCACACTACGGTACAATGTTGACGGTACCTTAGAGACGGTACCTTCCAGAACAAGACATAAAAAACATAAAAAAGGAAAGGTGTACAAGCTTGAGACTGCATTGCGACTAGTATAAAAAGAGGCTATGGTCAAGATCGATAGTTCATTGTGACTACCAAGACCGAGCGAACAAGATGAATACTTTCAGAGAAACACAGAACAAGTTGTTTAGAAAGGCACAATTCAAGTGTGAGGCTTCGGAAGTGGAATGCGATTGTGAGCCTTGCGATGGGTACGATGCTGTACGTTGTGACCTTAGCGATGCCGTAAAGCATCATGGGAACTTTGTTCTCACGACCCCTATCATGGAAAGTGATGCTGTGCGTGTCAAACCTGAGGGATGCGAAAGTGATGCCGCTCGCCCTCTTGGACATTTTACTGGGTTTCGTTTTAAAGGGGAATGTTCACCTTCACGTCTACCCCCTTACGGATGTCATCCAGCCCTGTGCAAACTCCTGCCCATGTCACTCAACCCTCATCGAAACGAACCTGTGAAAGACGAATATTCGTTCCCTGTGCGTTTGTCGGAATACTGCGACTTTGAAAATCGTCTTCAATCGTTCAAAGGAAAATGGCCTAAGTATCTGGGAGGACCGACCCCCGAAGAATTAGCCAGAGCCGGATTCTTCTACTTGGGCGAAGGAGATAAAGTCAAGTGCTTCAGTTGCGGTGTGTCACTTCACCACTGGGAACCGCAAGATTCGGCCGACGTAGAACATGCTCGATGGTCACCGAATTGTCATTACTTACCCTTAGTGGGACCGTGACACTGAAGTAACTTACCATAATCTGTTCATGGATACTTTACAAGAGAACATTCGTGCTTTGCCTGTGGAGTTGAGAGAACGCATTTACCGAGAGCTGGTCAAAATACAAGTGAAACGTAAAGAACAATTGCATCCGTTACGTCACCGGTGTTTGAACCACTGGTATCTGAAGGCTATACAAGGACTGATTCAATTGAAAGTGTTCCATTGGACAGACATTGATCAACGATCCCCTAGTTTTAAAAAGGATTGGTTTGTTATGGACGATTCTATCTACTACATCATTGTAAACTTACTGCATCGAATTCCAGAGGAAGAGTTAACGAATTACCAACATCTTGAACACAATGTCAACTTAGTGAAAGAGGAAACTTCTGAACGAATTGTAATGTGTAGATTAGTGACTAAACGATTTAAATTCGACACTGAAGTAAAACCATGTCTGTGCAAAGAGTACATTTCTTGTGTCAGACCAAAGAGGATTTAGTAAGACCTATTCATGGATACTTTGCTAGAGAACATTCGTGCCTTGCCTGTAGAGTTGAGAGAACGCATTTACCGAGAACTGATCAAAATACAAGTGAAACGCAAACTCAAAGTTATTGAACCGTTTTTAAATTATGCTCTGTTTCAAAGTATAAGAATACTGATTATGAGTGGATATTACATCAGGCACAAAGGTAAACGAGGCTATTGGCCACCACCCAAGGGTTCCAAAAACAGTGTATATACTTATGGATACTTTACAAGAGAACATTTTGGGCTTGCCTGAAGAGTTGAGAGAAAGGATTTACCGAGAGCTGGTCAAAATATAAGTCAAACGTAAAGAACAATTGCATCCGTTACGTCACCAGATCTTTAACCACTGGTACCTGAATGGTATAAGAGAACTGATTCGTCAGAAATTGTTTCAGTGGTCAGACCTTGTTAGTGAGTTAGTGAATGAACGAAATGTTCATCATTTTGGTTACTTCGAGATTCACCTAGAGCAATGCATTGAGGAAGACGAGTTAAAGGATTACCAACATATGTTACGTGGAATCTACTTAGTGGAAGAGAAAACTTCTAATCGAAGTTTGAACTGTAGGTTACAGTATTCTAGATTTCCTTCTGGAGAACGAAGATGTCTGGGTAGAATGTACGTGTATTGCTTCCGAGAAAAAGAGAGTACAAAAACAGGAATCCATGCCACGGCTTATGTCACAAGTGATTGAACAGATTCCATGGAAGGAACTCAGTGACATTTATACAAACCGTGGATCATTACCATCGATTATTACAAGAACTGTATCCATTCAATTTGGGTCGACAAGTGGTGTGTGTCTTAGTGACTTGTTTTCTGGGATTTCGTTTACCAGCCGATTCTTTGTGGACTCTTTACGATCAGTACTTACCACCTCAATGGCCTTAAATGGTCACGAAAAACTCCTTTTGCTCAAAGCATTGCGGTTTCATCTGGATACTTCTCGACCTCTACGGGAAAAAAGATTCGTCAACTTTTAGCTACCCAAGACGTGAATGCATCTTCCCGTCAAATTGATTCGTGCCTTGTATGGCATCAGTCGAAAAAAAAATCCACAAACACGAGCTCGTGTCTTAGAAGCTAGTCTCAAAGAAGTCTTACGATGGTTCACGGTGACGGCACGTCAATTACTGCAAGGAATCATTCAGATTCCTCATCAAACCAACGCTTTTTCGATCGAAACAAAGTCGCTTTGGTCCAACTGGCCGATCCCCGCATCGACACTCAAACCAAAAAATAAATCATTTTGAAACCTGGAGGGAGCGTTACTCTAGGAGGGGTCATCATTCGCTCTCTCTTACGATGGGATCCTAATGCCCCCAAAGTTATCCCCAAGAAAAAAGTCCAACGAAGCCCCAAGAAGAAAAAGAAAAAGACCAGGTCCCCAAGAAGAAGAACTTCTCCAGTGGCGGGACCCTCCTCTGACCAGACACCACCCCGGAAAAAGAAAAGAAGCCCCCAGAAAAAAAGCAGAGAAAAAGTCCCCAGAAAAAGAAAAGTCCACAGAAGAAAACGAGTCGAAAGAGAGGCACTTCGGCCAGGACGCAACTTTATACTCGCAAACCACGACCTGCCACAGCAGTGACTGCGTCTCCGGCATCCTCGCGTTCATCCACTTCTCCGTTGATGACACCAAGAACTGAAGAGTACTTGGAGACGTTGATCACACCAAGAACTTCTCCGTTATTGACCCCAAAAAGAACTTCCCCAGTGGCAGGACCCTCCAATTTAGCGGCAGTGGCTGCTGCTCACAAAGTACCTTCTCCCAAAATCAAAGTCCAAGAAAGATCGGGCATGTTACAAAGTTTACTGGATTTGTCCAAGCAAGAACTGGCTCGATTTAGTCCGTTGCGTACCCCTGCACGTCGTGTCATGCCTGTCCTCAAACTAATACGACGTAACGACAATCAGTGGCGACGCGTTCCAGTATAAAAAAGGTGTGTGACCAAGTAGGGTATCAGTGTTTTTTGGTGCTCCTGAAGACTCAAAGACGTCACCCTCCAGAAAACCCCAAGGAAAGAATAGGAAAGGACTACCACCACGTTTAGTCAAACATGGGGACATGTTATCTGTCCTGTCCAAAGCTTCTCCACCTCTACGAAAAAAACTCATTCAATCGGCCTCCAAAGAGGTCATCGATACCGTGTGCGAATGTTGTTTGAACGTCTTGAAAGGCACGATCCCTTTGTCCAAACACCAGAAACAATGCTTAAGCAAACATCGTCACGTTCTTCGCCAAATGGTTCAAAAGAAAATTCCCATTCGTCAAAAAATGGGTGTTGAAACAAAGCGGTCGTCACCCTCTTCGATGGCAAACGGACAAAGGCACCGAATTTCTGAACCAAGCTTTCCAAAAAGAATTAAAGAAACGTGACATTCATTTTTTTACCACCGAGAATCCCGAAACCAAAGCCAGCATCGTGGAACGTTTTCAACGCACTTTGAAAGAACGCATGTGGAAATATTTTACGCATCACCACACTCTGAAGTACATCGACATCTTACCGCACCTAGTGCAAGCGTACAACCAATCTTACCATCGAAGCATCGGACGTGCCCCGCAAGAAATGACTCCCGACAACGAAGTGTTGGTGTTTGAGCGTCTGTTTGGTAGGTCCCGACGAGGGCTGTCCCAAAGAAAGGTGGAGAGTTGGCCGTAGGAGATTGGGTGCGCATTGGCAAAACCAAACGCACTTTCGACAAAGGTTACTTACCTAACTGGACGACCGAATTGTTTCGCGTCACTGGACGAATGCATGGCCGTCATCCTGCCGTCTATAAATTGGAAGACATGAACGGAGAAGTGCTCAAAGGAACGTTTTATTTGCCCGAGTTACAACGTGTGACCAAAAAAGAAGACGACGTGTACGACATCGAAATCATTCTCGAACGCAGAACCTGTAAAGTGGGCAAACGACGTGTCAAAGAAGTCAAAGTACGTTGGAAAGGATATCCACCCAGTTTTGATTCTTGGATCGACGCTTCGCAAGTCATCGACTATAAAAAGAAGTGACCATCATGCCCTTTCACACAGACGCAGCTACGTCGACCACTCCTCCTTCACCTAGTTCTTCTGTGCAAGATTTACAAAAACAACCTTTGTGGGTGTGGTGCGCAGAACGTGTGCCTAAAACGCAAATCGTCTTTTTCTGCCAAATCTTCGTGGTGTATTGTGTCATCGGGGCAGCCATTGCGAATTTGAGTTTGCAACAAGGAGACAAACAATTGTGGACCATTTTATTGAGCAGTTGCATCGGTTACCTGCTTCCCAATCCCTCCCTGAAATTCTCTTCCAACGGAAACCACGGGAACCTTGTGTCCAGTGCCAGTGTCAGTCACCACTCCAATAACAACAACTCCATTTTGGGCGGAAACACGCCTCTCACGTCCACTAACCCCTCAGACAGCCACAGAACTCTGGAATTATGAGTCACCAAAACCAATTTTACTTAACCTTACCCATTGACAGTTCCATGGAGGTGTTTCCCCACAACACGTTGTGCCGTTACACGGCCAAATTACTTCAGGCCATCCCCTTAGATCACGAAGCCCATTGGGAAGTGGCTTTGGTAGAAATGATTCACCCAACACAAATCCAAAACATCACTGAAACTCAAAACACTTTTGACGTCGAAATTCTGGACCCAGCAGTGCAGCAACAGATGACGGGCAGTCCTCAACATAGATCACATCTTGCGAGGGACCCAATACCCCGTAACAGCAGTGACCCTTCTCCTCCTTTTTACGTTTATCACTTTAAAATTAACCCGGCCATTATTTTAGTGGTCAACATCTGGTGGAGGCCATCGCTGACAAATTCTATGCAACATTTGACAAAGTTCTGACCAAACTAAATAAACGTGTCACCATGGAGTACCACAAACAGTCTCATTAAATTTGAAAGTGAGGATAGAAGTATACGTATTAAATTTTGCCCTGGATTGTATGACATTTAGGGTGGAGACCTCAATTTGGTCACGGATAAGCACTCCAAAACGATTCACATCGCAGAGATTGACAACAACATGCATTTTGCAAGGTATTTTCGTTTCCCGGTAGAACTGAACCAGGGACTGAATTTGATCTTTGTGTACTCCGATGTGGTGGAGTACAACGTGGTGGGACACACCTCCGTGCCATTACTGCGTGTCATTCCTTTCAAAGTAAATTCTGCCACGGCCACTGAGGAGGAAGGTGGAAATACTTACCACGTCCACCGCGAATTTGTACATCCTCATTATTTACCTGTCAGCAAGTCGTATTTGGACACGGTCAACATTGCTATAAAAGGAGACCTGGGACAAAATATTCCATTCACCAAAGGAAAAGTCACGGTGAAACTCCATTTTCGAAAACGGTTCTCTCACGATTCGTAAGTCATGTATCCAGTGTACCGAGGGGTTGCTCGACAGCGAGGACGCGGTTTAGGAGATATGTTAAAATCGGCCTTTCGTTCGGTGGCCCCGGTGTTGAAACCGATGGTGACACGCGGATTGCACGCCTTGAAAGATGCGGCACTGACGCAAGGCAAAGAATTTCTCCAAAATGTCATCATCGACAAACAAAACCCTAAAGAAGCCTTCATGAGGGCAGGCAAAAATGTTTTACTGCAAACGGGCAAAGACATTTTGGGCCGACGCGAAACACCTATAAATGCCCTGCACGCTACCGAGTCAGGCATTCAGCAAGGACAAGGCAGAAAGAGACGACGAAGAAAACACCCTTTCACCAGACTTCACACGTCTAAAACGAGAAAGACCAAGACAAGAAGAACCGTTCGAGACTTAGACGTTTTCGATTATTGAGACACAGAGAAAAATGATGCACCGAGAATCTTGCGCTTGTTCCAAGACGGAACTGGACCTGTTTGCAATGCCCCCCACGATGATGACGATGCAAGAAACCCAGTGGGTGGAATTTCGTCCCGTCTCCTCACTGACATATTCCGCTCCCATCGAGTTTGAAATCAAGGGACAGCCCGAAGATTACATCGATCTGAATAGCAGTTACTTGTACTTGAAAGTCAAAGTTCTAGATAAGGATAATGGTGCAATAGAAGACACTGAGAATATAGCTCCCGTCAACAATTTCATGCATTCCTTGTTCAGCTCAGTGGACTTGTACTTGAACAACAAACTGGTCAGCAGCAGCATGGATACTTACCCTTACCGTGCCTACCTGGAAAATCTCTTGACGTACGGAATAGATGCCAAGAATACTCATCTCAATGCCTGTGTGCTATGGGAACCTGACGAAGCGAAGGCGTTTGACGAACTAGATAAAGACAATGACGGCTTTGTGGAAAGACGAAGCAAAATCACAGGTGGAAAGAGTTTAGAACTGATGGATCGTTTGCATTTGGACATGTGGTTGCAAGAGAAATATTTGCTGAACGGGGTCAGTGTCCGCTTGAGACTGAATCATAGCAGTGCCGCTTTCCATTTGTTGGCTGATACTGCTGCTGGCAATCCTAAAAGCAAAATCGAGGTGGCCAAACTCTACGTACGACGCGTGGAAGTGTTACCTAAAGTGGGAAACGACATCAGTCAGACGTCGAGCAGAACGACTGCCAAGTATCCCATACGACGCGTGGAAGTGAAAACGTTCACCATTCCCGCTAGCCATCATTCCATGATCGAAGATCATCTGTTTCAAGGACAGTTACCCAAACGTTTAATCCTTGGTATGGTCCTGAATTCAGCCTTCAACGGAGCCTTCAAAGAAAATCCTTTCAACTTTCAACACTTCAACGTGAAGAAAATCGAAGTCAGTCGCGATGGCAAGACCTTGTGTACCCGACCTTTCGAACCCGACTTTAGTGACACGAAGATGAATTACTTGAGATCGTACTTGTCCTTGTACGAAGCCACCGGCCAGTTAGGGACCAACATCAGTCACGGCATTACGTACGAAGATTACGCAGGAGGCTATGCTTTGTGGGCTTTCGATTTCACCCCTGACCAGGGCAGCGACGAAGGACATTTCCACCCTATAAAATCAGGCCAGATTCGTGTGGAACTTCAGTTTAAAGAACCACTGGACAAGACAGTGAACGTCATCCTGTATGCAGAATTCGATAATACGATAGAAATCAACAGTTTGAGAGAAGTCATTCTAGACTATTAGAAGCCACGGAAGACTGTTATCCCTCTTTACCTAGTGGAGAAACTTTAAAGATGGAATGTGAGGAAACTGTGGAAGAAGAATACCAAGACAAAGACGAAGAAGATATCATGATGAAGTCAAGATGGCCAGAACAAGAAGCCCATTTAGTCTGCTGTTTTGCCAAACACTTGGCCGAAAAATGACGGAATTGATAAAAAAAAATTGCTATGGATGTCAAAACGATCATCCCAGTCAAATTCAACACGATAAATGCCTGATGCTGAGTCAAGAAGAAAAATTGGACGAGTATCTGGACGAAGCTTGGAGTCTCATCTCGGACGAAGACGTGTTACACCAGTGGTATAAAGACTTGCGTGAACATTCTTGTCCACCATTAACCACTCAAGAGATCGATCGTATCGAAGCTCTCCTGAATCAGAGTGAGGAGACGAAAGGAAGAAACGGTTATTTGTCAAACATTTTCAAGCAAAAGGTCAGGATCGAATTGATCACTTATTATTACCTGTGAAGAAGAAGAAAACACACAAAACAATGGATACCTGGGAACTTTATTACCTTTTGAACCACAGTTCGTATACGGCTTCTTGGAATCCTGTCGTCTGTGCTAAAGATGAACTCCCTCATCGCAAACCTCAAGACCATCAAGCTTATGTGATCAACACGGACGATAGTCATCTCCCAGGAACCCACTGGGTAGCCGTCTACTTTCCTCAAGAAGGATGTGCGGAATATTTCGATTCGTACGGATTGCCCCCTTTGGAAGACGATATCATTGACTTTATGAGAAGAAATGCTCAGACCACCCGATTCAATAATGTGAAATTACAAGGCACAGATTCCTTGGTGTGTGGACAGTACTGTGTGTATTTTCTGCATCATCGCAGCCTGGGCTATTCCTTACAACATTTAGTGACTCATTTTGATCCTCGTTCTTCTTCAAGAAATGATGTGAAAATAGATCGATGGTTTTGTGACCATTATGCTTATCTTTTGTCTCAAGCTAGGAAACGTAGTGTCCATCAATGGCCTAATGACTTCCAACAGTGGAAATCACAATTTCATTCACAACGTTGTCAGCCCTCTTTAAAGTAGACTTAAATTGAAAAAATGTTTGTCATTTGAAGAAAAAATGTTTGAGGTTATAATGTTGGATTATTGTTAAAATATGTTAGAGTTGTTGGTTAGTGTTAAGTGATTTTTGAATAAAAAATGTTGTGTTTTGAAAAAAATGCCTTTGTCTTTTGTTTGGCTATAAGAATGTTTGATTGTTGCTCTTTAATTTCTTACTATCCCTCACATGACACTCATTGAACGTTGCGGCTCGAAAACCGTAGAGGGATGTTTTCCTTCACGTCCGCGCTTTGACTTTAAGAACCGGGGTAGTTTCCAGTCAAACCATCCATTGTCGACTCATCCTCCTACGAAGATGTGCTCCAAACTAGCTAAGCTAAAGGAAGCCTACGTGAATTTGCATATGGTCAGACACAGTCTGATACCGAAGCCAGAAGAGATAGAGAATGTGAGAATGTTAAAAGTCACTGAAGACCTGATAGAAGAGCTCTTCAGAGAAGAAGTGAACAGGGAGAAAGAAGAATGGACAGAGAAGTACAGACTTCAGAGACAGCAGCAACAGCAACAACAACAACAGCAGCAGCAGCAACCTGAACCTGACAGAGGCTTTGTCGATTGTCGTATCGACACTAAAGAGTTCTTCTTCTCTTTCCGAAGAAGCAGACCTATCGCCAGAAAGTCTATCCTCAGAGGACATCGCATTCTTAGAAACTAAAAGATTGCCATAGCAAACAAAAAAAACAGCCCTTTTCAGGGCTACCCCAATACTCTAGAAAAGAAATAACCATCAATTTGCCAATGTGTGTCGGTAGAGTAGTGTGAATATAAACACTAACTCTTTTTAATAGTGTGAGGGTATGTGTTTGTGTATAGGATTGTGTGTTTGTAAGTGCTCAAGTACGTTGATGTGGATAGTAGATTAAGATGATGTTTTTTGGTCTTTGAGGTGTGGGGAGAGTAGATTTGGGGTTGGATTGGATTGCTTTGCGTATGTGGATAGTCTATTGAAGTGATTAATAAAAAAAATTTTTTAGAATAGGAATGGGTAGTATAAAAAAAAGTGTTTCTTTTAGGTCCGCGCGTTGTTTTTGGTCATGATCTAGGTAAGATCAATTTTATGTTTTTTAGGGGGATGTTTTCCTTCACGTCCGCGCTTTTACTATAAATTGAAAGTCGTTCGGCAGTCCAGCTACCCTTGTTGATTTATCAACACCAAAAATGAACACGAGACTGGCGAAACTGTTGGAACTTCATGTGCATCTGGAATATGCCAGGCGCATACTAAATGAACTGGCCGCGGAAGCCATTGTGGAAGAGGGAAGGATGAGAGAGGAGGAGGAAAGAAGAAACAAAGAAGAGGAGGAGAGAAGATACAAAGAAGAGGTAGAGGAGAGAAGAAACAAAGAAGAGGAGGAAAAGGAGAGAAGAAGAAATTTCAGAATCCCAGAGACCGAAAATTGGGATTCTGAAGCTATTTATCCTCCCTCTGCTCTCTCCCCAAAAAAAGTAAAAAGTAACTGGAGAACAAGACGTGTATGTGGCGCCAGGCCTGGAAGGTGCCACCATTAACCAGGTGTCCATGAAGTTAAAAAAAAACCCATCCCTTTTCAGGGCTACCCAATACTCTAGAAAAGAAATAACCATCAATTTGCCAATGTGTGTAGGTAGAGTAGTGTGAATATAAACACTAACTCTTTTTTCATAGTGCGAGTGTATGTGTTTGTGTGTTTGTGTTTGTAACTGATCACGTAAGTTTGTGTGAATAGTAGATTATGGGTTTCTTTATTGTTTCTTAGCGTATGTGAAGAGTATAGTTTGGGTTTTATTATATGAAATGAGAAAGTAGGGGATGTTTTCCTTCACGTCCGCGCGTTGTTTGGTCATGATCTAGGTAAGATCAATTTTATGTTTTAGAGGGATGTTTTCCTTCACGTCCGCGCTTTTCGTATAAGAACCCACAGTATTCGACGTTCAAACCATTCTACAAAGAAGATGGCTTCGAACCACCTTGACAAAATGCAAAAATTACAAGACGTTTTAGACAATTTATGAATGATGGAGCAGATGTTAGTGAGACTCAATGAAGACCATTATTCCTATAGTCCCCATCGTGTAAAGATGGAGATCAACAATTTAAGAAAAGTAAAGGACATAATAAGTGGTGTCATGAAAGAGATAAAGGAGGAGAAGGAGGATGAAGAGGAAAGGATAAGGATACGAAAATGGAACGAAAAAATTGAAAAAGAAGAAGAAAATGAGAAGAGGAGGAAAGAAGAGGAGGAAGAGAAGAAAGAAGAGGAGGAGGAGAAAAAAAGAAAGAAAAGAAGAGAAAGAGTGTAGGAGAGAAAATAAGAAGTTGGTGGAGAAGAAGAAGAAATTAGAAGCAGAAGAAGAAGAAGAAGAAAAACCAAAGGCCCTTTTCAGGGCCACCCAGATTTCTCGAAAAGAGAATGACTTTCCATTGCCTACCCTTTTTTTAAAAAAAATTTAAAAAAAAAAAATCCCATGTTCAATTCCCCTTGTCCCTAGATAGACCCACACTTTATTCCCCCATGTTCAATTCCCCTTGAGGCTAGAGTGGCCCAAGACTTTTTCCCATGTTCAATTCCCCTTGAGGCTAGAGTAGCCCAAGACCATTTCCCATGTTCAATTCCCCTTGAGGCTAAAGTGGCCCACGATTTTTCTCCATGTTAAATTTCCCTTGAGGCTAAAGTGGCCCGGGGGGGGGGGGGTCTGTAATGCTAATTCCCATTGAGGCTAAGGTGGCCCTATTCACTACTGATAGGGAAGATCTAAAAAAATTGGAGGCCCATCTCCCTCCTTAATACAGACTATAACATTCTATGTAAGATTTTAGCAGAACGGGTAAAAAAGGCGTGGATAAAATCATTAATATAAATCAGACATGTGGAGCTAAAGGGCGTGATATTCAAAACAATATTTTAAGTATTAAAACAATTATCGATTTTATAAATATTTCTGGTCAAAAAGGTGCTATGGTACTTCTTGACCAGGGGAAAAAAGCCTTTTGACAGATTAGAACATAACTATATACAACAGGTTTTTTAAAAAATTTGATTTGGAACTAACTTCCAAAAATGGACAAAAATCCTGTACAACGGAATAACTTCAAGTGTGCAGGTAAATGGCGTCAGTACAGGAAAATTTGAAATCTAAAGATCGGTGGGGCAAGGCTGCCCCCTATCTTTGCTACTATACGTAATAGCAATATAAATTCTAAGTATAAAAATGCGATTAAATAAACAGATTGAGGGAATCAAAGTTCCAAATATAAGAGAAGAAGTAAAGATGCTTCAACATGCAAATGATTGCACAAACTTCGTTAGGGATTCAAATTCCTTCAAACACATTATAAAGGAATTTGAAAACTTTGGTAAGGCTTCGGGATCCCAAATATACCATGAAAAAAACAGAGATTCTAAAAATAGGAAACTGGAGGGGAAATCACTCGGGGTTACCCCCACAACAAATCGAGGAAATGGTCAAAGTTTTAGGAATATACTTTGCCCAAAATGAAACAAAAGGAAAATTATAACCAAATAAAAGTAAAATAAATGAAAATGTAAATATCTGGGCGCTTACGCCACTATGTCTTATGGAACGGGCCCAAGTGGCCAAGACGTACATGTACGTCAACATCAATTATATTACAAAATCTTTGGACGTTAAACATTATATTTTAAAGATTTTAGACAATCGAATTATAAACTACATATGGGATTTCAAAACTCATTACATGCAAAAGGAAACTATTTATAAAGCAAGTTAAAGGGGGGTGGGGGCTAGCAATTCCTAGCCTGCTACTTGTTAAATATACAAACATTATTGATAGATTTAAAAGTTTAAAAACAAACCCTGACAGTCCGTGGGAGGGTCTTTATATTGGTTTGGCCTCTCAATGAGGCATAGAAAGGACAATTACCAAAACAACAAATTAAGTAGACTATTAGAAACACCGCGAAAATTTAGAGAAATTAAGGAAATTCTAGTTAAGTATAGGGACAGAAAAGATCTATGGGAACTAGAAAAGAAAATAACTTATACATGGATAAAGGAAGAAATCACCAATACAACTAAAAGCACGGTAGAAATAGAAAACGTACATGCAAATTGGAAAAGAGCGTGGGGAAACTGGGTCAAATTAGGCTCGCTTAAGATACAAAGCCTCTGCTTCAAATATATGCATAATGCATGGTTGACAGGAGAGGTCGCAGTGATGCGGCATATGGTCAGAGTACCGCCGAAATGCCAACTGTGTAAAATAATCTTTAGCAAGATTCATACAAAGATATACTGTGAGAACATGAAGACTAAACGACAAAAAATAATCAAAGAAATTAAAAGTAAAGAAACATGCAAGACACAAAACATTCAAAATTTAGACGGAAACTTCGACAAAAAAAAACTTTGTATCATATTACTAATTACATAATCGACACTATGACAGCATGTGGACAGGTAATCAAAATTGGACGTGACTAAATTAAGCAATCCCTATACAAACTTTAAGGATAACAACATGAGTATTAGAGAGGGAAGGACAGGGTTCTATATGGAGCAAGTACGATTGATGATGTCTTGGGGCTATATCACAAGGCGCCACGCGAAGTGAACAGTCCCATGGAAGAGATTGGAAAACAGGCGATATAGAAATTTTATAACACGTACAAACACACACACTAACACATACACACTACAGTCTCAAAACTCCAATTATAAGGAACCTTCTTCTATCTTAAACCTCACCCAACAGGAGTAAAAGAAACTGCCGGAAATGTTGGCAACTAAATAAAAAAGAGATGACCTGCTCCAGGTGAGAGAAATACAAATAATTAAACAAAGTACGGACCTCACCTCAAGCACAGTTCTAATCTCGCGATATAGAATGCGAGAGCGACACATAAAAGCATACACATAAACCACTTGGGTTTTATTTTTATACAAGCACACGCCTGACTCGCCAAAGTTCTAAATTTTATAAATTGTCTATTGAGAACAATACTTAATACTCAATAGAAAAAGATAAGACAACTGGGTTATAATTTGATAATAATTTGCTGTCCCAACACGGAAACATATATAGCAGTCATACCATATAGCACACACACATGACACACAAAGAACATAGGTGACCCCTAGCAAGGGTCAACTATGAAAACTAGGGAAGGAATTACGAGCAGATGATAGAAACCATTCTCGGATGAACCACCCATTAGAAACACTAGGACTTCTTAGAAATACACCAACCAAATATTTCTAATTCTAAAAAAATAAAAACAAAATAAAAAAAACAATTCTTAATTCAATTTTTTTATAAAATAACACATACAACACACCTTCGGGGGATACATAAACACATAAACACTTTACTATCTTTGGCTAAGTGTGGGAGGATCTGTCTGGTGCCCCCCCCCAAAAAAAAATCAGTTGTGGCTATGGTACAAATGGTAAAGACGACTTAGTAATGTCTTTGAACAATAAAACACTAGCAGAGTTATTATTTTGTGAGTTTTCTATATACCGTTTTCTTTTCTTTCTTAATTTCCTTTGATGATTTCAATAAAATTAGAATATTCTACATCTGCATCTAACCACTATAGCTATATTATGGTTTGTCATTATCAATTATAACCTCACTACTTTTATGAAATTCACACTTTGTGTTAAATTTATCTAAAATAACTTTGTATTCTGCTTCTGAGCACACCGTTGCTCCAAGATGCACAAATCACAAAAGCAGTCAATCCGACATATTTCAAGAGAGAGAGAGAGAGAGAGAGAGGAACATGTAATTCTTTGCTGATTGCTCTTAGTCATATCTTTCTGTGCTACTAATTCATACAGCTTACACTAACACTGTTTTTTATTATAATGTGATGCATGTCACAGTGTAGTCTATATATAATTCACACTACCATGTCACAAATATTTCATGTAAACGACTTGATTTATTTGGCTGACGGAGAAAGAATTAATAGCAGAAAGTACAAGAGATACAACGAAATTAGGCGTTTCTTTCCTAACAAAAATGACTTGAACTAACATTAATGATCTAGCTCATTGCATCTCTCTCTCTATCTCTCTCCCATTTGTGTTTCTCTCTCTCTCTCTCTCTCTCTCTATATATATATATGTGTGTGTGTGTGTGTGTGTGTGTGTGTGTTTATGCCACATACATTAAAAATAACATGGCATTTAAAGGAGACCAGAAACAACAAAATTACTTTTATATATGCAATTCTCTACAAATTTTAATTGGACTTTGATGCTTATAAATGAATTATCGTAGGCAGGTAGTGATTATATCGCGCGGAAGATACCACGATTCCGTAAATTGCCGAGTTTTTCCGAGCTTTGATGAGACGACAGATCACGTGGTCCCGTGACGTAATAATAGCCAGTCCTCAAATACAAACATAAACATGCCTAATGAGACAGACTTTAGGAGACCAGATTTGGGTTGCTCAATTCAAAAGTTGAATATGCTTCCGAGTTATGCTCATAACTATATCTGTTGAATTGTGTGTTAACAATGTGTTTAAGACCTAACAGCAGAAAAGTAAAACAGTAAGAAGGTGCACATATTTCATATTTTTGAATTTAAGAAATGCAATGTAATTTTTAAATAAATACTTATACATCGTGTGCTGTGAAAAAGTGATAAGGATTAAGTAATGGTGTTCAAGGACTTTTTTTTATCACAATGCAATAAATTCGTTTAAGAAGGATGAGGTTCAATCGTAATATATGTAAATGACATATTCATCACCTACCCCCAACACACACACACACACACACGCCACCACCACCACCACCGAAGGTATGATATCTTGAAAATATACATCCACCACTGAAACGCTGAGAGATAATACTGATGATGATTTTCGTCTTATTAATCGTGTTAGTCTTTCTTTGATTGCCGAGAACGCCTTACTAGCAACATCGACGATTGCACCAGGAGCTTTTTCACCAACAATATTAATAGCTTTCATTGATAATTGTTTTGCAAGAGGACCAACTTTTGGCGCTAACCGCGCAAATAACCCCTGAACAACATCACCGAGTCCATCTCCGTAAGTTGCTCTGTAGATTGGTAATCGTGAGTTTACTGCTCTGACCTGTACGGGTGTTTAGTGTCTGTTGTATATGACCATGTTATGCTATTTGCTATTGTCTAATAATTAGTCACTGTGGTAACCATCAACGAGTTCATCAATGAGCTCTCGGTAAATATTAGTATCCATGACACTGCCTTGAAATAATCGTCGACAGATATCAGCGGCTTCATTAATTATTTCCGGTGAGTTATTTCCAGCTCGTTTTCCTCCTATGAGACCTTCTAACCGCTGCACGTCATTGAAAATATTATCAGGACAAACAAAATTATCTCCCAAACCACTGCCAGTAGCACCGGACATTTGTTGTTCCGCTTTTTCCATATCTTTTAGAAATTTTGCAAACTCGGGATTTGATGCCGAGCGAGCATCTTTTTGTCTAGAAGTAGCGTATACTAAACCATGCCATCTTCTGGGTTTTTTTTTTTTTTGGTACGGAGTAGTTAGGTTTCATATATCCAGGATTATATCCCCGTGCAACAACATTGACTAATTCACCCCAGTCCATACCACGAAGAGCATCAAGACTTTCATCGGTAAGAGCGATTGCAGCGTACGCTGGTAGGTAGCGATCATAGCCAGACATGGTTGGAAGCTCGAGTTGAGGTTGTTGTTCTGTTTGTTGCAGAGGCGGAGAAGGTTGAAGGGAGGGATCTTCTTTACGTTTTTTCTTGCTTTGTCGTGGTTTTTGTTCTTCTTCCTCTTGTTGTTGCTTTTGTTCCTTTTCTCTTCGCTTTTGTTCTCGTAGTTGTTTTTTTTTTTTTTTTTTCTTCTTTTTTGTGTGCTCGTATCATTTGTTGCTGTGCTTGTTTTTGTGCCTTGCTTCTCGTCGTTGTTCTTGCTCTTGCTCTTGTAGTTCTTTTTGCATCGTATTATAATCTGCTACCCCCTGCGAATAAATTCTATAACTAGTACTGTCCTTGTCTATATAATCATCATTTTGATTTGTTGTATACAACCAATCATACCGCGCGCCCCTATTTACTTTGGTATATCCGGGTTTTAGCAGTTCACCATTGGAAGTAAATTTTTCGGCAGCAAACTCACCAAATTTGGCTATATCCCATCTAGTTTTTAACTTATAACTCTGAATGTCTTGTATACCCTTTTCACTAAATTTCTCCCTAAAATCGATTACCCTTTTCCTCTTTTTTGGTTCTCCACCAACAGCACCTTCAAGTTGAGGTTGAGGCTGAGCTGCAGCTATTTTTTCAGCAGTTTGTTTTAATACTTGAATAAGACTCTCTTCCTCCTTACCCTCTTCCTTTTTAGGTCCCCTCATAGCAATTAAAACCTCTCCAGTAACCGCAGTGACGGGTTTAAATAACTGTTCCGTTTCCCGTGCGTACTCAACTTGTGCTTCTTGTCGCGACTGCAAGTTTTTTTCTGAACTCATCTCTTACGGGGATAAATTTTTTGATTGCTTCTAGTCGCTCTCTGGCTAGTCTAGTGATGTAAGATTTGGATGCACCATATTATGATATAACAATTTTTTACATTCATAGCAGCAGAGAGGGCGTGGCTCCAAATTGTCACCGACAGGATCGCGTATTTTCCTTCGGGTCGTCGCAAAGAAAAAAACTTATCAGCGATAACCGGGTAAGCCAATTTATCAGCGACGGAGTTGTCTTACGCTGGATATCGCGTTTTTTGGGGAGTTCTTTTGCGATCTCCCAGGAAGTCGTATTTTGCGAAAATACGGGTGGACCAATTGGAGCCTGTTCGTCCTCTCTGCTGCTTGCTTTAATTAACATTTCTACAAAACTCTCTCTCTCTCTCTCTCTCTCTCCAACGTTCGTATTATTCATGAATTTTCGCCCGTATCTAGATACGATAATCCAGAGAGAGATGGGGGGCGGGGCGACCATTTGGACATTTATTTATTTTATAATAAATAATAAATTTTTAGAACATTATAATAGGTTTAAGAAACAACAACAATTGATTAAAGTACAATACAGTATGTGTGCCTCGTAATCGACACATTTAACATATAGACATGGTGTTACTGGCTATTGCAACTGTGTATCATTGACATTATGAACACTGTAGAATTATCAATTTTATTCCTATGATGCAAAGAAACCGGAACAACGGGGGCGTATCGAGCTTCAAGTTCATGATACAAGTAGATATTTCTTGCCCTGTCGGGCGTTTATTGAAGTAGAAGGCGAACTTGTAAGGGCAAATAATATTGCATACGATCCCAATACACGAGTTGGTTTTGTCAATAATGGAATTATGGCACTGTTTAGTAGCGCCACATATATGATTGATGGAAAAAATATCGAATCGATTCAGAATGATGTCGATGTTGCTACAACAATAATTGGTCTAGCAAGATATTCTGATGATTACAGAAGATCCGCTGGTCCATCAGTGATGTTTGCCAAAGATATTACCGACAACACCGATCATATTCAGTATATTAAGTTACGAACACCACGAGATACTGCATCTAATCCACAGCCAGCTGACCCTGGATACGAAGCTAGACCAGGTGATGTTTTTGATATTATAAAAGGTGTTAGTGCGACTCACAACTTGGGATTTGCAACACGCCAAAACATGTGGTCAGAAAATAGAAGAAGTTTTTCGTGCGCGATTCCACTCTCTCACATCTTCGGATTTTGCAGAGATGTTAGAAAGGTCATCTTTGGAGCTAAACACACAGTTGTGCGTTTTAGAAAAGGTGATGACAATGATGCGATCTGGCGAGGAGCTGGTGTCGATGCTGGTATGGTAAATATAACAAAACTTTCACTGTGGATGCCGATATTAACTCCATCGGTCACAGAAGAACCGCGATTACTCTCTTTTGTGAATCAAGACGGTAAATCACTGTTATCGTGGTTAACAGTAACCACAGACGCCATCCAAAGTTCCGTCAAAGATATATTTACTTGGCATATAGCATCACAGCAGGGTATTTCTGCGCCACGACATATTTTTATTGCGCTGCAAGATAATCGTCGGGTAAATACCCAGGAATATTCGCATTTGATATTTGACAAACTCTACGTTACTGAGGTTTCATTGAGAATAAACGGACAACAAGAACCGTCTGAGGATATATCATTAAGTTTTACACAAAATCATGTGGCGCTCGCATATAATCGCTGGCTGACGTTTCTGTCGCGTAATTTAAATATAGATACTGGGACGCAAATATCACAGATTGATTTTACAAATCTGTACCCGATTTATTACTTTCCGCTGCAGCATCTTGATTTATCCAAACAATCTGTCGTTGATATACACTTCCGAGCTCGCGTAGGTGTATTACCTAAAATTGAAGATGGTCCGCAAATTGTTAATGGTCCTTACAAAGCAATCGCGGTCAAACTCAGTGACAAAGCAATATTGCTTGAAGGCATTAGTGGTCGAATGAGAGTCGTTGATGCACCAGTGGAAAACATGTAGACAATTAGATCAATCGCGTTGATTATAAAAGTGTCATACAGTCACGTTAATGTCACTCTGACTCCCGGTCAGGTGAAAAAATTACAATCGAAAAACGCGAGCGCGTGTGGGACAACGATATCACTAACGCGGGATCCAATTGCTAGTGGTGGTCCAAACAAGTTATCGCTGACTAAAACTCAACTAAATCACCTCAACAAAGCAAAGAAAGCAAAAACTGGAGTTCAACTTAGTTTCGCTCCAAAAGCCATCAGCGACATGATTAAAACTGGTGGCATATTTCCACTCCTCGCAGCAATAACAGCGTGAATAGCTGCTGCTGCCCCAGTTGTCGCAAAAGCAGCCGCGTTAGGTGCTGTTGGAGCCGCTGCTGGAATGGCATTAAAGAAAGCAACTGGGCAGGAATACAAAAAAAGGGGCGGGTCAAAGACTTCCAGGAACTCCGCCCTCATGGTACGGAAAGGGCCTAAGACTTCCAGGAACTCCGCCCTCATGGTATCCCAAACGCCGTTCAAAACACAGAGTGTTTTACCGATGTCAAATTTTGATTTACTAGATGCCGCTGAACAATTAAATATAAAAAATTTCAGAGGTGTTTTTATGCGAGATCAGTTAGCGAGACAACCGAATAATCCAGAAACTGGAATTATTAATCTCGATAACAGCGATGGTCCAGGAACTCACTGGGTTGCTTACGCGATGCATCCACGTGGAATTGTTTATTTCGATTCGTATGTGTTAGCACCGTCATTTGAATTTCTAAAATACGCACAATGCACTTCCTCTCCCATTCCAGTTTGGTATTCAACGCTACCAACACAAACATTAACCGATCCACCAATATGTGGCCGTGAAGTAATTAATGTACTTCACGCGTTATCAAAATCAACCCAACCGCCTCACAAAGTCGTGCACGAGTATACCGCAGACCGACTTAACATTTTAAACAACCCCTATTTACGGAAGATCTCTCAGTAGCGTAAAGGGTACAAAACGCGGCGATGTACATTTATCAAAATATGCGACCAAAGATGACGTTGATAGATCCGGACGAGGTTGTTATTTTTCAGGATCGATACGGTAAACTCAGAACCAGCAATATCAGATACACTGATATAATTCACAGAGTTCTTGGAGCTACCGCGGACAACATCCCTGTGTTTAAGGACGGCGGCAGAATCAGAGATTCAAATATATCGTTGTTAACCATCAGAGGTGAGACCACAAAAAGTGTCGCCGATCGTTTAAAAACTACCGGTGGCACAATGACGGGTGAACTCAACATGAACGGAAATAAAATAACAGTGTTAAGAGATCCAACATTCCCGGAAGATACCTCAGACAAACAATATGTTGGAGCGAATTTCGCAACCCTGGGAGCGTTATTATCAAATCGTTTAAAAATCACCGGTGACACAATGACAGGTGAACTCAACATGAACGGAAACAAAATACTGGTGTTAGCGGATCCAACATCCGACGAGGACGCGGCAACAAAAAAATATGTTGACACCGTAGACAATAAATTATTCACGTTGCGGTCTGAGTATGACGTTCACGTAAACGCGTTTGCAAATCTCCGTTGAAACTTTAGAAAAATTAATGAAACCGCAGAGGAATTCTTTGGTACTCCGCCCACCGCTGATATGAAACTTTCTGATATCAAAACTAACATTGACATAATCAAGAAAACACTCGAAGATGTCGTAAGTGGAATTCCTGAGATCGTTAACAAAATTCATGTAATTAAAATCCCACCTGGAGTTACTCCCGGGCACATTACCAACATTGTATACACGGTATCATCTGGATTCGCCACATGGTCAAAACAAAATAATACTATCAAATATACCGCAACAGTCACTGGAGTGTATAGACTGTCTGTGTTCAGTACTGCAAAATTTGAGATATTTACAACATATCTCTGGCAACATTCCACCGACAAGTTTTCTTGGTTGTGACTATCATGTTAAATAAGGGAACCGAAGAAACGTTTATACTGGAAGCAGCTGATAAGAAATTAACCGTAACATCTTACTGGTGGTGTTTGGAATTTGTAGCTAAAACACCGAAATTGGTTACTGCGTAAAATAGTAAATGGCCCCTTATAGGAGTTAAGGACGACGAAGTCAACGATGATAGCGTCAACGACAACATTAAATGTCCAGCACAATAGATACGATCAAGTACGCGAATGGCAATCAGAGTTAAAAACCATCATCGACACGTACACAACGCGCGTAGAGAAATACAAGCGGCGTGTAATTATCCTGGATGCGTTAGTGTACTCAGTATCCGTGTTAGTTGCATCCACTGGAGTAATATTATCAGTGCTAACGCTAGTAACAACTGCAATCACAGTAACAATATGCGTTTCATGATCAGCAGCAATCGCGGATATTTTTAATATAATCTCGAAAAAAATATCCACGTGCACATACACAAAACTACACGACGCGGTTACACGATTAAACACAGCAGCAGCAGCATTCTCAAAATTATCGTCGCTGATATCATCAAGCCTCAA
Organism: Sinohyriopsis cumingii; assembly: GCA_028554795.2. Classification (NCBI taxonomy): domain Eukaryota; kingdom Metazoa; phylum Mollusca; class Bivalvia; order Unionida; family Unionidae; genus Sinohyriopsis; species Sinohyriopsis cumingii. The sequence continues at coordinate 46,168,682 of CM068828.1, read as the reverse complement.
CGATGATACAATATCAGATTCCGAATTCACGAGCATGGAAAACACATACAAACAAATTCACGTTTAAAAGGAAAATAAAATAAATAACAATGACAGAATTACTTCAGCAGATAGCCGCAAATACAAGCCCTGTGAAAACCTCAAGGAAAACAGTAAGCTCGACCAAACCTGAATTCAGTATCAATTTTCCAACTGCGATTCCGGTAAGTGAAATCGCACTAGCACAATTACGAGTATATTACAGTTGGCCCAATATCAGAGCAGAATCTTTTGGCGGATTACCAGCAAATAATTCGTTTGTGTTTGTTAATAAATAAAAATAAACAAGATGGTACACCCGACTGGAATGTTCCTGTTGAAATACCAACCGGGTCTTATCAAATTGATGAAATCAATGAGGAATTACAACGTCGAATAAAAAATGTCACAGGAAAGAAATCCAAAATAGAAATAACCGCTCATGAACCAACACTGTCTTTTGCAATCGAAATAAACTCTCCGGACTACGCCATGAATATATATCAATCATCGATCAGAAGTGCTAGGATGGCCTGAAATTCCGCCCGAGGCGCCTCCATCGTTATCAGAACCGAAAAAGTCTGATTTTACCTCCGACGAAAGATCGTATCATGCCTATATTCCAAAATATGAAAATCATCCGTTATGGAAAGGTGTAAATATTAAACCGGATAAAAGCAGACTTACTATCACATAGGGCAGGGGTGATGATCGACCTTGGAGGTGGTATTATGGATCGCCGCAGCGACCGTATCTCGAGCAAAATATCAAAATTACTTTTGAAGATATTAGTCGCGAGCATGAGACGCAACAAAAAAAATTACGCCAATTATTTACCGAGTATCTACTTGACGCGTCGTCGGGAAAAAATAAAATTATTAAGCAAATTGAATTATTAAATCAGCTTGTATTCGACATGGAAACCGTTCATCAAGCTATTATGCAAACAGCAGCTTCATTGGGATGGAGTAAACAACGGTTTTTTTTTCTATATATATAATAACAGAAGCTGATCTACCGAATTTTAAATTTCAGGAATATAATGCAGACGAACTAAAAAAATCCACCGCCAAAATCATTAATGAGTTCTTCGATGACATACTCGCACAGTACAAAAAAACACTGCCACCGGCAACTATTCTCCGGCACAACAATTAACCAGACGGGCAAGGACGACATGTATCCCCGGAAATCGTAAATATAACTACTGTGGTCTCTGTCAATCTTGTGTGTGATGTAATCGATGACAGCTATAGGACGGACACGACTGTATCAAATCAAGCCCAGCAAGGATTTGTTCTTTTTGCTCTTTACTCATTCACCCCGAAAGAAACACCACCTGGATTTCTGATTGTGCAAGAGCCGATCAATCTAGTCTATCTACGATGCCATAGTCCACTGTTATCAAGAATAAATTTCAAACTAACTGACCAATCCGGCCGCTTGTTGGATATTCGAGGTGAAACGGTTAATATTAATTGTGTGATCCTAAGGATCTTATCTTAGATTTTCTCAGGCGGATGTTACATTTTGCACGATTCGGAAAGCAATAAGGTCCTCAAAATCATGCGCATCAACTGATTTGTTAATTCTGAAGGGGTAATTACTAGCCAAAACCATGCGCGTTGACTGATTTGTTGATTCGGAAAGTAATAAGGTCGTCAAAACCATGCCAATTCAACGTTTTTCAGTAAAAAGCAAAAAATAATATATTGAAATCTGCAAGTGCGTCATAATAAATTTATTTTTTACTGACAGACCTTGATTTCTAACTTAAATTAATCAAGCGAGTATCATATAATGTACCAACACGTGAAGGTTTTCATACACGACAAGCAAGTACTTGAAAACTACATCAAAAAAGTGTTTACACAGTTTCTAGTCGGCCCAGTTGATCTGGTTATTGATGTATACGGTAACGAAGATTTTTTATTGACAGAATCGCAGTTGGATAAACTACAGCGAGAACATATTTCTATGGACACGTGTGATAAAGATCAGATTCTAAATTATGCACAATCTTGCATTAAATTTGATCGACTTCAGAAAATATTATCTAACTCATCAGATTGATACAAGTAAAAAAATTTATTGAAATCTGCAAGTGCACAAAAAATATTATAATTTTTTACTGCGCACCACACGTTTTTGTTAATTTCATAAGAGTGATTACTAGTCAAAATCATTGGCGTCGACTGGTTTGTTAATTCTGAAGGGTACGTGAGTAGTCAAAATCATAGACATCGACTGATTTGTTAATTTTGAAAGGGTAATTACTAGTCAAAATCGTGCAAATTATCTGATTTGCTAATTCGGAAAGTATTTAGCCGGTCAAATTCATGGAAATTGACCAATTTGCTAATTCGGATAGGGTATTTGCTAGTAAAAATCGTGTAAATCGACTGAAATTTACAGGCAAGTATAATAATTTTATTTTTGTGCACGTGCAACAGCAAAAAATTTTTACTTATATATATTTAGTACACATCGACCGATTTGTTAATTCTGATAGGGTATTTACTAGTAAAAATCATGGAAATTGACCGATTGGCTAATTCTGATAGGGTATTTAGTAGTCAAAATCGTGTAAATTGACCGATTTGCTAATTCTGAAAGGGTATTTACTAGTCAAAATCATACACATCTTCCGATTTGCTAATTCGGAAAATATTTAGCTAGTAAAAATCATGGAAATCCATCAATTGTCAGTGAAAAACAAAACAAAAAATATTCTAATCAGTTTTTTACTTTCGATTTCATTTCCACGTACTTACTTGATTTCCACGTACTTGATTTCATCACGGAAATCAACTTTCATTTTCGATTGCTTCACGATCTGATATATTTTTTTTTAATTGTCTCACGCGAGAATTAATTATTTTCTTTGATTATTCAAGAGATAATTCCGACCTAATTTTTTCAATTGCACGAGACAGCGAAACAAAATCCTTTATTCGAGTTTTTTCTACTCTGGCTAGTGGTTGATACATAGCCGTCTGAATTTTCTTCATAAATCTATACTGTGATGGCAGAGTATATCTTCCTTGTTGTTTATCCTCTTGCAGTGTTTCAAAAATCAGATATAATTTTTTCAGGATTTAGTTCATCAGATAAATTTATACCGTCATGTTCTCATTTTTTAATAGAAACAATTACATCATTGATATTTTCGTAGTTCATTATACTGAATATTATATATTTAAATAGACCAAAAATAAACAGTAGCTATGATGAACGGTTATCATTCATGGTTTCCCTGCACTGGCCTGTGTGCCTTTCATGGGAGTACTTTGTTTGAGACTTTTATCTTTGTTTGAGATCTTTTTTCTTTTTTATCTTCTCGACTCCCATGACCGTTTATTTTTGGCCGCATTCTTTATTTGGGGTACCCATGTGACTTAGAGCTTATGCATCCACACTACTGTTTATTTTGGGGTGCCATCGAAACGACATGTCTCTGCACGTACACCCCCAGATCAAATCATGGGTGAGCAAAACGTACTTGAGGGTATTTGACGTGATGAAAGGGGGGTGCAATGGGCTTCTGCTGCTGGCGCCCCACTTATATAGGAAAAACCCTATAAATCGGTACCTTAGACAAATGCCTATACGAGACTCGAACCGCCGACCCCTTGACAGAGTCAAGGAAGGAAAGTCAACCGAGCAACGACTGCGCCATGGCTCTAATCTACTGATATAGGGTTTAAAAATTATTATACAGCTAACCGTTTGCAAACAGTTAACGGGGACCCGAGTGGCCCAGTGGTCTAAAGCGCTCACCGTTACGGATCACTGCCATCTCACCTCTGTCTGCGTGAGTTCGAGTCTCAGCCTCGGCTAATGTTGGTACGTGAGAAAGTCTGCCAGTAGCTTATCGTGGGTCGGTGGTTCTTCCCGGGGTTTTCCAGGGTTCTTCCTCCACCAATTCTACTGGCCGCCATGTATATCCTATCTTGTGCTGAAAAATGGCGCTAAACCCTACTACAACTACAACAACAACAAACAGTTAACAATTTGCAGCTGAATTTTAATTCTGAACTTGATTTTAATTCTAAATTCTAAACATTACCCGTAAAAAAAGACTACCTGTACATTTCTTAATTTTATCAACAGGCAAGTGTTAACCTTACCGGTGCAGTGTGTATACAATAAGACGGTTACGCCACGATACTATATGGCTGTAAAAAAGATAAATGTATACAGTTCTGCCGCGCTGGATAATACATTATCTGTAAAATAGGAAATAATGTGTATTGCACAATCTGAAGGGAGTATTGCGCAATCTCATGGAGGTAATTGCATCATTGACTTTCACACAATCGCTGCAGACGTATCTCCGTTATCTGTATAATGAAATGAAATCCAGCTTCAAGCTTGGTATGAAAACGTTGATTTGATTATATTTTCTGCAACACGTAGGACTGAACACTAGTGAATACCGAAATACTCACCAGCTGCGGTCATTGACTGAAAAATTCTCTCTTCGCCGGTCGTTATATTTAAAGATTGAACCACCTTAGGCTTTCTGCTACCTCCAGCATTCCCACGTGCACAGTTTTCTCTCGGCGTGATGGCCCGAAGTTTAGATAAACTATTATTAAGTTTATTGTTATCTATATGATCGATCACAAGACTGTCCTAAGAAACATTTGAATATTAAACTATGACAGAGATACCTCTTTTTCCCAATGGTAAATCTAAGATAACCAGCATTATCAGCAACACAAACTGGTTCCTTCTGCCTACAGTGTCTAACTATTCCATTATGATTTGCTTCATAATCCTTGATGATGGGATGTCTGACAAATTCTTGGTTCATTTTATATAATAACATCATTTGTTTAAATTATAATTTGACTGAAAACTTCTTTAAATAATCCTCTTCACACACTATAACTCCGCCTCTGATTTTGTCAGGGACAGAGTCGAGTTTCTTTTTAATCATAATATCTTTTCAGCTCCCTGTATCGATTATCGCCACAATTCGCCCATAACTTTGTCTTTCCCCGGAGTCCGACGCCACATGATAAGCAGGGTATTGGACCTAAACTACCATTACGAACACATTATGAATGTTGCGCGCAGAGTTATTTTATACAGGATTTGCCACATGGAGTCACAGATCCTACCTTAAACCACTTGCACCGATTTCTTGTTTGAGACATTGTATATATAATATTTTTTATTTAAATATTTGTCTTAATTATATATGGATGAGTTTGAGAGATTATCCAGAATCAAGCCCTGGAAAGCTTCTAGATTTAATCTTGACAGACTAACCCCTGACTCGCGGAGGCGAGCCCTGACTGATCTGATTGATATTATCAGAGATGCCAAAAACGATTTTCGTGATGATGGAGCATTTCACGTGTGGTCTACATTCAAAATTGTACGCGACGACTCTGTCATCGATGTTACAATGAACGATGCTCGAGCGAAAACGATCATCGATTACCTCAATCAAAAATATCTTTTCAGAATAAAGTTTATTGTGCAAGCAGATTTCGATACGTGGATTACCCGTGCCAAACGTGACCCTGTCCTTGCTAATGGAAAAACCGCTGTATTAAATAAAGATGCCTTACCAGGAATGTTGACTGGGATTGAGAGACCATATTATGCTCGATCATATCCTGTGACTGCGGTTGTTTATGGAATTTATCAGCTAAAGGATAGACCTAACATTAATGATCTTGCCCAGATGAGAGTTTCAAAGCTGACTTGTGTAGCCGAGCGAGTAATGGAATATTTTACAAATGCGAAACGTGGAAACGGTTTAACCGATCTACGACGTGAAAAAATAGCGAAGTGGGCTGAATCGGTCAAGGATACAGGAGCGTCAATAAATGATGTCGCTGAGTTATCAAGTAAGTTAAAATTTCCAATGGTAGTAAAAACATTAACCGGAGAGGTCTTATATGAATCACCGAATAGGTCAAGAGTGACACCAATTGAAATTATTGACCATAACGCTCACGCTTGGACCTCCGCGATAACAATATTTCCACGAGATCGTGTTGTGAGATATTACTTGTCAGAGAACTCTGGGAAAAATTCCCGGGAAAACATATTTGATGCTATCAACCGGATAAGTAAAATCTATCCCGTGTCAGTGTGGTTGTTTAAAAGCGTTGAAGATGGCGAGCATGATCAATATGTAAGACCTAAGGGTGAATTATATCGTAAAGAATCTCTTCACGAAGAAATGAGAAAACTTGCACGGAAATATTCAGAAAACACTGAGCAATTATTAGCCAATTGTTTTACAGTTCCGTCAGTGGCTGCCCATGCTGCTCAAGAAAAGAATTCATGGAAACCAACACGTGCTGTTTCTTGAAGATGTCCAGGAGAGTTGTGTCGAGTATGGTCACGGTGGTTTATGGAACACTGAGTATGATCTCAACGAGATGATTTCTGTGGACATGACCGCGTGTTATCAGGGAAGTTTTCTCTGGATGGGAGAGTGTAGTGAATATTTTGCACGATTTGGACATCCCACAAACGAGATGACACGAGTGGCGATTAATGGATCGTTACCTGATTTCCTCCTGACAGGATTCGCTCGTGTAGTATCGTTTGAATTTGCTAAGAATCTTCATCCGTGTTGTTATATTTGGTTTGGTAGACACTTCTCGGAGCGACGCTGGGCACCAATAGTGTTATTGAGATATATGATCGACAACCGCGTATTGATATCGTTGACGGTCAGTGAAGCAATTATATCATATTGGCCGTAGACTTCGGTTTGGTTACCAACACCGGAGCGTATCAGCCTCGATGAAGTCATCGAAGAATATGTGCTGCAATGTCCAAACGTTTCTGCTGATGTCATTGTTAATGATGCTCCTAATATTCTCAGGATTAAACTCAACAACAGTGAAAAAACCGCAAAGGATCTCGGTAAAAGAATAATCGGTAAATTTACTCAGGATGGAGCATATGATCATAAACGGCATCACTCGCGCTTGATTGTGGATAATGTTGAATTAGATTTTATAATTGCTGATGCCGCTGAGAGAAATATATTTTGTAATCGGGAAGATGCTTACTTGTCTGACGGAATACGGTTGGGCACAATTGTTAGTTACATTAATGCAGAATCTCCTCAGTATACACATTTAAGATCTTCGATGCTAGCTTATGTTTCTATAAATTTGCTATCGATGATAAATAGATTTCCTCACACCGAAGTTAAAGTTGCAACAGATTCATTTTACTTGAATAAAAAATATTTAGAATTCCTGGCTCATTTCACAAGCAATGATGAATCAATGGGTTCGTGGAGAATAAAAAAGGAAATGTTACATTGCTATTGTGAATCCGCAGATGTTGCGGTTAAAGATAGTTATCGCAAATCAGAATTATCAGAATTGTCGTCGAAACCATCCGTGTATGATCCAGTATCCAGACACAAAACTGTTTATTTGAACGGGCCAGGTGGTTCTGGTAAGACAACTCCGGTAATCGAATTATTTCGACAGAAACGCGATGATATGATTGTGCTAACATCAACACACAGACTTGCCAGGGAGATGAAACAATGGGGAGTCAGTTTTTGTACTTATCACAGCTTTTTCAAATACAGTGGCGGCACATGGACTCCAGATCGAATGGGAGAAAAATATATTCCAAAGATCATCATTTGGGATGAAGTGTGCACAGTGTCGTTGGAAATATTAAAAATATTTTTCGATTGGTTGTTATTGAAAAATACAGCTGTATTAATGTGCGGCGATCACGGTCAACCACCGCCGTTTGTTGGGCCATCTCCACACAATTGGTTGAAGAATTTTGTTGATTATTACTCGGAGATAACTGATGATCATAGATATTTTGATGCAGAATTAAACGAGTTCAAAAAATTAATCAGACTGCAACCGAACAAAATTCAATGTGAAATAGCGCGTAAAATAAGTTAAGAAATTTCCATAAACGACTTTTGGGAAACATGGAGACCAAACGATTTAATAGTGGCAAGTAAAAAGACAGTCAGAGACACTCTTCAACAGCGGTTGTTTCAGTTACATAAAGAAAAATTCCCAACCTTGCCAGTGCCATTGTGATACAGACCAGAAGATACGCGACGACAGAATATTGACGTTGATATACCAGGACCCTTGACAGAGTCAAGGAGGAAGCAGAATCTTGTGTTGAATGGTATTGTCGCAGTTGATGTCAATATTGTAGAAGATGCGCTGCACGCCGACCAATCTCCGTGGACGCTAGGATACCCGATGAAAATTCACTCATCACAAGGACTATCACTGACACAGTTGTTTGGATCGTTGGTGATCGCATGAAATGGTCGAACTTTTAGTTTACTTAGTGGTGTCCAGAGTCAGAAGAATATCTCAACTGCGAAGGATTATCCTAGATGAGTCAATAACCGATAAAATTAGCAACGATGACAAGTGCAACGACGATATAACAAGAAAAAATTAACTGGTTATAAACAAAGTGACAAAAAATAATCGCGACTTTGATCTTGACGCTGAATTTATTAACACGCTGAAACGACAGCAGAATAATCAATGCGCGAGATGTAATTGTGTAATGTTTTGGCAGTACTCGAGTAATAATCCAAGACAATTGACAGTAGATAGAAAAGATAACCATCTTTGTCATACACGAAAAAATGTGATGTTGACCTGTCTTGAATGTAATTGACGTCGGGGTGCTAGTTAAGTGATCTGGGCGGTAATTGTGTGTCTTCGGGAATTACTTGTAATTGTTCACGCGTAAATCCACGTTGAGGAGCAGCTGAATCCAGTCTATAGATTGTGGGTCTACCAGTAGATCTATTTATGTTAGATATCTTGTGTGTGGTAATACTCCAGTAGGATCAGATGCTCTTTTTTTTCCCACCTTCAATTTTACCGGGCTCATATAAATATCTCACAGTGTCATTGCCCAGCACTGGCTGTGTTGAAAAATCACGTCATTGTACGGGTATATTCTTTTTGGTAATTGCGTTAATAGGTTTCATGTTGGTTGTTCCAGTAATTTCATTATTTAATGCAGTTATCACGCTTGGTAATCTTGTAACCCATTAGCGAGATCTCTTGTCCTGAATGAATTCCTTTGCGTATTGATATCCAAATAACTGCTCAGCAAGTGTTCGATTAAATCGTTTAACAATTGCCTGATCACGATGAATCTCAGTATGCCCTCGTCTGATGGTGACGTTATGTTGTTTCATAAGTGATGATACTGCACCCTGAAATTCTTTGCCAGGATCAACTTGTAACAGCTGTGGCCATTGCAAGGGTCCTCGTTGATAAATTCGTTTAAACGCATCGGCTACTTCAGCTGATGTCTTTGTTGACAACGGCTCTGCTTCTTTGTATCTACTTGCAACATCAACGACAGTTAGCGCGTATTTATATGTTATTTGACGTCTTCGCATTTTAACGATATCGTGTGGTAGAAATAATGTATCAGCTTGATGAACTTCATTAGGAACACTGACATTGAAACGTGCAAAGTGAATTTGATTAGGTGGTGATTGATAAATTTGCCATATTGCCTGTTTGGATAGCCACTTTTTAGCAGTGACACGCGTAACTTTTGCTGGTTCAGCGAGCTTACTAATCGCTGCGGTACCCTTCCAGTATCCACTTGGGGAATACTAAATCTTTTCCATTTATAAATTACCAGTACCTAGCGCTAATTTACCTTTCATTGCGGATTTTATTAACCAAGTAGCTAACCTTTCATTGAAATATTTATCAGTGATGGAATTTAACGCGTGAATTAATTTCATATCTGCGATATGCCTATCTTGTAGATTTTTACTTTTATAAGCTACATCATTCATAAGCATGGCATGCTTTATCAATAGCGTTTATAGGATACTTGCCTGGTTATGGTTGGTCTAAGTTGTCAAGCATGATACCAGTCGGGTTCCAGGTCCGCAGTAATTATTACCTGGAAGATGTTTTTCTCCTGGATATTTAGCCCACGGAGTTCCAGGTAATTTTAATAATTTTGCTGTAATATCACCCTCGTGTTGCTTTTTTTTTACTTGACTTTGGCTTATCGCCCGAGGAAATAAATTAATTTTTTTTTGTACCGCATCGTTTACACTTACCAGTGAGTGCCTGTCGTTTGTTTTTGTAGTAATGGTTGTTGAATCACCTGTTGGGGCACGCGCCGTGCATTTACCACAATATAAATCCATATTCATTTTATATATTTTCTATATGGAAATCACTGACTTTTCTGCAACAAGGAAACGAGAACCAGTTAAGCATCATGCAGTGCTACCAAATTCTATTCGTATGATTATTATAGGTCCATATGGAAGTGGTAAGACGCAGTTGTTACTTAATTTAATGATGAAGTGGATGAAGTGGGATAAGTTGTATTTGGTAGCACCTTCTGTTGATGATCAACGATGCTACGACGAGCAGCAGAGGGGGCGAACAGACCGACTTTGGAAGCGTCCAAAAACCGAAATAAGGCTTCTAACTAAAAATATTTCGAGCTGAATATTTGCTTGAGAACTTCGGTTAATTAGAAAACTCGCGAGATTACAAAACAAAATGAACCAACTTGAAGTCCAATACGATATCTTATTCTAGGATCGTGCAAATTTACTGTTATAAACCCGTGCGGAGTAGTTTGCGCTCGTGAAAAGAAATTTCTGAATTTAATTATATCCATGTCACCGCTGCACCAGGTTTGATGAATATTTCTCAACGTGTGTGTATCAACTCCATTAAACACAACTAAAATATTACAGTCATCTCGGATCACTTTTGGTATTTGTGTGTATCGTTGAGTAACATAAATGACATCGGTATTTTTATGTCTACCTCAAGAAAAAATCCTAGCTGGATTTGATTGTTTGTCCAGTATCACATCATCGTATACAACTAAATTATTAATAAATCCGTCTATGGAATCAACTGATGGTGCTTCATCAATACCGGTTATAAACTCGATAACATCGTTATCCGCGTTTTCATTAAAATCCTTAAGTACATTATAACATCGTTGATCATCAACTGACGGGGCTACCAAATATAATTTATCCCACTTTAACCATCTCTTTATAAGACTGAGTAACAACTGTGTCTTTCCACTTCCAGATGGTCCTATTATTATCATTCTAATTGAATTTGGTAACGCAGGATGGTGCTTGACAGGTTCTCGTTTTCTTGTCGCTGAGAAATCAATTATATCCATGCTGTATAAAATACCCATGGATTTATATTGTGTGAAGTGCAGGATGCGTACCCCGACGGATAAACTAACAACTATTACCACAAAAAATAACAGATCAGCGGTTACGGGTAAGTGTACGCGGTGTGGTACAAGAAAATTTAAATTTATTTCCGGTGATAATTCAGCGTTAAAAAAAAGGCAACTCGGAGGTGATATTGCAGCAAAATTAACAAAATTACCGGGAACTCCGTGGGCTAAATACCCAGGAGAAAAACATCTACCAGGATATAATTATTGCGGTCCTGGTACTCGACTCGATCTCAGGCTTGATAATCAGGATCAACCAAAACCAGGCGAGGAACCAATAAACGCTATTGTTAAAGCATGTCATGAGCATGATGTTGCATATAAAAGCAATGATCTACAACATAGGCATATTGCAGATGTTAAATTAATTCATGCGTTAAATGCTATAAAAATAAAAAAATATCAAAGAAAAATTAGCTAATTGGTTAGTAAGATCGGCGATGAAAGGTAAATTAGCACTAGGGGCTGGTAATATATAAATGGAATCGATTTATTATTCACCAATCGGATACTGGAAGGGTAAAGCAGCAATTAGTAAACTCGCTGATGCAGCAGCGGTTAAACATTATACTGCTAAAGCGTGGTTATCCAAACAGGCAATATGGCAAATTTATCTACCGCGTCCTAAGCAAATTCGATTTGCACATTTCAGTGTCAGTGTACCTAACGAAGTTCATCAAGCTGATATTCTGTTTTTACCACATGATACTGTGCGTACAAAACGTACAAATACGAGCTAACTGTTGTTGATGTTGCAAGTAGATACAAAGATGCAGAACCGTTAACGACTAAAACAGCATCTGAGGTAGCCGATGCTTTTAAACGAATTTATCAACGAGATGGTCTACGATGGCCACAGCTGTTACAAGTTGATCCTGGCAAGGAATGTCTTGGTCCAGTATCATCGTCGATGAAACAACATAATACTAAAATACGACGAGGACATACTGCGATTCATCGTGATCAGGCAATTGTTGAACGATTTAATCGAACACATGCTGAGCGGTTATTTGGATATCAATACGCGAAGGAATTGATTCAGGATAAAAGATCTCGTGAATGGGTGGCAAGATTACCAAATGTGATAGCAGCGTTAAATAATGAGATTACTCGAACGACCAACAAGAAACCTATTAATGCAATTACAAAAAAAAATATACCTGCAAAAACGACGTGATCTTTCAGCACAACCATTATTAGGTAATATCACTGTTAGGTATTTATACGAGCCCGGTGAACTTGAAGGCGGTAAAGAAAGAGCGACTGATCCTATTTGGAGTGTTACTACACATAAGATATCCACCGTGACAAGATCCTCAGGTAGACCCGCAATCTACAGGCTGGATTCAACTGCTCCTCAACGTGGATTTGTACGTGAACAATTACAGATAATTCCCCATAACACACAATTACCACCCAAATCACTTAACTAGCTCCAAGAGTGCCGGCACCCTGACGTCGATTACATTCAAGACAGGTCAACATGATATTTACTCGTGTATGACCAAGATTGTTATTTTTTCTATCTACGTTAAATTGTCTTGGATCATTTTTTAGATACCGCCATAGCATTATACAATTACAACTTGCACAATGATTATTCTGTTGTTGTTTCAGCGCATTAATAAAATCAACATCAAGATCACAATCGCGTTTGTTTTTTTTATTATACTGTTTATAACTAGATAATTTTTTTCTTATTATATCGCTTTGACATTGGTCAAAGCCTCGACGATCGAGGTCATCACTAATCACTGACGGGTCCATGACGATTCGTCTTAATTGAGATATTTTTCTAACTCGAGACACTGCAAGATAAGCCAAGTTCGACCATTCGATACGATCATCAACGATCCAAACAACTGTATCAGTAATAGTTAATCCCTGAGATGAATGAATCGTCATCGCGTATCCAAGCGTCCACGGGGATTTATCAGCACGTAGAGCATCTTCAACAACACCAACATCAACTGTCATTCAACACAAGATTTTGTTTCCTTGACTCTGTCATGTGTCCTGGTATATCAATGTCAATATTTTGCCGTCGCATATCTGCTGGTCGATAACATAACGGAACTGGCAACGTTGGAAACTTTTCTCGTTGTAACTGAAACAACTCCCGCTGAAAGTGTATCACGAACTATCTATCTACTTGCAACTATCAAATCGTTTGGTCTCCACGCACGCAAAAAGACTTTCATGGGTGTTTCTGAAATTATCTCGCGCATTACTTCACACTGAATTTTATTCGGTTGTAGTCTGATTAATTTTTTAAATTCCTTCAAAGCTGCATCAAGTGCTCTATGATCATTAGATACTTCTTCGAAGTGGTCAACGAAATTTTTCAGTCCGTTTTGTGTCTAGTTATTGGATCGTATATCGATGGTAACAACGAAGTTGTCAACGTTTGATATTTTTTACAGTAAATATCTTTAACCACAACATCAGCGGATTCGGAATAATCGAGCATACATTCCTTTTTTATTCTCCACGAACCTCACGATGCATAAGTGCCTATGTTTAATTTTTCTAACAGTATTGAATGTTTTTTACTTATATAAAACGAATCAGTAGCAACTCTGACAGCGAGTGTAGAAACCTTATTTATCATCGATAATAGATTTATTGAAACATACGCGAGCATCGATGATCTTAAATGAGTATACTGAGGTTACTCACCGTCCATGCAGCTCACAATTGTACCTAATTTATTTCCATTTGACAAGAAAACTGTTTCTCGACTTCTAAATGTGTTCTTGTTCGTTGTATCAGCGATTATAAAATCTAACTCAGCATCGTCCATGATCAATCTTGTACAATGTCGTCTGAGATCATATGCTCCTCCTTGTGTAAATTTGCCAATTATTTTTCTACCAAGATCTTTTGAATCGGTTTCGTCCGAATGTGGTAACCAAACCTCGGTTTGTTTTCGATATGATATAATTGCTTCGCTGATCGTCAGCGATATTAATATCGCACAATCAAGCATATACCGTAATAGTACTATTGGTGTCCACATTTTTTCTGACAAATGTTTTCCAAACCAAACATAACAAATTGGATGAAGTCCTTTAGACATTTCGAATGACTCGATACGAGCAAATCCAGTTAGGTCAAAATCCGGTAATGGTCCATTTATCGATATTCGCGTCATTTCGTGCGTCGGATGACCGAATCTTTTAAAGTACCCAGAACAATCTCCGTATCCAAGAAAACTTCCGGGATAACATGCAACCATATCAACTGAAATAACATCTCTGTGACTGTATTTAGTATTCCATAGTCCGCCGTGTCCATATTCGACACAACTGGATACTATGTCATTGAGAAAATCAAACCTAGTTGGTTTCCACGAATTTTTCTTTCTAGCAAAATGAGCCGCAACTGACGGAACAATAAAACAGTTGCTCAATAATTCGTCAGTATCATCAGTATATTGCAGTGCAAGATTTTTCATTTTATCGTGAAGAGGATTTGTTCGATAAATAATGCCATTTGGTCTCACAAACTGATCAAATTGATTTTTTTCTTCCACGCAAGACTGAAATAACCATACTGACACAGGATCGTTTTTGCTTATTTCGTTAATAAAATCAAACATTTTTCCCGGATAACATTTAACAGTTCGATCTCGTGGAAATATTGTTACTGCGTTAGTCCACGCGTGTGCGTTATGATCAATAATTTCGATCGAAGCTCCTTTTGATCTATGTTTTGATTCATACAAAATCTCTCCTGTTATCGTCGCTACGGTTATTGGAAATTTTAATTTTTTTCCTAACTCAGCGACATCTTTGATAGACGCACCGGTATCTTTAACCATTTCTCCCCACGTGTTTATTATTTTACGTCTTTTATCCGTTAGAACGTTTCCACGAGTCGAAACGGTAAAATGTTCTGTTACTCGTTCAGCTACACAATTTATTTTTGAAAATTTCATCGGCGCTAGTTTATCAACGCTAGGTTTTTCATTTATCACATAGATTCCATAAATAACCGCGGTCACAGGATATGCTCGTTCATAATACGGTTTGTCAATACCTGTCAATAGACCTGGTTTGGAATCTCTACTTAGCATGACAGTTTTTTTATTACCGTGGACAGGATCACATTTGTCACGGATAATCCAATCATCTGTTTCTGTCAACACGACAAATTTTATTCTGAAAAGATATTTGCGATTATCAAGATAGTTGATGATAATTGCTGCTCGTTTGTCGTTCATCACAGCGTTAATGATATTTTTGTTGCGTATAATCTTGAACGTTGACCAGACATGAGATGCACCATCTGTGTGAAATTCTTTCTTGGCGTCGTGAATTTTATTAATCAAACCCTTGTTTTTCGGATCAACTAGATCTTGCATCGGTAGGTTAGGAGATATTCTGTCGAGATTAAATATACTTGTTTTCCAAGGTTTTATTCGGAATAATCTATCGAATTCGTTCATATTATATTTCAAACAAATAGTTAAATTAAAATATTATGTATACAATGTCTCAATATAGATGGCTCATGGTGGGTTGACTCGTTGTAATAAATCCTGTAATAAAGAATTTTGTGGACAACACATGCAGTGCGTTCACCGTGGAAACTTAGGACCAATACCATATCTGCGGTGTGGTGCTGGAGTGCGAGAAACAACACAGCTGTGTGCGTGTTGTGGTGGTAAACGATACAGAGAGCTTAAAAGATATTATGACAAAAAAAATAACGTCAATAGCAACGCTATAAAATCCGTGGAGGATTATCTAACTAAGTTTTCAGGCAAATTATGATTTAAACAAATAATATTATTGTAATATATGGAGCAAAATGAATTTGTCCAACATCCTACAATAACAAACTACGAATCAAATATTGATGGTATGATCAGAAATTGTCGATTGAAAAAAATTAATTAATAATCATGGTTATCCATTGTTTACTGTTGGAAAGAAACCTTATCTCTGTCATAGATTTATTTTGGAGTGTCACAAGGGGTTGATCAAAGACGGTCTTGTAATCGATCATATCAATGGGGTGAAAATTGACAATAATTTATCCAATCTTCGAGCTGTTACACAGAGCGAGAACTTAGCACGTGATAATACTGGGAGATGTAAAACAATTGCAAGGAGGGCGGTAAAATCTACAAATACAGAAACCTGTAAAGAAATTATATTTCAATCAATGAACGCGGCTTCGAAATACTTTGATATCTGCATGCCTTCAGTACGTAATGTCGCGGAAAATATAAATAAATCCACTTTCTCACAAAAATATAAGTAGAAAATCACCTTCCAATAATGTTAATGAGATAAACTATCATCATTACCTCGAATTATATTTAATAACCATTTTTTGACTATTTATCCTTTCTTGTCAGAAAGCCTCATCGTTACACTACTGAAGTTTTAATTATGCGAAAGGGAGATTACTTCTGTAATATATAATTTTCTTCGTAAATTTCCGATTTTTATGGTCGTAATTGGTTAATTAATACCAAAGAAAGAAATGTATGGTTTCTAACTTACAAAATAGACATATTTTTCATCACGAGTTATTTTTAAACCTGTTATGGGAAAATTGAGGCACAGCTGTTTTTAATGCAGATATTTACAATCTGTTCAGAATTGCACAAGTATTTAAACCGATCTGTAGGTGGTGGTGCCGTGGTAATTGTTAGTGCAAGATCTTGGCAGAAACCGCTGTTTTTAATGCACAAGTATTCATAACTACTGTTTATAACGCAGAAATTTACAATCTATTTATGACCACTGTTTATGACGCAGAAATTTACAATCTATTTATGACCACTGTTTATAACGCAGAAATTTACAATCTATTCAGAAATACAGAAATTTACAATCTATTTATGACCACTGTTTATAATACAGAAATTTACAATCTATTTATAACCACTGTTTATAATACAGAAATTTACAATCTATTTATGACCACTGTTTATAATACAGAAATTTACAATTTATTTATAACCACTGTTTTAATGCAGAAATTTACAATCTATTCAGAAATACAGAAATTTACAATCTATTCAGAAATACAGAAATTTACGCATATTAGCGATTTTTATAATGAATTGGGGCACCACCAGCCCCCCTACGCTCAACAGAACCCTCCAAACCACATATCATCGGTGGTTAATACATGTTTTGTATTACCCACGGGTTGATTATTGGGGTGGGTGGTTCTGTTGAGCGTAGAAAATGGCCTCATTTTATTTCATTTCATCTCATCTCATCTCATTTCATCTCATCTCATCTCATTGTATATATTTCATTTCATTACATATATTTCATTTCATATTTAATGAACCTGCTAAAAGACTCGAATAGAGGTTCATTCGTAATATATGTTTGTGCCGTCCTTAATTAAGATTGTCATTTATTCATTGCATATTTACTGAACTTGCTAAAACACTCGAATAGAAGTTCATTCATAATATATGTTTGTGTCGTCCTCCCTCTTGGGCCTCTAGACCGTTGTTTGACGGGTTAGGGGCTCTCGTAGAGGGTAGTATTTCGTGTGCCCGTTGAACTTGGTAGAATGCGGTGGCAAGCTACGAGTTCTTGGGTTGTACTGTCCTTTTCCCTCCCTGAACTTGCTAAAAGACTCGAATAGATGTTCATAGGGGAAATATTTTTTTTTATTTTAAATACTAAATAATGAACAACGAAAATATTAATGATGTAATTGTTGCTATTAAAAAATTGGAAAAAGATGAAATTAATATATCCGATGAACTAAATCCTGAAAAAATAGTTTCTGATTTTGAAATTTTACAAGAACGTAAAAACCAAGGAATACACACACTATCATCTGAATACAAGTTCATGAAACGGATTCATGCGGCGATGTTTCAGTCGCTAGCTACTGTAGAAGATAATCAGGTGAAGGAATTCGTTCCTCTCTCTGCCGCAGTAGAAAAAATTAGATCGCTGTTATCCCACGAGTACGAGGAAAAGAAAACCATTAGTACTCGCATAAGACTATTAAGAAAAATTATGTTAGCGAGTAATAATTCTGGTGAAAATGAAAATGACTGGCCTGACCACGTGTAGATCTTTGATCAGAAATATTATTCTGAGATTATATTTATTCTGAAATTATATTTTTTTCTGAGATCATATTTATACTGATATTATACTTATTCTGAAATATTTTATTTTTTCTGAGATTATATTTATATTGAAATATTTTATTCTTTCTGAGATTATATTTATTCTAAAATATTTAATTTATTCTGAGATTATATTTATTCTGAAATATTTTATTTATTCTGAGATTATATTGTTTTCTGAAATATTTTATTTATTCTGAGATTGATGGGCTAGTTGGTACTCAGAATCATGCAAACCAATCAATTTCGTAATTTTGATGGGCTAGTTGGTACTTAGAACTATGTAAAATGATCAAATTTTCAGAAAAAAGATATTTCTGAATAATAATAAAATATTTTTTGGTAGTTTTTTTTTGCAAAACCAATCGATTTGAGTACCTAAATACCCATCAGAATTAACAAACCAATCGATCTGAGCACCTAAATACCCATCAGAATTAACAAACCAATCAATTTGTATAAAAAATAAAATATTTCTGATTAAAAACATATTTCAGAATAATTTTTTTTGCAAAGCTGATCAATTTGAGTACCAGACACACAATCTGTTTATTTTGTACTAATCACCATATCAGTAATAAAAAATATTTTATTTATTCTGAAATAATTTTTTTTTTTAAATATTTTATTTATTTTGAAATATTATTTTTTTTAAGTTGATCGAATTTAATACAGGACTGTGCATAATTTAGAATCTGATCTCTGTTACAAATGATCGCGACAATATGTTCTGGACGGAGCTCATCTAACTGTTCTTGTGTTAATAAGAAATCCTCGTTTCCGTATTCATCAATAACTAAATTAACGTTTATGTTTGGAGGTTGTAAGAACTCTGTTCTGATGGCGTTTTTAAGTACTTCTTTGTCATGTATAAAAACCCTCACGTGCTGGTACATTATATAATATTTACTGGATCTTTAAAATCAAAGATCTACGATTTCACATATAGATTGACAATCAGTTCTTCTCCACGCAGGTCAATTAATCGTCCTATGTGGTCTGTGAGTTTGAAATTTATTCGTGACAAATACTGATTATGTGTGCGTAGATAAACAGGATTGGTTGGTACTTGCACGATCAAATCGCCAGGGGGAGCTTCTGGTGTGAACGTGTATAGGACGTATCCTTGTTGAGCCTGATTTGATTTTCCAAGATCTATTTGATAACTGCCTTCGATTACGTCACAAACTAGATTAACCGCGATTGTCGATGTTATATTAACGATTCCCGGAGATACGTGTCTGCTGCCGCCGTGTGGATCATTGTTATATCTAAGAACAGTTGCTGGTGGGGCTATTTTTCTCCACGCTTCGAGTATTTTAGGAACAAACTCATCAATGACATCATTGACAGATTTTCTTAATCCATTTGGATTATAATCAGGAAACTTAAACGTTGCAATGTCAGCTTCGGGTATTTTGTATTTGGTTGCGAAAAACCTTCTATTATCGCCCGATGATTCAAAAACCATGTTTATGATCCTATTATGAAAATATTCAATGGTATCAGCTATATGATTTAAAATTTCTATTCGCTTAATAATTTCTTCACGCGAAGATGTCAAATCAGACAAATATTCATAAAAAAACACGTAAATTAGCTAGTTGTTCTTCGTGATCTGAATTTATGATATGAATGACATTATTGATATTTATATCGTAAATTGAATTATACAGGTTATTACCGTTATCAGCGTTGTGTAAAAGCCAATAATGTTCACCAATATTATTGACACGAAAGTGATCACGTTTATCCCATACCCGTTTTTCTATGTTCCACCAAAACCTCGTATAATTAATTTTAATATTATGATGAGAACTTTTCGTCGATGTAAAATCAGCCCGAGTTGGTTCTGGTATCTGTGCAGGTATTGGTGGTGATATTTCAGGCCAACCTAGTACGGATCTTATCGTGGACTGATAAATATCAACGGCATAATCAGGAGAGTTTATTTCGATTGCAGAAGACAGTGTTGGTTCATGAAGATTGATTGATATTTTTGCTTCTTTTCCTGTTATTGATTTTATTCTACGAGCAAATTTATCATTGATTTGTTCGACCTCATAACTGCCAGTTGGTATTCCAACAACAACCCAGTCAGGTGTTCCATCTGGTTTGTTTTTATTAGCAAATATAAGCGAATTATTTGATGGTGTACCATTAAATGATCTCGATCTGATATTTGGCCAACTTTGGTATACTCGTAATTGCGCTAGTGCAATTTCATTCGCGCGAATTGCAGTTGGAAAATTGATGTTAAATTCAGGATTAATCGAGCTTAGCGAGATCATCGTGGTCTTGTTCGGGGTTGTGTTCGTCACGATCTGCTGGAGTAATGCCGTCATTATTAATGCTCGTACCTTTAATACCAGCGCAGTTGTATATTTTAATCATCATTGAAAACTCAAAATCGGATATAATTCCATCACTGATCCTCGCTGATAACAACGAAGATAACCTTGTGTATGCGACAGTTGCTATGTGTAATTTTATCTTGTAATCGGATAATTTTTCATTCGTGCAAGTACATATTTTTTTTGCAATGATATTAAGCACACCTGCAATCGTTGTTGCTGCTGCAATACAAATAGTCACAGCTACTGGTGCCATCATTGTTACCGCGGATAATATTATTCCAGCTCCAGCAACAACAGCGGATACCGAATAAACAACAACGTCGATGATAACTAATCGTCGTTGATACTTTTTTATTTTTATTGTATATTGTTCAACTCGATCTTTCAACGCTGCCTGCCATTCACGCGCTTGATTGTACCAGTATGCAACGTCGATTGAGGTACTCATTATATTTTATGCAGTAACCAATTGAGGTGTTTCAGCTACAAATTCCAAACACCACCAAAAAGATGTTGCGTTTAATTTCTTATCAGCTGCTTCCAGAATAAATATTTCCTCGTTTCCGTTATTTAATATAACAGATACAACCCCGGAAAACTTACCAGTTGAATGAAGCCATGGATACGTTGTAAATATTTCAAATTTTGCAGCACTAAACACAGACAGCCTGTACACGCCAGTGACTGTTGCGGTATATCGAAAGGTTTTATTTTGCTGCGACCATGTTGCAAATCCCGATGATACCGTGTATACGATGTTGGTAATATGCCCGGGAGTTATTCCGGCTGAGATTTTAATCAGACTGGTTTTATTGACGATGTCAGGAATTCCCGCTACGATGTTTTGCTGTGTTTGTTTTATCGTGTCGATGTTCGTCTTGATATCAACGAGTTTGATGTCAACGACCATCGGAGTGCCGAAGAATTCCTCTGCGGTTTCATTAATTTTTCTAAAATTTCTACGGAGATTTGTAAACGCGTTTGTGTGAACGTCATACTCGGCCCGTAACGTGGATAATTTACCATCTACGGTGTTGTAGTTGACGTCGACGTATTTTTTGTTGCTGCGTCTTCGTCGGATGTTGGATCTCTTAAAACTACTATCTTATTTCCGTTCATGCTGAGTTCACCTGTCATTATGTCACCGCTATTTTTTACGCGATTAGCAACACTTGCTGTAATTTGATTTCTGATGGTTGTAAACGATATACTTGAATCCCTAATTCTGCCGCTGTCAGTAAACACAGGAATATTATCCGTGACCGCACCGAGTACTCGTCGAACTGTATCATTCCATTTGATGTTGCTCGTTTTTAGTTTACCATGTCGATCCTGAAAATTAACAACCTCATCTGGGTCAACTCCAGCCAGGTTCATAATATCAACGAGGTCATCCTTAGTCGCGTACTTCGACAGATCAACGTCATCTGAATTTTTCTTAACGCGTGAAGAAGATCTTCCGTAAATATCAGCCATTATATAAGATCTAAAGATATGTTTAAAACGCTTTAAGCGTAACGAAGCGGTTGCTTGTATAATCATGCACGACTTTATATGGCGGTTTGGATGATTTTGATATAGCATTAAGTACATTAATTACTTCACGGCAGCATATTGGCGGATCAGTCATTGTTTGTGTGGGTAGCGTTGATTACCAAACTCTTGAACCAGAGGTTCTTGCGTGAAGTGGTGCAACATACTTGATAAATTCAACAGGTGGAGCTAACCCGTATGAATCAAAATAAACGATTCCACGTGGATCAACCGCGTATGATACCCAATGAGTACCAGGTCCTGAATTCGAGTCGAGATTAATAATACCTGTTTCGAGTTTGTTTGGTTGGTTTGGTAATTGATCTCGCATGAAAACACATCTGAAATTTTTATTTTTAATCGTTTAGCAGCATCAAGTAAATCAAAATTTGATGCTGAAGCATCTAACGTGGAAGCCTTAGACCTCTCCCCCAACGAGATCCTGGCAATCTTAAGCCGCGTCCCTTTTTTTGTATCCATTTCCTGTTGCTTTCTTTAAAGCCATTCCAGCAGCTGTTCCAACAGCACCTAACGCGGCTGCTTTTGCTACGGCTGGAGCGTCAGCAGCTATTAACGCTGGAATAGCCGCGAGAAGTGGAAAAATACCGCCTGTTTTAATTGAGTCTTTAACCGCACCCGTAGAGAGATTGAGTTTGACGCCTGTTTTTGATTGTTTAGTGTCGTTGAAATGTTTAAGCTGGCGTTCTGATAATGATAGTTTATTTTGACCACCCGTGATCTGATTTCGCTTTAGTGATATTTTCATTCCGCAGTGTTTTGCTGAATTTGATTGAAGGTTTTTAATCTGACCAGGAGTCAGACTGACACTAACCTGATGATATGGCATTTTATGATAAATACTTGCCACGCTCCAAATGGTGATTAAAGATTTTCCACTGGTGAATCAACGACTCTCATTCGACCACTACCACCTTCAAGTAACATGACTTTATCGCTGAGCATAACCGTGATTGCTCTGTAGGTGCCGCGAATAAGTGGTGGACCAGCTATATCAGGAGGAGGGTTAGTAACACGAGCTCGAAAGTGTATATCAACGACAGATTGTTTGGATAAATCAAGATGTTCCAGTGAAAAATAATAAATCTGATACAGTTTTGTAAAATCTAACTGTGATATTTGCAAACCGGTATCCACATTTTGATCACGTCCCATGAATGACATCAAACGATGATATGCACGCGCTACGTGATTTTGATCAAAATTTAACAATATATCCTCAGCCGGTTCTTGATGTCCATTTATCCGCAAGGAAACTTCATTAACTCCAAGGTTGTGAAATATCATATGTGAACGTTCTTGATTATTCGTCCGAGCATTATTTTGCAGCGCAATAAAAATATGTCGTGGTGCAGAAACACCCTGTTGTGATGCTATATTCCATGTGAATAAACCATTAACATTACTTTGAACAGCATCTGTGGTTACTGTTAACCATGATAGCAATGATTTACCGCCTTGATCCATAAAAGATAGCAGTTTTTGTTCTTCAACAATAGATGGAATCATTACTGGCATCCACAATGAAAGTTTTGATATATTTACTTTACCATCAGCAACACCAGCACCTCGCCAGATTGCGTCATTATCATCACCTTTTCTTACGAGCACAGCTGTGTGTTTAGCTCCAAAGATGACCTTTCTAACATTTCTGCAAAATCCAAAGATGTGAGACAATGGCATTGCACATGAGAAATTTCTATTATCTCCTGACAACGCTGCTTGGCGTGTTGCAAATCCTAGGTTGTAAGTCGCGCTATCACCTCGTACAATATCAAAAGCAGCACCTGGTCTGACTGCGTATTCAGGACCATCGTCAACTGGCTGTGGATCAACTGCAGTATCTCGTGGTGTTCGTATTTTATCATACCTGATATGATCAGCGTTGTCAGTAATATCCTTGGCAAACATCATTGTTGGACCGGCTGATCTTGTGTAATTATCAGAATATCTCGCTAGACCGATTATTGTTGTAGCAACATCGACATCCTTCTGAATTGATTCAATATTTTTTTCCATCAACCATGTATGTGGCGCTATCAAACAGTGCCATAATCCCGTTGTTGACAAAACCAACACGTAAATTGGCACCATATGGCGTATTAGCTACAACATTTGTTTCAAGTCTACCTTCTACTTCAATAAACGCCTCAGCGGGTAAAAAATATCTCCTTGTATCATGAACCTGTAATTAGATTCTCCCCCACTGATTTGGTTGTCTTGCGTCATAGGAATAAAATTGATAATCACGTATCGATTCATCCTTGAGGACCGGTGCATCCATGTCAAATGCTGGGTCGGATATACGTTTAAACATTTTATTGTAATTATCATTTTTCCATATGGTGATCTAAAATTATCATCGTCGACGAAGACCGCTTCCTGCTATTAAATTTGCTGTTATATTTCTTTCTGCTTCTTCAGATAATTCTGCTAGTTTTTGATTTGCAGCCTGATTTATTATTTTACTGACATTTGCTGGCATAACCTCAGTACTTGGTAATTTTACTGGTTGTTGTTTTCGTCTTATTAATCGTGCTAGTCTATCTTTGATCGCCGAGAACACCTTGCCAGCAACATTGACAATTGCACCAGGAGCTTTTTCACGAACAGCCTCAATAGCCTTCATCCCTAATTGTTTTGCAATCGGTATTGCTTTTGGAGCCATCCTTGTAAATAGACCCTGAATAACATCACCAAGTCCATCTCCGTAAATTACTTTGTAATTTGGCAGTCGTGAGTTTACTACCCTGACCATGATCGGTCCACGTTGAGCAGTATGTATAATCATTTTTATATACTGATTAATTAATTGTTTAGTCGCTGTGATAATGATCAGCAATTTCATCAATAAGGGAACGATAAATGCTGCGATCCATAATACCGCCTTGAAGTAATCTTCAATAAATATCAGATATTTTATTAACAATTTCTGTTGAGTTATTTCCGGCACATTTTCCCCCTATGAGAACTTCTAACCGTGACACATCATTGAGGATATTATTAGGACATAAACAAGATCCTGTTTTAGGTTCATCTTGATATGTTTTAAATACTGGTGGTTGCATTACCGGAATAAATGATTCAGTGGTGGCTGGGTGTGTGCCAGGTGAATCACTTTGAAATCCACGTGGCGAATCTACCGGTGTAAATGTCATCACCGGCGTAGAAATTATTTTACGTTGTGAGGGTGGAGGAAGTTCCTGCTTGGAGAGTTGTTGTTGTTCTAGTTGTTCCAGTCTCTATCTATAATGTCTTTTTACTTCTCTACTAAGACTTTCGTATTCAGGACCTCTAGCTTGTTTTTTGTTGTAATATACGCGATATATCCATCTAATAAAATTATCATCATTTACTTTTTCATGACGGGGTTTTAAAATACCAGATTTATTAAATATACCAGATAATATTGCTTTGGGTAATTTTTCTCTTTCAGTATTTCTAATATCTTCAACAACTGCTTCGTTAAATCTTGCAATCAGTTCTACGTTTCCTTCTACTGGTTTGGGTTTAGATGCAAGTTCTTTTCTCACGTCGGCGACTTCAGTACGAAGTTTTCCAATATCTTCATCGACAGGTGTAGGTTGAGCTGCAGCTATGTCAGTTGGAAGGTCTCGTAAAATCCTTTTTGCTTTTTTAGTTCTCGCTGCTATTTTTTCAGTCTGCGCTGCAGTTTGTTCTAATACTGGAAAAATACCCTTTTTTCTCTTCTCATCATCCTCAATATCTCCCCATATAGTTTTTTTCAACAGCCACTGAATCCTTTTCAGTAGCTGTAGTGACGGGCTTTAATAGTTTTTCAATGTCTTCTTCGTACTCAACTTGTGCTTTTTGACGTTCTTGTAGTTTTTTTCTAAATGAATCTCTAACAGAAAGAAACTTTTTGATTGCTTCTAATCGTTCTCGAGCTATCCTTGCAGTATGATATTCCGGATGTACCATTTTATTATAATATAATGATTTAATTATAGCAGCAGAGGGGCGCTGACCTCAAGTTGGTTCATTTTCTTTTTTTTTTTTTGTAATCTCGCGAGTTTTATAATTAACCGAAGTTCTCAAGCAAATGTTCAGCTCGAAAGAAGTCTTATTTCGGATTTTGGACGCTTCCAAAGTCGATCTGTTCGCCCCCTCTGCTGCTTGATGTAATAAAGGATTTTAATAAAAGCGCAAAATCGTTACATGAGAACGGAGACGATGTTGTTGAATTTATCACTGATATTAATGAAGCGCCGAGTGTTCATTCCATTGATGGATTTATCAATAGTTTAGTTGTTTACGATGATGTAATGTTGGATAAACAATCAAATCCAGCTAGGTTATTTTTCAGAGGTAGACACAAAAACACAGATGTGATTTATGTAACCCGGCAGTATACACAAATTCCTAAAGTGATCAGAGATAACTGTAATTTGTTATCGGTGTTTAACGGAGTTGATACTCACACGTCACGAAATATTCATCAGACCTGGTGTAGCGGTGATATGGATTATAATCTTTTCAACATTTCTTTAGTCGGGCACAGTTAACCCCACATGGATTTATAACAATAAACTTACACGATCCTCGAGCACGATACCGAGTCGGCCTTGATACAAGTTTTGGATGATAGCAGCAGAGATGGCGCGGCTCCAAATTGGCACCGACACGATCGCGTATTTTCCATCGGGTCGTCGCAAAGAAAAAAACTTATCAGCGATAACCGGGTAAGCCAATTTGTCATCGACGGAGTTGTCTTACGCTGAAAAGCGCGGTCTTTTGTATTTTTTTTTTTCGATCTCCCAGGAAGTCGTATTTTGCGAAAATACGGGTGGACCAATTAAAGCCTGTTCGCACTCTCTGCTGCTAAGCAGAATAATGACTTAGAAGTCTTAGATGGACTGTTAATATATTAAGATATTTTAATTACCGTTGGTTCGTCATTTCACTTACTTTCTATTTCTATTCCATGCTAATTTCCATACTCCAGTGTGTGAATGTATGACAGTACAGGTTTATGTACAAGTAGGTAACCCTGTTTGCAGTGCACTACTTTCTTCCTTAAAACGATAATTCGTGTTTAAATCATGAGTGTGTCTTATAATGATTTAATAAATGTGAATAAAAATAGAAACTGAAAAAGAAAACATTCAACTTATCAATTTTTATGTGATTATGAACAAGAAGAAAAATCGTATAACTACATTTTGTAGAGGACACAGTCGCAGGGATGTGAGGTCCATTCACTCGGTCAATACACAGTTACCAGGAGCATATCGTAACTCCATTCAAAGTGCAAATATGAGCATTTGTATGTGATATAAATAAAATATATGTATACCATGCATGCTGTATCAATGATATACCACTCGTTGTATAATTTTTTCATTGAAAGGAAACTCGGGGCAAGCCTCGTTTCTCGTTTCCTTTTAATGAAAAATGTATACATTTTGTGGTACATCATTGATACAGCATACATACTATACATTATACAGAGCGCTTTAGACCACTCGGCCACTCGGGGCCCCGGTAATGGTGGTGGTGGTTAGTGGGGTAAAAGTACAGAGTACTAGAGTGATAAAGGGACAAAATGGTGGAGAAGGAGGATACTTATGATTGCACTTATAATTGCAATTAATGATACGTATGATGGACATTAATGATACTGAGGATGGTAATTAATGATACGTATGACGGTAATTATATTTTACTTACGATCGAAATTAATGATACTTATAATGGACATTAATAATACTTATAATGGTAATTGATCTTGATAGTGTGTAGTAATTGCTGACGACGTGAATAGAATATGTGGTTGTGTTATGTGTGATGGTCATGTTGGTGTTGTTAGAATTGGTTGCCAATATAGTTGCTTTTGTTGGAATTATATAACCATGATGAAGACTAGGGGTCGTGGTTTTGTTATTGGTAATAGTAACGGTGATGATAATGGAAGATATGTGATAGTAAGGGTGGTGGTAATAGTAGTAGCAGCAGCAGCAGTAGTAGTATTAGTAGTAGCTGCATCAGTAGTGATTGTTATTGTTGTACTTGTATTCAACACCTGTAAAATGCTTTCCATTCGTCTCTATAATTTTTATTTTAAGTCACTTTTAAGTCACTGGGATTGGGTCATATTAAACCAAAGACACTAAAAGCAATGTCGAGGATGAGATGTTGCTATGCTGTATAATACCAAAGCAGACCAAAGCCAGACGAATAATCCAACTAGTGCATGTTATACATCAATTAGAACAATCAGTGAAATTTTCACAAAACCCGATTTCTGATATACGTCGATGGAGTGAGTCAGCACTTCGGGGGAAAATAAATAGATTAAAGCCCTGTAAGCAACACACTTTGATGTAATTGCTTGCACGTGTTCAGCAAGAGAAAGATTTCAAGTGAGTTCATGCTTTATCCCTCTCCCATTTCACAGGCTGATATAATAGTTATGTCGACATTAATATCTGATTTCGCTCACTTTCTTTTTCTTGACTTGTTTCATTTGCCTTTGTCGACGCTCACACCACCGTCCAGTAACCCCAAAAATTGGGGCAAATTGTTTTCATTTCACTTCGCATTTTGCCAAGGCCTTTGCCTGAAGTTTAATTGCATTGCAGTAACAACCAAAGCGGTGACCCAATTTATGACTACTGCTGTAGTACATTCGGTGTATTTTTCAATCACTATTTACAGGGCAGAGCATTTTCAGTTTTAGTATGTATTTTATAGGATTATCTCCCTTCGACCACAAAACGAATCTTCATCTCTTCCTTTGTATTATATCATTTACACATCTTGGATATTCTAAGATAATTTTCATGTATTTATATTATATGATTCATACATCTTGAATATTCGAAGAAAATTTACATTATTATGTCATACCTACTTTTGCTTTAAATGTTATTTTGCACCTGCTTCCTATTTCAAGGTTGGTCATTTTGCGTGCGTCGGATATTTAAGGTTTCGTCATGACCCCTTTTTTTAAAATCCTACGTTATACTTGAAAGGCACCATTAAAACCTTAGGTATTTTTGTGTTTTATTTCTCATTTTTCCACAATCTACCTGATATCAAAGTGTGCATGACCTTTTGTCTTTTGTGAGCTGTGTAATTAAGTATATCTCTCAATGATCGCTGAAAATTTCCGCTTGTTATTCTTTAAGACACACTGAAGATCAATGTCAGTTATAGTTTTCTTTATGTCAGGTCTGAGAAAGTTGGGTTGTTAATGATAGCATATGAAAAGAAATTCTGCTTCCCATTTTCTCACAATGAAAATCTTTGCCGATTCAGACTCTAACAATATATTATCATGTCCAGTTGTATTATTTTTATATCTCAGTGAAGGTTCAATTTCGCATAAAGATTTTTTGTTGAAAATCTTTTTAGCGGTTCTGCTAGGTTTCATAACATTGCATTGATAAGTGTTATGTATATTTGATTTAATTTATATTTGATTTAATTTAGTTGTCTGTTTGTAAATATAATTTTTTTTATTTCGTTGCATGCTAGATGAATGTAATTTTGTTTACTGGAATTCGACATTTTCCAGAAATTAGTTTGATCTGAATCTTTTGTCATAAACACATATACCTGATCTGGTTCCCGACCTTGATTCAGAAACCAGTGAGTAAAGTAAACGACTTTCTTTTTTTTTCTTATTCTTAGAGTAAAATGATTGGTTTTGTCAAGGTCATATTGGGAATACGTGACTTTAGATGTAAACAACCTCTATTTTGAAATTCTGGTTTTACCGGAATCAAAAAGTAGTCATCTTTAATACCGATGTTTATAGAGAATTTAGTCAGTTTGGGCTTTTAAACACTTGTCAATGTGTTCATTTTGTTGCGACCGGTTTGGAGTTACATTTTAAGTTTTATTCAAATTATTTGGAATCGAAAATATTAATTATTTTCCTGGAAATATTTGAGTGCTCATACAGAATTCCTGGACGAAGACATTTCTTTAAATTTTATTCGGAACTCAAACACCGGAATATTATTTTAAGTGGTTCACAAAGAACTGCAAACACATCAGCGCTATACTGACTACATTCCATTTTGGATTTGTCGTCAGGACAAGAACTTTAATTGATTAGAACAATTTATTACTAGGACTTCTAATTTTAAATTTTATGAATTTTCTTGCATTATTTTTGGATTCGATTCTTAAAATCATAAGTGCTTTTTCATTTTTATTTTGTCTTTCCATGGAAATATATTACATGTTAAATGTCACAAAGCTTGTTGTTTTCACTTTTTCTTTATTACTGTTTATTAGAGCCTAGACACGTAACATAAGATAAGTCTGTCACAACACGATGTGAATATAATTTAGACATTTAAGGACACTCGTCCTTGCTCAATTTATTGATACCTATTTAAGAGATAATTTTCTCATCAGATTTATTATCATCTATCTTGGACAATTGTTGCAGCGGGCACTTGACGTGAATATTAATTGCTCCCTAGTAAAACATTTTACATCCCGAGACTGCGTTGACATACAAAAAGGCAAAATATGCAAGGATGTAAAATTTATTGGAATTGTTTACTAGTCATAAATAAGATATAAAAGATGCAAACTGGATGTTAATTTGATGCTAGATAACTGTTAAATGTAATAATAATAATAATAATAACAATAATAGCAATCATTATCATAGTCATAATAATCATACGTATATATTCAATAGGTTGTGCTTGAAAGACCATCAGAGAAAAAACTGTCACAAACTTAAAAACAACTACAGTTGTTTCTCATCTGAATAATATAAATGCCTGTTGTCAAAGACAAACTGGAGGCAAAGTAAATAGATGAGAGACAGACAGACAGAGACAGTGAGAGAGAGTACTGATTGTCTCTCCGTTTTAAAATTTCAGCCATCGTTTTCTTATCATTTTCTTCTTCTTCCTCTTTTCTTATCCATTTTTCTCTCGACAACCTTTGAACGATGTGACTTTTCATATATTCGTATAAAAATGATTGTTTTCCATATAACTTCTGTTAAGGCTTTCCATTTAAACAAAACATAAAACTCGCAGAAGAATAGATAATGCGAGCAGTCTATAATAAATAACTTTTTCTCATGTACCTAAAATATTTTAAGTGATTTTATGTATGGTTAAGATCATAAATAATGTCTGTAAAGTTTAGAAAAACTACTCTCCGATGACGTCATTGTATATATTATTACAGGTTACTGTGTGTAACCATACCAGATTTACCAATGATGTTCAAGACGTCTCAGAATGTTCATATAACGGACACGTGATGGTCTCCTGCTTTTGCAACTATGCAGTGTGTTTCGCAAGGTTGGTTTATCACTTCACAACTATACGGCGTATTCTGCAATATCACACACATATTGATTTATCACTTCACAACTATGCACTGTATTCCGCAATATTACTGGTTGGTTTATCACTTCACTACAGTTTTACACAAGAGACATGTTAGAACCCTCACACATAATATGGAACATTTTTTGTTCTATCTGTGGTTCATTTTAAAGTGATAGAAATACGAGTCATGACGGAATCTTTTACAATGAAGAGCAAACACAAATCACCGAGACTGATTTGCCGCAGCACCTTATCAAATTGCAGTGTACAATATAAAGTTGGCTCAACCAAACTTTGAACCAACGCCCTCACGCAATACAGTCTTAGAAGCCGACTCTCTAGAGCTTTCAGCTCTTGAACCAACATCTTCACGCAATACAGTTTTAGAAGCTAACTCTCTTCAGAGTTTTCAGTTCTTGAAACAACACCTTCACGCAATACAATCTTAGAAGCCGTCTCTATAGAGCTTTCAGCACTTGAACCAACGCCTTCACGCAATACAATCTTAAACTGCACTCTCTAGAGCTTTCAGCTCGTGAACCAATGCCTTCATACCTGCAGTACAATCAGAGAAGCCGACTTTCTACAGAATTCAGCCCTTGAACCAACACCTTCACGCAATACAATCGTAGAACACGACCCTCTAGAGCCTTCAACTCTTCAACCAACGCCTTTACGCAATGCAATCTTAGACGATAGCTCTCTCTGGATGTTTCAGCGCTTGAATTAACACCTTCACACACCTCAATCTTAGAACCCGACTCTCTAGAGCTTTCATCTCTTGAACCAACGCCTTCAAGCAATACAATTTTAGAAGCCGTCTCTATAGAGCTTTCAGCACTTGAACCAATAGCCTTCACGCAATACAATCTTAAACTGCACTCTCTAGAGCTTTCAGCTCTTGAACCAATGCCGTCACACCTGCAGTACAATCAGAGAAGCTGACTTTCTACAGAGTTCAGCTCTTGAACCAACACCTTCACGCAATACAATCGTAGAACACGACCCTCTAGAGCCTTCAACTCTTCAACCAACGAATTTACGCAATACAATCTTAGACGATAGCTCTCTCTGGATGTTTCAGCGCTTGAATTAACACCTTCACACACCTCAATCTTAGAACCCGACTCTCTAGAGCTTTCATCTCTTGAACCAACGCCTTCAAGCAATACAATTTTACAAGCCGCCTCTCTAGAGCTTTAATCTCTTGAACCAACGCCTTCATGCAATACAATCTTACAAGCCGTCACTCTAGATCTTTCAAGTCTTGAGCCAACGCCTTCACGCAATTCAATCTTAAAAGCTGACTCTCTAGAGCGTCCAGCTCTTAAACCAACACCTTCACGCAATACAATCTTAGAAGCCGACCC
Organism: Sinohyriopsis cumingii; assembly: GCA_028554795.2. Taxonomy (NCBI): domain Eukaryota; kingdom Metazoa; phylum Mollusca; class Bivalvia; order Unionida; family Unionidae; genus Sinohyriopsis; species Sinohyriopsis cumingii. The sequence continues at coordinate 46,135,675 of CM068828.1, read as the reverse complement.
GATTGAACTTTCAGCTCCTGAACCAACGCCTTCACGCAATGCAATCTTAGAATGCACTCTCTAGCGTTTTCAGCTTTTGAACCAACACCTTCATGCAATACAATCTAAGAAGCTGACTCCCGAGAGCTTTCAGCTCTGGAACCAACGCCTTCACGCAATACAATCTTAGAAGCCGACTCTGTAGAGCTTTCAGTTCTTGAACCAAGGCCTTCACACGCGCAGTACAATCATAAAAGCCGACTCTCTACATCATGTAACTCTTGAAGCAACACCTTCACGCAATAAATCTTAGAATGCGCTCTTTAGAGCTTTCAGCTCTTGAACCGACGCCTTCACGCAATACAATCTTAGAAGTCGACTCTCCATGCTTAACGCTCTTGAGTCTACAACTTCACGCATTACAATCTTAAAAGCTAGCTCTCTCCAGAGCTGTCAGCTCTTGAAGCAACACCTTCACGCAATACAATCTTAGAATGCATCCATCTAGAGCTTTCATCTCTTGTACCAATGCATTCAATCAATACAATCTTAGAAGCTAGCTCTCTCCAGAGCTTTTAGCTCTTGAACCAATACCTTCATGCAATACAATCTTAGAATGCACTCTCTAGAGATTTTAGCACTTGAACAACCTCCTTCACTCAATACAATCGTACAAGCCGACTCGCTACAGCATTCATACCTTGAACCAAGGCCTTCACTCAATACAATCTCGACCCTAGCTCTCTCCAGAACTTTCAGTTGTTGAACCAATACCTTCATGCAATACAATCTTAGAATGCATTCTCTAGAGATTTTAGCTCTTGAACCAACTCCTTCACTCAATACAATCGTACAAGCCGACTCTCTACAGCATTCAGCACTTGAACCAAGGCATTCACGTAATACAATCTTAGAAGCTAGATCTCTCCAGAATGTTCGGCTCTTAAACCAATACCTTCATGCAATACAATCTTAGAATGCACTCTCTAGAGATTTTAGCTCTTAAACCAACGCCTTCACTCAATACAATCGCACAAGCCGGCTCTATACAGTATTCAGCTCTTGAACTAAGGCTTTCACTCAATATCACTCAATACAATATTAGAAGCCGACTCTCTAGAGCTTTCAGTTTTTGAACCAATGCCTCCACGCCATACAATCTTAGAAGCTAGCTCTCTTCCTAGCTTTTAACTCTTGATCCAAAGCCTTCACGCAATATATTCCTAGAAGCCAATACTCTCTCGAACTTTCAGTTCTTGAACCAACGCCTTCGCGCAATATAATCTTAGAAGCTAGCTCTCTTCAGAGCTTTCAGCTCTTGAACCAACGCCTTCATACAATATAATCTTAGAAGCCGTCTGTCTAGAGCTTTCAGCACTTGAAACAACTCCTTCACGCAATCAATACAATCTCAGAGGTCGACTATCTAGAGCTTTTAGCTTTTGAGTCTACAACTTCACGCATTACAATCTTAGAAGCTAGCTCTTTCCAGAGCTGTCAGCTCTTGAACCAAGACCTTCAAGCAATACAATCTTAGAATGTATCCATGTAGAGCTTTCATCTCTTGAACAAACTCCTTCATTCAATACGATCGTAAAAGCCGACTCTCTACAGCATTCAGCACTTGAACCAAGGCCTTCACGAAATACAATCTTAGAAGCTAGCTCTCTCCAGAGTTTTCGGCTCTTGAATCAATACCTTCATGCAATACAATCTTAGAATGCACTCTCTAGTCCTTTTAGCTCTTGAGCCAACGCCTTCACTCAATACAATCGTACAAGTCGACTCTATACAGCATTCAGCTCTTGAACCAAGGCCTTTACTCAATACAATATTATAAGCCGACTCTCTAGAGCTTTCAGTTCTTGAACCAATGCCTCCACGCCATACAATCTTAGAAGCTACCTCTCTCCATAGCTTTCAACTCCTGATCCAAAGCCTTCACGCAATACATTCCTAGAAGCCGACTATCTAGAGCTTTCAGTTCTTAAACCAACGCCTTCACGCAATATAATCTTAGAAGCCGTCTCTCTAGAGCTTTCAGCACTTGAAACAACTCCTTCACGCAATACTATCTCAGAGGTCGACTCTCTAAAGCTTTTAGCTTTTGAGTCTACAACTTGACGGATTACAATCTTAGAAGCTACCTGTCTCCAGAGCTTTTAGCTCTTGAACCAACACCTTCACGCAATACAATCTTAGAAGCTAGCTCTCTGCAAAGCTTTCAGCTCATGAACCAATACCTTCATGCAATACCATCTAGGAATACACTCTCTAGAGCTTTTAGCTCTTGAACCAACGCCTTCACTCAGTACAATCGTACAAGCCGACTCTCTACCGCATTCAGCTCTTGAACCAAGGCCTTCACTCATTACAATATTATAAGCCGACTCTCTAGAGCTTTCCGTTCTTGAACCAACGCCTTCACGCAATACAATCTTTGAAGCTAGCTCTCTCCAGAGCTTTAGCTCTTGATCCAAAGCATTCACGGAATACAATCTTAGAAACGAGTCTCTAGAACTTTCAGTTCTTGAACCAACACCTTCACGCTATGCAATCATAGAAGCCGACTCTCTAGAGTTTTCAGCTACTGAACTAATACCTTCAAGCAATACAATCTTAGAAGCCGTCTCTCTAGAGCTTTCAGCTCTTGAACTAACACATTCACGCAATACAATATTAGAAGCCAACTCTCTAGAGCTTTTAGCTCTTGAACCAACGCCTTCACGCAATACAATCTTAGAAGCCGAATCTCTAGAGCTTTCAGCTATTTAACAAACTTCTTCACGCAATAAAATCTTAGAAGCTAGCTCTCTTCAGAGTTTTCAGCTCCTGAACCAACACATTCACGCAATACAATCTTAGAATGCACTCTTTAGAGTTTTCAGCTATTGAACCAATACCTTCAAGCTATACAATCTTAGACGCCGACTCTCTAGAACTTTCAGATCTTGTACCAATATCTTCACGCAACACAATCTTAAAAGCTAGCTCTCTTCAGACCTTTCAGCTCTTGAAGCAACGCCTTCACGCAATACTACCTTAGAAGCCAACTCTCTAGAGTTTTTGGCTCTTGAACCAACGCCTTCACGCAATACAGTCTTAGAAACCGACTCTCTGGAGCCTTCAGCTCTTGATCCACATTGTTAGATTAAAGAAAATAAACAGCAAAATAAATGTAACATACTTGTACGCCCCCCCCCCGCCCCCCATCTCCGCTACAAAAAGAAAGAACAAAACATAGGAAAATATACAAACACAACAGCGGTGAAATCGAGGTAACTGATCCGCAGTAGCAACAACAACAACAATACATTAATTCTCATAAATGGCTGTGCGAGAGTAAAAGGTTAGAAATATATTGTCACAAAGACAAAACATTAACATTAAGGTGTGCTTGAACAGTATGTCACATATTAGGGTATGTTCAGTCGCGTTAGATATTTGAATTCATCATGTACACTTTTAGATACTACTTTTTAAAAATTGGAAAACCTGATTGCGACTTATACACATTTCAAACTTTTCAGCAATATCGTAAATCAATTCGTGAACATTAATTGTTTGTATCAGTTTCAAACGACGATTGCATGGACAAACATTTTTCGTTGAAGTATTCTTTTAAATGATACCTTAATGGGACATTTCAATTTATGATGTTCACAAATATCACATCATAATATATGGTGTGAGGATTATACAAAAGTGACTGACTTTAAATATTTTCTTTTCAGGATTAAGTTGGGTTATGAAATATTCCTGCGGCCATGATGAAAGCGCAGCAAAAAAGAAGCCGACAAAAATGGAGCGAGAGTAGCTCATGTCAAAGATTTCTGTAAAATCCGCACTCAACACAAATTTGCTCATTGCAAAAATATTATAGATGCCCCGAATTCAATTTTTTATTTGTTTATATAAACCATTCTACTGAATATTAGGAAGACTTTTGCGATACACTTAGCTCTACACGGTTAGCACAGCTTTGCACTAACCTCAAATATTCGTCTTAACTTAGTTGTATTCTTTAGTGTCTCGTCAAAAAAACATTCTACAAAACTGGATATTGAATTCAAAATGCCATAATGATCCCACTTACTCTTTGCAGAAAATATTATGCAGTTATCAATAATTAATCAATTATAAAAAGTCAGGTAATATTATTTTGCATTTGAGTCTTATTACAATCGATTCCGATTGATCGTAGTGCTTGCATTTGAGATACCAAGGTAAAACACTGCCTTCCTACAGCAGAAACAATTCAGTCTGACACCATACAGTATGTTATCGAAACTGTCCAAAATAAGTAAACTGCATTGAAGAATCGTCACTAGATGCAGCGAAAGACTGCACGCTATTCCTAGTTATGTCTGTCATAATTGCAAGAAACAACATGCTTTACGAACAAACATATTAGGAGTATATTACATTTTTGAGGAAAACAATGTGTCATGATGATTATCGTTGTCTTGTTGTGGACAGCAAGTGTATATAACATTTTATTTTCCCTCTTTCTTCAACCTGTCCTAGATTAACCTACAACTTAGAAACCTTTGCATTTGAGAAAATAAGCCATATTTTTCTTTTAAGGCTGATGTTTATCTCGGATTAAATAGAACTGCATATGAAAGGTACATCACGTTAAAAAGTTCGACTCCTGACCAGATTGGTGCCGTTCGATTTAAACCGAAGGACATTCTGGATAGTGTGTCATTTGGTAAAGCACTTAACTTGCCGTGGATTGATACGGCGTTTAAAGTGTTATTGCAATCGAGTAATCAACCGTTTGTTTTCCGATTCGCGATGCAGCGGCACTTATTCATGGCGATACTGGAAAAAGGATGTAATTGAAACTTCGTGATGAGATTGTATCAATTTGATTTAGTTAGCATTACTTATTACTTCCAAAATTTTGCATGCGACTGCTAAATCTAATGTGTATGATGGATTAAATCCTTTACCTTCATAAAAAGTCAACGATCGATTCCATTACCCTTCTGTCCTTGCGCCTGCGATGTGGAGGGCAGAAATGCCTGGTCATAAAACCAGATTTAGGTTTGATAGTAGGTTTTGATATAAATTCTTCTTAAGTTGACGCAGTTAATTTTTGGATTAAATTGATAAAAATCTTTCATCATGGCGATCTGTCTTTAAAAATGTAATATAACAAATTCCGACGAATGTCTTAAAAAGCAATGAGGGCTTTTTAATGTTAAAGTAAATATATATTAATAAGTTTGATGGAGACTAACTTAATAGGTTGACTTTACCGTGCCTTAATCCCTATTGGTCAAAAATGGAAATGAGTGGAAGAATGCTGAAAGTTGAAAAAGACCTTGGTAGATATCGGAGGTATATTTGGAAGTTCTGAGGCAAACTAGGGTGCAGGTAAAGAGACCTTTTCATGTTCAAACCCGGACTCAAATAAATGCACTATTTGATTGGTCAGAGTTCAGATGCTATAAAGCTGAAAAGGAGCTTGATAGATATCGGAGGTATATTTGGCGGTTCAGACGCCATATAGGCCCAAGCTTAAGAGACATATTGATGTTAAAACCAGGACTCAGATAAATGTACCATATGACTGGTCGGAGTCCGGATGCTAACTAATCAAACTTCAGAATGTTTGTTTTTATGTGTTTAAGTTTCAGCATAAGAAAGTGTTTTGAAATTACAGGCTAAAAAATTCTTGGCTATCAAGCAACAGAGGGTATGTATGTATGTATGTATGTATGTATGTATGTATGCATGTAGGTATGTATATACAACAGGTATAATTTACAAATGCCAATTGTAATTGAAACAGCAACACAATCAAATCCTTCTGAAAATGTGTCTGAAAAGTGACTTTGTATCCCCCAGGGGAGTAAAACTGAGGATAAAAAAAACCTTTCGTGTCAGAACTGGGGGTAAGATAAAAAATGTGGGGGTCAAAAATATACTGACAAATTTTCATCTAACTCGTACTTTTTCAGCTTAAAATAGGATATTGCAACTTGCACACCATACGCTCTCTCCCTCTCTCTCTCTCTAAACATACCAATAAACCAACATGCACAATTAAATTTAACAAACAAATGCATTGTCCATTCAAAAAGTAATTTTATTAATTCATTTTCTTTTAAAATTGTACTTTTAACAGTCTCCTTATAATCTTTTCGAAGCAATATTATAGACCAACATATTACACACAAGCCAATACAAAAAGCCTAATAAATCTTTATAACCGAATGACAATTTACTGCCTGTCATAAAATGCGTACTGTCATCGGTTTCATTGTACTTCGTCCTGGACCAAATTTATCCAAAAATCAAGGAGGCTAATGATTCATCTTGTTTCTAATAAGTTACACTTGAACTTTAAGGTCTTTCTTATATTGCAGCAAAGTTAAAAACCAATAAAATCTGCAATGCCCCCCTGACTGTGTAATCCAAATAAACGCATTTGTCTCGGCAAGTTTACTGATTTCTTTGTTGTGAAAGAATGTCTTGGGTTATAATGTGTTCTCCATATATCTTGTGGCGAACGAGGGCAGATTTGTTAAATTTCTTAAACCCTGTCACGAAAGGATGATTCACTTATGCAGTCTTCGCAATCACGCTATCATAAGTCACACCGGTAATCCTAATGGATGTGCCGTATTCCAGTCAAGGGAATTATTTTCTCCATTTTTCATTAAAGTTAGATCCACAGTTACTCTTTTGTGTTCTGCTTCTTTCACTTTCTTCGCTAATGATTTTTAGTGCACGACGTTTTAATCTGGAGATCGCTTTCTAGTACAACAAGTATTGAGGTTAAACATCAACATGACATCTTGCTGAGCTCAATGGAAATCGTGTGGGAGCTCGCGAGATTAGGGGAAGCTACTCCGTCATAACATTGTCTATGCTAGTCTGGTTCCTTATTTCGTATGTTGCCTGCGTTCCACTCCGCTATACGAATAGAGGAGCCCAACACAGGGAGTAAACAAAGCGGGGAACCAGTCAATGCCTATTCGCGAAGTATACACGATATCACCCTTCGTCCAACGCATTGGATATTAAATAAATCCTGACTGCATTATGCGAATCCCTTGCGTCAAAAAAAAAAAACGCACGGCAACAAAATGTATGCTTCAATTTTCTCCAGCGTGCGTCCCTGACGCACAAATGTGCGTAAAGGGAAACACTGACTGAAAATTATCATAAAAATATAACTCTTTGCAAGATCTTGATAATGTTAGAATTTACCAATGGTATTCAAATCTATTTTGCTGGAAAAATAATCAAAATTAAAAGTGCAAGAGAAGACGGACAGAAAAATCAACAGCATTTCAGACACCAGTAGTTTGAATGTGTTTTTGGTGGTAGGTGGGGGACTAATTTACGACAATCTGGTCCAACTTTAAAAAAACATCTCATCTCTGAGCAAGATCAACTCAAAGTTGGCATGCTGATTGTAAATTGTTCACAGATACTTCCGTTAAGCAAATGTTTTGAAACAAACCGATAATTTTTTACTTAACATTTTCATGATAACTTTAAGGCCACCATACTGTTTTTGAATCATTGTTGTCAGGTTCTGCTGCATATGGAAAACTATCTTTTCTTTCGCATGCTAGAAAAAGACCACGCTTGCAAATGGCAACGATTTTGAACTACCCTCAACCCCGTGGTTCTTATAAGTCATGATAACTTCATTAACGCCAGAACTACCCGATGACATGTTGTCACCAATACCAACGTAAGCTATAATTTTGAGGCTATTGCAGTTGGTGTTTTTGTTTTTTTCCTTCAACTATTTCATTGAAAAGTCTGTAATAAAATAAAAAATTTAAAGTGCAGTACTTCATTTATTGTTTAAACTTCGCGGTGTAAATTAGACGTATATTTATGACACTCAGTTCTTTGCGAATCTTGCTGGTTAGTTTGCATCAAAAAAGAAGAATTCAAATCGGAAAGTCTCAAACTACTCTCCAGTGACGTATGTAAACAATATTACTCTATACTTTGTACATAATCCGATTAGTTTAACATTGTTGCTACGGATCAGTTCCCATCGGTAAAGACATAAGGTAAGTAAAAATATTCACCGGTTCCTTATATGGTTATAACGTGCCCACTTTCAAAGAACTATTTTATCTACGACGAACGCCGACCGTGTCCAAAATTTTGACCTTTTCAACGGATGGCTCGTCCAGAAGAGATAGATTTATTTGTTCAATTGTCTAAGGAAGATATAAAGGTGGAGGCAAGACATCTACAATAAATCCAGGAGATGTTTTAAAAAAATACAAAAATCAGAAATAGCACAATATCAAGCGGCGAAGCAGCAAGATGTAAAAATAGTCAGCTATGGTTATGGAATGTAAAGAGAGAGCCAATAGAAAACATCCACTCAAATCTTCTTAATGACTATCTTAGTCAAATCTACTGAATGACTATCTTAGTAAAATCTACTGAATGACTATCTTAGTAAAATCTACTGAGTGACTGTCTTAGTCAAATCTACTGAATGACTATCTTAGTCAAATCTACTGAATGACTATCTTAGTAAAATCTACTGAATGACTATCTTAGTAAAATCTACTGAGTGACTGTCTTAGTCAAATCTACTGAATGACTATCTTAGTAAAATCTACTGAATGACTATCTTAGTAAAATCTACTGAATGACTATCTTAGTAAAATCTACTGAATGACTATCTTAGTCAAATCTACTTAATGACTATCTTAGTCAAATCTACTTAATGACTGTCTTAGTCAAATCTACTGAATGACTATCTTAGTAAAATCTACTGAATGACTATCTTAGTAAAATCTACTGAATGACTATCTTAGTAAAATCTACTGAGTGACTGTCTTAGTCAAATCTACTGAATGACTATCTTAGTAAAATCTACTGAATGACTATCTTAGTAAAATCTACTGAATGACTATCTTAGTCAAATCTACTGAATGACTATCTTAGTCAAATCTACTTAATGACTATCTTAGTCAAATCTACTTAATGACTGTCTTAGTCAAATCTACTGAATGACTATCTTAGTAAAATCTACTGAATGACTATCTTAGTAAAATCTACTGAGTGACTGTCTTAGTCAAATCTACTGAATGACTATCTTAGTAAAATCTACTGAATGACTATCTTAGTAAAATCTACTGAATGACTATCTTAGTCAAATCTACTTAATGACTATCTTAGTGAACTTTTGGTTTTTATGCGCAAATGTTACGGCTGGATATAGCTCTTGTCCAAACTGAAATGTTAAAGAATATCTGCTGTAGCCAACAACAAAATTAAATAAAGAAACCATGAATAAGTCCACGTCCAAGGACTTAAAATTGCAAGAAAAATACAAAACTGAGAGAAAAAGCGAGAAAAAGAGAGCGACAGACAAACAGACAGACAGAGACAGACAGACAGAGAGAGCATGTCATACTAACCTTTGATACAATGTATCAATCATCGGGTGCATGAGCGTGTTCTGTTTTACGTAAACGGTACACGTTTATACACTATAAATAACATTGTTTCATCCCATCACATGATACAAAAATAGTTCATCCATTGTTTCTCGTATCCATATTTCCTTGTTTTTCTTAGGCTATATAATGTTCCATTCTCTTTAGCAAGTTAAATTTTTGTTCACTGTTGTCACGCGCTTTCATAGTACTAAATAAATTCATGTTTAATAATCGGTGCTCGGGTTTCATTCAAAAAATGGTAAACAGGCAAAATATGAAATAAAACAAAATAACACATACATACACACACACAGATGTATCTTTGTGTCACTATCAAAACTGTCTATATCATGGAACAGTTATTCTTTAAGATGAGTTAATTTTGAGAATGTCTTAGAAAAAAGTATCTTTATATATGCATACATAGCAGTGTAACATTCGACCTAGTCTGGGTGCCGTCCATTTAGTGCGTGCGCACAGGGGGTTGAACTTTGTGTATGTATTCCCATGGGGGAGGGAGAATAAGACTAAGCAGTAAGTTCACACATAATAATATACACTATAATGTAAATACTACAAGAAATCCTATATGCCTTAGCCAACAACAAATAACCGACAGTATTTACACACCCTCCAGTTTGTTGTAACACCCCTACCTGTTTCCCGATTTTAATTCATACTTTCTAACATGACTGTCAACATAATGGAATTTGAAATCAAACGAGCAGACAGACTACTGACTGTACTTGTCTGATTTCCAGAACAGTCCATATTTTTGTTCTTGTAACAGTATGTATACGGTACTTATTACGCTTAAATAGCTGTGCCGTGTCCTTACGGTGAGGACACAAATGAAGTGACAGACCATTTTCCTTGCAGGGATTGCAAGATGAATTTAGTTTGTTGTCTTTTTCCTTAATTCGTTCAACATTTGTACTGAAGTCAAGTAAATGAGTTATAAATTCATCTACACAAATATAACCATACCTATGACAAGAATTGCCGTGGACACAAAAACAAATATCTACGCAAAATTTCAACTAAATGGCATCACTGGAACTTTTGTGCAAGTGATCTGCCAGCAACGCGTCGAGATCACGTATATTCGCTTTTTTCTCATGCCTAAGAACCCGAATTAAATAAATATTTTTTCTTCTTCTCCTGTTGAGGCTTTTATGATATTTATTACAGAACGCCTGTAACGGTCTTCAATTATTAGAAGTCTTCCATGAAAAATGAGAGAAAATAAAAGATAATTTATTTTAAATGACTATAAAGACAAGCAATATTAGGAGATTGACTTATCTGAGTATGTTAGTGTAGTGATACATTTTTAAAGTTTCAGAACGAGTAGTCGAACTGGAAACCGCAAAAAGGCGGATAGAGTACTACGTTAACTGGTATATTTTAAAGGTAGATTTCTTTTCATTATCCTTTTGTGTCCATTGAGTTAGTAATGACACAAAATGAAACATTTGCGATCAGTTGCATGTTGGGTTGTTTTTTTTTTTTTAAATCTACCATACATAATTATGGACAATAACCGATGATGTCGATTCACGGTAAGCGGTTTAACACTTGGATAAAAGACATGAATTTCATAAGCCTTATAAAAATCAATGATTTTCAATACCATTGTCGGAATGAGACTGAGTCGAATACAGCAGTTTTAATGCATATCAGATATATTATCAGCAAATAAATATGATGTGTCGTTCTCCAAACAAAAAGAAGCAAAACATCAGAAAATTAAAAAGAAAAAACATTATTAATTCAAGGGTCACACGCTTAACATTTGATTTTTTAATGTAATTTTTCGTGATCTGACAAAAATCATTATACTTTTTTTGTTATTGAAAAAGGCGCCAATATATGTTTCCTTCGGTGCATTTAACGTAGTCACTCTTTAAATATACCTAATCCCAAACAAGATTGCTTGCATTATTTCAGTATAAAGTCTCTGGTCAGGTCATATTGGGATTTGAAACTGCAACTTTTGTACCATACGAAAAAAATATAATTGAGAAACCTCTAATTAATGAAGTACAGGTAAACATTATTTTTTACAACACAAAACATGTATGTATGTATGTATGTGTCTATGTATGTATGTGTCTATGTATGTATGTATGTATGTATGTATGTATGTATGTATGTATGTGTGCCTTATGTTACCTGTTTGTGCTCGAATAAACAGTAACATAAGAAAGAGTGAAAGCAACAAACTTTGAAAAATATAATAATTTATTTCCTTGGAAAAATTCTGTAAAAATGAAAAATTATGAACTTATGATTTTATAGAATCAAATCCAAAAATAATCCAAGAAAAACAAAATTTTAGTAGTTCTAATAATAAAATGTTCTAATGATTTCAAGTTCGAGTCCCGACGAAGAATCAAAGATGGAAGACGATGACGTATGCTGTAATATGTAGTGTTGAAGTCTACAGTTCCTTGTAGAAGCAAGACATATCACTCCGGTTCTGGAAATATGAATACATTTTTTAAAGAACTGTCCTTGTTCAAGAATTTCAAATGAGCACACGTATTTTCCAGGTAAAAATAATTAATTCTTTTTAATCCAAGTAATTTAAAATAACTCCAAACGGCACAATATACAACTTCTAGTGTAAGAGCCCAACTATTACTGAGAATAGCTCTCCAAAAATAAAGGTTATATCGTATTATAAAACGCAAAAAGGAGGTCAGGTGATCATGTTCCAAAACCTCGTCGAAATTATGTACTTGTACACCCAGTCTGGCCCTGACGAAAGCCAATCACTTAACTCCAAGAATATTTTTGTTTTTTAAATTGTTAACATTTTCAATCAGTAGTCACATCATGACCTCGACAACAACCAATCATTTTAAAATAAAAATAGAACGTTGTTTTCAAATGACATCAGCGCTCGTAACAGATGATACATCTAAAATGTACTGCAAGAACACTAGGGTATGGGATATTTGATTTACGTATACTTTGTTAGAATTTAGCGAAAAAATTTGGATTGTGGATCTTCGGAAGATATTTATAAAACCGAGTAATTATCCAGTTTGCAGGAAAAGATGTCAGAATATACATCATTCATGCTTTATGATAGCATGAATTAATTTCTTAAAATGGACCTTTCCTAATTTCGTAACATATGGAATTCTGAGGACATTTAGGCAAAAGTGTTTAGCAATTTGAGATAGGAATAATACTTAGTGATGGGTGTTTGGGTCGTGTCTCGTAGTGCATGGAATGAAGTACTAATATTCGGCATGGAAATGCTTACTGATGAGTCGTACAAATGTGAAACAACACAAAATATGCAAGTTTGTAATTAGAGCTTGGGGATGTATGATCATTAGGTGATTAGAAAAACCTTTATTGTAGTATCTTCGCGTTTAATAACTATTGTTTCATTTCAGAATTGTTCACCACAGTCTCTTAATGACGTTTGTCTATTGTTAAAAGGTAAGCTGCTTCAAATAACGATGTCAGCGAATATTTGTATACCTTGATAATTCAGAGGAGAACACCTTTAACCTGGCAGAGCAAATCTCCATGAACCCTATCTAGGCGCAGTAGATTTACGTCACGATTACCTCTAGTTTATATATACGGTTCCCATCATCTGCAGAAAAATGCGAGAAACACCATGAATGGAAGGATATCTATCGTCTTCTTTTTTGGCATAAGTATCAAGTGCCTTTTCATATGTATCATCAGGCAGGAGACTCGGCCCTTAGTTAAACTGTATCAATGGTTGCAAAAAGAAATAATTAAAAATTGCATTTCGAATGTATTGCTTCAATCTGTCCCGCCCCGAAGTCGAAACTTAATAATTTTGCATTTTCCGTAAATCTGCTAGAAACAACACATTGTAAGTTAGATATCAAAGGAAAAAAGATCTTGAGCTAAACCAAACCTAACTGGATACTGAGCATTAATAGGTTATAAAACTGAGTAAGTTCGGCCTAATGTTTAAAACTGATAATGTATCAAGCTGCTAAATTCAAAATTATATTCTCCCCCCCCCCCCTTGCCAAGTTTTTTTCACCTTGTTGTTCTTTTCAAAAATACCTCCGATTTCATACGTAAGGACCTCACCCACGGCCGGTTTGATCAGGTTGTGCACTTATCTACACGTGCATGATATCGTTTTAAAAACACTGCAAAATATACGTAAATCTGTTAATGCATTTTGTAGTAATAATTACGCGTTATAAGAATATATCAATTTCTATGTCATCATATTTGCATATGTTAACCAGGCCTTCCTATATCAAACTGAAATTATCTACGTTCTTTCTCATAGAAGATTCTATGGTAGCATGTATAGAATACCGTGGACAACATATGATTCTCCATCATATTTTGGCACTTGAGAACAGACCCTTGAACTTCTAAATGAGACTACTAAGAATCACCATGTTCTCAAAAACAATAATAACAACAGCTACAACAACAACAACAATAACAACAACTACAACAGTTGGACATTTTTCTTCAGTATGAGAACATTTTCGAATTTTCTACAGAGAACTGATTGTTGTAGAGATTTAACGCCATTTTTCAGCACAGATAGACTATACATGGGGCCAGTATTAATGGTGGAGGAAAAACCAGGGAAATTCCCGGAAAGAACCACAGACCCTCGAGAAGCTACTGGCAAGCTTTCTCACATACCCACATTGGCAGAATCCGAAGACTCGAACCCACGCAGACAGTGGTGAGATATCAGTGATCCGTAACGGAAAGCGCTTTAGACCACTCGGCCACTCGAAACTGGTAAAACGCTTTGCATGTAACATGAAAATATAATGACCCTACGCGAACCAGTAATGTTTACTCGGAGACCATTTTATTCTAAGGAAATTCTGTACCAACAAAGAATCAATTGGGTCCTTTAGTTCGAGTCGCACTATGTCAAATAATCTTATTACCAGGCCATAGTATTCTCAAAAGTTTTGAGCACTGTACGTAAACTCAAAACCACTAAATCTTGATGTGTTATGTATTGTGCATATACGTCATTAAATGTAGAAGTCCAAGAGAATGAAACACGTGAAGGAAATGATGACATCACTCCAGTTTTATTCTGTTCAGCATTATTTTAATTAAATTAGTTATAAGTTATTAGTTATAGACTGAAAAAGTTTTTACTTTGAACTTTTTGCGAAAAAATGTTTAGACAATAAGTGGCTAGGATCACTGTACACAGGCACCATCATCATTTCAACAATCAAGGAACGACCATTTCATTATCGGTGAGGCCCGGGCTGGGGCGTTCTTTCTAACTGGAATATTGTTTTTTTAAATATTTTTTTTTTACCTCACGATAACTTATTTTTGTTGCAACTAATATAATAGATTTAATTAGTTATTTTATCCACGATTCAAACAAGAGTAGTTTTTGAGCTATTCGGCGGCCGGAAATTATTTTCCCAAAACCAAATCGCTGACCCAACCCTGAAAATTAAATGATCGGTCTCTAAGCTGTGACATAGATATACTGCTAATGTCTGCAAGACGTAACAAAATGTATACGCTCTTTGTCTATTGTATGCCCTAGTATGTGTTATATTCTTGTACAGATGTCAATATCAATAATTTTGTAACCGTTTATTACGTAGTTTGTACATTTTACATATAGTGTGTGCAGTTAAATATTTTTTATATTACAACAGGTTAACATATCACGTTATGTGAATCTGATTGGTCCAAATAAGTTCACGGTATTCCTATTCAGTATTCTCGTTATTAATTGGCTACAACCATGTACATTTCCTTTACCCCACCATCTGGATCGCTTTTTGTACTATTACTATCAACATTCTGACGGCCATTTTTTGAATCGATAGCCTATGGGCATGGGATAAAAAGATTACGTCTGTATGACAGAGGCTAATTTACCACACAGGGTAGGGACTCCAAGTGGCCGAGTGGTCTAAAGCGCTCACCTTTACGAATCACTGCCATCTCACCTCTGTCTGCGTGTGTTCGAGTCTCAGGCTCGGCTAACGTGGGTACGTGAGAAAGCCTGCCAGTAGCTTCTCGTGGGTCGGTGGTTCTTCCCTGGGTTTTCCAGGGTTCTTCCTGAGCCAGTTATACTGGCCGCCATGTATAGCCTATCTTGTGCTGAAAAATGACAACAACAACAACAACAACCACACAGGGTCTTGGTACAAATCAAATTAAGTGTATTGGTCAATGGACAGAGGACGGGGTCCAAACCTGAAATATGGACCACGCCATACGGTAAGCCTGACTTAAATGTTAACATATACGACTAATCAAACTTACCTCGGTTTAGTTTCTTGTTATTTAGTGCTCCGAGTCTAAATAAAATGTGTATTTGTATATGTCTACTGTACTGTTCCAAACCAAATAATACAAAAGTATGTGTCCAATAATCATCCCATCACATGAATACCCAACAACTGTAATACTTAGTAGTGAACTAACACACTTTCAGTGGAAGCATTGTAAACATTCTCATCGGAATCGACGTTTACTGCATGGCTCGCCTAACTAGTCAGCTGTACGTTGTACGGATTTGAATCATTATTTGTAAAACAAAATATGTATTTTTAAAAATTACTAGTTATAGAACTGTGCATTATTAATTCAACTTGCGTTTATGACTATTTTTACGCGCAGTAAATGACTGGTACAGAGTCTGAGTTATACTGTACTGTATTTATTCTTCTTCCTCTCGAAATTATTTTCATTAAATTAGAACTATGTAATAAACATAATCTCAAATGGAAAGTGATTTAATATTTAATTGATGAAACTCGATGAATATTTTCCAAGGCTTGCAAAAGCTTAAAATTATTCGACTGTTTTCATAAATTCAATATTAAATCAATACCGATTTAAAAGCTCTATTCATCAACTGACGAACTCTCAAACGGGTAACGATTTAATTTTTAATTTATTCAAAGAGTTTCATAAGTTAAAAATTAAATTATCACCCATATGTGCATGATCACCACTCAGGTGGCCTAGTGGTTGGAGCGTCCGCCTCGGATGCGGGAGGTCGTGGGTTCGATCCCCGGCAGAGTCATATGAAAGACTTACAAAAAATGGTACTAACAGCGGCCTCGCTTGACGTTCAGCATTAAGAGGTTAGTGTTAGGACTGGTCGGCCTGGTGTCAGGATAATGTGACTGGGTGGGACATTATGCTACGAATCTGCGGCATGATGCCCCAGTGCTAGACATCACTATAAACTGCCATATTGCAGACATCGTAGCGATATGACTGAAAAAAATTGTTAAAGCTACGTTAAAAATCACATCACACATCATATATGTGCATCATCATATAAAGACTATGAAAGGTGTCAGGTTTCACAGCGATCAATAAATGCGCTGACACGGTGTGGTCTGAACATTTGTTATACAGTGATACACTAAAAGGGCAATAACAGTAGTGAATGGGGCCACCCTAGGGACAATGGGAATTACCATTAAAAACACCACTGGGCTACTCTGGGGACTATGTAAATTTAACATGGGGAAAATTGCTGGGCCACTCTAGGGACAAGGGGAATTGAACATGGGGAATAGAGTTTGGGCTTGTCTAGGGACAATGAGAGTTGAACATGGGGAATAGAGTTTGGGCTTCTCTAGGGACTATGTAAATTTAACTATGGCGATATTGTCGTGCCACTCTAGGGACAAGGGGAATTGAACAGGGGAATAGAGTTTGGGCTTGTCTAGGGACAAGGGGAATTTAACATGGGAGAAAAAAACTACTTTAGGGACAAGGGAATTTAACATGGGATTTTTTTTTTAAATAAAAGAAATGGGCTAGGCAATTGAAAGTCAAGATCTTTTCGAGACCTATGAGTGGCCCTGAGAAGGGCCTTTGGGTTTCTTCTTCTAATTTCTTCTATTTCTCCACCAGCTTCTTATTTTATGTCCTACACTTTTTCTATTCTTTTCTTTCTTTTCTCCCTTCTTTTTCTTCTTTTTCTCTTCTTTCTGCTTCTCCTCCTCTTCTTTCTTCCTCTTCTCATTTTCTTCTTCTTTTTCAATGTTTCGTTCCATGCTCTCATCCTTATCCTTTCCTCTTCATCCTCCTTCTCCTCCTTTATTTCTTTCAACAGATCACTGATGATTCCCTTTAGTTTTCATAAGTTGTTAATCTCCATCTTCACTCGATGGGGACTATAAAAATAGTGATCCTCGTTTAGCCTAACTAACATTTGCTCCATCATGCCCAAATTGTCCAGGACGTCTTGCAATTTTTTCATTTTATCAAGGTGGTTCGAAGCCATCTTCTTTTTTATTCTTTGCAGAATGGTGTGAATGACGAACTTTGTGGGTTCTTATAGTTAAAGTGCGGACGTGAAGGAAAACATCCCCCTAAGACACAAAATTTATATTACCTAGATCATTACTTAAAACGCGCGGACGTGAAGGAAAACATTCCCTACTTTTCTCATTTCATATTATCTACTATCCACATATATGAATCAGCAATAAACAAACCCCAAATCTACTATCCACACACGCAAAGCATTAAAATGAAACCCAAATCTACTATCCACACAAACCAACTTAAGCTCTTACAAAACCCAATAATCTACTATCCACACAAACACAAACACATACATTCACACTAGGAAAAAAAGAGTCAGTGTTTATATTCACATTACTCTGCATACACACATTGGCAAATGGATTACTATTTCTTTTCTAAAGGTTTGGGTAGCCCTGAAAAATGCTGTTTGTTTTGAACTCCATGGCACCTGGTTAATGATGGCACCTTCCAGGCCTGGCACCACACATACATCTCCTACTCCAATCTCCTTTCACTCTTTTTTGGGGGAGAGCAGAAGCGGAATGAGTGGCTTCAAAATCCCAATCTTCTGTCTCTGGGATTCTGAAATTTCCTTCTTGTGGCTGTGGTACAGCCATCTCTCTCTCCTTTTCCTCCTCTTCTTTTTTTCTTCTCTCCTCCTCTTCTTTGTTTCTTCTTCTTCAGTTCATTTAGTATGAGCCTGGCATATTCCAGGTGCACATGAAGTTCCAACAGTTTCGCTAGCCTTCTGCTCATTCTCTAGTGTTGATCAATCAACCAGGGTAACTAGACTGCCGAGCGATTTTCAATTTATGCTAAAAGCGCGGACGTGAAGGAAAACATCCCCTAAAACAAAATTTATTTTACATAAATCATAACCAAACAACGCGCGGACCTAAAAGAAACACTCACTCACTTTTTTACTACCCATTACTATTTTAAAAATTGTCATTAAAAATAATATACTATTCACATACGCGGAGCAGCAATAAACAAACCCCAAATCTACTATTCCCACACGTCAAACATCAAAAAACATTCTCTACTATCCACACAAACGAACGTTAGTGCTTACAAACATAAACACATACAATCACACCAGAAAAGAGTCAGTGTTTATATTCACACTACTCTACATACACACATTGGCAAATCGATTGTTATTTCTTTTCTAGAGACTGGGGTAGCCCTGAAAAGGGCTGGGTTTTTTTTGTGTGCGAAGTTGAAGCTAGGGCGATCTTTTATATTCTAAGAATGCGACGTCCTCTGACGACAGACTTTCTGACGATAGGTCTGCTTCTTCGGAAAGAGAAGAAGAACTCTTTGGTGTCGATACAACAATCGACAAAGCCTCTGTCAGGTTCAGGTTGTTGCTGCTGCTGTTGTTGCTGCTGTTGCTGCTCTCTCTCTGCTGCTTCTGAAGTCTGTACTTCTCTGTCCATTCTTCTTTCTCCCTGTTCACTTCTTCTCTGAAGAGATCTTCTATCAGGTCTTCAGTGACTTTTAACATTCTCACATTCTCTATCTCTTCTGGCTTCGGTATCAGACTGTGTCTGACCCTATGTAAATTCACGTAGGCTTCCTTTAGCTTAGCTAGTTTGGAGCACATCTTGGTAGGAGGATGAGTCGACAATGGATGGTTAGACTGGAGGCTGCCCTTGGTTTAAAATCAAAGCGCGGACGTGAAGGAAAACATCCCCCCACGGTTTTCGAGCCGGAACGTTCAATGAGTGTCATGAGAGGGATAGTAAGAAGTCAAAGAGCATGAATCAAGATTCCTATAGCCAAACAAACCACAAAGGCATTTTTTTTAAAACACAACATTTTTTATTCAAAATCACTTAACACTAACAAACAGCTATAACATTTTTAATAATAATTCAACAATATAACATCAAATATTTCTTTCAAATGACAAACATTTTTTTCAACTAACATTCTACTTTAAACAGGGCTGACAACGTTGTGAATAAAATTGTGATTTCCACTGTTGGAAGTCATTAGGTCATTGATGGACACTACGTTTCCTAGCTTGAGACAAAAGATAAGTATAATAGTCACAAAACCATCGATCTACTTTCACGTCGTTTCTAGAAGAAGAACGAGGATCAAAATGAGTCACTAAATGTTCTAAGGAATAGCCCAGGCTGCGATGATGCAGAAAATACACACAATATTGTCCACACACCAAGGAATCTGTGCCTTGTAATTTCACATTATTGAATCGGGTAGTCTGAGCATTTCTTCTCATAAAGTCAATGATATCGTCTTCCAAAGGAGGCAATCTATACGAATCGAAATATTCTACACATCCTTCTTGAGGAAAGTAGACGGCTACCCAGTGGGTTCTACCCAGTGGGTTCCTGGGAGATGACTGTCGTCCGTGTTGATCACATAAGCTTGATGGTCTTGAGGTTTGCGATGAGGGAGTTCATCTTTAGCACAAACGACAGGATTCCAAGAAGCTGTGTACGAGCTGTGGTTCAAAAGGTAATAAAGTTCCCAGATATCCATGTTTTGTGGGGTTTTTTTCTTCACAGGTAATAATAAGTGATCAATTCGATCCTGACATTTTGCTTGAAAATGTCTGACAAATAACCGTTTCTTCGCTTCGTCTCCCCACTCTGATTCAGGAGAGCTTCGATACGATGGATCTTTTGAGTGGTTAATGGTGGACAAGAATGTTCACGCAAGTCTTTATACCACTGATGCAACACGACTTCCTCCGAGATGAGACTCCAAGCTTCGTCCAGATACTCGTCCAATTTTTCTTCTTGACTCAGCATGAGGCATTTCTCGTGTTGAATTTGACTGGGATGATCGTTTTGACATCCATAGCAATCTTTCTTGATCAATTCCGTAATTTTTTCGACCAAGTGTTTGGCAAAACAGGAGACTAAATGGGCTTCTTGTTCTGGCCATCTAGACTTCATCATGATGGCTTTTTCGTCTTTGTCTTGAGATTCTTCTTTCATGGTCTCCTCACATTCCATCTCCAAAGTTTCTCCACTATTTAAATGGGGATAACAGTCTTCCATAGCTTCTAATAGTCTAGAATGACTTCTCTCAAACTGTTGATTTCTATGGTATTATCGAATTCTGCATACAGGATGACGTTTACTGTCTTGTCCAGTGGCTTTGCAAACTGAAGTTCCACACGAATCTGGCCAGATTTTATAGGGTGGAAATGTCCCTCGTCACTGCCTTGGTCTGGAGTGAAATCGAAAGCCCACAAAGCATAGCCTCCTGCATAATCTTCGTACGTAATACCGTGACTGGTGTTGGTTCCTAACTGTCCGGTAGCTTCGTACAAGGACAAGTACGACCTCAAGTAATTCTTCATGTCAAAGTCAGGTTCGAAGGGTCGGGTACACAAGGTTTTGCCATCGCGACTGACTTCGATCTTGGACACGCCAAAGTGTTGAAAGTAGAAAGGATTTTTATTGGCAGCTCCGTTGAAGGCTGTATTCTCGACGATACCAACGATCAAACGTTTGGCTAGCTGTCCTTGGAACAGATGATCTTCGATCATGGATCGTTGCCCCTTGGGAATGGTGAAGGTTTTCACTTCCACGCCTCGTATCGGATACTTGGCGGTCGTTCTGCTCAACGTGTGACTAATGTCCTTTCCCACTTTAGGTAACACTTCCACACGGCGTACGTAGAGTCTGTCTTCTTGGATTTTGGTTTTGTAATCATCGGCACAATCAGCCATGAAATGGAAAGCGGCACTGCTACGATTGAGTCTCAAGCGGACATCCACCCCGTTCAGCAAATATTTCTCTTGCAACCACATGTCCAAATGCAAACGTTCCATCAGTTCTAAACTTTCTCCATCTTTGATTTTTTTCTCTTCGTTCTACAAATCCCTCATTGTGGCCTTTCTTTTTATCAATTTCAAATTCTTCAAACTGGCCCGCATCGTCAGGTTTCCATAACACACAGGCACTGAGATGAGTGTTCTTGGCGTCTATTCCGTACGTCAAGAGATTTTCCAGGTAGGCACGGTAAGGGTAAGTATCCATGGTGCTACTGACTAGTTTGTTATTCAAGTACAAGTCCACTCCACTGAACAAGGAATGCATGAAACTGTTGACGGGAGCTACTGCTTCAGTGTCTATAGGACCTCCTGTCTTATCTAGAACTTTGACTTTTAAGTACAAGTAACTGCTATTCAGATCGATGTAATCTTCGGGCTGTCCTTTGATTTCAAACTCGATGGGAGCGGAATCTGTCAAAGAGGAGACGGGATGAAATTCCACCCATTGGGATTCTTGCATGGTCATCATGCTGGGTGGCATGGCAAACAGATCCAGTTCCGACTTGGAACAGGCGCAAGACTCTCGGTTCATCATTTTTGCTGTTTCTCAATAATCGAAAACGTCTAAGTCTCGGACGGTTCTTCTTTTCTTTGTCTTTCTAGCTTTTGACGTGTGAAATCTGGTGAAAGGGTGTTTTCTTCGTCGTCTCTTTCTGCCTTGTCCTTGCTGAATGCCTGAATCGGTAGCGTGCAGGGCATTTATAGGTGTTTCTCGTCGGCCCAAAAGGTCTTTACCCGTTTGCAGCAAGACATTTTTGCCTGCCCTCACGAAGGCTTCTTTGGGATTTTGTTTGTCGATGATGACATTTTGGAGAAATTCTTTGCCTTATGTCAGTGCCGCATCTTTCAAGGCGTGTTATCCGCGTGTCACCATCGGTTTCAAGACTTGGGTCGCCGAACGAAAGGCCGATTTTAGCATATCTCCTAAACCGTGTCCTCGCTGTCGAGCAACCCCTCGGTACACTGGATACATGACTTACGAATCGTGAGAGAACCGTTTTCTAAAATGAAGTTTCACCGTGACTTTTCCTTTGGTGAATGGAATATTTTATCCCAGATCTCCTTTTATAGAAATGTTGACCGTGTCCAAATACGACTTACTGACGGGCAAATAATGAGGATGTACAAATTCGCGGTGTACGTGACAGGTGTTTCCACCTTCCAGGTCACTGGTCGTGGCACTATCCACTTTGAAAGGAATGACACGCAGTAACGGCACGGAGGTATGTCCCACCACGTTATACTCCACCACATCGGAGTACACAAAGATCAAATTCAGTCCTTGGTTCAGTTCTACAGGGAATCGAAAAAACCTTGTAAAATTCTGTATTGCTGTTGATCTTCGGTTTAAAATTTGGAGCCATTTTTGTGTCTCCACCTAAAATATCAAACAAGTCACGATTAAAACTTTTGGACAACGTTTGGGTATCCTGAAATTTCATCAGTAAGCGACTAGCCACTTTATGGTACTCCAGGGTGACACTTTTTTGATTCTGTTCAGGGCTTTGCCAAAAGCTAACTCGAACCTGGAAGCAATGGTATCCACCAAATGTTGACCACTAAAATAAAAACCTGACGGAATTTTCATAGTGTAGATACTGAAGGGTAAATTGTTGGATGGTCTTGTGTCCCCTGAAAACCCGATTTCATTAATGGCTTGTTGCAATTGTGCGTTCATGATTTCGACCTCAAAAGTGTTTTGCTTCTCAGTGATGTTTTGGATTTGTGTAGGGTGAATAATTTCCACTAAAGCCACTTCCCAATGGGATTCGTGATCTAATTAGATGGCCTGAGATAATTTGGCCTTGTAACAGCACAACGTGTTGTTGGGAAACACCTCCATGGAACTGTCACTGCGTAAGGTTAAGTAAAATTGGTTTTGGTGACTCATAATTCCAGAGTTCTGTGACTGTCCGAGGGGCTACTGGACGTCAGAGGAGTGTCTCCGCCCAAAATGGGGATGTTATTGTTGTTGGAGTGGTGACTGACACTGGCACTGGACACAAGGTTCCCGTTGTTCCCGTTGGAAGAGAATTTCAGGGAAGGATTGGGAAGCAGGTAACCGATGCAACTGCTCAATAAAATGGTCCACAATTGTTTGTCTCCTTGTTGCAAACTCAAATTGGCGATGGCTTCCCCGATGACACAATACACCACGAAGATTTGGCAGAAAAAGACGATTTGCGTTTTAGGCACACGTTCTCCACACCACACCCACAAGGGTGACTGGTAAGAGGAGAGTCCCGTCACTGGAGAAGTTCTTAGAGACACGGGTCTCCTTTGGGACTTGGTCTTGACACCGTGGCTCTTTTTCTTCTTCTTGGAGCTTCGTTTGACTTTTTTCTTGGGGAGAAGTTTGGGAGCATAAGGATCCCATCTTAAGAGAGAGCGAATGATGACACCTCGTAGAGTACCGCTCCCTCCAGGCTTCAAAATGATTTGTTTTTTGGTTTGAGTGTCGATGCGGGGATCGGCCAGTTGGGTCAAAGCAACTTTGTTTCGATCAAAAAAGCGTTTGGTTTGATGAGGAATCTGAATAATCCCTTGTAGTAATTGACGTGTTGTCACCGTGAACCATCGTAAGACATCTTTGAGACTAGCTTCTAAGACACGAGCTCGTATTTGTGGATTTTTTTCTCGACTGATGCCATACAAGGCACGAATCAATTTGACGGGAAGATGCGACTGAAGGGACGTCATGTTCAATCTGTGTGAGACAGACGAAAAGTGTCTGAGGTTTTTATAGATTTTTTTTGTTGAGTGAAGTCGAGGACGGAGACGTGTACAGGACAGGCCGTCCGTCTTGGCACCAGTGGTAAAATAGTTGGGTACGAAATCGCAAATCATTGGGGGTCGTAGGTTTCAAATCGACGAGTAAATAGGCGTGTGGAGTTTGAGTGGCATCGTCGTACGCCTGAGTCAGCCAAGGCGTTCCTAACTGTTTGGCTAAGACTTGCACTTGCGATTTATCTCGAGGGCTTTTAAACAAGACCACGTAATGCGCATTGAGACTGATGGTGCGATGGGCTTTACTTTGTTGAAACAAATTTTGGGTGATGTAAACGACACTGGCATTACGGTGATGCCCTTTGCGCGTAAACCACAGTTTAATTTCTTCTTCGTCTTCTCCTAACATGTCGTCGAAAATGACCAAATGGGTTTGACGGGAGTCAGAGACGATGCCATCGTCTTCTTTAGGAATGCCTTTCACAAACACGATGGAATCGCCTTGACTTTCTCGCAAGAGGCTGTACGCCGATTGCCACTCTTTGTAACACCACACGATGCGTTGAGATGGTCGATCGATCAAATGATGTTTATGTTCGATCAAACGTTTGACGAATCCGGTTTTGCCTGAACCGCTAGGTCCAGCAATGAGCATGTTAAAGAGATGGCGAAGATACAAAGCCTCCCAACTGGCACGATCTAAGTGTTCGTCGATGACTTTGACAGTGGAGGAAGAGGGAGCAGAGACAGCAGAAGTAGCCATAGTGTTAGGAATGTTACTTGTGACACGAAAACAAACAAGACAAGTGTTTATATACTTTTTTCAGGACACGTTTATTGAATGTTTTAAACATGAATACGAAAGACAAAAATACATAAAAGCCAAAGGCTTAAGTACAAACATAAAAGGCACATGAAAGCCATCAACGTGGAATAAAAACAAGTGTCTGTACAACATGTTTTGGGTAATGTTCTGACCAGTTCTATTGGGGGGAAGGTCACACAAGTGTCCTCCCGAAAGGGTCTTTCAGGCATGTCCACGACAGTCCTGTCCTGGATGACGGGTTCTTCTTCTTCTGGCACCGTCACTAACACAGGTTGAAAAGTGACTTTTTTCCTTGAACAACTCTCGTGCATACTGGGCCACTTCTTGGGTCCAAGCCTCAACACCCCCTTTTTTCCAGGCACGGACATCTGTCCAATGAGGGTGTAAGTCACAAGTTACACACACATCGACATACACATCTTCGGTAGCTAAAAGTTGACGAATCTTTTTTTCCTGTTGAGGTCGAGAAGTATCCAGATGAAAACGCAAGGCTTTGAGCAAAAGGAGTCTTTCGTGATCATTTAAGGACATTTGGGTGGTAAGTACTTTTCGTAAAGAGTCCACAAGGAATCCGCTGTTAAACGAAATCCCAGAAAACAAGTCACTAAGACACACACTATGCGTCGTCCCAAATTGAATGGATACAGTTCTTGTAATAAATGATGGTAATGATCCACGGTTTGAATTTTGTCATTGAGTTCCTTCCCCGGAATCTGTTCAATCATATGTGATAAAAGTCGTGGCATGGATTCCTGTTTTTATACTCTCTTTGTTTCGGAAGCAATACACGTACTTTCTAGCCAGAGATCTTTGTTCTCCAGTAGGGAATCTAAATCTTGCATACTGTAACCTAAACGTCAGAGTTCGATAGGAACGTTCCTCTTCTCTAAGTAGATTCCACGTAAAATATGTTGGTAATCTTTTAACTCGTCTTCCTCAATGCGATGCACTAAGTGAATCTCGAAGTAACCAAAATGATGAACATTTCGTTCATTCACTATCTCAAAGTGTTGAACAAGGTCTGACCACTGAAACAATTTCTGACGAATCAGTTCTTTTATACCATTCAGGTACTTGTGGTTAAACATCTGGTGACGTAACGGATGCAACTGTTCTTTACGTTTGACTTGTATTTTGACCAGCTCTCCGTAAATGCGTTCTCTCAACTCCACAGGCAAACCACGAATGTTCTCTTGTAAAGTATCCATGAATAGGTCATACTAATACTCTTTCTGACGCAATAAATGTACCATTTGCACAGACGTGGTTTTAATTCATTGTCGAATCTAAATCGTTTAATCACTAATCTACACATTAAAATTCGTTCAGAAGTTTCCTCTTTCACTAAGTTGACATTGCGTAAAAGATGTTGGTAATTCGTTAACTCTTCTTCTGGAATTGGATCCAGTAAGTTTACAATGTAGTAGATAGAATTATCAATACCAAACCAATTCTTTTTAAAACCAGGGGTCGTTGATCAATGTCTGTCCAATGGAACACTTTCAACTCAATCAGTCCTTGTATAGCATTCAGGTACCAGTGGTTCAAACACCGGTGAGGTAACGGATGCAACGGTTCTTTAAGTTTCACTTGTATTTTGACCAGCTCTCGGTAAATGCGTTCTCTCAACTCCACAGGCAAAGCACGAATGTTCTCTTGTAAAGCATCCATGAATAGGTCAGTCCGTACAATTCACAATCTTCTCCTAGAGTAAAAGTAATCCGCATAGTGAGTAATTTCTGACCACTGCCACTCAGGGTAACGTCCAAGAATCTCATTGAACTCTTTTGATGTAAACGGTTTAGAGTAATATAATAGGATGAATGCACCCTTGACCCAGAGAAATCTAACACATTGATCGACTTTTTTCACTTTCCTCTTGTGAATTTCTCGGCACAAAAGTTTTACAGTCACCCATTGAGATTTCACTCTGGCAAGCCCCTGCCAAACTTCCTTGTAAATCTTCTCTTGCAGTTCTTTAGGTAATGATTCAATATCATTTTTGAAATGAAGTTTAAATACTGGTCTCGGTGATGTCCAACATTTGACTCCTAACCAATCTGGTTTCTTCTTCTTCAATGACATGGTAAGTTACTTCAATGTCTCGGTCCCACTAAGGGTAAGTAATGACAATTCGGTGACCAACGAGCATGTTCTAGGTAGGCCGAATCTTGTGGTTCCCAGTGGTGAAGTGACACACCGCAACTGAAGCACTTGGCTTTATCCCCTTCGCCCAAGTAGAAAAATCCGGCCCTGGCTAATCCTTCCGGGGTCGGTCCTCCCAGATACTTATGCTATTTTCCTTTGAACGATTGAAGACGATTTTCAAAGTCGCAGTATTCCGACAAACGCACAGGAAACGAATATTCGTCTTTCACAGGTTCGTTTTAGGTTGTGTGACATGGACAGGAGTTTGCTCAGGGCTGGATGACATCCGTAGGGGGCTAGACGTGAAGGTGAACATCCACCTCTAAAACGAAACCCAGTAAAGTGTCCAAGAGGACGAGCGGCATCGCTTTCGCATCCCTCAGGTTTGACACGCACAGCATCACTTTCCATGATAGGGGTAGTGAGAACAAAGTTCCCATGATGCTTTACGGCATCGCTAAGGTCACAACGTACAGCATCGTTCCCATCGCAAGGCTCACAATCGCATTCCACTTCAGAAGCCCCAAACTTGAATTGTGCCTTTCTGAACTTGTTTTGCGTTTCTCTGAAAGTATTCATCTTGTTCGCTTGGTCTTGGCAGTCACAATGAACTATCGATCTTGCCTAGGGTTCCTTTTTATATACAGACCAATACTGACGTGTCCATACGGTAAGGTGAAATGATTGGGAAGTCGCACTCGCTTCTGGTAAACGATTTGATAAACGTTTTCCAAGGGTCGACTGACGATGTGGTGAGTGGGTAAACGTACAATCTTGTTGGGTTGATAGGTGGTCACTTTGAAGTGTTCATCTTCTCTAGACTGCAAGGCTTCTTTCAATACCCCAAAGTTCACCACTCGACTGGTACGATAATTTAGAGTCAGTCCTTTCACTTTACACTTCGTGTGCACTTCTCCTTGTTAGTCCCGGTATTCGTAGCCGTAATTTTTAGGACCGCCACTGACGAAACTTAGAATCTTGTCGTCGGGGTGCTCGTCCTAAACGGTCTCCTTCGATGTCAGGGTGCTGTTGACTCGGGTGATGGATGCAAATGCAACTGTCCGTGTCAAAGTACAGGACACGTTCCCCTAACAGTTCTAAAGCTTCGTTCAGTTTTAAGCGAGCATGAGCTGTCACGTAAGTCGCAATAATGACATTTCCAAAGGGGTCGTCTTCTGCAAAGTCCAGATCTTCTTCGTAATTGACCAAGATCAAATTCTCGCGAACGACGTCCACCTGTTTCATGAATATGGTTTTGTCGTGAATCATCTGGAAGTAGCGGGAAGGTTCTGTCAAATTCTCCGTCTTGGGTAAACACGGCCGTTGTGCCATTTTACCCCACAAGCAATTTAACACTTTGGCAAACGATCGCCTGCCTTCGTTTTTCTCGATGTGATCTAAAGTGATACCTTCTTATGCCCAGTATTTCTCTTTGAATGTCTTTTGGTCTTCGGGAGTGTGACACCAGGAAGGATAGCCACTGGCTTCCTGCTTCAGTTTCAAAAAGGCATCCACGTAGTCTGCGAAAATGCCTTTCTGCGTGGGGTCACCCTTGTGGTATTGTTGTGTCTTGGGAAAGTGGCAAATTTCGTACACTTCTAACAGTTGGTATCCCATGTCCAGAGCTTTGAACAATTCTACGCTGACCCACGTTCCCGTCAAGGCGTGTTCTTCCTGGGTGTGCTGACAAGGCTGGTCTTGGTTGCACGTTTCGGCACAAGTACGGCACAAAGGAAACATCAGTTTGCCTTGACAATGGTGAGGTAACACGGGATGGTACAAGTCGGTGGGAGGCAAAACTTTGCACTTGATCAAACCTTTGTATTGTCGAATGTTTTTCAGGTCGATCTGTTCCGTTAACAATTGTTGGTGCCCTGCAGGAAAGCGACAATATTTACATACGTAAGGATACAGCGAACACACGTCCAAGTATTTTATTTCTTCTCTTTTCTCTTCGTCGGCTTGGTACAGGAAACAGGTGGCATTGGTCCTTCCTCCGTACAAACTATCCCCTGGGTTCAGGGGGTCCATGAACTGGTAACTTTCCACGAGGCGTTTAAATTCGGGATCAATTTTCAAACGGTGATCGTATTCGTGTTCCCACATTTCCACCACTTGGTATCCTTCCTGTTCTAACTTTAGGCGTCGCTGACAAGTGGCCTGGTACAAGTCTTCCATGGTTCGTTGTAAAAACTGATTTTTAGTGCCGCGGTCAGGGTAACAGACGGGACATCCGTCAAATAAGCAACCGTTCAACTCGTACACAATCTTGGGGTTTTCTAAGTCCCAGCCATCGACCGAATGCGTTCCGATGGTCTTTTCGCCCCCTCCGTTGCGGGCATGCTGAATCCATTTGTCTTCCTTTGCACAAGTAATGTAACCAGCGTAGGGCTTTGACCGAGTATTGACGTTTGACATAGTTGGTCGTTTGAGGACTGATGACAGCCACGGTGTTTTCAGGCATGAATCGTTGTCGGTAGACTAAGGAACACGCTTTGGCAATGGTGCAAGCTTTTTCAAAGGATCGACCCCTCCGTGTTCCATGAACAGTTCTCGAAATTTTCCACAGCATCGTCGTAAAATGTCCACGTCGGAACGACAATACTTTAACATTTCTTCCTGAAAGTCGAAAGAGTCGTAGGCATGGACCTGGTAGCAAGCGTAGAAAGCTTCTCGTTGTTCGGTACGCATGTTGTCAGGGTCGTAATAGTGAGCCTCAGGTAAATGGGGTAGAACGGCGTGTTGATTGGCTTCGGTATTGAAAAAGTGAGGAAAATACCCTTTAGCCATTTCTGTCGTTCCAAATGTTTTAGGCATTCGGCTCAAAGGCATGGCCAAGTAACTCATCGAATCTTTAAACTGTACTTGTCCCACTTGCATGAAAATGATTTTGGCTCCGTTCAAAGTCACTTTAGGACGCTCGGTGCCTTGTTCCGTATAGTATCTCAAAAGAAACTGTCCATCGTATCCGGAGAAATTGTGAGCCATCACCGTGGCATGACGATGACAATCTCCGTAACGTTCGATGTCCTCTTGGCTCCACGTCTTGTCGATGGGGTCTAAGACCCATCGGGCGAAATCGGCTAGCGAGTTCGGTCCCAGAAAGATTTTTTCACGCCCTCCGGGAATCTTACTGCAATGAGGGCAATGACTGAAGATAGGTTCTTGAATGCACTTCTCGCACGCTCGATGAGCCACGCAGAAATTAAGAATACTGGTCTCTTGCATGCATTCTAAATCGAAAAAGATGAAATTGCCTTTCTTCTTGTGTCCATCCTCTTTCTCTGGTTGGGATTGGTATTTTTGCACGTAGCATTGGTGTTCCAAGTCCACGATGTGGTGACAAATGTGACATGTTTTTCTTTCCTGAACATACGTGTGCCTTGGCACTATTGGTACGTATGCCTTGGCCACACGTAAGGCACAATCTTAGCAGTTGACAAGCACATTTCTTCTGTGAACCTTGCGTTTTCAAATGTTGTTGGTAACAGGCAGGGCTGACAAACGTGCGCTGACAAGTTGAACAATGCACTGGTTCTTACCCTTCGCTCAGACCGGGTGGAGTGGCCAAACATCCTGAGCATTTCGATACACAATGCTTGTGTTGCTCTCGATTGTTATAACCATAGTCACATTTCTCACAATAATATCTGTATCCCAGGAATCCAGTGATACTGGTAATGATATCGAAATGTTCATCGTGATAATAGACATGAATGCATTTTCCGTCCTTAAAGTCTTGGCCTCGAAACAACAGAGGTCCGCGCACTTCTTGAGGGTACACTTTCAAGGTGTAGGGTGAAGCTAGGGCAACTTGCAATTTTTGCATCGCAGGAATGCCACAGGGTTTGTCTTTGGGCAAGCCGGCTTGTTGCAGCAGTAGTTCTGCTTCGTTTCGTTGTTTGGCTCGGTCCGATTTTCGAATGTTCTCCCAGGCTCTTTTCCATTCTACCGTGTCGTTTTTGTCGACATAGGTTCGTCCCACCACGATAGCCCTGGCTAAACACATCTGGTCTTGAGGGTTGTTAATTCGGACGAGACTTGTTTTGGTGCTGCGAAGCTCGTCCACCAATAACATCTTTTTGCGTCCAGTCCCTTGAGGAGGAGAGACGTGGGTCATGTCCTATGTGGCTTTTCCATCGGTGATGTCAAACTGGTCATTGGATTGTTGCATGTGTTGAATTTTGTCCATGACTTTGGAAGCGGTGAATTCTGCAGGGCTACTAAACTCGATCCAAACAGGGGATTTCAAACCGTCGTGTTTTATGGAAAGTCTCAAGCGATCGTCTTCTTTGGGTTGACATTGTCGCTTGAGTGTGGTGAGCAAAGAATCCCACATGTCGGTGATGAACCCTTCTGCTTTCTCTAACGGTACTTCGGACTTGAAATCTTTAAACTTCACCGTGTATTTGTAAGCCGTGGTTGTAAATTTTCTAGAGGGTCGCTTTTCCGTCTCTTGAATGGAATAGTAGTTTTCAGGGTTGACTAAGGGTGGTGAACTTTGTTTAGAGGGTTTGGATTCTGGTTCACTCATGTCCTCTTCAAAATCACCGGCATGAATTTGTGCCAAGACTTCAGCCCTGGTACGAGGCGATAAATCACGTTTCTGCCTCTTACTTTCTTCTTCTTTCTTCTTGAATGAATTGGATCGTTTCATCTTGATAGCAAAACGTCAAATGACTAAAGTTTAAACACCATGGACTAATTTATAGTCATGGTAGACCAGCGTATATAAAAGGGTGTGTGTCTTGTCCTTTCACTATTCATTTCACTCTCAAACCGAGCACAACGATAGAAGAGACTACACAAATCGAACGTTCCATCAGAGCTTTGCGAGGGGTCATTAGAAAATTCTCTTCAGATCAGGAGACAGACTACTCTCCTTCCTTGCGAGATAAAAGTGAAGATACTTGCTATATCTGTCAGAAGAAAGGGCATTGGTCTTCAGAGTGTCCAGACCGTCAAAAAAGAAAAAAAGGGGTTAGAAAAGACAAAAGTCAAGATACCTGTTATTATTGTCAAGAAAAAGGACATTGGTCTCCAGATTGTCCAAAAAAAAAACAAGAGGAGTCAGAAGAGAGGGATTCTTCAGAGGAAGAAGAGGAAGAAGAAAAGGAGGAAGAAAGCAGACAGGTGAAGAAAAAGAAACAGGAGAAGAAAAGAAGAAGGAAAGAAAGTGAGGAGGAAGAGGAGGAAAAGACTGTGACGTTGAAGAAATTCAAAAAACAGAGAGACTAAACAATGAGACAGAAGAAGTCTCTGAACTTTTTAAAGTGATCTGTTGTGAATTGTGAATTGGATTGTAAATATTTATAAAAGAATAAATTAGGTATAAAAAGGTGAGTGTCTTTGGGTTTTGATTTTAAAATAGGAACGTACACTCACACACTAATACACAAGTACTATAGGGGTAAAATGGGTTGGTTTTTTTTAGTTTGAATGGATGTTGGCAATTGAAAGTCTATCTCTTTTCGAGAGACGTGGGTGGCCTGAAAAGGGCCTTTTTTGGTGTATGGGTGAGTTTAAGCAATCAACTTTAACTGTCTTGAACCTTTGCCACGGCCAAGGCCTACTTCTGGACTGCGTACTGTTGATGATGATGATGATTTGGTTGAAATCACGGTAGGCTTAGTCACAGGGTTGGAGTATTTAACTCGGGAAGGTCGTATTCTCTTCGGTCGTAATAAAGAAGTCTGATACATTTGTTTCAGACTCTTTAACTCCGCTAAAATGTCTAACAGTACCGTGACCGTTTGATTTTCACACCTTGTTTCTTTGCTGCTGCTTCTTGTTGTTTTTTTCTGACCTCTTCTTCTTGCTGTTGTTGCTGTAGGAGAAAAGCTTGTTCCGCTTCCTTTTGCTGTTGTATAAATTCCTCAAATTCTTCTTTCTGTCTCTGTCTAAAATTCTCTACGTGCTGTAATGAAGGAGACGAAGGTAAGAAAATCCAACAAATTCCAATTCACCTTTTCTGAAAGTAAGTCCGGGTTCCCTTGGGCGGTCTCCACTGCTGGTGCACCCCCAATTTATCGTTTTCTAAGTTTCCTTCATGTTGAAAAATTGTCACATGGATTGACTGCACACAGGCGCTAGCGAATCTATATAGACCACGTGACGTCACAGACTGCTCTCTTCCGATTGGACGTGGGCTGACTGAATTTATTAACGCGTGTTTGGATTGGTCAATGAACTCAATCCGTTTCAATCCTTCCTCTACCTATAAATAAGCGCAGTTCACTGCATTGATTCACCTGTTCTCGGCGCCTCAACATGTGGACCGACGTTCAATCTTCAACCCTTGTATCTTCGATGATGTTCAGGACGGACATACCGATGTATGTCCGATCCAAGTGGACAGTTGTTCACAGGACAGACACCAGTCTGTGGATGCGAAGAGTATATGTGGAGCGTCAAGGATGCCTCAAAAGAGTCCTGATTTACGGTCCTGCAGTCAGGCGCAGCCTAAGGACAAGAAGAAGACCAATGCGGTGCCCTTTATGTTTAATATGTCTTAATATTGACATAAAACCCAAAGGCCCTTTTCAGGGGCACACATAGGTCTCGAAAAGATCTTGGCTTTCAATTGCCTAGCCCATTTTTTTATATTTTTTTTTTTTTTTTAGAAATCCCATGTTAAATTCCCCTTGTCCTTAAAGTAGCTTTTTCTCCCATGTTAAATTCCCCTTGTCCCTAGACAAGCCCAAACTCTATTCCCCTGTTCAATTCCCCTTGTCCCTAGAGTTGCACGACAATATCGCCATTGTTAAATTTACATAGTCCCTAGACAAGCCCAAACTCTATTCCCCATGTTCAATTCCCCTTGTCCCTAGAGTGGCCCAGCAATTTTCCCCATGTTAAATTTACATAGTCCCCAGAGTGGCCCAGGGGTGTTTTTATTGGTAATTCCCATTGTCCCTAGTGTGGCCCCATTCACTACTAATAACCCTTGCAAAATGTGCGTGCGTAAGAGAGTTGTTGCTGTGCGTTTCATGAATAAAACAAAGTTCGCAGGAGCAAAGTAATTTGACGATATGCGCATGTCCATAATACGAACCATCTAAATCCGTGAAACTAATTTGTTCACAACACTCCGTCAGACATTTTCATCTGAAGGACAACGTGATAGTTACTTTTACAAAAAATGAGGTGCATTCAGATGTGTTGGTACGCGCATCGTCAGTTGATGAGTTTCATGGGGGTTATTTGCTTTCACTAAATTGTGATGGAATGACAACGGATGGACAAAAAAAATAATCTCTAACTGCACCTCTTGATGTAGAAGTTAATCAGCTTATTCAATTAACTCCATTTTTAATGAGCAGTCACTTAAGAAATAAGAGATTTAAGATCTTTTAATTTTGCATATCTCTAAGAGAGATAAATGATAATTTACATAAGCGCTGATAATCGGAGATACATGGTAAAACTAAAGATACGTGAAATATTTTTCTGAAAGCAAATGTTCAGAGTATTAATTCATTTACCGTGTAATAAACTAAAAGACGCGTCACGAACTATGTTAGTTGTGACTTCGCAGAAATAAATAACCATACCAAGACAAATTATTTCATGAGACTTATCTTTTTTGATGCATTGATATTTACTTCCACAGGCATGTGTTTCGAACAAGTTGAAGATATTAGACTGGAACATTTTAACTTATCTATATTTGCACGATATTTCCTTAAGAGATTTACATACCGTATATCAAACTTGCTGCTAATTATATATTTAGTAATAATGTGTGACAAAACTTGCTGCTGAATAAACTACAATTATAATTTGTAAGAAAATTTATGCTTATCAAAGGTTTGATATCAACGAAATAACTGCGAGACTTTATTAGAGATTATGAGATGCAAGAGTTTTTTTGTAAACTATACACAAACATAAATAATTTTACCTGAAAATGCTATGTCTGATAAGTAATTTCAATATCGAGACAAAAGTAAGAAACCTGCATTCACTGAAATAGTTGTAAAATGTATGGTCTGTTTGAAAACAACACCGAACGAAATTATTGCAACGATGTTTGCGAATATAAATAAAATAAAAATGTTAGAACATTTTACATTCATTAAGTGATATGGGGTGACAAACATTTGTGTTTAATCACACACACACACACACACACACACACACAGAGTGTGTAATTTCACTGATCAGGAGAGCCTTATAAACATAGCTGGAAACACACCAAATAATTTACATCCCATGTGAATAAATACAATTCATTTATCTGATAGTATCAGCCTATAATTTGCCTGCAGCATCATGGCTTTAGCTTAATTTCAACATTAGTAGTATAGTAGTATGTTGTTCGAAAAATGCATTTCGAAAAATTAAGCACAGTCAAGAAGAATAAAGGCTAAGAAATGTTTTAAGCAAATTCAGTTGCAAAATATGAAAGGAACTTTTTACAGGATCCATGCTGCTGTTAAAGTATTGAAATTCATGTCTGAGCGGATTCGTAAAGTTAAGAAGCTTAAAAAAAATTACACACCACACAAATCACTGTAGTGAGGAGAACCACAACAGACGTTTATGCAGTGTAATTGATCTTCAGATTTCCTGACTTCATGAATCTTGTAAAATAGGATGTGAAGTTAAATTCCTATCATTGCAAATAATTATAACGTTAGTAAATATTAAAGAAGACAAGAAAAGCGCATGAATACATATGCGTTCCATTATGCAATTTATCCACCTCTAAAGACTTGTTACAAAGAATTCGTACTGATTTTTAATTATATGAAAAAATATCGAGATCAACATTTGAAAGCTAGTTGTATACGCATATACAAAATTTAGTTTGACAAATTATTGTACGAACGTGAAAGATGAAGAAAAGAATCAGCTAAAGAAAGCAATCATTGTAATAGGGCATTCAGCAAAGACGTACTTCTATTTTAAGGACGAACGACTTATGCTAAAGGTTCTTGATAACTGTTTACCTAAGGACATTAAAGACAAGTATTAATAAACACGTGATCATTCACTGAATACGTATAAGGGTGTACGGTCGGACAGAAACGAAATAAATTATCACATCCAATTCACATATAAAGGACATCTGTCTGCAAAGAACATACTATTTTGGATCTTTAAGTACTCTTATATATCAACAATATCTTTTGAGAGCTTATCCTATATGTAATGTAAAATAAATTGACAAATTTCTACTGATGCAATTTTAGCATTTCTACAGGCTTGACTCAGGAGTACTCAATACTGAAAGTAGCACCTGATTAATTTGGTGCAGAATCAATAACACGTGTTTCATGCACATGTATGTAAACAAAATGCCGCGGGTCATATGGTGTTCTCCACACATAAGCATGCACCAAGGTTAGATGTGCATGAAGAATTATAGGTCTCATTATCAGCACCCAGAAATTTTAAGTTATTGAATTTTGAATATGATAGTGTTTCCATATGTTTACCATTGGAGTTGAATTAGTACCGTGAGTCCTATATGGATAGTGTAATATGAGGTGTACCGGACAGTGTACGGTCTCTCGATAGATGCTGCATAGACTCTGTAAAACAGAATGATGTGAAAACTGAAAGCAATAAATCGATATTTGCATTAAAACCCTTTTAAAGGAAAGTTATAAGCTATACTTCGAAGAAGATTTAAATTTGTGAATTTTTTAAAACAAACGAATTTATATTCAACTCTTTCATGTTTCCGGTTTGCTGACGAATGGTTGGGAGGTGTTCCGCAACATTTGTGAGCTGCACATTAATTTATAGATCTTTAATTTGTCTATCTTTCGACGTTAAATTAATGGAGAGTTGTTACGACTCCATGGTCTTAAATTAAGCAATGAATCAAGCAAAAGCAAGGTCTGTAAAACGTAATAAATAGTTTAACCCTTTAAGTTCTTAATTTTTTTGGAGGAACTTACAGTATTATGAAATAAATCCAAAATTATCCTTAAAAGTTCAATACAGGTCCAAAGTAATTGAGCGTTCCGAATGAATTCCATGTCCTTGAATGTGCTGAAGTGACAACGGCCTTGATGTATCACATTGACATTGTCCATAATTACTTTGAATAAATTCAAAATAGTCACAAATACCTCACGTCGCAAAAGAACCGACCTGGCTGAACCATCCAGTTGGAAATCAGCCCTAACTTGAACACGTGCTCATTATTAGGATTAATTTTAGAATTTATAAACACCTTTTGATTTGTGCAATCTACAGGGATGTACCAATAATAAAATATACCGTATAGATACAAATAACACAGGTGCAAAGACACTAAAAAGTTATAACAACTATTCAGAACCTTTCAAATACCCAGGGTATATAAGATTTCTTGCTCGTCCCTTCTTTCGTTAATGTTTGTAAAACAATTCCTTCACGGTTGGATTTCTCCAGCTGTATTCATTGTTTTGAGTAGGTGTGTGATGTAATGCTAACACTTCAGACAATTAGCTTACAAACAATGCGTAAATAAGACCAATTTTGACTATAACCAAACGATGGGGACACTATATAAAATATCTTATGTTTTTAGAGGAATGTCTAGCTCAAGAAAAGGCATGTCCCCCCTTTCCAGTTTGAGGGAATGGAAACTGAATATGTTGCTTGTTATTTATTTCTGGGTTATTGCAAAACGTTGCAAAATTCCTAAAACGGCAAAAGTGTTCACGAATAAACTACGATCACTATTTCATTTTCATACTTACAATTTACTGAACAAAAGGAAAAACTGTTAGTTTCCTAGAAATAAAAATATCTGACGCGGTTTGACAGATCAAAATGCCAGACGGACGAAGTGACAGTTTAAATGTTTGACAATATGTTTCACTGAATAAATTCGCAGTAAAAGCTAATTGTAAGCACATTTCTCAAAGAAGATTCAGGACATTTGCCTAACATCCCGAATTTACTCTGTGATTAAATTCTTGAAACAATTTTTCATGTCATAAAGTACAAATTCAACATTCTATAAGTAAGCTAACGAACGACACAATTATCATAATTAATAACATGATGAAACTTCGAACCGAAATATTGTTTTTTCTTTTGTGATCGTAGTTCTTACGAAAAATTTAAAAGAGTAATGTACAAAGAGTCAGCCTCCATTAATTGTTGGGCACATAATGATCTTGTAAACTTTGTAGATACAGTTCAGTTGTGTTCGCACAAAATTAGCATATGAACCGTACAATCGACCATTGTTTTTTATGAAACAAAAAAGTTATTGATGTAAAGTTCGATGCCTTTAACAACAATACTGAGAACTCATTTTTAACCACCTGGCACAATATGGCCTCGAAAGAAGACTGTGACAATCGGTCCCGGCCACACATTTTTCTGGTGAAGTCTGCGAACGGTGCCAGACCCATCTACCTTAGGTGTATTCCTACAACTCAGATCTATTTGATGAGTTATCTTCCACCTTTGACAGAAAAGGTTAACGTGATGTTTCAGTCTGAAACCTTGATAATAACCCCAAAATTATTCTCCTAAATTCACAACCAAAAGTCGTCATACGTTTTGGAAAGCAATGTTACTGTCTGAATAAAAAGGGGTGTTTGATAGTCATAAGGTAGGAATTCGTTTCCATGTCCGACTTGAACGTTTTTTGAACACTAAATTCAAACAAATATGGCTGGAAGCCACCATCGAATTGACAATAGTCCCAATCTACCTCTTACCTTTTGTTTTGCTAATACATATTTGTTTTAAGACTTGTTGATCGGTGAATTTAAGCAAAATTATCTCTGTAAATGATATCATATACATACAAGTTCGGCTTTTCAGGATATGACAGAAGATAAATCCAATAACGAAATGACAATATTTCCATTTTATCACTTTCATTTCATTTTGGTATTATAGTTTGCTTTTAAGAATTGATGATTGTTGAATGTAAGAAAAAAACGTCCAATAATAATATTACTTAAACATAAGACCGGCTTCATTGGAGATAAAATAAAATTAATACACTTACCATTATTTCCTTATTACGTCTAGGTGTTTTTTCTGCCTGTTCACATGTCTACTGCGTAAATAACCAGGATGTCGAAGAAGAGGCCCAATAAAATTACACTTGAGGTAAAATTGCACAAATAACAAAACACAACAAACAATGTATAAATAAATGAATAAAACCCAAAATCATTCGTGGCCTTTTTGTTAACTTTAACTGAAGCTTTGCTAATATTTAAATTCTTTTCTTCAATTTTGCGCGTTTCTTTGCTTGTACGAAAAGGATGATACATAATAATGTCATCGAAAACCAATTTTTCCTTTTCTTTACCTCAAATTCCTGTTGATTTCCTTTTAAGGCCATGTGTCACGTATATGACTTATTCGATTTTGTACAAGGTAGTTCAGTGGCCCCGAGTGGCCTAGTTGTGTAAGGCGCTCTCCGTTACAGATCACTGCTCACTCGCCTTTGTCTGAGTAGGTTCGAGTCTCAAATTCAGCCAATGTGATTATGTGAGAAAGCTTGCCAGTAGCTTATCATGGTTCGGTGGTTCTTTCCGGGGTTTTCCCGGGTTTATCCTCCGCCGTTAATACTGGCCGACATGTATAGCCTATCGTGTGCTGAAAAATGGCGTCAAACCCTACAACAACAACAAAGACAACAAGGTAGATCTAAGGCAAGTTTTACTAAACAAAACACATCTCCGCTGCAATCAGTCACTACGATCAATGTATGCACTTTGTGCTTAAGTGATGATTTTGTATAGAAAGAGAACGAGATCTGTCTGCTAGTATTTTGGAAAACCATATCTTATGTTATCTTTGCAGTGCAGAATCAGATCCAAGGTTGCTCACAATGATAAAATTTGGCACCATGCCGAATCAGATTCGAACGGTGGCAGGAGGGCATGGCCCGGTCCTCAACGCTAATTGGCATCCAAACGCATTATTTCAATACATAATTCTGAAAATAAAGAATATACTTCGTTGTTTGCTTAGTTGTCTTTTAAATCTGAATATAGTAAATTATATGGGTCTGTTTTGGCATTCAATCCATTTCCAAAATTGTAATATAAACATGGATTAGAGGCTCCAAATTCTTGGAGAGACCCGATTCTCTCTGAGCCTTGAATGAGCCTGTGTGTCATACAATCTGAACTACAAGTACACAGTATATTTATTTCAGAAAACGTCATTATTGAGGTCTATGGAAAAATGCTTGGCACTGTATTAGATCTTAGTTTACGTCCGACCTTATCACGTCTTGC
Organism: Sinohyriopsis cumingii; assembly: GCA_028554795.2. Lineage (NCBI taxonomy): Eukaryota > Metazoa > Mollusca > Bivalvia > Unionida > Unionidae > Sinohyriopsis > Sinohyriopsis cumingii. Next base: position 46,095,214 of record CM068828.1, on the reverse strand, counting down.
TTACGAACTGAAACGATACCATCGGATTAACTAACACAAAAAGCCATCGACGTTTAGCCGGCATGATAATGTCTATATCATATTTTCAATACGCATCTGCAATATTGACGGAGAACGCAATATTTTGTATCCATTAGGCTAGAGTTATTTATCAAAATTAGCGTATCCGATTCTACATAACCTTCTCTGTTTAGAAGGAAACGAAATAAAGCAGCCGTGAAACGATGTAAAAGCACGAATAATATCAATTAATGTCTTTCCAAATCTAGTAACTATAACATATATTTTGCAAAATCTATACAAATCACATCACAATACCTTTAAAATTATTCTGGCAATTTTATAGCACTCAAAGGTCGTGCTGACTTGACACTTTGAAATTTCAGTCCTGGTTCAGATGGGTCCGATTGCGTTGGTTCATGAGGATTTAGTTCCACACGTATTTATACTTTAAGCGAAATCTCATTATCATTATCAAATTCTTTTACCGGTCGCGAATCATTCCCCTATTCACTGAATCTTTTCGCATTTGTTACATTTTGCTCATACCATCGTTCAATCAACAACGACACGATTACCCGTTTTGCTCAGCACCTTGAAAGGATATGGGTTGAATGGAGCAGAGAGCAAACTGCTCTATCTTGAGGCTTAAGGACGGTGTCTTCTGCCTTTAAATAACTTTCACAAGATTTTCGTATCGCATCCACATATACCTTTCCTTTTTCTTTTCTTTTGCTATTGTGATCGTGTAGTTTTGTATGATCTGACGGCCATAATTGGGTTCGGCTAGGTGGTATGTACCTCTGTACATAAACTAATATGATTGGATACCTGACGTCTAATGAAGATGTATTGCATGCGCAGCTCCTATGCAATACAACCTCTTCATTAGCTTGTGGCCACAACGGGGATTTATTGCGGTGAGCAATACAGTTTTCGGCCAGACGGCTTTTATAATTCTAACTTATAATCTGAGGACCGTTATCAGTTTCAACAGAAACTGGCTAACCATGAGTAAGAAATATCGTTGATAACAAGACCTAGGAGCACTGTGAGTGACCTTTGCCTTGTTTGCTAAATTTGCAACAGCGGGTTTCGCCTGTACAATAATAGCAGGAACTGTAAAATGATATGGATACAATAGGTTCGGTAACCATGTTTGTTTGTATCAATATAGTTTTCCTTTAATTTTTACACAGATCAAGTTTGGTGATGATACCTACGTACCGGTGTCCATATACCAAATTGCGGTTCTTCAAGGTGATGTATTTTTAGATGTTCATGATGCAATATTAACAAAACGTAACAGCTATAACTGTTTTCTTTTTCTAAGACCTGCAGATATAGCTAGATTTCTATTTGATAATTATTTAGTTTTTCATAAAACAAATATACGGCCCGGAAGATCTAAATGAACATGTGCTATAAAAGGTTTTAAAATCTTGACAGTTCTCCTTTTCAACACAATGTACAAGTGCTTTGTACATCTAATTTGTATGGCTTGTTGGCTCTTTTCTTCATGACTATATGTTATGGATAATTGTGTTTAGTAACTAACCTTTGTAACAAAAATGAAGTTCATCTGATTCCTGACTAGGGACATTGATTTTATAAATAACTTACTACATTGTTAATTTTTATCTGTGAGTATAGAATTAATAGTAGAATAATTACCAATGACAATGAGTCTAGGACATTACAACTCA